>OX451739.1:61782047-62382047 GCA_948472305.1 Vicia faba | reverse complement strand
ATAAATGCACCTTCAGTGTCCGATCAAGGAAGTTGTTAGGTTTTATTGTCATCCAGAAAGTGATTGAAGTTGACCCAGATAAGGTCAAAGCAATCCAAGAGATGCCTGATCCAAGGACTGAGAAGCAAGTTAGAGGCTTCCTTGAGCGTCTGAATATATTTCCAGATTTATCTCCCACATGACTGCAACATGTGAACCGATCTTTTAGTTGCTAAAGAAAGATCAAGGTTATGTGTGGACAGATAATTTCCAAAGGGCATTTGAAAGTATCAAAGAATATATGCTTGAACCTCCTATCTTTCTCCCTCCCGTTGAAGGAAGACCGTTGATCATGTATCTAACAATGTTGGACAGTTCTATGGGTTGTATTTTGGGACAACAAGATGAAACAGGAAAGAAAGAATATGCCATATACTACCTCAGTAAGAAATTTACTTATTGTGAGTCACGATATTCTATATTGGAGAAGCGTTTGTTGCACTTTGACCTGGGCGGCAAAGCGGTTGCGACAATATATGTTGAATAATACTACTTGGTTGATTTCCAAAATGGATCCAATTAAGTATATCTTTGAAAAGCCCTCTCTCATAGGGAGAATTGCCCGCTGGAAAATTCTATTGTCTAAATACGACATCAAGTACCACACTTAAAAGGCCATAAAAAGCAGTGTACTGGTGAATTATCTTGCTCACCAACCGGTAGATGACCATCAATCTGTCAAGTTTGATTTCTCTGATGAGGATGTGATGTTCTTAAAAGCAAAAGATTATGATGAACCTTTTCCTGGGGAAGGTCCAGATCCTGAATCTCGTTGAGTCATGGTATTTGATGGTGCAGTGAATGCTTACAAAAAAGGAATCGGTGTGGTAATCATTAATCCACATGGGTCACATATTCCTTTTACTGCAAGGCTGACATTTGATTGCACTAATAATATGGAGGAGTATGAGGCTTGTATTATGGGTCTCGAAGAGGCCATTGACCTTAGGATTAAGGTTATATATGTGTATTATGATTCGGCTTTGGTTGTCAATAAGATTAAAGGTGAATGGGATACTCGTCACCCTGGCTTGATCCCTTACAAAGATTATGCTAGAAGACTATTACCTACCTTTAACCAGGTTGAATTCCATCATATCTCGAGAGATGAAAATCAGATGGTGGAAGCTTTGGCCACTCTGGCTTCTATGTATCAAGTTAACACTTGAAATGATGGGCCTCTTATTATAGTACGGCGTTTGGATATACCAGCTTATGTGTTTACAGCAGAGGATGTGGCAGATGAAAAACCTTGGTATTTTAATATCAAGCATTTCCTCCGAACCCAAGAATACCTAATTGGTGCATCAAACAGAGATAGAAAGACATTGAGAAGGTTGGCAGGCAGAGTTTTCTTTAATGAAGATGTACTGTATAAGAGAAATCATGACATGGTCTTGCTCAGATGCGTGGATAGACACAAACAGACATGTTAATGCATGAAGTTCATGAAGGTTCATTTGGTACCCATGCCAATGGACATTCAATGGAGAAAAAGATGCTAAGGGCAAGTTACTATTTGCTGACAATGGAATCTGACTGTTAAAAATTTGCTAAGAAGTGCCATAAATGCCAAATTTATGCTGATAAAATTCATGTACCTCCTACACTTCTCGATGTTATTTCTTCCCCATGGCCTTTCTCTATATGGGGTATTGATATGAACGGAATGGTTGAACCAAAGAAGTCCAATGGGCATCATTTTATCTTAGTGGAAATTGACTACTTTAGAAAGAGGGTGGGGGAAGCTTCATATACTAATGTCACTAAACAGGTGGTAGTGCGTTTTATCAAGAACAACCTCATATTTTGGTATGGTATGCTAAGTAGGATTATCCCCGACAATGGCTCAAATTTGAATAACAAAATGATGTATGAACTTTGCGAAGAATTTAAAACTGTCCATCATAATTCATCTCCCTACAGGCCAAGGATTAATGGCGCTGTTGAAGCAGCCAATAAGAACATCAAGAAAATCATCCAGAAAATGGTGGGTACTTATAAAGATTGGCATGAAATGCTACCTTTTGCTCTGCATGGGTATCAAACATTTGTACGCACTTTAACAGGGGAAACCCATTTCTCTCTTGTATATGGCATGGAAGCAGTGCTCCCCATTGAAGTTGAAATTCCCTCTTTGCATGTAATAATGGAGGCCAAGTTGCCGGAGGCTGAATGGGTCCAGAACAGGTTTGACCAGCTGAATTTAATAGAAGATAAAAGAATGATGGCCTTGTGTCATGGTCAATTATACCAAAAGAGAATGAAGAAAGATTTTGATAAGAAGGTTAAACCTCATGAATTCAGAGAAGGCGACATCGTGCTTAGGAAGATCACGTATTTAAACGCTGATTCTAGGGGCAAGTTGACTCCCAATTTTGAAGGCCCATATGTTGTTAAGAAAGCCTTCTCTGGAGGTGCATTGATTCTTGAAACAATGGATGGTGAGGAGTTCCCACGTCATGTGAATGCTGATGCAGTCAAGAAATACTTTGCCTAGAAAAATGAAAGAACAACTCGCTAAGAAGAAAACCCAAAAGGGAGGCTTAGGCAAAAAAGTGCGTCTGGGTAGGCCGAAAACCTGATAGGGCGGTCTAGGCAAAAATTAGAGACATAAACAGAATAAATGATTCCTGGTAGGTTGAAAACCCACAAGGGAAACCTAGGAAAAAGTTAGGGATTTTTTGGCAAGTAACCACATCAGACAAGACTTGATCAAAGTGGGGCAACAATCTGCTCGGATCTTGCTACTCTTCAACCAAAGTTTCGGCTCAGGAATTTAAAGTTGTTATAGAGAATTTGGTCATTATAATTTAATGTATCTTTTCCAATATATATTACCATGTTCTAAACTTTGTAATAATCTATAGAGTCTTGCCATTTGCAGGCTTCCATTCTATTAATAAAATTTGAGCATTTTGTCCAATTCTTTACAATTCTTATTTTATTCAGCCTATAAAGATTTCATTTATTATTGATAGTAATGATCAAAGCAAACAGATTAAATAAAAAATTATTTTTGAAAAGAATTTACAAATTGCTTTAAATTTTATGGTACAAGGAGGACAAAATCAGTGATCTCAAGGACGGATAAAACTCAAAGGTTTGCATAAAATGAAGACTCTATCCAAGTTTCCCCAATGAAGACTTCATTCATTTGGTGAAAAGTATTGCCTCCTCGTACCTGGTGAGATTGGACTCATTCACGAAGCGTCTCTTTTTGGTAGCATTGGCTTTTTTGTTTATCTGCTCAATAGCAAGGCAAGGGCAACATTTTATTGAAGAAGTGTTGTGATGGTTATCAACTTTTTGGGTTTTCTCCCGCCAAGTGTTGGATTGTATTTAAAATCGTCAGAAGGTTTTCTTGCTTTAGTGATTGAAATTCCCCAGGTGATGCTAAGGCGAGATATTTTCTGAATTTGTTGCCCTGTGAGGTTTTCGTACTTTCTCCCTGGATAAGTTGGTGCAATTATCACTCTCGTTTTCGAAGATGTATCTTGAAGTTTTCTTTGCCAATATGGTATTATCCTCCCCATTGAAATCAGTATGTTACCCCAACTGTTGTCTCAACGAGATAATTTTGTTCTTCTCTAGTGAATTCAATCCTGGAAGAATTTTGAACTTCAAACTCTCTTTTGGTGTCCATTTTGTTTGGTTTCCAGTTAAAGCTTAGAGGAAGATGTTACATTAACCTTTGAGTTGACATGTTTCTTCCCCAGTAAAGTTAAGCTATGAGATAGGAATTTGTTTCCTCAATGGGTGCTTGCTTTCTTATGGAAGTTCTATCCTAATTATGACTTAGCCGAGTACCGATTTTACCCATATGTGGCCTTGTCTGGTTATCCCAACTAGTCTGTGTCTGTTTTGTCAACATACATGGTGACATTCATACATTCACACATACATCTGCATGTTTGAATTTAGAAAACCATTGCTCATTGGCATTCAGTAAATGTTGCTGACATATTACCCTATTTTACAGAGTTGTGTCTCTCCAATAGAATGCCAACCTTAAGCAGAAAGTGTACATTCTTTCAATTTCCCCACTGAGTTATCCCTCGTGGGAGAATTTTGTTTCAACCTTCCTGTCAGTTTGCCGTTTGGATGGGGTGGAATTTCCCTCTTGAGTTTATTTCTCAGAAAGATGTATTTTGGTTGACTACTTCATTCCGGTTTATTTCTGGTTGGAGTAAGTACCCTCAGCAATATTATTATTTGGATTTCTGCAAGCTATGAGCCCTATTTTGAGAATGTGCATTTATTTTACACAAGAAATTTCTATAGGAATTATATTGGAATTTAACCAGAAAGTTATTTCTTCTTCAGGAAATCTTTATTGCAATTCCTCCTCATAGAAGCCAATGGAAGGACTCTTTATTTGAGTAACCTATACTTCCCCGGTGAACTTGATTGTTCCTAAAGAAGATTGAGATTTTTGTTACTCAAATGGATGGTAGCCTTGTCATTATAGAAGGTAGTTTGTTGTTGAGATTTATGTTACTCCAATGGATGGTAGCCTTGTCATTATGGAAGGTAGTCTGTTGTTGAGATTTTTGTTACTCCAATGGATGGTAGCCTTGTCATTATTGAAGGGAGTCTGTTGTTGAGATTTCTATTACTCCAATGGATGGTAGCCTTGTCATTATGGAAGGTAGTCCGTTGTTAATATTACTGTTACTCCAATGGATGGTAGCCTTGTCATTATGGAAGGTGTTAGAACATAGTTTGATTCTACAACCCTCATAAGAGTTTTGATGATAACAAACACAAAGAATAAATATGCACTCTAAATTTTTGTTTTATGTTGTACAGAAGTTCTGACTGAAACTGCATCAAAAGTTAAGCTACAGAGGCATTCAAGCTGAGTAATCAGAATGTTCTGAAGTATAATGATCAGAATCTGCGCTAAAGAGAAAGATATCCTGACTCTGAACGGAAATCCAACATGCTAACTCAATCTTATTTTTCTGACTTCCCAAGTTCTAAAGTAAAGCAGCATGCAAGATTCCTAAGTTCTGAAGTGTTACTTTTCCATTAAGGCAGTATCATGTGCAATGGCTTCATTCAGACAAGGATCTTCTCAGTATGGAAAGTGCATTAAGTGACCATTATCACGTTTCCATTTGGACAGATTTGTCACGCCTATATAAACAAGTTCAAAGGGTAAATCATTAACGATTTTCACACGACTTCTCCATACAATCTCAAAAAGGCTGCAAAAATTCATATTGATTCTACAATAAATTTGTGTAATACATCATAGTAGTGATACAATTTTTGTAACGAAAAACAAACAGTACACAGTAAACCTTGTCTTTTGATTAAGTTATTTTCCTTGAGATAAATTGGTTTTTGGTTGTACTCAAGAATACTTTGGTAGTTGTCAAAGTATAATTGTAATCAGTTTGATTAGTGAATTAAGTCCTCGTTGGAGAGAGGCGAAATCACCTTGGCGGGTGGACTGGAGTAGTTTGAGATCAAGCGAACCAGGATAAAAATCTCGTGTCTATTACCTTTGTTTTTGAATTTTCAATTCAACCCCCCTATTCTTGTGTTTTTCACTTCTTCAATTGGCATCAGAGCTCCTGGTTCTGAGTTCATACACTTAACCGTGTCAGTGCAAGATCCAAGCTTTAGAAAAACACTATAGTGGGACCAAGCCAAAACATCAACAATGAATATCACGATGACAAGTATAGAATCAGCGGTAAACCTCCAGTCTTTGATGTAGAAAATTCTAACTACTGGAAAGACAGATTGAGAGCTTCTTTATGGCTCATGATGTTGACTTGTGGGATATGGTAATAGATGGATACATGCATCCAGTGGATGAAAGTGGTCAGAAGATAGATAGAAAAAGAATGTCTTACCAACAAAAGCGTGACTTCAGAAACCATCATAAGGCCAAAACAATTCTTCTCAGTGCCATCTCATACTCAGAGTATGAGAAGATCTCAAACAGAGAGACAGCCAAAAACATGTTTGACTCTTTGAAAATGACGCATGAAGGAAACATACAAGTTAAAGAAACCAAGGCCCTTTCGCTCATTCATAAATACGAAGCTTTCAAGATAGAAGATAGTGAATCCATAGAAGTGATATTCTCAAGATTCCAGATTCTAGTTGCTTGGCTGAGAGTTATTGACAAAGGGTATTCTACTACTGATCACGTAAAGAAGATCATCAGAAGTTTACCAAAGAAATGGAGGCCAATGGTAACTGCTCTTAAGCTGGCTAAAGATCTCAATAATATATATCTGGAGGAACTTGTTAGCTCCCTCAGAAGCCATGAGATAGAGCTAGAAGATGACGAGTCTCAGAAGCAAGGTAAGCCTTTAGCATTAAAATCTAACAAAAAACTTGATTCTAAGGTTTTGCAGGCTATGGAAGAATCCTCTGATGGATCCTCATTGTTGTACTCACAAATTTTCCCTCTCATTTCACTTAAAGACATACTCCTAGAGGTTCTCAATTGCTCAAGTTGACTAAGGATTGACCAGACAAGTCCTCCTCCTAAGGCAACAAGGCTCAAACTAGGGTTTCAATTTAAAGCAATATGGTTGAGTTACAAGGGTCCCAAATGGTCTCCATTACCCTAATATGTCCTCAAGATCATTCATGCCAAGTTTCATGCTTTACAATACAAGTTTGCTCAATCAACAACTCAGATGCTTGAAAATCAACTATGTTAGGTCAAAAGTCAACTGTGACCCACATACAATCAAACTTCAAGATTTTTGGTCAACATCAACATTTTGAAGTGACATCCATCATTTCTTCTTCAAGATAAAAACAATTCTCAACAATGTATATAAATGTTCACAATGTATGAATGAAACTTGTAATGATAATGAAAGTGTATATGGCAAGTTTCACAAAATTATGAACACATGAAAGTATAATTTCAAATGTGAGTAAATGAGAAAATTGTTAATGAAGAAGCATATTTGTTAATTTGAAAATTGAAGTATTGAACATTGTTTGAAAATAAGAAAATCTGCATTTTATAAAGTTACAAGAACCTCTTCATTCATGCCAATTCATATGAAAAGTTGCAATGCATTCATGAAAAGATACCACTTGAAAAATGTTCAAAAAACAAAGTAAAAGCTGCATTGGTTCGCTAGGAACCGGTTCCTACACTGACAGAACCCGGTTCTTAGTGAACGTTATAAGTTGGAATTCAAATTTATCATGCAGGAACCGGTTCCCCTATTGGTACAACCCGGTTCCTGGTACAAAAACCAGGGACATGTTTTTTGAGAAATTCTGGAACCCGGTTCCCTGTTAGGGGGGAACCGGTTCCTAAAGCTTTATTTTCAAAAATAATTTTTGAAAGATATTTCAAACAAAGTTTTTCTTGATGTTAAAATTATGGAATATGTATATGTTGATGAATGCATATTGTGAACATCTATATTCAAGATTTTAAGAATTATTTATACCATAATGACATTTGATGATTTCTTCAATAATTATTCAATAATCTTCAATAATCTTCAAGACTTTTATTTGATGTTGATAAGCTTTTTGCACATCCTTTGAAAGTTGATGTCAATGTTGTCTTCAACAAAACACATGCTTTAAATATGACTTGAGAAGCTTGCAATTACATTCTCCCCCTTTTTGATGATGACAACCAAGTCTTGAAAACGATTTCTTGAAATGTTCATGTTGTTTTGTGTACTAAACATGTTGAGCAAATGCAAGGCTCCCCCTAAATTGTATGTTCCCCCTAAGTCCATGATTCTTTGAATTTTGGAGAGAGTTTGATATTTATTTGGGCCTGCAATTTCTTTGAAACAAAACAACACACATGCATACTCTTCTCCCCCTTTGTTAACATAAAAAAGGATGGGGAAAAAGAGTGAAATAGATACATATAACAATTAAGACGCGTATCAAACACAACCATATATTTAAAGTACGAACAAAACACATTGTATGATTTCAAACATACTAAAAAAAAACGAACAACGAATTGTACAATTACATAACAATAAAAGAAATGCCTAAACATCACGAAGCATAAAAATAGTGTTTCTGTAAAATGAACCAGGAACCGGTTCCTACCATTATGGGAACTGGGTTCCACATGCAAATATTGCCAAAAACTTGAAAAATTGTTGTGAAAGGAAAAAGTTTTGAACAAACAACATATACATACATATTTTATAAAAACATATATAAAAGAAGGAGTGCACCTTATGAGAACATTTAGTGATCATCTTCTTTCAAAATGCCAAGATCTTTTCCAAGCTTTTTGTTCTTGATGGACCAAAGAGATCCATGTGTAACAATTGTAGTGGTCTTGTAGTAGACACCACATTCTTAGATTTGAAAGTCGTTTTGGTCTGTTTTCCCTTTTGGCATGCATTACATAATTTGTCTTTGATGAACTTCATCTTTGGTAGACCAATAACTAAGTCATGCTTAACCAATTTGTTCAAGTACTCCATGTGAATGTGAGCGATCCTCTTGTGCCATAACCAAGCGTCATTGTTGTTTACCATAAGACATTGTACCTTCAGAGACAAATCATCTAAAGTAATCATAAAAATATTGTTAGTTCTTATACCTTTGAGTTTTACCTCATTGGTTGCCTCATCCATAATGAGACATTCATCTTTGTTGAATTTGATCTTGAACCCTCTATCGCAAAGTTGACTTATGCTAAGAAGATTGTGCTTTAATCCTTCAACATAGAGCTCAATTTGAATGTATGGAGGTGTGCCAACTATTCCAACGCCAATAATCTTTCCTTTGGTGTTGTCTCCATAGGTGACATACCCTTTGGCTTTATGTACTAAATATGAAAATTGCTGTACATCTCCTGTCATATGCTTTGAACATCCACTATCAAGATACCAAATATTTGATGTGGACTTCAAGCATACCTACACAAACAAATTATTATTTGTTAGGTACCCAAGTTGCCTTGGGTCCTTCATAGTTAGTTCCCTTTTTCACCCACACATAATGCCCACTTGCTATACTAAAGTTTCTAACATAGCAAGCGTTAGGTGTATGGCCTTTAATACCACAATAAAAACAAGTAGGTTCAAAGTTACTTCTATATCTAGAAGGATAAGATTTCTTCTTAGGAAATGTTTTCTTTTTCGATACATTTGCCTTTTTCTTTTGATGATTATGAACAACTTGCTTCTTTTCAACTTTCTTGGGATTCGAACTATTACTAGCCTTTACAAAAACAGTGAGGTTGTTACTTGGTTTCTTAGAGTTCACATAACCAAGACCCCTTTTATCATTAGGATAACGTTGTTGGCTTAGTAATCCTTCCAATCCTATTTGTCCCTTTTCATATCGTTCAATGACTCTTTTCAATTGAACAATTTGAAAGACATTTGATTCACACTTGGGGCATGCAAAGTTTTCTTTTTCTTTAATAAAATTCTGTTTTTGAAGTTCAAAATCTTTATTCATGGTGTCAATTTTTTCTAAACAACTTAAAAGTTCTTTTTCTTGATTTGACACCTTTTTATATAAACTTTTTCATTCTTTCAAGAGTTCATCAATAGCATATTGAACATCATCATCAAAAAGATTAAATTCATTACTAACCTCTTCTTCATTGTCGAAGTGATGTGAAGCCATTAATGCTAGATTTGCACATTCCTCGCTTTCCGAATCGGATGAAGAACTTATCTCATTATCTTCCCATGCAACATAAGCCTTTTTGTTCTTGAACTCCTTTTTGCCTTTGAATCCATTTTTCTTGGAGAGTTTTGGACAATCCGGCTTTATGTGACCTTGCTTTCCACATTCATAACATGTGACATCTTGTGTTGATGTGGAGGCTTCTTTATCTTTATGATTATAAAATTTCTTCCTCTTGACAAAGTTAGCATTATGAAGATTATTTTTGTGACCAAAATATTTTCCTAACCTTTTTACAAGAAGCAAGAAGTTTTCATCTTCCTCCGATGCATCTTTATCTTGACTTTCCTTTGAATCAACTTTCAAGGCAATGCCTTTGGATTTCTTCTCTAAATTTTCATGTTTTTCAAGTCTACCGAGTTCCGTTTCATATTCTTGAAGTTTGCCAAATAATGTAGCGGAAGTCATTGCAGAGAGACTCTTCTTTTCCGAGATTGCCGTTACCTTTGGTTGCAATTCCCTAGTCAATGATCTAAGGATTTTCAAGTTGAGTTCATCATTTGTCAAGGTTTTACCAAGAGCATTTAAGTGATTTGTCAAATGCACAAATCTCTTTTGTAAGTCAAGAATGGATTCTCTGGGCTGCATTCGAAATAGTTCATATTCTTGACTCAAGGTATTTAGCCTTGATCTTTTTACTTCAGCCGTTCCTTCATGAGTTTGAACCAGGGTATCCCATATTTCTTTTGCTGTCTTGCAGTTTGAGACAAGGAAAAATTCGTCCATACTGAGTGCACCTTGAAGAAGGTTTATTGCCTTTTTGTCATAGAGAACTTTCTTTTTATCATCGTCGTCCCATGCAGTTTTGGGCTTTATAGAACCAATGCCATTGATAACTGATATCGGGATAAATGGACCATTTTCAACAGCATCCCATACTTCCTCTCCATGTGCTTCTAAATGCGCCTTCATGCGTATTTTCCAGAAGTCAAAATATTCACCACAGAATAGAGGAGGCTTGTTATTACTACCACCATCTCTGAAAACTGGTTGATGATTTGCGGAAGCCATTCTGGATCTTTAGGAACAAGTTACCTATAACTTGCTCTGATGCCAATTGTAAGTCTCAGAGTGCCTAAGAGGGGGGGTGAATTAGGTCTTATAAAATTTATTCGGTTTTATGAGAACGCTTGGTAGTAATTTTCGGTTAAGTGTTTGAAGGTTTTGATTATATCTTTATCTTTTCCTGATTATGGTGATGAAAGCGATAAATGCGGAAAAGTAAAGAACACGGTGATATATCCTGGTTCCCCTCACAATCCGAGAGTACTCCAGTCCCCTTTCCAACACGAAAGAGATTTCACTATAGTTAGAATGATTGTACAACCTATGCTTACTATCTAACCTATAGGGTGATCAAAGGTTCTTAACACCTTTAAGACCAAACAAACACTAATGTGAATGAAGAACAATCCTCTTCAAATGACAACACTTAATTCCAACAATCCTGGATAGTAAGGGAAAATATTTAAGTAATACAATGATTTAGTTTGAAGTATATGGAGAGCTTTATCAATCTTCAATTGATTTTCTTCTTCAAGATAAAAACAATTCTCAACAATGTATATAAATGTTCACAATGTATGAATGAAACTTGTAATGATAATGAAAGTGTATATGGCAAGTTTCACAAAATTATGAACACATGAAAGTATAATTTCAAATGTGAGTAAATGAGAAAATTGTTAATGAAGAAGTATATTTGTTAATTTGAAAATTGAAGTATTGAACATTGTTTGAAAATAAGAAAATCTGCATTTTATAAAGTTACAAGAACCTCTTCATTCATGCAAATTCATATGAAAAGTTGCAATGCATTCATGAAAAGATACCACTTGAAAAATGTTCAAAAAACAAAGTAAAAGCTGCATTGGTTCGCTAGGAACCGGTTCCGACACTGACAGAACCCGGTTCTTAGTGAATGTTATAAGTTGGAATTCAAATTTATCACGCAGGAACCGGTTCCCCTATTGGTACAACCTGGTTCCTGGTACAAAAACCAGGGACATGTTTTTTGAGAAATTTTGGAACCCGGTTCCCTGTTAGGGAGGAACCGGTTCCTAAAGCTTTATTTTCAAAAATAATTTTTGAAAGATATTTCAAACAAAGTTTTTCTTGATGTTAAAATTATGGAATATGTATATGTTGATGAATGCATATTGTGAACATCTATATTCAAGATTTTAAGAATTATTTATACCATAATGACATTTGATGATTTCTTCAATAATTCTTCAATAATCTTCAATAATCTTCAAGACTTTTATTTGATGTTGATAAGCTTTTTTCACATCCTTTGAAAGTTGATGTCAATGTTGTCTTCATCAAAACACATGCTTTAAATATGACTTGAGAAGCTTGCAATTACAATGATTCCTCAAGGAATACCCCAAATTCATCAAAACTCAAAAGTTGTTAAATTATGGTTTCTATAAAAAAAAGTCAATGAAACTTTGACTAGGAATAACTTTCTCATACTTTATCAGAAATTTATCATTCAAGGATCATTTTGAATAGGATTCAATTCCCTACAACTCATCTTCAGCCCTAAAGTTCAAGAAATGCACTCATGAAAAGATATAAATTCAGACATTATAGGTCATTTCAAAAAGTCAACAAAAACACCTTTTGGGTCAAGGCTCCTTACATGAACATGGAAGATCCAATTGAGATGAAACCAAAGAGGTTTCTTAAGGGACATCCTAATATTTATAAAAAGTTCAAGACACCTTCTTAGGGTTAAAATTGAGAGAGATATGTATTGTCAAAGTTGACCAATTTATGGAAATGTGCATGAAGTCAACATTGATCAAAATGACTTTTTTTCCAAATGGGCCCATGTTTTCTTGTTTGAAACTTGTTCCTAAGAGGACCCACGACCCCTGAACTTATTCACTTATTATTTTATTATTATTATTTTTATTTTTTTTTTATTTTTTATCCATTTAAATCAAAATAAATCAATTTAAATAGTAGAATAATGAAATAAAATCCACGATTTGATTTTATGAGCATATTATGAGTCAATGAACAGCTAGAAAATCATCCAAATCATGCAAGGGATAATTGAATTGGAAAATATCATGATTTGGCCAAATTTAAAAATAAAAAATGCAAGAGGAAAATCAGATCTCTTTTCCATAATTTCTCAAGATTGCATCTGTTTTTGTTGACCTAATTTGTTCTCTTATATGCCCACAACATTCCCAGAGCAAAAAAAGAAGGGTTGGTCGCGTAAACTACAAGAACAAAAACTCAATTTTTGACCAAAAAGTAAGAACCAAATTTAATTATACATGACAATTCAAAGTGTTTCAAGGCTAGCAATCCATTCCTGGCAATCATCTGAAGCTAACAACATCATTTGCATGCGTCATAACATCCAGAATCGCCATCTATAACATCAGGTTTTGCCCTTCACATTTTGAATTCGATTTTGATTGTACACACATTAGAAATAGGTTTTGATTATGCATTATTGTTTGTGTGAGCATTTGGAATGTATTCGAATACTTAATTTCTAGTTTTGATGCGTAGATGCCAAACTGCCATTGTTAGGGTTTTAACCTCCATTTTAGGGCTTTGAGATGCAGGGAAAATTTGACCTATTGATGTATGCCATCATGCTCAGGGGATCAGACCCAGTTGATCCATGGCTTTAAATTGCATTTATATTGCTTGGTGTGAATTTCAGAGATTTGCAGGTCTTTTAGGGACGTATTTTGTCCTAGGTAGAAGTTCTGCCTAAAACGACAACCATTGGGGAAGATGACTGTGTGCCAAGGGCTGGCTGGATAGTTTAAATAGCGTGTGCATTTTGTTATAATAACTGCCAAGTATTAAATATATTACATTTTGTTCATTGTTATTAACAAAAGGCCAATTGGCCCAGTGGAAAACAGGAAGAGTTTTAGGACGCGCGTGTGTAGGAGGTCAGGGGTTCGATCCCTGCCTCCTACATTTTATTTTCCCTTATAATCGTTTGCAGATCCTGTGCCCTGGGGTTCCAGCGTGTCCACCATGCATCTCCAGATGCCACCCATCATATTACTACAAGGTCAGATCCAGCGCCCTGCAAGCATGTCCCCATGGTGGACCCTCAAGCATACTCAGTACTGGATCTCACACAGGCAATTGGGCTTGTGCAAATCTAGGCTTAGCAAATTCTTCTCCACACCTCCAGAACTGCTTTCACACCAGGCCCAGTCTAATTTTTCTTTTTAATTTCTTTTATTTGTTTTAATTATTTGTTTAATTATTTTTACAAAAAAAAACAAAAATCATTTTTTATTAAAATAAAAAAATCACAAAAACATTAAAATTAGATTTTTTTTCATAAAATATTTTATTTCATTAATTAATTGGATTAATCTAATTAGGGAAATTTAAATTCCTTTTTTCATAATTAAAATCAATTAGAAAATTAGGTTTAATTTGCAAATAGTTAATTTTCTCAATCAAAAAATAACAAAAATATTTTCTTTGTTTCCCTTTAAATTTAGACTTTGATTCCTGTATTTAATTCGTCGCGCGCGCAATTTTTTATTCCAATTATTGTATTTGCTTCAAGTTTGTAATAATTTTAAATTAGGGGTTTATTTTACTACTTTTTTTTACTGTTCAGTCCCCAGTTTCTTTTGATTATGTAACCCCTTCCCCGAAGCCTTGTAATAGCGTAGATTTACTTTTCCGCTTTTAATTTTCGGCAACTATAAACTGTCTAGATGTATGGATAATAGGCTTATATGCAAAATATAACGATTAAATGAACATAGAAAACCCTAATCGTTCAAAGATAAATAAACTGAAAAATAACCACTTGCACATGCTCACTCCTAGGGTTTTCCCCCACTTCGGTTACCTTCGGTAAACGATCATGAAGTATAGGGAGTCTTAGTGATTGTCCTCTAGTCCCAAAAGATAAAAAATGACCCATTCGAATGTTGCCTCGGAAAGATCTTTAAGACTCTAGGGTAACTACTAAGGCTTCATAACCATTGCTTTTGTGACCGTAATTGTTCCTTTGAATGTCCCTTAAACTCCAACGATGGGGATACCTACTCCTTAATAGTAGGATAGCACTGTCTAAAGGAAACGAGAAAACGAACAGTTATTTTTCGAGTAGGTAGAAACTCTTAAGTACTTGCTCAAAACAACAAAAACTCTTTCACACAATAACTTTCAAAACAGTTTTCAAAAATAACTTCGTCACACTCTTGAGGACAGATACAAGGGTTACCATGAGGTTAGACAAAAACTTTTCAAAACACACACAAGCAATTTCAAAATGAGCAAGTACCTAAGAGCCCATGGAAAACCATGGATAGAAAGGGTGCTAACACCTTCCCTTTCTATAATCTATCCCCCGTACTCAGAAAACTCTCGAAAAAGGTTTTTTCTATTCTTTTTCCTTTTCCTTTCTTGGATGAAATAAAAGTCGGTGGCGACTCTTGCTTACCACAAAATTTGAAAACAAAAAGTGCAAACCAATATTAAACAATCGGTTCTGCCACCGTATCACACTCATCAGAAGAAGACGAATTGTCTCTCCTCTCTAGAAGGGTCAATCAGCTGTGGAAGCAAAGGCAAAGAAAATTCAGAAACTCCAGAAGATCAGGGAATCAGAATGAATCCTCCTCCGGATACAGAAAGTCTAAGTCCCCATATGGACAAAGAAGGTCTGAAGCTTCGTCTGGTCACAGAAAGTCAAACAACAGAGATATCATCTGCTATGAGTGCAATGAATAGGGGCACTACAAAAGTAATTGTCCAAGGCTTCAGAAGGAGAAGCCCAAAAAGAAGTTCTTCAAGGAGAAGAAGAAAAGTCTCATGGCAACATGGGATGATTCAGATACTTCTGACGCAAACTCAGAATCCGATGATGAAAGATGAAACATTGCTCTCATGGAAAATGTGATAGAAGATAGTGAAGAACCTGGGTCAGACTCAGAATCAGACACAAAAGAGGTATTTCCTGACTTCACTGTTAATTTTACCAAAGTTGAACTAGGAAAAAGTCTGAGTGAAATTCTAGAAAGGTATCAGCAGCTCAAAGTAAGATTCAAGAACCTGAAAAAGGATCTTCCTTCTGACTCTGAAGAAACTAAGAGTCTTAGATTAAAAAATTATGAGTTAAAAGAAAAGATTTCAAAACTAGAAAATGATTTACAAAACTCTCAGAAAGAAATAATCTCAAAGGCTCCCAGTAGTGCTGATAAAATCATAAAAGAATATGATCACAACTTTCAGAAGTTTCTGGCTAAAAACATAGATAGAAGGAAGATGGCTTCAATGATCTATGGAGTTAGCAAAAATGGAAGAAAAGGAATAAGATACCAAGGTAAGGTATCTCCACCTAAGAAAATCATGGACCTAGTAATTAAACGCACACCACTAAAATCTCACTTCACCTATGGGCACACACATGATGTGAAATACACTAGCAATGATTATTCTGCCAAACCAAAATTCAAATAGAATTTTGGTAAAACTAACAAACTAGGACCCAAAAAGATATGGGTATCTAAGGACAAAATTATATATGTAGCAGGTACCTTTAGCAGCAAGGCTAAAACACCAGTCATGGTACCTGGAATATGGATGCTCTCGACACATGACGGGAATAAAGCATATGTTCCAAAGCCTGGAACTTAAACCTGGAGGCTACGTGGGCTTTGGAGGAAATCAAAGAGGGAAGATCATTGGCTCTGGAACAGTAGGTAACGGTAACCTTCCTTCTATTAATAATGTGTTGTTAGTTGATGGATTGATGCATAACCTGTTATCCATAAGTCAATTAAGTGATAACGATTATGATATAATCTTTAATCAAAATTCATCCAAAGCTGTTAGTCAAAAAGCTGGAACTATCATGTTTAATGGAAAGAGGAAAAACAACATTTATAAGATAAAACTTTCTGAACTAAATAGTCAGAATATAAAATGTCTTCTTTCTATTAACAACGAGAAATGGGTCTGGCACAGCAGATTGGGGCATGTTAGTATGAGAAGAATATCTCAGATTAACAAACTCAATCTGGTCAGAGGACTTCCTAATCTGAAGTTTAGCTCAGATGCTCTGTGTGGAGCATGTCAGAAAGGAAAATTTGCAAAACCTGCTTTTAAAGCTAAAAATGTTGTTTCCACCTCTAGGCCATTATAACTTCTTCACATAGACTTATTTGGACCAGTGAAAACTGCGTCTGTTAGTGGCATGAAGTATGGGTTAGTAATCGTAGATGACTATAGCAGATGGACATGGGTAAAGTTCTTAAGATACAAGGACGAATCACATTCTGTGTTCGTTGCTTTCTGTAACCAAGTTCAGAATGAAAAGGATCTTAGAATTGTCAAAGTTAGAAGTGATCATGGTGGAGAGTTTGAAAACAAAAAATTTGAAATATTTTTCAATGAAAAAGGTATTTCGCATGACTTCTCATCTCCTAGAACTCCCCAACAAAATGGAGTTGTAGAACGAAAGAACAGAACATTGCAAGAAATGGCCAGAACCATGATCAATGAGACTAACATTGCTAAGATCTTATGGGCAGAAGCAATTAACACAGCGTGTTACATTCAGAATAGAATCTCTATAAGACCTATTTTGGAAAAGACTCCATATGAATTGTGGAAGAACAAAAAGCCCAACATTTCTTATTTCCATTCTTTTGGATGTATATGTTTTATTCTAAATCATAAAGATCATCTGAACAAGTTTGACTCTAAAGCACATAAGTGTATTATGTTAGGATACTCTGAACGCTCAAGAGGGTACATGGTATACAATACAGAAACACATATTTTTGAAAAGTCAATCAGTGTTAGATTTGATGATAAGCTTGACCCTCAAAAGTTAAATCAGGATGAATCTTTTGCAGATATAGAAGTGGAATCCACAGGTGCTGAAGGCAACTCATCAGAAGTTCCCAATAGAGACGCTCCAACAACGTCATAAGGAAAAGTCATAAGCATTCCAGTACCTTCTGTTGATCAACTCCAAAAAAAGTTATCCAGAAGCAGCATAGCTCGCCCTGAAGATAAAATTCTGGGAAAGAAGGATGATCCAATTAGAACAAGATCAACATTCAGAAACTCTGAAGAATCTCTCATGGGATTGGTATCTCTGATTGAACCAACAAAAACTGAGGAAGCTCTTCTGGACAACGAATGGATTCTGGCAATGCATGAGGAGTTAAACCAATTCACTAGAAATGACGTATGGGATATGGTTCCCAAACCAAAAGGATTCAACGTTATTGGAACAAAGTGGGTGTTCATAAACAAAATGAATGAGCAAGGAGAAGTCATCAGAAACAAGGCACGACTGGTTGCACAAGGTTATAGTCAGCAAGAGGGGATAGACTATACAGAAACCTTTGCTCCAGTCGCCAGGTTAGAATCTATCAGACTCTTAATCTCTTTCGCTGTAAACAACATCATCACTCTGTATCATATGGATGTCAAAAGCGCATTCTTAAATGGTTACATTGATGAAGAGGTATATGTGCACCAACCCCCTGGATTTGAAAATTTTAAACACCCAGAATATGTTTTCAAACTAAAGAAGTCACTTTATGGTCTGAAACAAGCTCCTAGAGCTTGGTATGAAAGACTAAGTTACTTTCTGTTGGAAAAGGAATTTACCAGAGGTAAAGTGGATACAACCCTATTATGTAAGACATTTAAGAATGACATCTTAGTTTGTCAGATTTACGTAGATGATATTATATTTGGATCTACTAAACCTTCTCTGGGAAGAGAATTTGCTAAGTGCATGTAGGCAGAGTTTGAGAAGAGCTTAATGGGAGAACTTAAATTCTTTCTGGGCATTCAAATCAATCAAAATCCAGAAGGAACTTACATTCACCAGAGAAAATACGTCATAAAACTTATGAAGAAATTTGACCTCTCAGAATGTAAGTCATCAAAGACTCCAATGCACCCCACGTGCATTCTGGAAAAGGAAGAGGTAAGTAAAAAGGTAGAGTGGAAAATATACAGAGGTATGATTGGTTTTCTCCTTTATTTAACAACTACAAGACCTAACATTTTATTCATCGTCTGTTTATGTGATAGATTCCAATCAGATCCTAGAGAATCTCACTTAACAGCAGTTAAGTGAATTTTCAAGTATCTGAAAGGTACTACTAACCTGGGCTTGTTTTATAGAAAATCCAATGAATACAGCTTAGTAGGATATTGTGATGCTGACTTTGCTGGAGACAGAGTAGAACATAAAAGTACTTCTGGAAGCTACCAGTTTATGGGAGACAATCTGATCTCATGGGCAAGTAAGAGGCAGTCCACAATTGCGTTGTCAACAACAGAAGCTGAATACATTGTAGCTTCTGGATGTAGCACACAGATGCTCTGGATGAAAAGTCAACTTGAAGACTTCAACATATTTGAGAGTAACAACCATATTTTCCGTGATAATACTTCTGCTATTTGTTTATCCAGAAATCCTATTTTTCATTCTAGGGCTAAGCATATAGAAATAAAACATCATTTTATTAGGGACTATATTCAGAAAGGAATTATCTCTTTAAAATTTATTGACACAGACCATCACTGGGATGATGTGTTTACAAAACCCCTTTCTGAAGATAGATTTAATTTCATTCTGAAACATCTCAGCATGAAATTATGTCTAGAATAAGAAGTTTTATTTGCATATTCTAACCCTCAGATTTTTTTTTGTGAACATCTGATCAACTTGTCTTCATAAGTTAGGAGTACAGTTGCTTCAGAATCTATCTATGAAGATATGAACCATTCATTTCAAAGATAGAGGCGTGCAGTTCACGCCATTAAACATCCATCATCGTCTCACAAGCTACCTTATGAGGCTGAACACGCGTTCAAATTTTGAAGGGTCTAAGGTTCTGATTGGATGCATTGAGACACATGTCAATGGTAACTGTTCAATATCTACACGTTATCCCCTAATTTCAGGTTTCATAATTTCAGTATAATCATTACTTATTTTCTCTTTCTTACTGATTAAGTTTTCAAAAGTGTTTATAAATTCAATTTCACTATTTCATTCACTTCTTACTGCATCCATTATTTTCTCTCGCTCCCGTCTTTGAAAAAAACCCCTTTCTCAGTTTTCTTCAACAAATCTGTGTGAACATTGGTGTCCTCAACAAGCATCAAAAATCTCAACAGTGCTCCTGGTTCTTCTTCAACATAACAGTATGAGGAACCTATAAGAACATTGCTCACACCGGTAGATAATCTTGAAGTTCTATGTGAGTTGATAATTGATTTTGAGAGTTTAAAGGAAAACGGGTTACTTCTTTAAACAAGCAAGTCAAGAGAATTCTAATCATGCTGCTTCTGATTCTCTTTGGGTTAGATTCAGAAAATGGTTCAACTCTGAAACCCAGAGGCTGAAAGAATTGATTTATGAGATGGCTTAACAGAACTTCAGTGATCAGTTGTAAGCCTTCAAAGACCAAGTTCTGAGTCATTGGGACAAGAAATAAATTCTTCTGCTGGAAAATTCTCCCTGGAAAGAGCACCAACCTTAAGAAGCCACTGAACCAGGTTCTGTTAGTCACCCTCTGATTACTGCTCCAGAAAAGGAAATTGTAACAGAAAAATTAGTTGAATCAAAAGATGCTGACGAGTGTTCTAAATGACATGCAACTTCTGAGGATACACCAGCTACGTCTCTAGTCATGCAAACTCCGGAAGAGTTAGAGAAGGAGACTTCTTTAATCCACGCAAGGTTGGATAAGCAAGAAGACACAAACAAAGAAATATGGGATATATTGGATAAACAAGAAGACTCTACAAAATAAATCAAGGATATACTAGGAAAGCAAGAAGAATCAAGCACTCAGATTAAGAGCTTGTTGGAAGCGTTGTTCACACAACTTCCCACTCTATCTTAGATTTTCTTTAACTTGTTTTCTGTATTCTTCATCTTATCTTCTTTATTTCTGAAAGGTGTCATTGCAATCTGTTCTCAATACAAATCATCATTTTTTTACTCTCCTAATTTATGATTATATTACTTTTTGATACCTGACAAAAAGGGGGAGAATGTAAGATATTTTCAATAATAGCTTACTGGGACTAAGCCTCAAACATTATGAATATCTTAACTTCTTATTTGTTTTCTGAAAGCTTAAACAGGAACAAAATCTGATAAAGACAGAAGAAGATGCATCAAAATCTCTGGTATCAAGGAACTTTAGGGAAGTATCTCATCTCTATCTGAGTACTCAAATCAGGGGAAGACTCTCTTAAAATTTTGTTATGTAAATTTTTGTTGAAAAATCCTAGTTTTTGTCATCATCAAAAAGGGGGAGATTGTTAGAACATAGTTTGATTCTACAAGCCTCATAAGAGTTTTGATGATAACAAACACTAAGAATAAATATGCACTCTAAATTTGTGTTTTACGTTGTACAGAAGTTCTGACTGAAACGACATCAGAAGTTAAGCCACAAAGGCATTCAAGATGAGTGAGTAATCAGAATGTTCTGAAGTATAATGATCAGAATCTGCGCTAAAGAGAAAGATATCCTGACTCTGAACGGAATTCCAACACGCTAGCTGAATCTTACGTTTCTTACTTCCCAAGTTCTAAAGTAAAGCAGCATGCAAGATTCCTAAGTTCTGAAGCGTTACTTTTCCATTAAGGCAGTATCATGTGCAAGGGCTTCATTCAGACAAGGATCTTCTC
The DNA here is from genome assembly GCA_948472305.1 of Vicia faba. Classification (NCBI taxonomy): domain Eukaryota; kingdom Viridiplantae; phylum Streptophyta; class Magnoliopsida; order Fabales; family Fabaceae; genus Vicia; species Vicia faba. The sequence goes on along the minus strand of OX451739.1, from coordinate 62,360,632 downwards.
AGTATGGAAAGTGCATTAAGTGACCATTACCATGTTTCCATTTGGACAGATTTGTCACGCCTATATAAACAAGTTCAAAGGGTAAATAGTTAACGATTTTCACATGACTGTTCCATACAATCTCAAAAAGGATGCAAAAATTCACATTGATTCTACATTCAATTTGTGTAATACATCATAGTAGTGATACCGTTTTTGTAACGAAAAACAAACAATACACAATAAACCTTGTCTTTTTATTAAGTTATTTTCCTTGAGATAAAGAGGTTTATGGTTATACTCAAGAAGACTTTGGAAGTTGTCAAAGTAGAATTGTAATCAGTTTGATTAGTGAATTAAGTCCTCATTAGAGAGAGGCGAAATCACCTTGGAGGGTGGACTGGAGTAGTTTGAGATTAAGAGAACCAGGATAAAAATCGTGTGTCTATTGATTTTGTTTTTGAAGTTTCAATTCAACCCCCCTTCTTGTGTTTTTCACTTCTTAAGAAGGTAGTATGTTGTTGAGATTTTTGTTACTCCAATATATGGTAGCCTTGTCATTATGGAAGGTAGTTTGTTGTTGAGATTTCTGTTACTCAAATGGATGGTAGCCTTGTCATTATGGAAGGTAGTCTGTTGTTGAGATTTCTGTTACTCCAATGGATGGTAGCCTTGTCATTATGGAAGATAGTCTGTTGTTGAGATTTTTGTTACTCCAATTGATGGTAGCCTTGTCTTTATGGAAGGTAGTCTTTTGTTGAGATTTTTGTTACTCCAATGGATGGTAGCCTTGTTATTATGGAAGGTAGTCTGTTCTTGAGATTTTTATTTTGATGGATGGTAGCTTTGTTATTATGGAAGGTAATTCGTCGTCAAGATTCTGTTACTCCAATGGAAGTTCATCTATTCGCATTTATGAATATTGGATACATCTTGAGATTTTCTGGTATTATCTTACCATCTCTTTCTCCGGTGGGCCGACGTTACTTTTTTTCTATCCCCTCAAAGATTGGATAGTTTGTAGTCATCTGTCACTAGTGATTTATTTTCCTGGTCAAGTTTTCCTTTTGCCTCCCCTTTTACTTTTTACAGCCCTAGTGGTGTCTTGCGTCCCTTTAGATTTGTTCATTTGCATTCATAATCATAAGTATTACACGGTATCTTAGGGAAAAAAATAGGGCTTATTTTATATTTAAGTATCTTCAATCGCGCCGACATGAAGATTTTAACCTTCGTATCTCCGGATAGAAGACACTTAAATAAGGGCAGCTGTTGTACCCCATTTTTGACCCTAAGATTCCTTCATCATATCAAATCAATTCAATCACAACAAAGTCACACACTAGGTCTTGCTTCCTCTCCCTATCTTTGGTCTTGCTCTATGGGGAATCACCAAACACCTTGACTTGTGTTTTATGATCATCTATGTTTGATTACTCTTTAACTAACAAATACAATGTATGCGTATTTTAATTGTTGATGGTGCATGTGAAAGCACAATGCATTCTATCAGATTCAGCTTTTGGATTCATGAGTTCTTTCTTTGTACCTTCCTCAACAAAGCTTCATTTAGATTCAAGCCTCTATGAAAGATATTTTGAACTAACATCATGAGAAAGTCTTTCATTATTCATTATGCCTCAAGTTGTCAAAATTAGCTCAAAAGCACAAGGGTTGACTAAAGAAGTTGGACTCAATTGGACAAGTCTTTGTCTCCATTGATCACAAGTGCATATCTCCTTCAATTCTCAAGATGTGGAAATGATGTTGGTTTCTATAACTTCTCATTATCATCCTCAATAACCTCTATTTTCAAGATAAAAGTATTGGTGCAAGAAGGTTGATTAAAATTGCAAAGTTCTCCCCAGGGTATTTTCTAGCTCTAGGAGCTAGGGTTTTGAACTTAAAAGGGGTATATCTTGCTCATCTTTTGGTATTTTTGAGTGATCCAAAATACATCCTTCCCTTCAAAGGATTATTAATAAATCACTTCAAAAGACTCAAGGAAATTTTGTGTGTAAGAAATTGATGATGAAGAAAGATTACAAGTCCCCCAGATGAACCCTCAAATCCCTTCATGTGACTTCAAATGATCATAACTTGATCAAATTTTATCACCTTGAACCTATTATTTTTCCATAATGATGTTGAATGTGTGAAATTAAACCCATCTTAAAAGTTCAAAGTGTGAAATTGGATGGAAGATGCCCTAAGGATGCAAAAGATTACAGGTGATTTCATGAATTTTTTCCAACTTCAACAAGTCATAACTCTCTCAATTTTTGGAGATTTTGAATGGTTATAGTCTCAAAATGTCATTCAAGAGATCTACTTCATGCCATCTTTTTTTGTCAAGATAAAATTCCAAGTGGAAGACCATGTTTGGATGCAAGACATTATAAGTCATTTTTGAAGAAAAACTTATAAATTTTCTAAGTATAGAAAGTCAACCTCTTTTTCTCAACTTTGACTCATTGCAACTTTCAGCTCAAGTAACCATTTTATCCCATTCTTTTGCCATTTCAAATCTTGTAACCTTATCTTTCTAAAGCTTCGTTGATCATGCCCTAAGACCCCTTGAGTTGAGAATGCCATTGATTTAAATTTGGTAACTTGAAACTGAAGTTTCATTACAAGTCAAATTTTGAAATCTTTGTTTTGGCATCTAATCACAAAGTTTCCATGCATTTTTGCTTCTAATCATGTTTAGAAACTTTCCCCAGACGTTTAGAATCATGAAACACATGATTTAGTTAAGTTGTGATGCTAAACAAGTCACACTTTGTTCATGCTGCAGACCCACACGATTAGACAACCAAGCTTAGACAACCAAGATCACCCTACCAAACTCTCTCTTGAACCCAATTTCCAGCTACTTTGAATTTGCTTTTGCAGCATCCCTCAATCATTTTTCTTTGTTAATTCACCTTCATTGGACTTCCCTGAAGCTAATCATACAACTACCTTCAAGAATCGTGACATATATTGATCCACAGAAGTTCAGTTTCAGAGCTCTGCAACTTAATTTCAATAGGTAGATTCCTTCACCAATTCTCTCAAACTTTGATAGTATTGTGAATCTCTCATCATCCTGGTTCTAGTTGCAACACTAGTTTTTAACTAGGAGCATGTTTTGACCATGAAATTTCAAATCCCTTTTCAAAATTCTCTTCCAATTTGTTTGAGCTACAATTTATATAGATTTTTCACGAAGGTGTGGTTGTCTTCGTCTTGATGAGACGAAACGAATTGTACCGGTCTCGAGCTCTAATTTTACATATTGAGCAACCTGGTTTTGAGACTGGCTGGAGGTTGAAGATGGCCAACGTGTTATCCTTCAACCAATGAAACAACGCCATTTGTTTTTTTTTGTTTGAAAAATCTGATTTATATTTGATTAAGTGCTTTATTCAGTAATGACCATGATATGCACAACACGCCAGATCCCATGGATTTGATTACTAACGCGTTTTGACTCTCATCCATTAGTCCACATATTTTTGGTTTTTATTTTATTTTCTGATTTTGTACTTTATTTGTTTTAAATTTCAAATACTCATAGAAAATTCATTTTAACTACAAAAAATCTGAAAAAATTATGGAAAATACTTTTGATTTTTCTCATTATGATTTTTATTTTTTCACATTTTTATTTTGTGTTTTTATATTTCTTTATGATTTTTCACTTTATTTGAATTGTTTTAAATATTTAAAAATACTTTTATGCATTTTTAAATTATGAAAAAAATAGGGAAGGATCCAATGAAATTGTGACAAACATTGGTGACCTTATTTAATTTTTATTTCTGACTTTATTAATTTTCACCATTTTTTTGTTTATTTTACCTATTTCTTTTAAATTTTAAAATAGTTTCTGACTTTTAAAAATTACCAAAAAATTTATAAAAATATTTAAGTTCATTTCTGATTTTTCTATGGTCTTACTTATTTTTTCTTGATTAATTTGAACATAGTTAACATTTTTCTCTCTTATTTTCATTTTAAATCATTTTTTAAATCTTTATTTTTATATGTTAAATACAATTTTATTTTTTGTATATTTTTTGACTGATCTTGGGTTGAAATTTTGATCATGAACTTTGTTAACATCATTGGATCCATAGTGTTGATTCTAACTCCATAAAAATGGATGGATGATTTTAATAATAGTTTAATTAAAATTTTGGTACAAATGTGGTTTGTTCATTTTCCCCATCCCCCTTCATCTTACCCCTTTTCCTATTGTATTACATATTTTGGGATGATGAACTCTATATCATTTATCCAAATATGAAGTACATAGATTGCTATTGACCGACCTCAAAATAGGTGCGACTTCTATATAAGTCCACTTACGATTGCTTAACATAGCGCTAAGTTTTGTCCCGATTTGAGGAAATAATCATTTGTGGCTCAAACTCATGTTTGCAAGCCCAAGTATGTTAATTTGAATCCTATGATCCAATAACCTTGAGATCTATTGTTAGGAGGCTTTGGTTCTACCAATCCTCTAATGGAGCTACATCAATTTTGGTCAAAGTGGATCACTTAAATATCATTGGTCATTAAGTTACTTCAAAATTCCTAAAATGGATGATATACTTGACAAAAAGCAAATATAACTTATTTTTGAGAGGATTTTGCTCTATTAATCTTCTAATGAGTCCCAAATGCAAGTTTCAAGACGGTCATCCGACTAACCATTAACTTCTAACAATTGACTTTATTTTATGCTTTTATTTTATGCTTTTACCTTATCTACCATTTATTTTAGCATTTACATTCATGCTATTTTCATTTTTGCTCACTTGATCTTTTCATTTCTTTTTGAATATACCTAATAATAAACTTGAACCATAAAAAAACATTAGTGATATTTGAACTACTTGGTTACTATCCTTGGCATTATGGAGTGATGGACTTCTTGGACTTAGGAATAGAAACCTTGATCTATGTTGGAGACCTTGTGACCTTAATTGATATTTTTTCTAGAGTTCTTGGGGTTTACCTCAAGATATTGGGTTGTTTGTTTGTTTTGTATGCAGGTTATTGTGATTACATGATTTGTCTGTAATTTGAATTCATCTGTATCAGCCGTTACTCTGTCCAATTTTTGTAAAGACTTAATACCTTTGAAGTTTGGTCTTCTCAAGAGGCTTAGTATCCTTTCATGTTTTCAATCTAAAGAATGAGAATTCTGTCTTGACTCATAATGTCAAGTGTTAGCTTCTTGTTGGTTAGATGGTTCTTTTCCCTAACTTTTACCTTATGCTTTAGGATAGTCTCTTCATCTCTTCCCATCTTCTTTAGTTTCAAAAATCTTCTCCCTCCTTTTGAAAACTCTTCTTGTTTCTAAACTTGAACCACTTTCATAATAACCTTGGACTTAGGTCCATGCATTTTCAAAACATTTTCATAAATAAACTTCAATCAACTTAATCATACCTTGACATTTTTTGTGAGAAGAATAAAAGTCAATCAATCTCATTCAAACCATTTTGGCCACTTTGGCTTTTGCTTAAAAAACATTTCTCAAAAGCTTAGACTCTTTTTAATCTTTGTAGTGATGTAAACAATTATACTTCTACAATATGTATTGAAGAGATATATTTTCCACTTGGGTGTTGAGTGAGGCATTCTTGATTTTAAAATCCAAGCCATATCCTCCACTTTGAGATGATGAAAATTCTCCTTTCTCATGATTGTGGGTAGTAAGTATGTTTTCCACACGGACAATGACGATGATGTCTTTTCTCATAAAATTAACCAACACACTTGTGTTTAAAAAATTTTAAAGAGGAACTACGTGTACCCTGATCCCCTATTGCACGAAAGGTGGTACGTAGGCACTAAAGGTTCGCAACCGCGGCGAGTGAAAAAAGCATAAAAAATACTTCTCTTCTCACCTCCACCATCTATTTTTATACAACATTTTATAGCCAAAATATATAGGTTTTACAAAGAGGTTCCTGCGGAGTACCGTAGATGTTTAGGGTGCTAATACCTCCCCTTTGCATAACCAACCCCCTTACCTTGAACCTTTCCCCCCTCTTTTGGGTTATTCGCTCTTTTCCCATTCCTTTGAAAACAATAAAGCGCGATGGCGATTTTTATTTTGATCTATGCGAGTTAAGTCAATCTAATGGCTTAGTCTCAACATTTCTACCGCTACAGTGGTGTAGACAGAAATAGAGGGGGTATACGAATGAAAAGGGTTTGGGCCAGTGTTGTTGTTGGTTATGGGCCTGGTTGTTTTAAAAATAAAAATAAAACAACAAAATATGAGAGATTGTCTCATTTGACAGAAAATACTCTCTCTCACTCTCTTGCGTTGACTCTCTCTCATTCTCTCAAATAACTCTTCGCCAGAGACGATGGCTTGGCCGCGCCGGTAATCTCCTAACGGCGGTGATGACAGTGGTGCATGTCTAAACCATGATTTTTTATACCAATATCTTCCTCTCTTCTTTTTAATCACTAATCTATGGTTATTTTCTACAGATTCTATGCTAATAGCCTAAATCTGGAAAAGGTTGAATGAAACCCTAAGTTTCAGATTCAAACAAAAAGTGATCTTTGATGACAGATGTAGTATTATAAGGTGAATTAAAGAGGAAAAGGAAGACAAAATGGTCCCGACAAGTTTGAATATGTGATTCGTACCAACCTTGGGTTCTCAGTGAGATCTTTCTGTTTTTACTCTTTTCTCTTTAGATTTCTCATTTCTGAAGGGTTTATGGTATGAGAAAAATGATGAGTTTTAAGTGTTAGGGTTTTGGTTTTTATGTGTTTGAGTTGTGATGATAGTGATGATTCTGTTAGGGTTTTGGTATTTCTGTTTCTGAGGGGTTTTAGTTCTTTTTGGAAAATGATGTGAACAATTAAGGTTTGGCTTTGTTTCTGTTTTACATAAACAACAAAATAAACTGGATGTTGTTTTTTGTTATTGTTGCTACGGCTCGGTTCTGTATATCTATATTTTTTTGAACTGTTGTCTTTTATACTGTGAATTCTCTTTGAGTTTGTTGGGAGAGAACAACCTTGAGCCACTCGTATGGGACTTGTCACTTCTGATATCTTATTTTTTCTGATATTTTTGAAATGTCAACTCTGTACTTTTTCTAAGCTATGCTGGTTTTATGGTTTTCCCATTGCTTGCTGGCTTTTGATTCTATACTTGTGCTTGTTGTGTTGCTTGCTTTGAAGATGTACTTATGCTTAGCTTTTGTACTCTGCTACTGGCTGATTTTTGACATTGGCTTACTGGCTTTTGTACTTGTTGTACTGGTTGCTTACTTTGGCTCTTATTGTGAACCAAACAAACATTTTGTGTGCATTTGTTTGAGCTTTTGCAGTAAAGTTTTTGGCCTATGATTTTGACATTACAATTCTGATTTTGATTGAAACAAACACATCATGAGGCCTTTTTTAAATCTTTTGCATGAAAACATGATGTTAATTCTGATTTGGGCCCTTTGATTTGTTTTTCTTATTGTGAACCAATCTTTGTTTTTGTGATTTGCAATAACAATGCCCCTAGCCAATGATAAAATCTGAAACAAAATTGTATGAGGCTTGTATGATGTTTAGTTTGAAATTCTGTTTTGGATTCTCTTATTTGTCTTTTGTGAACCAAACTTTACTTTGTGATTTGCAATAAATAAATCTAAGCCCTAAGATATTATTCCATGACTAAATCCTAATGATGAACTAAAACATTTTGCAGTTCTTTGTTCACCTTTGCTTGATAACTAAATCTTTTATCTTTTTGTTTCATGTTTTATGAGTTTGGAAAGGTGGTTAAGGAGGACATGAAGAATGTGGAATACTTGAAGAAGGATAAAGAATAATGAAAAATTCTTTTTGCTTTGTATAGGAAAGAAATAGGAAAATTTTAATTTGTTTTAAATGTTTTAGGATTTGTAAATGGATTCAAAAATTTGGAATAAAACATGAAGTCTTGTAATCTTTTCCTTTTGTAATACATTTAATAAATCTTTAGACCACTTGGAACCAATATGAAACTTTATAGTCTTTTAAGATCTATTAATGTCAAATGGAAAACTTTTCATCTTTGAATTTTGATTCCAAATGGATATGGCCACTTGCATGAAGAATATGATTTGGTTTCTTGAATTTGAAGTAATAAGCCAAGCTTTGAGATAAAAATGGAAACTCCATATTTGTAGTTGAAAAAGAAAAATAATCGAATCCTTGCCCACTTTCACCAAGTCTAAAACTCTTTTGTTTTTAAAATTTGAGTTCAAAAAATCTTAATGTCCATTATGCGATTGAATTTAATCACTTCCACTTTTCAAATGAACATTTGAATACACACTCAAAGTGATGATGCCTTAAATAATTGTCAATAAAAACAAACAAAAAGACGAGCAAACCTCGACCTCAAATCCCAATTTGGTTGACTTTCTTCATGAATAAACAATGTATTATCAAAGAATCCTAAAACTCAACATCATGAATCTGTAGCAACTGATTTTTTAATCAAGAGTCGCCACTATTAGTTTTTATCCTAGGGAAGGGAATCTAATAGAAAACCCTTATTCACAGACAGAGATTCTAGGTTTCAGAGTCAATTAGACAAAAGGAAGGTGTTATGCACCTTTCATCCACCTTGTTCACAAGGATATTAAGCTCTAGGTTTAGGTTTGGGGTAAACTGGATTTTAAGTTTTTATTAGCAAGAAAATTGTCTTAATTTTTTAATAGGGGAACTCGCTATGATTTTAGATCGTATGCCTACGTATCCTTTTATGAGGAATCAGAGTCCCAATTCGTAGTTCATATTGGTTTGTGTTTTTTAGGGGTTTGCAAGCATATTTTGAATCACTTCCCACTCGGTCGGGAGTAGTGATTGTGGAGATTTTGACTGAGTGTGTAGTAAGTCAAAACTAGATTGAAAGCCATTTGCAAAGATAGTTGATTAGCTGCTTTGATGCTTTGATTTGATTAAAGAGTGTGATGAGACATTGAGCGGGGGAGTCTGATATAATCTCCTCTTCACGTGGCTAGATATTGGCCATGTGTTACTTGATGTGAGGGGTGCAGAGGAAGTCTGATATAGTCTTCCTCACCACGTGGGAGTATGGATTGGCAAACAAACTTTTAATCCAAGGCCTCAAAGCCCAACTTCCAAATGAAATCCTAACTCATAACTAAATAAAAAGTACCAAAGGAAAAAAATTAGCAAGAGGGTGTTGAAAGAAAACCGAGAATGGCACTCAATCTTCCCCAACATTATATAGACTTTTCAACTTATCTTCCACCCAATCCGTTTTTGACAAGTGTCCATGATTTAAATAAAATAAAAAATCAAACTACAGCCATTGAAACAGAACGCATGTGTATCACAGTATTAAAGTTTTTTCTTGTTCTAAAAATACAAACAAGATTCCCTCACATTTTATCTATCTTTAAGTTTTTCTTCAGTTAAAAAAAACTTCGCCTTTCATAAAATGTGATCCTGATCTAAATGTCCAACGATGAAGGTTGGATCTCACCTTGACAAGGGAGCCTGCACGGAGGCTGGGAGTCATTGACGGAAGGTTCGTGTAGAGGCGGTTGATGGTGCAGTGTCGTAGTGGTTGTCACTGATTCAATATTGTGATTGTACGGGGGTGCTTGCTTCAGAAGGTAGTTGTTTGCGAGTGTTGAGAGGATATGGCGATGACTGGTGGTTCGACAAAGTGAATTGTGGCGGCACTTGCGGTTGTGGGACGTGTCAGAAAATGATGATGGCTGCCGGAGAAGGATATGGTCGAGTGATCAGGTTTGCAACGATGATTGTGGTTTCCGGTAGTGGAAGCCCAATCGCCCCCTTTCACTGTAATCTTCTATTCTTGATCTACTGTAAAAAATTTCTCACCTCCTCTGTATATCCTCCCTCCCTGTCGTCTGTAAAAAATCTGCCTTGTGCTTGTTCTCCTCTATCTCAAGCCTCCACGAAAATCCCCCAGTTTTCCTCCTTTTTCTGTTTACTTATATAGTTTAGTATTTTAGGGTTTTGCGTTTTTGTTGTTACAGTTTGTCTTAGAATTAGGGATTATAAATTTTATTGTTATTGATTTGGTTGCATAAGCTTAGGTTTTTCCAGATTTTTCTCAGCTTTTAGATTTGATTTTGTGATCTGTAACGAGATTTGCTTTCTGTAGTATTGTTTATGATTATGATTCTGTATTTGTATTGGGGATTAATTCGTTTAGATTGGAACTGGTTTTGTAATGAATTTGCTGTAATGAAGATTGAATGTAATTTTTTTTTTGTATAATCTTCAGAAATTCTAGGCTTTGATCTTTGGATATTTGTATAGGTTTTAATGAATATTTGATTTGGTTTCGATTTCCAAAGTAAGTGTTATTTGAAAAACAAGCGCATATATTGGATAAGATTGATACATTGGCTATTTTGTATTATTTGGTCCTTGCATTAGCTAGTTTCTTCTTCCCAACAAACAATGAAAAAACTAAATGGGGCTTTTACTGTAATTAAAAAACTGTTTCTGTTTAACAATGCATTTCTTTTTCTACTATACTTCGGATTGGGCCCAAAAAATTAATTTCGCCAGATCTTTTTTCAACTCAAGAACTCTTAAATAAATAATAAAAAATCTTACCAAGAATTTTCTTAGAAAAATAACAGCGAACGTTTTATAATAATTTCTTTCTAAAATAAATCAGCAACAAAAATGACAGATGAACTGATTTTAAAGATCCCAATGGGCCAGCTAAAGAAGAAGCCTTAATGGTTCTGTAACTCAGAATTATACGGATTTTAAGTCCAATTAAAAACTTAAACTTGTGTTGGTTTTAAGACTTAAGGACATACCAATTATTTGAATATTTTTTCCCTTTTCGAGTTGCATGGGCCATAGGCTAACATGCCATACAAATAGGTTTACTCGAGTCTTTTTGATTTAGAAAGCCCCGCCTCCCTGAATTTAAGGTACACCCCCTAGTTGGATAAAGATGGACCATCAGATGCTGTTGTACCATCTTTAGTTGAATATTTCTTCAATTTTAATCTCGAAAAATAAAATCGTCGAGGTAGCACAAATTTGGGGTACGACAGCTGCCCCTATTCAATTATCTTCCAGTCGAATAACGTGAGAAAACTCGAGTCTTGCGCATTTTGATTGGAAGTTTATTGAATACTTTAAGTGTCCCATAATTTGTCCGACAAACATAAGGTTACACTGATATAGCATACCCTTACGAGTCTCAAGGAAGTAGGCAAAGCTGATGATATATCGCTTACCCGGGTTTGATAACGAGGCAAATGGTTTTGAATCTTAAGAGCGCAATTTTGTATATCTTGGTTTTACTTTTGATCATTCACCCCTTTTGAGGATGAGTATAATGATTGATGATGCATGGCTGCTTGAAAACCGAGGCCATGGGCTAGAGTTTTGGGATAAAGAAACACATTGCTGCATAAATTCCGATGCAATGGGTTAAAGTTTTTGTTTTCTTTTGAGCATCGTAGCACGAAGTCTGAGGCGATGGTCAATGTTTATGGAATAATGAAACGTATTGCTGCATGAAGTCTGATGCAATAGGTTAAAGTGTTTTTCCTCTAAGCATCGCAACATGAAGTCTGAGGCGATGATCGGTATTTATGGAATAAAGGAGCGTATTGCTGCATGAAGTCTGCTGTAATGGGTTACAATTTTGCAAATTGTTGCGTGAAGTCTGAGACGATAGGTTGGATTTTGTGGAATAAGGAAACACATTGCTGTATGCAGACTAAGGTAATGGATCAGGTTTGCAAATCACTGTGTGAAGTCTGATGTGATAAGCTAAATTTGGTTTCCGGACATTGCTGCGTGAAGCCTGAGGCGATGGTTTGGAGTTTGGAACCCATTGTTGCATGAAGTCTGAGGCAATGGGTTAGGTTTGAAAATCACTGCGTGAAGTCTGAAGTGACAAGTTAAATTTTATTTCGAACATCACTGCATGAAGTCTAAGACGATGGTATGAAGTTTGGAATACATTTCTGCATGAAGTCTGAGGCAATGATATGTGTCGCAGAATAAGAAACACATTAATGCATGAGGACTAGGGCAATGGGTCAGGTTCACAAATCACTGCGTGAAGTCTGATATGATAAGCTAAATTTGTTGTTTGGAACATCTCTGCATGAAGTCTGAGATGATGGTCTGCAATTTGGAATACATTGCTGCATGAAGTCTGAAGCAATGGGTCAGGTTTGCAAATCACTGCGTGAAGTCTGAGGCAATAAGCTAGATTTTGGTTTATGACCATCGCTGCATGAAGTCTGAGGCGATGATCTGTATCGCGGAATAAGGGAATGCACTGCTGCATGAAGACTTAGATAGTGGGTTGAATGAGGAGAGTACATTGAGGCTTAGAGGCAATGTACCGAGTTTTGGGAATACATTGCAGCTTAGAGGCAATGTACTGAGTTTTGAGAATACATTGAGGCTTAGAGGCAATGTACTGAGTTTTGAGAATACATTACGGCTTAGAGGCAATGCACCGAGTTTTTAGAATACATTGCGGCTTAGAGGAAATTTACCGAGTTTTGAGAATACATTACGACTTAGAGGAAATGTACTGAGTTTTGCAAGTACATTGCGACTTAGAGGTAATGTACTGGGTTTTGCGAATACATTGCGGCTTAGAGATAATATACTAAGTTTTAAGAATACATTATGGCTTAGAGGCAATCTAATGGGTCTTTGAGAATATGTTGCGGCTTAGAGGCAAGGTACGGAGTTTTAAGAATACGTTGTGGCTTAGAGGCAACATACTGAGTTTTGAGGATACATTATGGCTTAGAGGAAACATACTGAGTTTTAAGGATACATTACGGCTTAGAGGCAATGTGTTGGGCTTGGATAATACACTGCGGCTTAGAGGCAATGTAATGGGACTTGTAAGGAACTCATCACTGCGGGAAGACTTAGGTGATGGGATGAATGGGTCACGACATGAAGACTTAGGTGACGGGTTGAATCATAGGAGAAGTATTGCGTTGATTGACCCTTAGATAGTTGAATCGAGGATGAAATTATTTGTCTGTTTGCTAGGCGATACATGTGTATGCATGCGTATTGAATGTTGTATGTAGGCGAAATTTATGATGTTTGACAATGATATGGAACCATGAGTGTATTCGTATTGAATGTTGAAATGTATAGGGTATATATGCTTTAGATATGCAAAATGTATGTGTGAAATGTGTGTAAGATGCGTATATGCCTTGAAATGTTATGAAGGCCATTTCTGGCATTCTCTCCTTTAAACCATTGGCTTAGAGTTACCAATTCCTGGCGTTGTATGTTGTGTCGTCGTAGCATTGTTGAACTTGAACACGGTGGAAAATGTTAGCAAAAGTTGAGCATTGATTCTGTATTACGGGCGTAGACGTAGACGTAGACGTATACGTAGATAAAGGCCTATGTGTAGATTTGTATGTTGTAAGCACAGGCGTATACGCATGTATTGGCATATGTGTGGTCCCTGTAAGCGCAGACGTAAGCGTAGACGTATGTAGATTTGTATGTTGTAGGCGCAGGCGTAAGCATAGACATATGTAGATTCATATTTCGTAGGCGCAGGCGTAAACATAGACGTATGAAGATTCGTAGGAGCACACATGTGCGTGGACGCATGTGCGAACGTAGACCTTGTGTTGCAAGTGTAGGCATGGACGCTGACATGGACGTATGCTTTGTGTGAAGATGCATAGATGTAGACATAGACTTGGTATTATTGAGTGCAAGCATAGGTGCAGATGCGGACGTAGTCTTTTTGCATCGTGAGCGTAGAAATTTGCATAGACATGTAGAAACTTTTGTATTGTAGACGTAGGAGTAGGCATTGCCATGTGTGTGGATGTAGACGTGAATTTTCTTTCGATATTTTTCTAACCAAAATGTTTTTTGATGTTTTGTCAATTGCTTTTATTTTGTTAATCCCCAAAATGATTTCAAGACAATATTCACAAGTAATGATCATAGTATTTTGTAAACAAGTCTGGGAAGACAAAAAAAATCAATTTGAAAGATGCAAAGAAAGAAAATGTTTTATTGATGTGCCTCTGAATAGGTGAGAATATAAGTTGTAATTCCTAGAAAGAGGTAATTACAGAAATTTTTAAAACTGTAAATGGCAATGAAGAATGATAATTGCTAGTGTTGTTCCCCAATATCCTTTTAATGATCTTATCTCCTTTGCTTCTGAGTTGAATGATTCACATCTATCTCTCCCTTCGTGGTTCGTAGTCGCAGTTCTTAGATCGTAGTCTTTTTGTTCTTTATTTCTTTTTGAATGATCCCTAATTTTTGCCTGGATTGCCCTTTCGGGTTTTCAATCCACCGGGATAATTTTTTGTTATATGCCCCTAATTTTTGCCTGGATCTCCCTTTAGGGTTTTCGATCCACCGTGACGCTCCTTTTTGCATAAGTCGCTTGTTTAAGGTTCGAGCTTAGCAAGCTTCTTATACATAGTATTTTTTATTGCGTCTGAGTTTTTCTGTATGCGGTAGTTCCTCCTCGTCCATTATTGTGGGGAGGATACTATTTTGACTATGTATATACCTTCTTAGTTGGGGGTCCGTTTACCACGTGAGTCAAGGCGAGGTAGCAGAATCTTCTTGAGTACTAGACCATGTCGTGGTCCATCTCGTGCAATATACTGTTACTCAGAAATAATTTCGAGGCTAATTTTTATAGAGTTTGCTTGTCGATTTTGGAGGCCTTTTCTGGATGTTCTTGTTTTTCCAGGCACTCCTTGATGTCATAAAACTAAGGCTTGTCATCCGGTCTTTCTTTGGCGGCAAGGCAATGTGCGGGCTCTTCGAAGTGTCTGTTTGTGATGCGCGGTTCGTGATTTGACCAAGTTACCTTTATCATAAACGATATAGTTGCCAGGGCGTCTTTCATTTGATTTCCTTATCATGGGACGTGACTGAAAATGATTTTCGCAAATTCCGTAGTCATTATTAAAACATGATCCCGATATGGAACCCGTTTTGGATGTTTAGTATCCCATTCACCATTGACTTGGTATATGGCTTCTGATCATTCTTTGGAGAAGTCAATATTGCCCCTATATTGTGCCCTGGTGCATTTGAAGCCTCGTCGAACGTGGATACCTAACGTGCCCCTGTCTAAGGTTCTTCGTTAGATCTTGGTATTTCGTAGTTGCTTATTTTTACGGCACTGTATGTATTTGACTTTGGCCTGTCTTCAGAGATATGCATAATAACTTGATCCGCTTCTTTGTGGCTCTGCTCTAACATTTCCCCTAGTTTGGTTTCCTCTAGGTCTTCCCTTGTGCTCAGATTAATGGTCTTAATAGCCTCTTGGTATGGTTGCGTATTGTTAGCTTTTCTTTTTATTTCCCTCGCCATTTTCTCAAAGAGTTCAAGATATTTATCATCTTCCTCTTTAGCTTGGTTGATAGGAGCATCAAAATTATATCGGGTTGCAGCAATAGCATTATCGGTGATTTTGGGCATGAATTTGCACCTTTATCATGTTTTGGTGCAGATTTAGTATATGAATATTTGAAAATGCATATACAGAGAAATTATTTCCATTTTTAAGATACAAATGCAAGAGAAGGACAAGGATCTTGATTGAAAAGAAAACACAACTTTTATTAATCGTAAATATTGCCTAAAACAAAATAGGGAAACCCTTAGAAGCAACCCCTATGCCTCAGGCTTGACATAAGTTCTTCCAAAAACAAGAAAAATTAATTAGGAAAGAAAAAGATCTCAGGAATCTCCACGGTCGTCCATCTTTTGATTTTTTCGCCTGGGGCGCATTCTTGGATGACTTCAGTTGCCCCTTTGGTGTTGGCTTTATTAGATATTCTTGCCCCATGTCTGCCATGCACTACTCCATTGTTGACAGAGGTCTCTTAGATTGGAGGAAAATTGGATTCTCCCTTCAAAGAAGCTTTATATTCTTCTTCAGGGTATTGTCCGAACTGGACTATCCCCTGGTCCCCTAGCCTTTGTAGAGCTCTTTCGAAAGCTTCATTTTGTCCTAGCGGGAGTCTGCATTATTGGTTGGAATCTGTAGGGTATGAGATGCCCCTGATTTTGGTGGCGGTAGGACAAACCCTTCAGTTTCAGCTTCTTGTTGGGCCACGAAGGACTTTGGGATTCCTGCTTCGGGCTCTTTCCTTAGTTGGTGACCGCTTGATGCACCAATAGTCTGGGCTACTTCTTCGAAAGCTGCCCTAGGAATCTGGTCTTGCCTGTCAATAATTTTATTCAAAGCCAGAAAAACTTGACTCAAATCTCATTTCATTGAACTTACGTCGCCCTTTACTTGGTCGAGATCCTCTTTGAATGCATCCTGAGTTTCCTCGATTTTCTCCACTGCTTTCTGTTGATGAGCCCTTGTTTGATATGGAGGCCAAGGAGGTGGTGACCTTCTTCTAACAATGGTTCAACTGGAGAGATGTTTTTTTTTTGAAAAATTTGTTTTTACATGATATGTGGGTGTTCGTGAATGCATGCATGCGAATGAATGTGTATGTATATGAAATGGTTAACGTTTTAAATGTCTTATTCATCTGAGTACATGCTTGTCCTTTATTATTTTACTTGGCGACTATCTTTAAAATAGACACGCAAACAGTGTGTGGAAACAAAACGCTTTATTGAAGGTAACGTAATACAAATATTGAAAAATATTACAATCTTCAGCCAAAACTTTATTGGCGTGAAATCAGGCAACAAGGAAATAAGTCTTCTAGGCGCGCCTGTAGATATATGCTTTTGAAACCATCCACTGTTGCTGGACAAAACTTGATAAAGTCTCCAACATGTTATTTCCCTTTTATAGCCTTGATTTCAGACATGTTTGGCGTGTTGACGCGAGCAAGTTGTTTCTTTCAGTATCCGTTTTTAAAGACAGTCACCGAGATCTTGATTTTTTTTTGTACCCCGCGAATAAGACAAAGAAACGGGTGAGGAATATATGATGAATGTATGGAAAATACATGAAGTGTATGAATGTGTGGGTGTAAGGCTGAGTGACGGGAATTTGTGATAAGTACCCCTAGATGGTAGGATCCTCAATTTCGACCTACGATTAGTCTACCCTCCCAAAAGATATTTTCCTTAAGGGTATCATGAATAACACCAGAGGGAAAAGGCACAAGGGCCTCCCTTAGGTGGAGGCTCTTTATGGACTGAAACTTTTGTCTCAAAGTCGTGAAAGGTCTCGTCATGAGATTTTAGGTTAAGGTCGTTACAAAGAGTCATGGGTGACCTTCCAAAGTCCTACTCATCAAGATGATATCTCTCGATAAGTATTCCTTTTTTGGAAGTTCACCGACTCTAGGCGAAGTCGTCACATAAACTCACAGGGATGATGTACCCCATAAGCTAATGGACGAACCTTCTTTCTAAGGGTTATATGGAAAATATTTTTGAGATAGAGAAATCCCGCCATGCAGTAAATATATATGATAATAAGAGAAATTGACAGTAGATAAATAAATGGGATAAAATAGATAAATGCAATAAATAAATAAAGAAAATAAAAATAAGAAACCCCAAAAATACCTAAACCTTGGGTTAAGGAGAGTCCCCAATAGAGTCGCCAACTGTAGAAACTGGTTTTTTAATCAAGAGTCGCCACTATTAGTTTTTATCCTAGGGAAGGGAATCTAATAGAAAACCCTAATTCGCATACATATATTCTAGGTTTCGGACTCAATTAGACGAAAGGAAGGTGTTAGACACCTTTCATCCACCTTGTTCACAAGGATATTAAGCTCTAGGTTTAGGTTTGGGGTAAACTGGATTTTAAGTTTTAATTAGCAAGAAAAGTGTCTTAATTTTTTAATAGGGGAACTCGCTACGATTTTAGGTCGTATGCCTATGTATCCTCTTATGAGGAATCAGAGTCCCAATTCGTAGTTCGTATGGGTTGGTGTTTTTTAGGGGTTTGCAAGCATATTTTGAATCAATTCGCACTCGGTCGGGAGTAGTGATTGCGGAGATTTTGACTGAGTGCGTAGTAAGTCAAAACTAGTTTGAAACCCATTTGCAAAGCTAGTTGATTAGCCGCTTTGATGCTTTGATTTGATTAAAGAGTGTGACGAGACATTGAGCGGGGGAGTCAGATATAATCTCCTCTTCACGTGGCCAGATATTGGCCATGTGTTGCTTGATGTGAGGGGTGCCGAGGAAGTCTGATATAGTCTTCCTCACCATGTGGCCAGATATTGGCCACGTGTTGCTCGCGGATGGAGTATTTGGAGTTGTGTAAGTTTTTAATATTTTGATGTAAAATATTAAATTAATTAAATTTTAAGTATGTCTAAACTTATTTACAAGTCTAGATTTTATCTAGAGATCTAAGTACATATCTATTTAATTATTAACCTAATCACATTTTTTATTTTTTGCATTTTTATGTGTTTCTTATGTTTTATAACATTGACCTAAATTGAAGATCTCTTAATAGAAACCGAATGAATCGACAGAATTATTGAAATGACAAACCTAATAAAAAGGGTGCAATAGAAACATGGGAGTATAGATTGGCGAACAAATTTTTAATCCAAGGCCTCAAAGCCCAACTTCCAAATGAAATCCTAACTCATAACTAAATAAAAAATACCAAAGGAAAAAAAAATTAGCAAGAGGGTGTTTAAAGAAAACCGAGAATGACACTCAATCTTCCCTAACATTATATAGACTTTTCAACTTATCTTCCACCTAATCCATTTTTGACAAGTGTCCATGATTTAAATAAAATAAAACATCAACATACAATCATTGAAACAGAACGCATATGTATCACAACATTAAAGTTTTTTTTGTTCTAAAAAGACAAACAAGATTCCCTCACCTTTTATATATCTTCAAGTTTTTCTTCAGTTAAAAAAAAACCCCACCTCTCATAAAATGCGATCCTGATCTAAATGGCCGACAATGAAGGTTGGATCTCACCTTTGCAAGGGAACCTGCACTAAGGCTGGGAACCGTTGACGGAAGGTTCGTGTAGAGGACGGTTGACGGTGCAGTGCCGTAGTGGTTTTCCCTAATTCGATACTGTGATTGTCCGGGGGTGCTTGCTTTGAAAGGTGGTTGCTTGCAGTTGTTGAGCGGATCTGGCGATGGATAGTGGTTCGACAACGTGAAGTGTGGTGGCGCTTGCGGTTGTGGGACGTGTCGTAAAACGATGATGGCGGCCGAAGAAGGATACGATCGAGCGATCAGGTTTGCAACGACAATTATGGTTTCTGGTAGTGGAACCCCAATCACCCCCTTTCATTGTAATCTTCTGTTCTTAATCTACTATGACAATTTTCTCGCCTCCTCTGTATATCCTCCCTCCCTGTCATCTGTAAAAAAATCCACCTTGTGCTTGTTCTTCTATATCTCAAGCCTCCGTGAAAATCCCCTCGTTTTCCTTCTTTTTCTGTTTACTTATATAGTTTAGTATTTTATGGTTTTGTGTTTTTTTCGTTACAATTTGTCTTAGAATAAATTTTATTGTTATTGATTTGGTTCCATAAGCTTAGGTTTTTCCAGATTTTTCTTAGCTTTTAGATTTGATTTTGTGATCTGTAACGAGATTTGCTTTATGTAGTATTGTTTATGATTGTAATTCTGTATTTGTATTGGGGATTAATTCGTTTAGATTGGAACTGGTTCTGTAATCAATTTGCTGTAATGAAGATTGAATGTAAATATTTTTGTTTTGTATAATCTTCAAAAATTCTAGGCTTTGATCTTTGGATATTTGTATAATTTTTAATGAAGATTTGATTTGGTTTTGATTTCCATAGTAAATGTTATTTGAAAAACAAGCGCATATCTTGGATTAGATTGATACAATGGCTATTTTGTATTATTTGGGCCTTGCATTATCTATTTTCTTCAGCCCATCAAACAATGAAAAAACTAAATTGGGCTTTTACTGCAATTAAAAAACCGTTTCTGTCCAGCAATGCATTTCTTTTTCTACTATACTTCGGATTGGGCCCAAAAAAATTGATTTCGCCAGATCTTTTTTCAACACAAAAACTCTTAAATAAATAATAAAACATCTTACTAAGTCTATTAATAATCTGTAAAATAAATTTCTAAATAATTTACAAATCAGAAATGTATATCTATAAAAACGTTGGTAGTATACTAAATAATAAGAGTCAAATAGTTTTTTTTTTCAAAATGCCAAATGGGCCCAGTTAGAGACTATTTTTACGGGCCTGTAGTTTGTACTAGATTCAAAGCTTTAAATTTAGTTTACCCCATTTTAGTAACAAATGAAAAAAGATATCTTTTTAACTAGTTGTGAATAAGAATTTTCTTAGAAAAATAACAGCGAACGTTTTATAATAATTTCTTTCTAAAATAAATCATCAATAAAAATGACAGATGAGCTGATTTTAAAGATCCCAATGGGCCATCTAAAGAAGAAGCCTTAATGGGTCTATAACTCGGAATTATACTGATTTTAATTCCAATTAACAACTTAAACTTGCGTTGGTTTTAAGACTTAAGGACGTAACAGTTATTTGAATAATTTTTTCCATTTTCTAGTCGCATGGGCCATAGGCCAACATGCCATACGAATAGGTTTACTCGAGTCTTTCTGATTTAGAAAGCCCATCCTCCCTGAATTTAAGGTACACCCCCTAGTTGGGTAAAGATGGACCATCAGATGCTGCTGTACTGTCTTTAGTTGAATATATCTTCAATTTTAATCTCGAAAAATAAAATCATCGAGGTAGGACAAATTTGGTGTACGACTGAATCAAAACCCTAATTCAAGATAAACTCAAATATAGACCTTAATATTGTACAACCATTGAAACATGAACCTTGATCTCAACAGGCGTCACACCTTCAAAAGTCAAAACCCTAACTCAAAGCTTAAACCCTTGCAGACTTAAACCCTTGATGAATCTATTTACATGTCTCGAAGCTTGAGGAGCCTTGAACAGTTGAAAAAAAACCTAGGAGAATATCTTAAAGAAAACGAAGAGAGAGTTTTGGGGTACAAGAGATCCCATGAAATATATTCCCCACACGTCAAAGACTTGTACTCCTAAGATGCCTTTTTGTGGCATCTCATCGCGTCTAGAGATGTTGCCAGTGCGTTGGGACTAGTCAAAATTTATTATTGTGGTATGAACATCTTTACATAGATTAGGCCAAAAGAGGCCAGCTTGTAAGATCTTAGCGTAAGTCTTTGAAGTGCTTACGTGTCCACCATAGGGGACAAAATGACAATGGGAAATTATACTTTCTACTTCATCTTCGGGGACACATCAATTGAAAATAACATTGGTGCCTCTCTTTAAAAGTACAGGTTCATCCCAGTAATATTGTTTAAGATCATGGAAGAATTTATTTTTTTGTTGGTAAGTTAAATCTGGTGGAAGCCCTCAAGCTGCTAAGTAGTTGACAAAATCAACATACCATGGAAATGTGGTTTTAGTGTATATTTCTTCCACAACTTCATTTGTTTCTATATCGTTATAACGTAGCATTCGAATGTATTATTTTCCAACTGGGCTATGAGTTGTTCGTAAGGGAATTCATCATTGATAGGCACTTGTTCATGCTTAATTCCTTCCATTATAGATAAATGATTAGCTACTACATTTTCAGTTCCTTTCTTGTCTTTGATTTCTAAATCAAACTCTTGTAGGAGTAAAATCCACCTGAGTAATCTTGGTTTGGCATCCTTTTTACTCAATAGGTACCTAATTGCTGCAAGATCGGTATAGATAATCATCTTTGCTCTTTTTAGGTAAGAATGGAATTTATCCAACACGAACATGATAACTAAAAGTTCCTTTCATGTGGTAGTGCAATTCATCTGTGCAGGATATAAGGTTCTACTAGCATAATGAATTTCATGAAGCTTTTTATCCTTTCTTTGTCCTAATACTGCGCCTACAGCATAATCACTAGCGTCACACATGATTTCAAACGGTAATCTCTAATCAGGTGGTTGTATAATAGGTGTGGTAATGAGAGCTGTTTTTAATTGTTCGAATTTTTTTAACCATTTGTCATCAAAAATGAATTCAGCGTCTTTCATTATTAGGCCAGTTACTGGTTTGGTGATTTTAGAGAAATCTTGAATGAATCATCAGTAGAACCCGACGTGCCCTAAGAAATTTTGTATTTCTCTTACGGTTTTCGAAGGTTGAAGGTTTTCTATAACTTCTATTTTAGCTTTGTCAACTTCAATCCTCTTATCAGACACTATGTGTCCAAGCACGATTCCTTGTCGGACCACGAAATGGCATTTTTCCCAATTTAACACGAGATTTACTTTTACGCATCTTTCAAGTACCGTTCCTAAGTTCGATAAGCGTCCTTCAAAAATTTACCCATAAATAGAGAAATCTTCCATATATACTTCCATGATGTCGTCTATAAAATCAACAAAAATTAACGTCATGCATCTTTGGAATGTTGCGGGAGCATTATGTTATCCAAATGGCATTCATCGATAGGAAAATATACCATAAGGACAAGTGAAGGTTGTCTTTCCTTGGTTGTCAAGATGAATAGGGATTTGAAAGAATCCCTAATAATCATCTAAATAGCAGAAGTGAGAATGCTTAGACAATCTTTCGAGGATTTAATCAATAAAAGGTAAAGGAAAGTGATATTTTCAAGTGGCTTTGTTTAATTTCCTATAGTAAATGCACATTCTCCATCCGGTTTGTGCTACAGATTTGCCTTTTGCATTACTGAAAACTATAACACCTCCCTTCTTTGGTACAACATGTACTGGGCTAACCCATTTACTATCAGATATCAGGTATATGACTCTCGGTTCTAATAACTTTTGTACTTCTTTCATGACTACATCACTCAGAACGGGATTTATTCTTCTCTGATGTTCTCTTAAGGTCTTATAGTCTTCCTTAAGAATAATGCGATGCATGCAGATATAGGGACTTATTCCTTTTAGATTTGAGATGTTATAACCTAAAGAAGTTGGATATTTTCTTAGGACATGTAATAATTTCTCAGTTTCTATCTGTTCTAAATCTGCGTTGACTATAACGGGTTGTTCAAGTTCTGTGTTTAGGAATTCATACCTTATATCTTTTGGTAGTTTTGTGAGTTCTACAGCTGGTTTCTTTGGGCAAGGAATAAGGTCTAGAGTTAGTGCGAGACATTCACTTAGGTTGTCATCCTAGTATTCATCATACCAATTATCATCTTCATGAATATGAGGTATTAGGATTTTCAAAACTTCAGAATATGTAGTTTATTGTTTCTCCATTTCTTTAACGTAATCATCAATGACATCTAAGAAACAACATGAATCCTCTATAGCAGGTGCCTTGAAGAATTGTGAGGGAATAAATTCGACCTTTTCTTCGCCAACCTCAAAAGTGAGTTTACCCCTTTTTACATCAATAATGGCTCCGACGGTGGAGAGGAATGGTCTTCCTAATATAATAGGGATGTTGGAGTCCTCCTTGATGTCTATAAAAATGAAATCAGTGGGAATATAGAATTGTCTGATATGCATTGGAACATTTTCTAGCATACCTAAAGGAAATTTCATTGAACGATCGACTAGTTGCACAAACATTCTTGTCGGTCTCAATTATCCCATATTGAGCCTTTTGCAAATTGATAAGGGAATTAAGCTAATACTTTCTCCTAAGTCGCATAGAGCTTTTTCTATGACAATCTTTCCAATTACACATGGTACGGAGAAACTACCAGGGTCTTTTAGCTTAGGAGGCATGTTATTTTGGATTATAGCGCTACACTCTGCAATAAGCATAACAATTTCATTATCCTCGAGCTTTTTCTTATTGGATAAGATTTATTTAAGGAACTTAGCATAATAGGGCATTTTCATGATAACTTCTTTGAAAGGTATAATGATATTCAATTGTTTCAGAAGTTCAACGAATTTCTTAAATTGCCCTACACTTTTAGACTCAGTTAACCATTGAGGATAGGGTATAGCTGGTTTGTATGGTGGCGGAGGCACATAAGGTTTTTCTTTATCTTCGGCCTCTTCGCTTTTATCTTCCTTCTCATCTTCTTTTGGTTCGTCTTCCTTTTCAGGTTGTTTACCAATATTCTGATACATGGATGGATTTTTGGTTCTTGGATCAGTCATTCCATCTAATTCCGTCCACTCCGAAGTATTATGGAATTAGCATGACCTTTTAGATTTGGTTATTGTTGTCCAGGAAAAGTGCCAGCCGGAGCAGCGTTAGATGCTCGTTGTTGAGCCACTTGAGAGATTTGTGTTTATAGCATTTTGTTATTATCGGCTAGGGCATCAACCTTGTTTGATAGTTGCTTGAGTTGTTCGTTAGTTTGTATGTTCTGATTTAGAAAATCCCTGTTTTGTTGAGATTTAGTGGCTACGAAATTTTCTATCATGATTTCTATATTGGATTTCCTAGGAACATTTGGAATGATTAGGGCAGCTTTCTGATATTCTGGCGGTGTTGCAGGAACTTGGACGAGCGCATGTAATGTATTGTTGTTTTTGCACGAAAAGTTTGGATGGTTGTTCCATGCAGGGTTATAGGTATTACCATAAGGTTTCCCTTGAGCATAGTTTACTTGATCAACTGGTACTTCTATCAATAATGGACATTCAGGGGCAGCATGGGTGTGAAGTTCGCATAAATCATAGGTTGGAGCTACTACAGCCACGGTGGCCGCAGGAGTTATGCTCAAGCTTTCTATCTTTTGGGTAAGAGCTTCTACCTTAGTGTTAACTTGATGTAAGCTACTAACTTTGTACATATCGCCTTTCTCTTGAGGTTTCTCCATAATGGTTCTACCGCTTCCCCATTGGTAATGATTTTTAGCCATACTTTCAATAAGATGATAAGCGTCATGGTAAGGTTTATCCATCAGTGACCGCCATTTGCAATGTCTATTATCAATCTTGTGTTATACAAGAGACCAATGTAAAAGGTGTAGATGATCAACCATTCTTCTAGACCGAGATGTAGACAAAGTCATAACATGTCTTTGTATCTTTCCCATGCTTTGAAAAGAGATTTTCTTTCCTTTTGTTTGAAACCATTGATGTTGGCCCTTAGTATAGTCGTCTTACTTGGCAGAAAATATCGCGCTAGGAAAACTTTCTTCAACCCATCCCATGTGGTAATAGAGTTGGATGGTAGAGATTGGACCCAAGCTCTAGCTCTATCTCATAATGAGAAAGGGAAAAGACGTAGTCTTATTGCTTTGGGGCTGACACCATTTGCTTTCATTATGTCTGCATACTGCACAAACACAAACAAATGTAAGTTTGGGTCATCTGTAGGACATCCTAAAAACTTGTTCTGTTGGACAACTTGTAGCAATGAAGGTTTCAACTCGAAATAGTTTTGGTTGATAGCGGGGGCAACAATGTTGTTGTGAGGTTCTTCCTGTGATGGGACAGCATAATCCCTGAGAGGACAATTCTGGAGTCCTTCAACCATTCTTGGTTCTGGTTCTAGTAGGGAAAAGTTTGGAAGATTGAATTCTGTAAGATTGTACTTAATTTGATAATCTCGGATTCAACATCTTATACTAATAAAACGCCTGATTTCGTCGATTGGTTGCTCTAATTATTTTCTTTGAGAGCGAGTGCTTGGCACACAATCAACAAATTAAAGGTAATAAAATTTGCTGCCTTAGTCTATACTGTGTAAGAAATGAATCATAATATTGACTAAATTAGTCGCCAACAACGGCGCCAAAAACTTGATCGCGACTTTAAGAGTCTGACGGAATTACTGACTGCAAGTGCACACTTTAATCATGTAGTTTTAAAAGATATCGAACCCACAGGGACTGATAATCAAACTAATGATATCTAATGTTACTATGTAAACCTAAGGATGATGATTAGTCTTGGGTTTTTGGGAGAAACGGGGAATAAATTCAGGTTTAATTAAAACATTCAATAATGGGATACCAGTATGCAATTCGTCAAACATCAGGGATTCAATAAATTGTTGGCCTAATATTTAATTGTTAAAATACTCTTCAATAGAAAATATCAATTTAAAAGCCTTTGTCTCACACTCTCGTGTTTATTGACTCTGACTAAACTCCTAAATCAGAATGCTTTGCTCTCGCTGTCTCATTTGAATTTAGAAATGATTTTTGAAAATCAATAGATTCTAATTAACCCTAAAGTGCTCTCACTGTGTTTAGAATTAATGTCTAGTTTCTACTATCCGATTAAAAATCTCAAACTCCCATTTTATTAATTATAACCTTTGTGTGTCTTTTACTCTCGTAACAAAACTGTTTCAATTAAAATTAGGAACTGAACCAAAAAAATAGTTTGTGAAATATTTTCGCCAACAGATTTATAAACCCTATCCATGAGACTACTTTCACATATCGGTATCAAGGGAATTAGCGGGTTATGGTTTTAAACATAAACATGCAATAACATTAATTGAACAAATTAAATATACCCCTAAGCATGATTTCTAAGAACTTAAAAAATCAGAATTAAATTAAAACCTGGAATTAAATTGAACGAAAAATTCGGAATGATAAACTGAAACTTCAAGTAATATCCTCCACAGATACCGACATAATTGGCTACTTCGAATTACAATTGAGACAATAGGAAATAAACCTAATACTATAGTTATGATAGTCCCCAAATATGGAAGGCTATCACTTTTAGAAGTAAGTTTTTCTGCTTAAAATCTAATGGCAATGGTGCTCAAAGCTCAAGAAAATTCGACCCCTAGACTTGTGAATAAGTGTTGCTTATATAGACTCCCTGCTAGATTCTCGTTACTTTTGTTCAAAAGAATTCGAGACTAGTGGTAACATGGAAAATATATCGGGAGACTTTGATTGTGGAGAAGATTTAGGAGACTGGGCTTCGTGAGTGTTGACGTGGAGAAGAACCACATGATAGAGTACGTGGCTGGCTTTTAAGAATCATGGCGGTGGCCACGCATTGTGTGGTAGGGGCCATACTTCTTGGCTATGTGGCGGGGACCACACCACCTGTGGCAAGGGCCACAGGTTTAAAATGTGTTTCCCACGCTTTTCTTTCATATTTTCTTTAATTCTTCTCATGTCTTATCCATTTCTCACTCTTTTACTCGTGGTTAGCATTTGTTTGTAATACATGAAATGAAATAAGAAAATACAGACATAAAACGACATAAGTAAATGAAAACGGTAAAAAATTTCATGAAGTCGAGTCAAATATATAGTATAATTTCGCATTATCAGTTCAGCTCCGCGAGCTTGGTCCTCCACCAGCGAATTCCCAAAGGGATATGATGCAAACGTGAACTATGAATTTCATTCGGGGGCCCCAGGCCACTCGATTAAGAATCATATAGCATTCAAATACAAGGTTCAATACCTTTTAGATTCTAAGGAGATAAGCTACACACATGTCAGTCCAAATGTTCAGAATAATCTTATGCCTCCTCATAATAGGGCAGTAGCCAATGCTATTGAGTTTGATGATGGGCAAGATTTGATGACTCATGTGGATGAGATTCAGATGCCACTAGCTATTGTGAGAGAACATTTGTTGCAACAGGATATTTTGCAAGAACTTCATGATTTCTGTTTACAGTGTTCATCCAATCTAAAAGAGTGTGCTAAGCTGAAAAGTGACATTTCGAAGTTGATGGATGAAGGTATTCTCCAGGTGGAGAAGGTAGTCCTCAAGGATGATGTTGCTATACTAGAAATTCTTTATTACCTGGCCGATATTTTGAAAAATGTTCCAAGAGTTCCTTTGGTAATTCAAGTCCGTGCACTTCCTGCGCCAAGTCAGGCTCTAGCCACTCCTTTACTAATTCAGGCTCTAGTTTCTTCAGATCCTGTTCTTACTCTAATTGATAATCCAAAAGCAGTTCCATGGGATTACAATGCAGTGTACATCAGCGGGAAGAAGGTTATTTTCCCTCTAGTGGAAAACAGAGACGTTATCAACATTGCGGGAACCAGTGGTATAACTTGCAGTGGCAGGGTCTTTGGTCCTACTCCTCCTCCTCCATTGGACATTATTGAAGAGATTCCAGTGAGAGATAAGGGTAAGAAAGTGGTCAATGAAGTTTCCGGATTCATCAAGTTTGGACCATAATTCCTCAAGAAATTTGATCAGATCATCAAAAGGGCAAAATGGTCAAAATTAGGGTTTTGACTGAGAAAGGGCAATTTCTGATTTTTGACCTAGCAAATGGTTAATTGGTTTGAGGCATAATCTCAAGAGTTCAATTTCATAATTTTGACCTAATGGCATAACTCAAAACATTGTTCAAAGATCAATTAATTGATAGTTGATTTTCAGTCAACTGATCAAAAGTCTACTGTATACTGAAAAGTCAAACTTTGACTTTTTGGCCAAAATCAAGTGTCGAAGATCAAAATTCATCAAGACATTCAAAAATATGAAACTTTACCATCAAGAAATCAAGAAAGTCAAAAGTCAATGTGAAAATTCAAACTCTTTAAGACTTAGAAATTTTTCTAAGTGTTTTTTATACATGATAATTTCATTTCTTCATGCCAACTTTTCATCATGATGCAAGGTGATTCAAGGAAATTTTACAACATGAAAGTTGTAGATATCAATGAGATCTAAAACTTTAAAGGGCAGGGATTTTTCTAGAAATGCTTGTATTTTTAGTTATAAATTCATGAAGTCATGGCATTTTTGAATAAACACTTAGAGAAATTTTCAGCAGCTTTGGTTAGGTTTTTATCCTAACTTCTCAGCCAATTTTCATCAAGTTCCAGTTTGATTTAGCAAAAGTGGTCAAAATGAAAGTTGTAGAGGGTGTTTCAAGCTTTCCAAAACATCTAAGAGCATGAATTTATCATATTTGAGCTAGGAGATTTAGGATCTGAAGTTGGACATTCATTCTTGATTTACAAGGAAGATTTGTGATGAACAAGGAACCAAAATCTTAGCCATGATGCATAATATTCAATTTGCAGGCCTATTGACTTGAAAATCTATCCATAATCAAATGTTTATACAATTGATTAAACCATTATCCAAGTGGTTCAAGTATTGTCCATTGCATCTTTCAATTTTTGGCACAAAGGCACCATTGCCATTTTTGCAAAGTTCACTTTAATCATAAAGTCAATTTCTTGAGCCTATAACTTGTTGTTATAATCACCCTCAAATTCTACCAGCCAGAACAAACATGTTTAAAGTGATCAACCACTTTAGATAGCTTGGTACAAGCATTGGAAACATGTTCTTCGAGCTTGCTTCATGTACAATCTAACCTAGCCATAACATGTGATCCAAAATCTGAGTTTGTTCAAGTCTCAAACCTTATCTATAAATAGAGAGGCCAGTCACAAGAGAAAGGGGCCAAAAAAATAGAAGGGGAAACTAACACTCAAAATCACTTTTGCTATCAAAAACTAGATTTGTACACAAAACCTCCATTTTTGAGCTTCTAAATCTTTGAATCTCATACCTTATAAGTTTTCTCCAAACAAACCATCCAAACACTTCATATACACCATATAGAAGTTTTTCAAACATAAGAATAATTTCTGTAACATCATTACCACCGTCTTCTAAACTCAAAAAATATACGTTACAACTTGACTCGATTGGAGCAGTTCAACCATTTTCAGCATAATAAGATGGTTGGAGCTACCTTAAGAAGGTTCAAAGTAGCTCGATCAATCACTACTTTGCACCCGAAAACATTCGTACGTGTTCTAAAGCTTCTGCTTCGAGAGGTAAACTTTCTCAAACTGTGATAACATTATTCATACATCATTTGCTTTTGCGCTCCAAAGATATAATAAGACATTTCAAAGAGAAAAAACTAACAAAAATCCAAACCAGAGGCTGACACGGGTGCCTGTGTCACACGACACGGCCGGTGTCAGCTTAGTTGGGTTGAAAAACATAGTAAAATGCAGGGTCAGAGGCTGACACGGGTGCCAGTGTCACATGACACGGCCCGTGTCAATGTTACTGGTGCGTACAAGGGCTGACACGGGCGCCCGTGTTACGTGACACGGCCATGTCAGATTGGCTGGAACCAAAAAATACAGAAAAGTTATGGACAGGTCCTGACACGGGTGCCCGTGTCCACTGACACGGCTCGTGTCAGCTCAAGCACCAAATTTCTTGATTTTTGAGATTCTTTAGTTTATTTTGGACATATTACATTGCTTGGAAATGACCTAACACTGTCAAACCTTTGTTTTCAAATGAAACCTCAAAAACATTTTTCCAAACAATTATTATTTTTAGTTAATTTAGACTTAGGTTTTTCTTCAATGAAATTAATTACAAAACCTTTTCTATAAAAAACTCTAAATAACAATTTCTCTCACTTTACATCTTCTTGCATATTTTACTATTTTTGCATTATAAATTATGTAATTGTCAAAGCCTTGTAATAGTAATTAGGGTTTACTTTACTTGTCATCCCCATTTTTAAATTTATATCCCCCATCCCCAAGTGATGTAATAGCATAGTAATTTTACTTTTCGCAATTTATCGTTTTCATATAAATGTTATTAATTAGGGTTTGTATGGAAAGATATAACCAACAAGTAGATAACCATAATTCAAGATTAAATGCATGTAACTCAACACACTTGCACACTTACACCCTTAGGGTAATTCCACTTTGTTGCCTTATAAAAATGGCCATGTTATGCATGTGGGATGTCTTAGGAAAAGCAATAAAAAATACAAGATCATAGTCCCTCGATGACGCTATCCATGTTGACTTTCAAAATGATCTTAGTCCCTAAATAAAATGCTAAGATATCTTACAACATTGCTAATCATGGTTATACGATGACCCACGCTCGTCCCTTTTACATCCAAAGATAGGGTTACTTACCAAATCAATGGTAAGATGACAATGTCAAAGGAAAGAGGAAATGAATATGAAAGACTTTTGAGTAGGTGGAATGTTCCTAGTTACTTTCTCAATTTCAAAACAAAAACATCCTTGCTATTTTCAAAACAAACACCAACACTTTCAAAAACACCTTTCAAACTTGAAAAAAATTTCAAAAGATCAAACACTTTGTATACATTCTTACGAACGAGAATCATTACAAAGTTTGCCTAAATAAAGGCCTGTTTACAAAATACTTTCAAAAACCACACAAAGCACATTTTCAAACAAAAGCAAGTGATCTAGCAAGTAACTAAGAGCCCATGGAAAACCATGGATGAAAAGGGTGCTAATACCTTCCCTTTTCATAATCTACCCCCCCCCCCCCCAAACTCAAGAAAACATCTAAAAGGTCTTTCCTGTTCTTTTTAGCCTTTCCTTTTGGATAAAAGAAAATTCGATGACGACTCTTGCTAACCGCAACATTTGCGATCAAACGCAAAACAACCAAGTCAGTTCTCTCACTGCGTTACAGAACTGGCGACTCTGCTGGGGAAAAATTTAAAAGTGGGGTTACCTTAGGGCTATATCACATTTAATTGCTTTCCTTGTTTAACTTGTATGCTTTACTTTTTAGTTCTTTGTTTGGGTTTGAATCCTCTACCCGGATTTAGGATACCTTATAGGTAAGTAGAAATATGTTGTGGAAATTGTGTGGGGTATATCGACATGGTCTAAGCAATAATTATGTTAGTGTGACATATTTGTGGGTACCGGTAGCCCTTGAGAAGTCAAGGAGAATACGCAGCCACTGAGTGATGTCATGAAACACTAACCGACTTTTAGAACCTTTACTTGACCAACTTGGCAATTAGGACGTAGTTATATGACCGACTTTGGTGCAGTCCGAAGTTGGTTGATACTCGATACTACACTCATTGAGATTTGACTCCCGAGCTTTGTTTGGTGGCAAGTCAGTTATCAATCGGAATGAAGCTTGTGGGAAAGGTCAGTGATATTGAGATCCCTTAGAACCCAGTTATTATTATTAGGACAGGTTGAGCCAACTAAAAATTGAATAGGGTACTTACCTACAAACTCCATGCAAGCATGAACCTAAGGACTTGTCTTCTTTGTGTGTATATGATTATTTGTATATAAACTTTCTTACTTTGCATACTTGTACATAACATCATGACATCATACCATAGTATTTTCAATAACATTGAACCATAGAATTTCAAGGATCTCAAGGGTCTTTGATGCAGGGTCATGTTAAACCAGACGTCTATCAAGGGGCAAGAGGATTTATTTTACTCTAACTAAGCACTGTCAAAGATTAAGTACAACAAATTGAGTCAAAGGCTATGACCCACTCGACATGGTGAGCTTAATTCTCATGGAAGGACATCAACCTATACAAAGTTCTCCAATCAAATCTGTAATTGACTACTAACATTTACCCTTGCGAGATCCTTGAAAACATTTGCATGTCATATATATCATTGCATAACAGGTAGTCTCCAGTACAGGTCTCTCATGTTCTCGCTGTTTATTTCAGCAATGCCTCTCCAACAAGACAACGAAGATCTTCAAACTTAAGAGGCTCAGTTCATGGAAATGTTCCTTAACCTATCCAAGGGGAAGGAAGAATTGAAAGCACTCCTCACTGGGAATCTGACCAAGAAACATCCTGATAACAACAAGGATGACCAGGTTGAACAGCTGCAGTTTGAGATGGAAGCAATTAGAATCCAAATGCTGGGGCAGATGGCTCTTATCCAAAGCCTAGCCCGGGGACAAGAAGAGTTGAGGACCATTATCAACAAGCTCCATCAAGACGGATGCAACTGTATGAAACAAATAGTCGAGGTTGGGGACCAAGTCATGGGTCAACCTCCGAGAAGACAAGAGGTTAGACCTTCTCAAATTTCTACTACCTCACGGGTCCAACAAAAACCTCGCCAACAACAACAGGGTAATCAGTAGAAGCGGAATACATCTGAAAGACGCTTCACCGAAGTCGACATGTCATTAGCTCAAGCATTGCAACACATGTTGGAGGCCAAGATGATTACGTTAAAGGACCCTCCTCAGAATCCCAACACAACCTCTTCAAGGTACAATCCAAATGAAATATGTGTGTACCACTCCAACAGTCCTAGACATGACACCAATGGCTGTTGGACATTGAGAAATAAAGTTCAAGACCTGATTGATGATGGAACGCTAGAATTCACACCAGATGGTCAACTGGAATTATTCTGCCACCCCTCAAAGGCTCACCACCTAAAGTGACGAGTTCTGACAAAAAGGCTTCTGTTCATTTGAATTTTCAATTGTAATCTCTTTTGTTGTTCAAAAAATTATCTATTAATGTCAAACTTTATTTCATTAATGCATTTCATATGTTTGTCTTGAATCCATCCATTCGTTTTCAATATATTTAAACTATGCTTTTTACTCTATTTATGACATTCAACTCTTGATAAAAGTTACAAGCCTTTAGAGGGGGGATGACGAAAACAATGCCATAAATCTCATACATTATGCTTTTGAATAGACTTTACTGACGATGTACAGGGGTTCTTTCAAATCCTAAACACTGGAGTTATAAGGAAGATAATCCCCAGTCAACCCCTTCGAGCCAAAGAAGTAGAAGTTTTCCTTTTTTCACAAATTGAAACCTTTAATCAAAACTTGGGGAAGGGTAGTCTCTCAGTTAATTCAAATGCACGTTTAGCCGCAAACTCTCATCTCGTAAATACAACGAATGACATCAAAACATTCCTCTGGAATCAAAAGATGGTGTTGGTTCCCTATCACATTGGCAGTCATTATCTCTCAAAAAGAAAAGCCCACTAAGTCAAAACCTACAAAGGAGACTTGAGAAAAACTGGGGCATCCCGCTGACCGTAATCTCAAAACAAGAACAGTCAGGCAAAAATTAGGGATAACAAATCAAAAGAAAGAGGTCACTACAAATCCTCAACAACGTGAAAAATGTTGCAAAAATGACTGCTTTCCGACAAATTTAACTTGTATGAACCATCACTAAAATGACATTCCATAGCCAATTGGAGTTCAAACGTATAATTAACTGAGTTTAGGACTGAAGAACATCACGAAGAGAGGGTGGGTAAAAATACACTTTGAGCCTTTATCCTTTGTTTCTTAAACCGTGAACCAAGCCATGTTACAACCCTTTAAAAGTCCTAATTGAAGCATGGGTTAGTTCGAAAGCATACTATTACAAAAGGTATCCTGACTCCTATAAAGCTTTACTCAAAATCCTGAGTTGGATTTTTCTTACAAAATTTCTTTACTTGCTAAAATGCATTTTCAAAACTTCAAGACAAGCATAAACTTTGCATATCGCTGTTTTCATATGGCTATTTGTTTGACAGCAGAGAAATTCACAACAAAAATTCGATGAACGAAAGCTCTCCCAGTGAACAAAATCACTTCAATTGGAAAGACACTTCCAATGAAAAATCTCTCACAATCAAGGGGCACGTCATGACCATTGTCCAACACGTCTGGGGCAGTCAAGTCGAGATTCAAAGAATCTCTCAAATAATTATTGAATAACCAGGGGCAAATCTCCATATGCATCACTCAAGGGGAAATGTTACGTTGATCATGGGTTTGAACAAAATCCACTTTGAAGACTTTCGGTACCATCAAATTACTTTTCTGTACCAATAGTATCAGGTGGTGTCAGTATCAGATGGTGTCAGTATTATGTCTTCAGATCCTCCCATGACAGTTCTTAGAAAATTTTGAGACTTGACCAAAGAACTTAGGTAACACCAATTTGTTCATCTATGCCAGTAGTATCAGATGGTGTAAGTATCAGGTCTTCATTTTCTTCCACAACAGTCTTAGAAAATATCTCTAGGAAGTTTAGAGCTACCGAAAATGTGATCAAAATCTCAAGCGTCGAGGTGCACCAGATTAACTCTGGGGGAAAATAGGCTCCCACATAAAGAGTCATGTGCGACCAAACAAACATTTTCTGGCATTACTACAACACTTGCTACTAGGGGAAATGACAAATCTCTCCAACATCCTTCTCATACGATGACTCCCAGCCAGAGTTTCAATCTCTGAAAACTTCTCACCAGCTGAGTCGACCTCAAGAATCCTTGAGGATTATCCCCAGTGAAGAAGACACCTCTCCAATGGACCGACCACAGGGTTTATTTCCCCAACAAACTACATATTCCACAATTTGAGTTTTCCTCTCCAACTAATACAAATCAAAAGACCACAACTCCTCTTCCCCCGATAGATTCCTCTTCCCCGATAGACTACTATACAATCCCCAGCAAGTTACTGTAAAGCCTGGACCCGACCAGATATAAGTTCAACTTTGATTCCTTAGTAGAGAAACGAATAACTGAGACTTCTGAACTCTTTTTCCCCAAGTAAGAATCAACACTCTCCACAGAGTTTTCAACATTCCCCGGCAGAGCTCTCCTTAAACAACAAAACAGGAATCCTTGGTGGAAATTATTCTAAGCAAAATTTGAAGATTCACCTACTCTTCAATAGCAGTCCGGGATTTAATGACTCCCCAGCATTTGTCAAGGATTTATTTTCCCAGACGAGAAATACCTTCATTAACATCTCACATTTCATACATCATATTACACACACATCAAGTGCACACGACACAATCTCAATTATTTTGAGAACATCATTGCACCATGCATTTCATGCATCATGACATTGCATACAACTAACGTTTTACCTTTTTCAGGAAAAGCTTAATCAATAGATGGTTGTTGTCAATAATATTCAAAAGTTCAGAAATTAATACCTGAAAAAAGCCAGGACAACTATCTACACGACCAGCTGAAGAAATCCTACACGGGCTCCTTCTCATACACTCTTCTAGATACAGTTTAGATACGCTCCAAATACGGATGCCATTTTGATACTCATTCAGATTCAACTTTTAGATACAGTTTAGATACGCTAAAGATACGGAAGCCATTCTGATACTCATTCAGATTCAGCTTTCAGATACTGTTCAGATACGCTCTAGATACGGACGCCATTCTGATACTAATTCAGATTCAGCTTTCAAATACAGTTCAGATACGCTCCAGATATGGACGCCATTCTGATACTCATTCAGATTCAGCTTTCAGATACAGTTCAGATACGCTCCAGATATAGACTCCATTCTGATACTCATTCAGATTCAGCTTTCAGATACAGTTCAGATACGCTCCAGATACGGAAACCATTCTGATACTCATTCAGATTCAACTTTCAGATACAATTCATATACGCACCAGATACGGACGCCATTCTGATACTCATTAAGATTCAGATTTAAGATATAGTTTAGATATGCTCCAAATACGGACGCCATTCTGATACTCATTCAGATTCAGCTTTCAGATACAGTCCAGATACGCTCCAGATACGGACGCCATTCTGATACTTATTCAGATTCAGCTTTCAGATACAGTTCATATACGCTCCAGATACGTACGCCATTCTGATACTCATTCAGATTAAGCTTTCTGATACAGTTCAGATACGCTCCAGATACAGATGCCATTCTGATACTCATTCAGATTTAGCTTTCAGATACAGTCCAGATATGCTCCAGATATGGACGCATTCTGATACTCATTCAGATTTAGCTTTCAAATACAGTCCAGATATTCCCCAGATACGGACGCCATTCTGATACTCGTTCAAATTCGACTTTCAGATACAGTTCATATACGCTCCAGATACGAACGCCATTTTGATACTCATTCAGATTCAGCTTTCAGATACAGTTCAGGTACGCTCCAGATACGGACACCATTCTGATACTCCTTCAGATTCAGCTTCTAGATATAGTTCAAATATGCTCTAGATACGGATGCCATTTTGATACTCATTAAGATTCAAATTTCAGATACAGTTCAGATACGCTCCAGATACTAACGTCATTATGATAATCATTCATATTCAGCTTTCAGATATAGTTCAGATACGATCCAGATACGGATGCTATTCTGATACTCATTCAGATTCAGCGTATAGATACAGTTCTAATACGCTCCAAATACGGACGCCATTTTGATACTCATTCAGATTCAGCTTTAAGATACAGTTCAGATATGCTCTAGATACGGACGCCATTCTGATACTCATTCAGATTCAACTTTCAGATATAGTTTAGATACACTTCAGATACGGACGCCATTCTGATACTCATTCATATTCACCTTTCAGTTACAGTTTAGATACGCTTCAGATATGGATGCCATTCTGATACTCATTCTGATTCAACTTTCAGATACAATCCATATACGCTCCAGATACGGACGCAATTCTGCTACTCATTCAGATTCAGCTTTCAAATATAGTTCAGATATGCCCTAGATACAGACGCCATTCTGATACTCATTCAGATTGGGCTTTCAGATATAGTTCAGATATGCTCCAGATAAAGACTCCATTTTGATACTCATTCAGATTCAGCTTTCAGATACAGTTCAGATATGCTCCAGATACGGAAGCCATTCTGATACTCATTCAAATTCAGCTTTCAAATACAATTCATATACGCTCCAGACACGAACGCCATTCTGATACTCATTCAGATTCATATTTAAGATATAGTTTAGATATGCTCAAAATACGGATGCCATTTTGATACTCATTCAGATTCAGCTTTCAGATACAGTCCAGATACGCTCCAGATACGGATGCCATTCTAATACTCATTCAGATTCAGCTTTCAGATACAATTCATACACACTCCAGATACGGACGCCATTCTGATACTCATTCAGATTAAGCTTTCTGATACATATCAAATACGCTCTAGATACGGATGCCATTCTGATACTCATTCAGATTTAGCTTTCAGATACAGTCCAGATACGCTCCAGATATGGACACATTCTGATACTCATTCAAATTCAGCTTTCAAATACAGTTCAGAAATTCTCCAGATACGGATGCCATTCTGATACTCATTCAAATTCAACTTTCAGATACAGTTCATATACACTCCAGATACATACGCCATTTTGATACTCATTCAGATTCAGCTTTCAGATACAATTCAGGTACGCTCCAGATACGGACACCATTCTGATACTCCTTCAGATTTAGCTTCTAGATACAGTTCAGATATGCCATTTTGATACTCATTAAGATTCAGCTTTCAGATACAGTTCATATACGCTCCATATACGAACATCATTATGATACTCATTCAGATTCAACTTTCAGATATAATTCAGATACGATCCAAATACAGACGCTATTCAGATACTCATTCAGATTCAGCTTATAGATACAGTTCAGATACGCTTCAGATATGGACGTCATTCTGATACTCATTCATATTCAGCTTTTAGATACAATTCAGATATGCTCTATATATGGACGCCATTCTGATACTCATTTAGATTCAACTTTCAGATACAGTTTAGATACGCTTCAGATACGGACGCCATTCTGATACTCATTCAGATTCACCTTTAAGTTACAGTTTAGATACGCTTCAGATACGGACGCCATTCTGATACACATTATGAATCAGATTTCAGATACAATCCAGATACGCTCCAGATACGGACGCAATTCTGATACTCATTCAGATTCAGCTTTCAAATATAGTTCAAATATGCCCTAGATATGGACACCATTCTGATGATCATTCAGATTCAGCTTTCAGATACAGTTTAGATACGCTCCAGATATGGACGCCATTTTGATACTCATTCAGATTCAGCTTTCAGATACAGTTCAGATACGCTCCAGATACAGATTCCATTCTGATACTCATTCAGATTCAGCTTTCAGATACAATTCAGATACGCTCCAGATACGAACGCCATTCTGATACTCATTCAGATTCAGCTTTCAGATACGCTCCAGATATGGATGCCATTCTGATACTCATTCAGATTTGGCTTTCAAATACATTCTAGATACTACCCAGATTCAGATGTCATTCTGTCACTCATTCAAATACAGTTCATATATGATCTAGATACGGATATCATTGTGATACTTCTTTCAACATACCTTTCCAATATAGTCCAGATGTGATCCAGATACGGATGTCATTCTGACTCTCATTCAATACATATCTCAAATACGAGTCAGATACAATTCATTTATGAATATTATTCTGATGCTCACCCAAGACCTCTGCTGGTTCAATTTAAATCTCTCAACAGTTTATCCTGATTCTTTCCGGTGGACATTTTCCCTTTTGTCTGGTTCAGTTGAATCAATCATAAGATTCTTCTGATTTCCATTCCAGTCAAAGTTTATTCAATATTTTTCTCTAGTTTAATCAGATCGACACTAAGATCTCTCTGATTTCTATTCCAGTTGAAGATAATTCAAGACCTTTGCTGTTTTAGTTAAATCAACACTAAGATTTACTCTGATTCTTCTCTAGATCCATGCTGGTTCAGATAAATCTCTCAATGATTTATTCTGATTCTTTCCTAGTAGGAACTTTCTTAGTTTCAGATAAAATGCTCAAAGATCTACTTTGATTCTCTCCAGTTAAAGAATTTTCAAAACCTCTTTTGGTTCAGTTTAAACCTCTTAAAGGTTTATCTTGATACTTTCCAAATGTACACTTCTGGTTCAGATAAATCGCTCCAAGATTTATTCTGATTCTTTTCCAGTTGAAATCAAGTTCAAACTTAGTACAGTCTCTGTCAACAGTCACCTTTGGATGGCATCTACAAGCCCATCTCTGGAAAATCTCCATCATTCCTCCAAATGGCATTTATAATCCCATTCCTATTTCATCTTTGAGTGCAAATTTCTGGGCACTCTAGTGTCAAATTATCTTCAACCTTCAAGTCACGAATGGAGGATCCGCCAATCTAACTCTTCAGGTTTAAGAAGATTGAACATGGGCATCTGTTTTACCCCAAAATTTGCCCTCTCATTTATCAAATATTTTCTCACAAGATCTCCCTTGGTTCAATACTGCATAAGAATTGATTAGCTCAAGACACCTCCTTAAGCACTGATGACTGAAATTAGGGTTTGAGATTGCACAAGGATAATTAAACTTTTAATGCCTCATATGGCTTTCAAGGAACATTATGGGCCCCCAAGATTACTCATGTCAAGTTTCAAGCCTTGGATCACATTTTTGCTCAATCAATTGAGCAGTTGACCTAAAAATTAGTTGTATTGGGAAAAAGTCAACTATGGACAATTTACAGTCAAACTTCATATTTTTTTATCCATATCAAAATTATAAACTCATATGTATCATTTGATCAAGTTTGGACCACAATTCCCCAAGAAATTTGATCAGATCATCAAAAGGGCAAAATGATTAAAATTAGGGTTTTGACTGAGAAAGGGCAATTTCTGATTTTTGACCTAGCGAATGGTTAATTGGTTTGAGGCATGATCTCAAGAGTTCAATTGCATCATTTTTAACTAATTGCATAACTCATCACATTGCTCAAAGATCAATTGATTGATAGTTGATTTTTAGTCAACTGATTAAAAGTCAATTGTATACTGAAAGGTCAAACTTTGACATTTTGGCCAAAATCAAGTGTCGAAGATAAAAATTCATCAAGACATTAAAAAATATGAAACTTTACCATCAAGAAATCAATAAAGTTAAAAATAAATGTGAAAATTCAAACTCTTCAAGACTTAGAAATTTTTTTGTGTTTTTTATACATGATAATTTCATTTCTTGATCCCAACTTTTCACCATGATGCAAGGTGATTCAAGGAAATTATCCAACATGAAAGTTGTAGATCTCAGTGAGATCTAAAAATTTGTAGGGCAGGGCTTTTTCTATAAATTATTGGATTTTTATTTATAAATTCATGAAGTCGTGGCATTTTTGAATAAACACTTAGAGAAATTTTCAGCAACTTTGGTCAGGTTTTTACCCTAACTTCTCGACCAATTTTCATCAAGTTCCAGTTTGATTTAGCAAAAGTGGTCAACATGAAAGTTATTAAGGGTGTTTCAAGCTTTCTAAAAAATCAAAGAGCATGAATTTATCATATTTGAGCTAGGAGATTCAAGGATCTGGAGTTGGACTTTCATTCTTGATTTACAAGGCAAATTTGTGAGGAACAAGGAACCAAAATCTTAGCCATGATGCTTAATTTTCACTTTGCAGGCCTCTTGACTTGCAAATATATCCATAATAAGATGTTTACACAATTGATTAAACCATTATCCAAGTGGTTCAAGTATTTTCCATTGCATCTTTCCATTTTTGGCACAAAGGCACCATTGCCATTCTTGCCAAGTTCACTTTAATCATAAAGTCAGTTTCTTGAGCCTCTAACTTGTTGTTCTAATCACACTCAACTTCTACAAGTCAGAACAAACATGTTTAAAGTGATCAACCACTTTATATAGCTTGGTACATGCATTGGAAACATGCTCTTCAAGCTTGCTTCATGTACAATCTAACCTAACCATAACATGTGATCCAAAATCTGAGTTTGTTCAAGTCTCAAACCTTATCTATAAATAGAGAGGACAATCACAAGAGAAAGGGGCCAAAAAAATAGAAGGGGAAACTAACACTCAAAATAATTTTTGCTGTCAAAAACCAGATTTGTACACAAAACCTCCATTTTTGAGCTTCCAAATCTTTGAATCTCATAACTTGCATGTTTTCTCCAAACAAAACATCCAAACACTTCATATACACCATATAGAAGTTGTTCAAACATAAGAATAACTTTTGTAACATCATTATCACCATCTTCTAAACTCAAAAAATATAGATTGCAACTTGACTCGATTGGAGCAGTTCAACCATTTTCAGCAAAATAAGAAGGTTGGAGCAACTTCAAGAAGGTTCAAAGGAGCTCGATCAATCACTACTTTGCACCCGAAAACATCCGTACGTGTTCTAGATCCTCCGCTTCGAGAGGTAAACTTTCTCAAACTGTGATATCATTATTCATACATCATTTGCTTTTGCGCTCACAAGATATAACAAGACAGATCAAAGAGAAAAAACTAACAAAAATATAGACCAGAGGCTGACACGGGTGCCCGTGTAAGCTTAGTTGGGTTGAAAAACATAGTAAAATACAGGGACAAAGGCTGACATAGGTGCCCGTGTCACACGACACGGCCCGTGTCAATGTTACTGGTGCGTACACGAGCAAAAAAAGATGGACAGGGGCTGACACGGGCGCCCGTGTCACGTGACACGGCCATGTCAGATTGGCTGGAACCAAAAAATGAAGAAAAGTTATGGACAGGTCCTGACACGGGTGCTCGTGTCCACTGACACGGCCCGTGTCAGCTCAAGCACCAAATTTCTTTATTTTTGAGATTCTTTAGTTTATTTTGGACATATTACATTGCTTGGAAATGACCTAACACTATCAAACCTTTGTTTTCAAATGAAACCTCAAAAACATTTTTCCAAACAATTATTATTTTTAGTTAATTTAGACTTAGGTTTTTCTTCAATGAAATTAATTACAAAACCTTTTCTATAAAAAACCCTAAAAAACAATTTCTCTCACTTTACATCTTCTTGCATATTTTACTATTTTTGCATTTATATATTATGTAATTGTAAAATCCTTGTAATAGTAATTATGGTTTACTTTACTTGTCATCCCCATTTGTAAATTTATGTCCCCCATCCCCAAGTGATGTAATAGCGTAGTAATTTTACTTTCTGCAATGTATCGCTTTCATATAAATGTTATTAATTAGGGTTTGTATGGAAAGATAAAACCAACAAGTAGATAATCCTAATCCAAGATTAAATGTGTGTAAATCGTCACACTTGCACACTTACACCCGTAGGGTAATTCCACTTTGTTGCCTTATAAAAATGGCCATGTTATGCATGTGGGATGTCTTAGCAAAAGCAATAAAAAATACAAGATCATAGTCCCTCGATGACGCTATCCATGTTGCCTTTCAAAATGATCTTAGTACCTAAAGAAAATGCTAAGATATCTTACAACATTGATAATCATGGTTATACGATGACCCACGCCCTTCCCTTTTACATCCAAAGATAGAGTTACTTACCAAATAAATGGTAAGATGACAATGTCAAAGGAAAGAGGAAATGAATATGAAAGACTTTTGAGTAGGTGGAATGTTTCTAGTTACTTTCTCAATTTCAAAACAAAACATCTTTGATATTTTCAAAACAATCACCAACACTTTCAAAAACATCTTTTAAACTTGAAAAAAATTTCAAAAGATCAAACACTTTGTATACATTCTTATGAACGAGAATCATTACAAAGTTTTCCTAAACAAAGGCCTCTTTACAAAATACTTTCAAAAACCACAGAAAGTACATTTTCAAACAAAAGTAAGTGATCTAGCAAGTAACTAAGAGGCCATGGAAAACCATGGATGAAAAGGGGGCTAATACCTTCCCTTTTCATAATCTACCCCCCCCCCCCCCCCCCCCCCCCGAACTCAAGAAAACATCTCAAAAGTCTTTCCTATTCTTTTCAGCCTTTCCTTTTGGATAAAATAAAAGTCGGTGGCGACTCATGCTAATTGTAACATTTGAGATCAAATGCAAAATAACCAACTCAGTTCTCTCACTGAGTTACACCATATAAACCTTAATTACTAACAATAATATGGAAAGCGATAAATTGAAGAATTTAAATGTCCTACACTATTACAACACTTTGGGAATGAGGGGAACAAGTTTGTGAATGAGGGGAGGAAAGAAATAAAGTATAATTATCAATTACAAATCATTGAATAGTTAATAATTGCGAAATAATAAAATGCACAAGAATGTGAAGTAGAGGAAAGAAGTCATGTTTGGTAATTTTTTGATAGAGAAAAGATTTGGTAATTAACCTAATTTTATGATTTTTTTGTTGTTTTGATTATATATAAAAAAAGAAAATGATTAAAATAAAAATAAAATAAAAATTAGTTGGGTCAATATTGTAAAAGTAAAAAAGGGGTGTTAATAAAAGTCCAGGCCCAAGAAGGTCTTTTTTGTATGAGTCAGAAAATAAAAATGTGAGAATGGGCCTGTAGAATGAGAAATTAAGGGGGTGAGAAAACAAGAATTCTAGGCCCACTCAACATGGATGTCCAACGCCTGTGAGATCCAGTGTGATTGCATTTTGAGAGTGTATCATGTGCTTGTCTTCTGGAGCGTTGGATCTATCCATGGGATTATAATATGGTGGTGGTAAGAGGAACACCGTGCCCGCTTTTACCTTGCTTGTACCCGATTTGTATGAAACAAATATGAAAATAAAAATGTCCCATGCCTGGCTTGAACCCGTGACTAGGCATAGGAATAACTTATACGCGCGCACTCTGCCACTGGGGTGGCTGCTATATCCGGTGATAGAACAACAATCACTAAATATATTTTAAACTCTTTCCTGATTGTAGCTGCATCCCGTACCTCACACCAGAAGCCATGGACAATATTTTTGAATTTTCAAACTTGCTCATTTCTCAACCATTTTCAAAAGTGTAAACATGAAACTTGCTTGTTTTTTCACCACGAATTCAACCATGAAAATAACTTAAGTTAAATCTCAAAGATAAACATGAATTTCTGTTGGTACCAAAATAAACCCTAATTTTTCATAAAGTTCACCTTCAAAATTCACATCACTCAGGCAATATAAATGAAAACTAAAGGCATGGTTAGCTTCATGAAAATGATGTCTACATTTTTTATTCTCAAGGTAACCATTAATGATGCTTGTATAGGAAGTTCAAAGTTGAGAAAACTTACCTCAAAACTGGAAATCATGTTTGAAGTTGGAGCACTCTTGGAGGTGTTGTGATGATCTGGATAGCTTCACTAAACTCCCAGGAACCTATTGCAATGCTTACTTTGGATTGAGAGTGGTTGGATTCTTCTGGAGAAGTCAAGTTGCAAGTTTTTGTTTTTGGAAATGCAGGATGATGAAGATGGTGTTGCAGTTATGTAGCAAGTGTTTGGATAGCCTCTATATGAGTTATAGAAGCTTTGTGATTTATTAAAAAGTGAAAATGCACAAAGGGATTTTGTGTTTGATATGCAAGGTTAGAAATCACATGTAATGGAGTT
The DNA here is from genome assembly GCA_948472305.1 of Vicia faba. NCBI lineage: Eukaryota > Viridiplantae > Streptophyta > Magnoliopsida > Fabales > Fabaceae > Vicia > Vicia faba. The sequence continues at coordinate 62,315,729 of OX451739.1, read as the reverse complement.
TTTTATGCAATTTCTGATTTGAGGGATTTTAAGGGGGTTAGTGGGCTTGTATAATCGTGCGTTAGCTTGCAAATAACTTCTCTATTTATAGAGGAAAGTTTTTGAAGGCTGAGAGGGCTTGGTTTACAAAGTCACATGTTATGGCTAAGTTGGATTGTGGATGAAGCAAGCTTTGAAATTCATGGTTTCAATGTGAAGTACAAGCATGGTCTGAGTGGTTAGAGGCTATAGACAAGTTGCTTTTGGTTTTAACATTGTGTATGTTCAGAAGAAATAATTGCAAGGCTCAAGGAGAGTGGACTTTGTAATTAAAGTCACTTTTCCAAAATGGAAGTGTGAAGTTTGTTCCATTAATGGCAAAATGGTTTCGACAATGGCTCAATCACTTGGATAATGGCTCAATCAGTTGTGTAAACATTTAATTATGGAATTATTTGCAAGTTAGAAGCCTGCAAAGCAAGATTTATGTAGCATGGCATGAGATTGGATCATGTGTTCTTCATGAAAATGGCCTATAATTCAAGAATGGTTTCCCAACTTCATCTCTTTGAATCTCTTGGCTCAATCATGATATCTTCAAGTTCTTAGACATTTTAGAATGATTGAAACATTGTCTACAACCTTCATGTTGACCACTTTGGCTAAATCAACTTGGAACTTGGTCAAAAATTACCGAGAAGTTGGAACAAAAACCTCACCAAACTTGTTAAAAATTTCACTAAGTGTTTTGTTAAAAATGTCATAACTTCATGGGCCTATTGTGAGTAACCCCTTCATAATTAGTTTTGAATGATTTCAAATATATGTGAAATAATAAATACATGTGTGCATTACAAAAAATATAGTATAACATGTTTAAAATAAGTTTAAAAATGTGTTTTACTCATAATGCATCATTATGAGTCGACACAACAGGTTTTGCATCGATCCATAACATACTGAAGTCCCTGGAATACTATCTCAAACTATTATGCATCGATACAAAATCTTATGCATCGACACATAACACTTTGATGCCCCTGTAATGCAAACTTAAACTTGTATGCATCGACACAAAACCTCATGCATCGACACATGACATTCTGATGCGCCTGGAAAATATTTTTGAACTTATATGCATTGATACATAATATCATGCATCGACACATGACATTCTGATGCTCCTGTCAAACATTATTTTGAATTTATATGCATCGATACATAATATCATGCATCGACTCATACCACATTTTATGTTCAAAAATTAAAAATACAATCAGTATGCATCAACATATACGTGTTATGCATCGACGAATGTAAAATAGCTGGTTATGTAAAATGTTATGATATGATCTTGCATCGACTTAAAACAACATGTGTCAACCCATCCTGTAATTCATAACTAACATGAGTCGAATCATGACCAACATGCATCGACTCATAATATTTTCTTTTGCCTAACCGTTTTCTGTTACATATATAAGCAAGTATTTTTCTCAGCAACAAAACTAACGCAACATATCAGAATTGTGTGCAAACATTTGTGAGAAGCTATAAGCCTGAAAGAAACTTCATCTTTATCACCTTCTCAATCATCTACATTAAACAACAACAAAGAAAATCAACAATCCTTGTTAAATTAGATCAAGAGGTCAGATATAACGTTCAGTTGTGTATTGAAAGGATCTCAGCTAAATTGAAAATTGAAAAGGAGGCTTCAAGAAATAAAACAAGGGGTTTGTCCTTCAAGAACGAGTGTGTTCTTGATGGTTTGTTAGTCACGGTCGCACAAGTCGGATTCATCCATATCGAGGGGTTTGGAAATCAGAGGTATTTTTGCAAACAGGTCGTGGAAGCGGAGGATCAATTGTGGATCTTGCAGGGAATCTTGATACATATCATATCAAGTGGTGGTTCTTACAATAAGAAGAAGATCATAGGGATTTCTATTTGTCTGTGTAGTGTAACCTTGTTATCAAACATTCAACATATAGTTATAAAAGTTCTCAGTTTCAATTGTGAAATTGAGAGGGAGACGTACCCACACGCGAGGACGACAGTGGGGGAACTTCCTTACCAAACTGCTTGCGTATCGTTCTTTATTTCTTTCTTTCTCTTTATCTTTTTACATGTTCCATAATTTTGTGATTCAATTAGCTTGCTGAGTTTTTCTGTCTAATGATAATAATAGTGGTTCAAATACTTTCATCAAACCACCACTATTAAATCATTAAACAAGCATATGCCAAGTGTTTGACAAAATTCCTAACAAATTTCTTAATTCATTGGAAATACTTCTTTAAAGATAAGTGCATTAAAACGTTGAGAAATCTGAGTTTTTCACATGTCCGGTTTTCTAGTAGTCGGTTCAAAGTAGACGAAATTGATTCAGGACATTAATTTTCCGCTTCTTTCAACACGCTTTGATAAGAAAAAATTTAAATACTTGAATAAGTAGGAGGTGATCTATTCACCCCCCTCTCGATCACTTGCCACACCGTCTAACAAGTGGTATCAAAGCACCTGTTAACTGGTGCTTTGTGTCTACTAGTAACCTATGTCCTTTGAACCAAAGGGTGCGTATAATAGAGCTCATATTTTCAATGGTGAAAACTATGGCTACTGGAAAGACTGCATGCGAGTACACATAAATTCCATTGATAGGAATGTATGCACTGCCATTCAAAATGGCCCCTTTCACATTACCATGAGGAATGATGCAGGTGCAATAGTACCTAAACCTGAGGATCAATGGAATGAAATGGATGAAAAGAAATGGTCGTGCGATTGGAGAGGAAGAAATATGATAATCTCAGCACTTGGTGTTGATGAGTATTATAGGGTGTCTCATTTCACGTCCGCTAAAGAAATGTGGGATGCTTTATAAATTGCCCATGAAGGCACTACCGAAGTTAAACAGTCTCGCATCAACACACTCAATCAAGAGTTCGAGCTCTTTCTCATAAAACAAGGAGAATCTGTCTCTGACATGCAGAAGAGAGTCGTTCATCTTGTGAGTCGTTTAAATGCACTTGGAAAACCTGTTTCCAATGAAATTGCTACTAATAAAATTATGAGATGTCTTAGCAGGGAATGGCAACCTAAAGTAACAGCTATCAAGGAAGAAAATGACCTCACTACGCTTACCATTGCAACTCTGTTTGGAAAGCTGGAAGAACATCAACAAGAATTGCAAAGTCTTGAAAAATATGAAAACAAGAGTAAGAAGGAGAGGAACAAATACGGGGAGGGTGAGAAGAAATTAATAGCTCTAATGGCTTCTAGCTCTAAGTCCTCAACCAAAGACCAAGATGATAATGAGTCAACTAGTGATGAAAATTATGATGATGAAGAAATGGGATTTTTTGTTCGAAGATACAATAGGTTTATTCGAAAGAATGGAATCAAGCACTCTGATAAGAATCTCATAAGCTTTAGAAAACAATCCAAAGAGCTAAGGCAAGAAGAAAATAAAAAGCAAAGAGGTAAAGGACCTTGTTACAATTATGGTAAAGTTGGACACTACAAACCAGACTGTCCAAAGATTAAAAAGGATAAAGGAAAAGCTCCACCAAAGAAGTTCAACAAACAAAGAAGAGCTTACATTACGTGGGAAAGCGATAATGATTCATCAAACGATGATAGTTCAAGTGATAGTGATGAGAGTGCAAATTTATGTCTGATGGCACATACAAATAATCAGTCCTGCCACAAGAAAGACAACCACAACAAGCAAGTAAGACAAGTATATCCTAACAACTTTTCTTCTATGTCTTTTTCTGAACTAAAAATAGCTTTTGAAAAACTGCAATACAAAGCCGAATATGCTTTTAAGAGATTATCCTCCGATAAACAAATACTTTCATTTTTGGAGAGTAAAGTCTATAAAGCTGAAAAAGACTTAAAAAATCTAAAAGCTAGTATTGCTGAAAGTTCAAAGGATAAGGATGTTACAGGATGTATTCCCAGAAGGAAATGTTAAGTTTGTCATATTTGGCAACAAGAGGTTAGAACTCTTAATTCCAAATTAGAAAAAGCTTTACATCCCAAGGTTACTTTTGCAGTCGATCCTAGAGTTTTTAAGAAAACGTTGAATCCACCATATTCAAAATATTATTTTGTTGAAAAGATACCAAAGGATTCAATGAGCAGAAGTAAAACAATACATCATCATGGTTTATGTCATTATTGTTGTCGTTTTGGTCATACCATTAAAAAATGTAAGTTTAGGAGGTTCCTTGTTCCTAAAGGCATTTACCAATGGACGCCTAAAGGCAACTATGTTACCACTTACCAACATGGACGCAATAAAAATTGGGTATCTACCTCTCTCTTTTGATATTTTAGGAAAAGTGTCTTACATACATGGGTAGGAGATGGTTTCTAGACAGTGGGTGTTCAAGGCACATGACCAGTGACATATCGCTCTTCATTGACTTCAAAGCAAATAAGAAAGATTTGTCACTTATGGAGACAATAACAAAGGAGTTATACTCGGTAAAGGTAGTGTAGGTAATCCCTGTACCACTACTATTTCTGATGTCCATTTAGTAGAGGGGCTTAAACATAATTTACTGAGTATTAGTCAATTGTGTGACAAGGGTTATATAGTTACTTTCACAAACACTTGCTGCATAATTGAAAATACTAAAAAGGATATTGTGTTTAAGGGTACTAGGGTAAACAACGTCTATATGCTTGACCTTTTTCATGTATCTTTAACAAGAACTAAGTGTCTAGTCACCTTGAATGATGATTCTTGGCTTTGGCATAGACTTCTAGCGCATGTTAACTTTGATTTGCTTAATAAGGTTGTATCCAAGGATTTAGTAGTAGGTCTTCCAAAGATAAAATTTACAAAGGATCACCTATGAGATGCGTGCCAAATGGGAAAGCAAACGAGTGTCTCTTTCAAATCTAAAAATATGATTTCCACTTCACGACCCCTCGAGCTTCTCCATATGGACCTCTTTGGACCTTCTAGAACAAAAAGTCTAGAAGGAAATTATTATGGTTTTGTGATCGTTGACGAATACTCTAGATTTACTGTGACTATATTCCTTCATAGCAAAAATGAAATTTTTTCTGCTTTTAAGAGTTTTGTAAAACTATCTCAAAACAGAATGGAATTGAAAATAATTGCAATTCGAAGCTGTGATACGGTGGGAGAAATGACTTGTGGGTTTTGCGTTTGATCGCAAATGTTGCGGTTAGCAAGAGTCGCCACTGAGTTTTCTTTTATCCAAAAGGAAAGGTGAAAAAGCACAGGAAAGACCTTTGAGATTTTTTTTGAGTTCGGGGGGTAGATTATAAAAAGGGAAGGTATTAACACCCTTTTTATCCATGGTTTTCCATGGGCTCTTAGTTAGTTGCTAGATCACTTGCTTTTTGTTTGAAATTGTGCTTTGTGTGGTTTTTGAAAGTATTTAGTAAAGAGGCTATTGTTTAGGCAATATTTGTAATGATTCTCGTTCGTAAGAATGTATACAAAGATGTTGATCTCTTTAAAATGTTTTCAAGTTTGTAAGATGTTTGAAAGTGTAGGTATTTGTTTTTTTGAAAATAGCAAGGATGTTTTGTTTGAAATTGAGCAAGGAATTATGAGCATTCTACCTACTCAAAAGTCTTTCTTGTTTATTTTCTTTTCCTTTGACATTGTTATTTTACCATTGATTTGGTAAGTAACTCTATCTTTGGATGTAAACGGGACGAGCGCGGGTCATCGTATAACCATGATTAGCAATATTTCAAGATATCTTAGCACTTTCCTTAGGGACTAAGATCATTTTGAAAAGGCAACATAGATAGCGTCATCGAGGGACTATGATCTTGTATTTTGCTTGTTGTTTGCTAAGATACCTCACATGTATAATATGACCATTTTGTAAGGCTAAAAGGTGGGTTTACCCTAAGGGTGTAAGTGTGAAAATATGTTGATTTTCATGCTTGATTTATCTTTGATTAGGGTTTGCTATTTGTTGGTTTTAATCTTTCCATACAAAACCCTAATTACTAGCATTTGTATATAAAGCGATAAATTGCAGAATTTAAAGTTACTATACTATTACAACATTTGTGGGAGGGGGGTATACAATTTATGAATGGGGATTGCAATAATATAAACCTAATTAATCTATTACAACCAAATTGAGTTGTATAAATATACAAGAAATGAAATGAATGTAATACAAGTATAAAAAGGAAAATAAATTGATTTACTTTTGGACTTTTGTTAAGAAAATGTTTTGGCCTTAAACAAATTAAAGGGTAATGTTCAATTGGTCCAAATTAAAATTAAGGAGCTAAACCTAATTTTTAAAAGAAATAGAATTGATTTAGAAAAATGTTTTTTTAGGGTTTTTATGAAAGGTTTTTATTTTAATTAAAAAATAATGAGAATAAAAATATTTTGTTATATTTTTTATATACATAAAATAGGTATTATAAATAAATAGTATGCAAAAAAAATCAACTCAAAAGGAGTTGTTTTGATTGGTTAAATAAAATGTTAAAATATGTTAAAAAAATGGAAATAAATGAAAACAAATAAGTGCTAAAAAGAAGGTTTTGGTCCTGCCCGGTTTTGAACTCAGAACCTCCATCTCATTGGCTCAAAAGATTGCCACTGGGCCAGGCGTGTTTTCTTGTCAAACATGTGATTGCATGACATCATAAGGCAAACTGTCTCCCTGAAAACACAAAAAATCACAAAAAATGCAAAAGGGGGTTCACATTGGTTCAAACCCTCGCCCTTTAGGTGAACGTGACATGAAACGTGCGCTGCTTGGCACTGGGGTGGCTGTTACATCCGGTCATATAATAAACCCATAAATATATATATATTAAACAATCTTCTAAAGATAACTTCATCTTCTTCCTCGTGCCCATGGCTGAAGCTCCATTTCTGGAATTTGTATCTCCCTCATTTCTCAATGATATTAAAAAATCTAAACATGAAAATTGTATATTTTTTCACCACGAATCCAGACATATAATTTTTGTAAACTAAAAATCAAATATGAAGATTAATTTTACTGGCCCCAAACTGAATCCTAATTTTTCCAGAAAATACAAATCCAAAATTCTCTATACATAGTCAATATAAATGGGAACTATGAACATGGTTAGCTTTAGAGCAAAGATATATACATTTTATCTTCACAAATCAGGATCAAATGATGCTTGTATGAAGAGATAGAAGTTTAAGTTTTTACCTCTTGCAGTTGGAGTCGTGAATGGAGTTTGAGCAACCTTTGAGATGGCCTGAGGATCTGTTTAGCTTGCCTGGACCTCCTTGAGTGTATTCTAACTCTTACTTTGCCTTGAAAGTTCCTGAATATCTCTACTCAAGTCAACCTGCAAGCTTGATATTTGAAAATGGTGGATAGTGATGGAGGAGTTACAATGATGAAACAAGGGTATGGATTGCTTTGGTATGATGTATAGAAAGTTCCTGAGTGATTAGTTTTAAAAACGCACGAGTGGAAATGAAGATCATGAGTTTTGGTTCAAAACTGTGTGTTAATGGTGTTCTTGAACATGTTTACAGTTTTTGAGTGTTTGAGGTAGTTTCAGGGCACTAGAATTCGTGTGTCAACTTGCAAATAATGTGTATACTTATAAGCAAGAGGTTTTGAGGCTTGTAACAATTCAGAATTTTAAACTCACATGTTATGGCTTGGTTACTTGTTTTTGAAGCAAAGTTGACAAGCATGGTTTCAATGTAAGGTACAAGGCTTGTAGGGTGGAAGAAACCTTTAAACACACTTGTTCTGATTGTGTAGATTGTGTTTGTGCATAAAGAACAAATGCAAGGCTCAATGCAAGCTGACTTTGCATAAAGCTTGCTTTTCTAAAATGGCAATGTTGCCTTTCTTCCCAAAATGGAATTATATTTGTACAATGCATTGAATGCTTGGATTAAAGCTTCCAACGGCTGTGAAAACACTTAATTATGGAGTGAAAGTAAAGCTAGAAGCCTGCAAAGTGATATGTGTACAACATGCTTGAAGATTGGACCAAGTGTTCTTCACAAAATGGCTTGTAATCCAAGTGACAAAACACCAACTTCATCTCTTCGATTCTGCCTACTCAAGAATGATCTCAAGGAGTTCTTGGAAATTTTGGAAAGATTTCAATGTTCTATACAACTCATATTTGAATTGCTTTTGAAGATTCCCCTTGGAACTATGTGGAAAAGTGTCATTAAGTTAGGTAAAAAATCTGCCTAACTAGGGCAAAATTTCACTAAGTCGTTTTTAGTTCATGAGCATGTATTCACAAAATTATAACTTGAGATCCAAGCACTTTTAGGAGAAGTTGTGTGAAGAAAAGTTGTATATTTCATGGAGATCTACAACTTTCATGTTGGAAGTTTTCTTTGAATCATCTTGCATCATAATGAAAAAATTGCTCAAAGTTATAAAAAAAATAAGAAATTTTCAACACTTAGAAAAATTTCTAAGTTTAGAAATTTTGACTTTTCAAAATGATATCTTGATTTCTTGATGAATAATTTTCATATTTTGACATGTTTTGATGGATTACGATCTTTGGTACTTGAATTTGACCAAAAAGTCAAAGTTTGACTATTCAGTATACAGTTGACTTTTGATCAGTTGATTGCAAAATTCATCTGTCAATCCAATGGTCTTACAATGTTTTGAATAATGTCATTAGGTAAAAATGATGCAATTGGACTCTTGAGATCATGCCTTAAACCAATTTATCATTTGCTAGGTCAAAAATTAGAAATTGCCCTTTCCCAGTCAAAACCCTAATTTTGACCATTTTGCCCTTCTGGAGATTTGATCAAATTTCTTGAGGAATTGTGGTCCGAACTTGATCAAATGATACATATGGGTTTAAAATGTTGATGTGGATCAAAAATTATGAAGTTTGACTGTAAATTGGCCATGGTTGAATTTCCCCCCCAATACAGTTGATTTTTAGGTCAACTGATCAATTGACTGATCAAAAGTGTGATCCAAGAATTGAAACTTGACATGAGTGATCTTGGGAGTCCATAATGATCCATGAAAGTCATATTGGGCATTGGAAGTTCAAAAATCCTTGTGCAAACTTAAACCCTAATTTTGGTAATCAGTGCTTAAGGAGATGTCTTGAGCTGATCAAACCCTAGTGTAATGTTGAGCCCAAGGAGATCTTGTGAGAAAATTTTTGATAAGCGAGAGGGAAAATTTTGGGGTACAACAGAAGCGATCATGGAAGTGAATTTCAAAACCATCTCTTTGATAAGTATTGTGACAAGCATGGTATTGAGCATAACTTTTCAGCACCTCGAACTCCACAGCAGAATGGATTTGTGGAGCGCAAAAATCACTTCTTAGAGGAGTTGGCGAGAACAATGCTTAATGAAGGTGGATTACCAAAATATTTTTGGGTTGATGCAATTAGCACAACCTGTTATGTTTTAAACAGAATATTAATTCGTCCCATTTTGGATAAAACACATAATGAAATTTTAAAATGGAGAAAGCCAAACTTATCACATCTTCATGTATTCAGTTGCAAATGTTTTGTTTTGAATAATGGAAAAGAAAATCTTGGAAAATTTGATGCAAAAGCAGATGAAGGTTTCTTTCTCATATACTCATAATCAAGCAAAGCATATATGGTATACAATAAACGTTTACTTACGGTTGAGGATTCAGTTCATGTCTCTTTTGATGAATCTTATCCGAAACATGTTGGAAAAGGTATTTCTCTTGATGGTGCAGGTGTATCTACTGAAGATATACTCAAAGAAACTATTGAGGAAATTGATCAGTCCAAAACAGTTGACGATGGGGAAGAAAAAGGTACAAGCCTTTCAAAAGATGAGGAAGAAGAGCCAATGGAAGCTAATGATCTTCCACCAGCTTGGAAGTCCTCTAAAGACCATCCCATTGACAACATATTGGGAGATATCTCAAAATGAGTAATGACTCGCTCCAAGATAAGTGATTTGTTTTATCATTTTGCTTTCGTTTCACAAGTAGAACCTAAAAATGCTAAAGAGGCCTTGACTGATGAATTTTGGCTAATGGCCATGCAAGAGGAGCTAAATTAGTTTAAAAGAAATGACGTTTGGGAACTTGTCCCTCGTCCGCGAGACCATCATATCATAGGCACTAAGTGGGTTTTTAGAAATAAACTTGTTGAAAACAGAATGATAACCCGCAATAAAGCACACTTAGTAGCACAAGGGTATAACAAAGAGGAGGGCATTGATTATGAGAAGACTTATTCTCCAGTTGCTCGCCTTGAGGTTACACGTCTCTTGCTTGCTTATGCGTGTGCAAAAGATTTTAAGCTTTATCAAATGGACGTAAAGAGTGCCTTTCTTAACGGAGTTATAAATGAAGAGGTGTATGTCTCACAACCTCCTGGTTTTGTAACGAATATCCAGATCATGTTTTCAAATTAAAACGAGCTTTATACGGTCTTAAACAGGCCCCTCGGGTCTGGTATGAAACACTTAGTAGATTTCTACTTGATCATGGTTATTCAAGAGGTAACATGGATACTACTCTTTTCATTAAACGTAAAGGAAAGCACATCCTTTTAGTTTAAATATATGTAGATGATATTATTTTTGGTTTAACTAATTTACACTTGGTTGAAGAATTTTCCAAAGTCATGCAGGGTGAATTTGAGATGAGCCTCATGGGGGAGCTAAACTACTTCATCGGTCTCCAAATAAAGCAGCTTAATGAAGGCACAATTATATGTCAAACAAAATACTGCCTAGAGTTGCTTAAACATTTTGTAATGGACAACTCAAAATCAATTGACACCCTCATGCCTACCAACTGGAATTTAGACAAGGATCAACATGGTAAGAGTGTTGATGTCAAAAAATATAGAGGTATGATCGGATCCCTTTTGTATCTTACATAATATAGGCCTGACATCATGTTTAGTGCAAGTTTTTATTGCTTTATCAACTGCTAAGGATGAATACATTGCAGCCGGTAGTTATTGTGCTCATATCTTATGGTTGAAGCAACAATTACAAGACTATTATATTCAATTAAAACGTATTCCAATAAAATGTGACAACACAAGTGCTATAAATCTCACTAAGAATCCAGTCTTACACTCACGCACTAAACACATAGAGATTAGGCATCACTTTCTTCGCGATCATGTTGAAAAGGAAGATGTTATGTTTGAGCATGTTGATACTAAAAATCAACTTGCTGACATTTTTACAAAACCACTAGCAATGAAACTCTTCTTCAACATTCGTCGGAAGCTAGGGATTTTAGATCTCTCTTACTTGATTTCTTAAGTATATATGTATTTGAAATATATCTATGTCTCACCATACTGTTGAGATGTGTTTTTAGCTTTAGTACATGTGTCTTAACATCTCATCAAATGAGGTAATACCCTTCCTATCTAATTTTTCTATAAGAACTCTCAATTACTTATAAGTTGACCGTAATGTTCCATTGATAATGTCTATATGTATATCTCTTTTACATAAATTGTTTGAACTTGACATATGCAAATTGCATTACATCATTATGCATGCATAATACTCTTCATATTTTTCATTTTTCATAATCATTTAAATTGCAACTGGGTACCATATCCATCTGTTAACAAGAACTTGTAAAAAAACTGCATTTTTGTCAAAATTTGTGTTATGAATCGATACATACAATTATGAGTCGACTCATTATAAAAACAAATTTAGAATTGGTTTCAGGTCGACACATCAAGATTTGAATTTACACATATTACTTCCGGTCGACTCATAGGATTCTTGAGTCGATGCAAAACATTTAAAACAAAAAAATTTTTCTTTAATACAGGATGTGTCGACATATACGAATTTCGTGTCGATACATAAGAATAATAAATGTCATTAATTTGAATTAGGCCAACCCATCTACCCAATTTAAACTCCCTCCAACTATCTGACTCATTACATACAACATCTAACCCTAATTATCTTTCGCTACTCTCATCACTCTTTCATCTTCCGAAAACCCTCATCCCCAAACTCTTAGCTACCCTTCTTCAACAAACAGAATGCCTACCAAGACAAAATTCAAGGGAAAACTTTGTCTATCATGCATCCCTCCATCACTGAAGAATTTGAGCAATCCTTTAAAACAAGGTTAGTTATGAAGCCTCGTGTCTTTAATAAGGCTGATGTTATATCTCTTCATATCACAGATGTATGTGATATCCTAGATGCTCAACAATTAGGGTCATTTCTTAACATTAGAGAAGACTATCATGAAGACTTTATAAGAGCCTTTTATGCTGGTTTAGAAACGAATTAGGACTAGTGTTTTAAAGTTAAAATCGGGACAAGAAGATATGTTTTTGAAGAAATTAACTGGCAAAGTGTTCTTGGCATTCCATTTGGAAGGTCAATAATGAAGAGCTATCATGACCAAAGTTTTGATACTGACTATGATGAGGAAGCTTTCATAACCTCAATTCTGAAACTTGATCGACCTCTAGGTGAGTTTGAGCCCATAACCATTGGAACAATCAAAAGCATTCCTAGAATGCTTCACTGGATAACTTCATATATATTGCGTCTAAGATCCCGTGGACACTCTAGGCTAGACAGGTCTGATATTCATCTTCTGCATATTTTTCTAGATAGGGTTCCCCTAAACTGGCCAAACTACTTTGTCAAACGCATGTTTCTTATGCGAAATAGTCAGAAGAATATAACCCTTGGATATACTGCTCAAATTATGAGAATTATCAAGTTTTGGAATCTTGTTATTACTCCTGTTCCTCTTATCTTCCCTACTGTTTCCCAAGAGTTTAATAAGGAAACTCTATCTCACATGGGATACAAATGGGACAAAAACCGTCAATGCCTTTATTTTAAGGAGAAAGGGTCAAATGTAAGGGTATATAATTTTGATATACCCTCTAAAAAGATTTATGAGGATGAGGATTCTGTTGATGTAGACATGCCAGATATAAATGAGAATTCCCAACTTGAGGTAAATCAGGCTGGAACTGGTTGGAGTGAGTGGGTGCCAAACCGGTGGTCTCCAACAAATTATCAATTTGATCAAACCGCACAAAGAGCATGAACAATTGAATGATGAACATACACGGATGTACCAAAATCAACATTTGTGGCACTTAGATTTGGTCAAATGGCACCAGGTAATCTACAATGAAATGACAAGCTTCATGGATGACTGTCGTGAGAATCCTGGAATCATGGAAAATTTCAGAAATGTCGATATCTAGAACAGATTTCAACGATATCAGTTCATGACTCAGAATCCTAACATCAATCCACCTCCATCGCCTCCTCCACCCTACAACTATGAAGAATCCTGTAAAGGGCATAATCCCTAGTCTATGTCTCCATGTCATACATTTCATACCATTAATTCATGCCTCTTTTTCTAATATTTGTATTAATGTCCCCTTCAAATAATCTATTTTGCTTATGTAAACTAACTCTTATCTGCATTAATTACTTTCAACTTAATTACTTCATGTTTACTCAATTATTTACTCAGTTATTGATAAAATTATGCCAAGATATTCTGTGTGAATGCCAAGACAATATTTGCTGAAATTGCATATCAATTTTCTTATGTGCTGAGATTGCTGAAAATATTTCTTATTCTCTTTTTGATGTTGTCAAAGGGGGGAGAAGAAGATTGTGTTAGTGTTAGAAACAAGATGCACAAACTCAGGGGGAACAAGCTTATTCATCTACACTATATCACCATACATCATCAGATATTTGCAATCATCAAAAAGGGGGAGTTTGTGAGCAACCCCTTCATAATTGGTTTTGAATGATTGCAAATATATGTGAAATAATAAATACATGTGTGAATTACAAAAATATAGTATAACATGTTTAAAATAAGTTAAAAAATGTGTTTTACTCATAATGCATCATTATAAGTTGACACAATAGGTTTTGCATCGATCCATAACATACTGAAGTCCCTTGAATACTATCTCCGACTATTATGTATCGATGCAAAATCTTATGCATTAACACACAACACTTTAATGCCCCTTAAATGCAAACTTAAACTTGTATGCATCGACAAAAAACCTCATGCATCGACACATGATATTCTGATGCTCTTGGAAAATGTTTTGAACTTATATGCATCGACACATGACATTCTTATGCTCCTGTAAAACATTCTTTTGAATTTATATGCATCGATACATAATATCATGCATCGACTCATACCACGTTTTATGTTTAAAAATTAAAAATACAATCAGTATGCATCGACACATACGTGTTATGCATCGACGGATGTAAAATAGCTGGTTCTGTAAAATGTTATGATATGATCTTGCATCGACTCAAAACAACATTTGTCGACCCATCCTATAATTCATAACTAATATGAGTCAACTCATGACCAACATGCATCGACTCATAATATTTTCTTTTACCTAACTGTTTTCTTTTACATATATAAGCAAGTATTTTTCTCAACAGCAAAACTAACGCAACATATCAGAATTGTGTGCAAACATTTGTGAGCAACTAAAATCCTGAAAGAAACTTAATTTTCATTCAACAACAACAACGAAAATCAAACATCCTTGTTAAATTGGATCAAGAGGTCAGAGATAACATTCAACTGTGTATTGAAAGGATCTCAGTTAAGTTGAAGATTGAAAAGGAGGCTTCAAGAAATAAAACAAGGGGTTTGTCCTTGAATAATGGGTGTGTTCTTGAGGGTTTGTTAGTCACGGTCGCACAAGTCGGATTCAGCCGTAGCGAGGGGTTTGGGAATCAGGGGGATTTTGGCAAACAGGTCGTGGAAGTGGAGGATCGATTGTGGATCTTTCATGGAATCTTGATACAGCTCATATCAAGTGGTGGTTCTTACAAGAAGAATAAGAAGATCATAGGGTTTTCTATCTGTATGTGTAGTGTAACCTTGTTATCAAACATTCAGCATATTGTTATAAAAGTTCTCAATTTCAATTGTTAAATTGAGAGGGATACGTACCCACACGCGAGGACGACAGTGGGAAACTTCCTTACTAAACTTCCCGTGTACCGTTCTTTCTTTCTTCCTTTCTCTTTATCTTTTTACATGTTCCATAATTTTGTGATTCAATTGGCTTGCTGAGTTTTTCTGTCTAATGATAAAAATAGTGGTTCAAATACTTTCATCAAACCACCACTATTAAATCATTAAACAAGCATATGCCAAGTGTTTGACAAAATTCCTAACAAATTTCTTAATTCATTGGAAATACTGCTTTAATGATAAGTGCATTAAAATGTTGAGAAATATGAGTTGTATATTCTTCAATTTCATCTAATAAAATCCAGCAAGTTTTTCACATGTCCAGTTTTCTAGTAGTGGATTAAAAGTAGACGGAATTGATTCAGGACATTACTTTTCCACTACTTTCAACACGCTTTGATAAAATAATTTTAAATCCTTGAATAAGTAAGAGGTGATCTATTCACGCCCCCCCCCCCCCCCCCCCCTTTCTCTCTCTCGATCACTTGGCACAACGTCTAACACCTATATCTCCAAATCCAAGCATTTTTTGGACATCAACCCTAAAGGACAAAGTTGTAGAATTCATCATGCTCTACAACTTTCATGTTGAAAGTTTTCTCTGAATCATCTTACATCTTAGTGAAAAATGGTCATGAAGTAGTGAATTTAATAAGGATAAAAACACTTAGAATTTTTCTAAGTCTTGGAAATATTGACTTTTCTTGACTTTCTTGATTCTTGATGATCAATTTTGATATTTTTTAATGTTTTGATGAATCTTGATCTTTGAAATTCATTGTTGACCAAAAAGTCAAAGTTTGACTTTTGTGTGTTAGATGACTTTTCATCAGTTGATCCAAATTTCAACTATCAATCACTTGATCATTGAGGATGTTTTGAACCATGCAATTAGGTCAAGATATTGTGTTTGACTCCTTAAGATCATACTTCAAGTCATTAGGCCATGTATTAGGTCAAAATTCAATGATCAGTCATTCTCAATCAAAACCCTAATTTCGTCAATGTTGCCCCTTTGATGATTTGAAGGCTTTCCTTGAGGAATTATGATCATCCCTTGATCAAATAATGAATATGACTTCAAAATGTTGATGTTGGCCAAAAATATTAGAGTTTGACTGTATATTGATCACAATTGACTTTTTACCCAATACAGCTGATTTTCAATCATCTGAGCAATTGACTGAGCAATTTTGAGATGCAAGACTTGAAACTTGGCATGAGAATTATTAGAGGTCTATGATGAACCATGAAAGTCATTTGAGGAATCATAAGTCCAATTTTCCTTGTGAAAACCAAAACCCTAATTTATGGTCTCAATGTTTAGGAGGTGAGCTTGTCTGATCAACCGTTTGAGAATCCTTGAGCATTTGAGATCTTTTTTGAGAAATGCCTTGAAGAAAAGGGAGGGAAAATTTTGGGGTACAACAGCAGCCCCTATTCAATCTTCTTAAACCTGAAGAGTTATATTGGCATGTTCTACACTCACGACTTAAAGGTGGAAGATGATTGAACAGTTAAGTGCCCAGAAATTTGCACTCGCCTGTGCATGAAGTAAAACTGTTTGTTGATTATATCAGGAATGGGTTAGAGATGCCATTTGTAGAGGTGATAGAGATGGTATTATAGATGCCATCAAGAGGTAATTGTTAATAGAAGTATTAGAATGAGTCTACGCTCGACTGTATTTGAAGAGTGCTTTCTAGAATGAACCTTTGGGAAAGGTGTTTGAGTAGCTTCTTATCATATAGATAGTCGCCCGATTCTATTTCAAAAATTGATCTATAATCAATTTGTTGGTAAACTCGTCCTATTTTGGGAGTTCATACCATTGGTGATAAAGATAGTCGCCCCGTCCTGTTTCGGGAATTGGTCTTTATCAGACCAAAGAGAAAGAAAGATAGTTTCCCCATCCTATATCGGAAGTTAATCTTTAATCAGTTCATGGAGATAGTCTCCCTGTCCTTTTTCGGAAATTTATTTATAATCTGCTTTGTTGGTAAACTCGTCTTGTTTCAGGAATTCATGCCATTGGTGATAAAGATAGTCGCTTCGTCCTGTTTCAAGAATGGATCTTTATCTGACCAAAGAGAAAGAAAGATAGTTTCCTCATCCTATTTCAGAAGTTAATCTTCAATCTGTTCATGTAGATAATCACCCCATCCTGTTTCTTGAATTGATCTACAATATGTTTTGTTGGTAAACCCGTCTTATTTCAGGAGTTCATGCCATTGGTGATAAAGATAGTCGCCCCGTCCTGTTTCGAGAATTGATCTTTATCGGACCAAAGAGAAAGAAAGATAGTTTCCCCGTCCTGTTTCAGGAATTAATCTTCAATCTAATCATGTAGATAGTCTCCCCTTCCTATTTTGGGAATTGATCTACAATCTTCTTTGTTGGTAAACCCGTTTGTTTCAGGAGTTCATACCATTGGTGATAAAGATAGTCGCCCCGTCTTGTTTCGGGAATTGATCTTTATCTGACCAAAGAGAAAGAAAGATAGTTTCCCCATCCTTTTTCGGGAGTTGATATTTAATCTGTTCAGGTAGATAGTCGCCCCATCCTATTTCAGGAGTTGATCTACAATCTGCCTTATTGGTAAACCCATCTTGTTTCAAGAGTTCATACCATTGGTGATAAACATAGTCGCCCTGTCCTGTTTTGGGAATTGATCTTTATCTGACCAAAGAGAAAGAAAAATAGTTTCCCCGTCCTATTTCGGGAATTAATCTTCAATCTGTTCATGTAGATAGTCGCCCCGTCCTGTTTCTGGAATTGATCTACAATTTGCTTTGTTGGTAAACCTGTCTTGTTTCGGGAGTTCATACCATTGGTGATAAAGATAGTTGCCTCGTCACGTTTCGGGAAATGATTTTTATCTGACCAAAGAGAAAGAAATATAGTTTCTCCATCCTGTTTCAGGAATTGATCTATAATCTGTTTTTTTAGAGATATTTGCCCTGTCTTGTTTTAGGAATTAATCTGTGGCTGGTCATCCAGATAGTTGCCCCGTGTTGTTCGGGAATTAATATGAAACCTGCTTTTTATTGGCTGTAGAGATAGTAGCCCTGTCTTATTTCGAGAATTAATCTACAATTTATTCTTCACAGGTAGTTCCCTGTCTTGTTTCAGGAATTATTTTATGGCTAGGCATCCAAATAGTTGCCCTGTCTTGTTTCAGAAATTAATCTAGAACCTACTTTTTATTGGCTGTTGAGATAGTTGCCCCGTATTGCATCGGGAATTAATCTCTGACCTATTCATGTAGATAGTCGCCCTATCCTATTTCGGGAATTGATCTACAATATGTTCTTCACAGATAGTTGCCCTGTCTTGTTTCAAGAATTAATCTGTGGCTAGTCATCCAGATAGTTTCCCTGTCTTGTTCCGGGAATTAATATGGAACCTGGTCACAATGATAGTTGCCCCGTCCTGTTTCGGGAATTAATCTTGGACCTATTTGAGAACTGTTGCTGATATTCGTCTATTAATTGATATTTATTGAAAAGGTAAAGAGTTAGGCTTATGCAATGTCATGATGTATGAAATGCATTGTGTAATGATGTTCTCAAAATAAATGGGACTGTGCTATATGCATTTCGTATGCATATGCTATGACGTATGAATATGAAATGTTGTTGAAGGTGTATTTGTAAACCCGTGCAATATCTTTGTCTGGGAAAATTAATCCCTGACTATTGTTGGGGATGAAGAGTATGTGTATCTTCAATCTCGTCTTGAATGCTTCCGCTGGGGATTCTTGCTTGCTGTTTGAGGAAACTCCGCTGAGGAATGTTGATTTTTGCTTTGGGGAGAAGAATTCAAGAACCCTAGTTGTCCTTTGCTCTACTGGGGAATTTAATTTTTATATACCCTGATTAGGGATAAAAGCGATGGATAATCTTACGACTCGTTTGGGGAAGATAATTCTTATATACCCTGATTGAGGATAAAAGAGATGGATAACCTTCCAACTTATCTAGGGAGGATAATTCTTATATACCCTGACTAGGGATAAAAGAGATAGATAACCTGCCGACTTGTCTGGGGAAGATAATTCTTATATATCCTGACCGGGGATAAAAGAGATGGATAACCTTTCGACTTGTCCGGGGAAGATAAAGATGACTGATATCTGGTCTTGTTCTAGGTTCTGTAGTAACTCTCTAGGGATAATGGCGATTTCTCTGGGGAGAGGAATTTTGTCAGTGATTCGTAGAAATCCGGGGACACTGTAATCTGTTGGGGAAATAAACCTTGTCGAGTGTTGTACCCCAAAATTTTCCCTCCCATATTCTTCAAGGTTTGCCAAAGTCAAGGTTCAAAAGCTCTCAAAGGTTGCACAATCCAATGGCCTCCTAACAATCAGAAATTAGGGTTTTGGTTCTGGCAAAGAAGTTGAAGTTTCCAAGGGTCCAAACAAGTCCCACATGCCTATAAACATTGTCAAGCATCCATATGCTAAGTTTCAAGGCTCACAACACAAAATTGCACAGTCAAAAACCCTAATTGCTCAACAGTCAACTGCAGGGGCAAAATGGTCATTTGACAGTCAAAAGTCAAAAATTTTGGTCAACATCTTATTTTGAAGCCACAAACATCATTTGATCAATTCTTGATCATGATTCTCAAGGCATGGCTCAAAAAGTCTCAAGATGCAAAAGTTTCTATTATTGGACAGTTGAAAAAGTCAACTGTAACTTGACCAGAGCATAACTTCCACATGGTTTATCAGAAAAATTCCATCCAAAGCTCATTTTGAATAGAATGACATTTCCTACAACTCCTCTTCACACTTCAAGTCCAAGAAATGCTCTCACAAAAAGTTATCAATCTCAACATTATAGGTCATTTTCAAAAGTCAACAAAAAGGCACTTTAAGTCAAAGACCATAACTTGCGATTGGTAAATCAAAATGACATGTGACCAAAGGCATTGGTTAGAGGACTTCAGGACCTTTCCAAAATGTCAAAGAACATGATCAAAGCTTAAAAATTGAGCAAGATATGCCTTGTGGAAGTTGGGAAATTTTTGGGAATTTTGAAAAGTCAACTTTGCTTCAAATGCCTCAAAATTTCTAATGGGCCACAATTTCTTCCAATAATTATCACCCAAAAGCTATGCACGACCCATTGACCCAAAGGGGAGTTATTTTCTTATTTTTAATTAATTAATTGAGTTTATTATCCTATTAATTCATTTAATTAAAATTAAATATAAGAAAAATACTAAAATATGTTTGCCAAATCTTTTTATGCAGCATATGCCCTCTTTATTCACTCAAGATTTCGTGCATATCCAAAAAGGCAATATTTCTCATGATTGGCAATGGTTTTATAACAAAAAGATTGAAATTGATCTCATTGAAAGTCAAAGATCCAAATCATCAATGCAAAGGTTTTTGGCTTGGATTTCTAACCTAATGCATTCACATACATATACACAATGCAACCCTAATGAGAAAAAGAAGCAAGCTGCGCCCAAGAACACCAAACAACTTTGCATTTTTTTCACAAAATTCTCAAAACTGAAAACATACATAGAGCTCCTTTCAAGGCCTAAAAAGGATTCCAAAAGGCTTGCTGGGACTTTGTTGGACGTGTCTCAATACTTTTCAAGCCTCCATACATCCAGAACTGGTAGAACCACGTTGCCCTGTTCCCAAATATTTTCATATTCGTGTTTTGATTTGCATACCTTTTCCATATGTTTTAAGCACTGATTTATACTAACATGAGCATTCTAAAGCTGTTGGCATTCTTTGATTGAACTTTTAAGCCTTGTACATGAATCCACCATGGAAGCTGCCTAGGGTTTCAGAGGTTTGAAATTGGGGTTTCTTTCCTGAGGAAAAATTGGCCAACCAAAATAGCACCATTGAAATTAGGACTTTCCAACGAATTGAACAACCACCTCGCGCCCTTTTTCTTTTTCACCATGTGCTAATCGTTAATTTTCAGGCTTAAGGTTAGTGGGGGTTTAAAACCTCCGCAATTTGCTTCTAGTTGCAGAAAAAAGAAGAAGATGATGCTTGCGTGTCTGGACGTGACTGGGAGATTCAAATCTTCGCGCTAATTTTTTTGTTTTACATCAATAGCATTTGTTTTCATATGTATTGATCAGGTTCCACTAGTTTGACAAAGAAACGCACTGGCTGGGTTGGTGAATGATGTGTCCTTCAAACACTGGGACCTGGGTTCGATTCCCAGGTCCCCCATATTCCTTTCATATATTTTTTCCTAACGTGCTTCTATGCAGTATGTCCTCAAAGACCCACCATGCGCCTTCACCTCCTAGCTTTCCATGTGTCTCAAATGATCAATCTGAAGGCCATGGTATGAATTCCAGGATACGCATTAGTCAACCATGCACACTCAAACGTGGAAAATTCAAACAGGCCTTTGTCCCATGGGCCCAAATTACTCTAACAGCACCTCCAAAGGGGTCAACACCCCCTATGTTTGTATTTCTTTCCCTTATTCTCTTTCTATTTTTTTTATTTGTTTTAATTATTTTCTTTTAATTCCTTAAATTAATTTTAATAATACAAAAATACGAAAAAATCAGAAGGTCAAAAAATAAAATATGTTTATTATTTAATTCACTAATATTTATTTTGTAAATAAATTTAATAATCAATTTAGTTTTAATTTTAGGTTTTTAACTTTAATGCTTTTTCTTAGATAATTAAAAAATATAAAAACAGGTCTTTTAGCATTTTTTATTCTTTTTCTTAATAAATAATCTTTTTTCTTGTCACTATTAATTATTAATTATTTTGTAAATAAACTTGTAATTAATTAATTAAGACTAAATTAGGTTAAACTTAAACAATTTTTAAATAATTAAAAACATGTAGAATTAGGGTTTCTTTTCTTTTTTTAATTTTCTTTATTTCCATTAAATACAAAAACACCAAAAAATAAGTTCTTTCCTTTATTTAATTTAATTAATTTATAAATTCAATTTAATTTCTTTAAAGGGTCCAACGCCCTCGCACTCTCGATTTTTATTTCTTTTCGCACATTTACTTTTATTTCCTTTTTTTTTATATAATGTATTTGCCCCGAAGCTTTGTAATAGATAAGTAGGATATTTACTTTCCGCATTTTATTTATTTAAATCGGGTCTTTGTTTAATTTGGTGATGTAGACCCGCACCTTGTAATAGCGTAGGACCTTTATTTTCCGCACTTTAAATTCCGCACCTTTAAACTGTTAATCATATGAAAGAATGTATGCTCAAATAAAATCAAAGCGTAGAACACTCAATGCATGATCAAGACAAATAATAACTGAAAATGACACACAAATCACACACCACTTCTAGGGTACGCCTCACTGTTGCCTTGCCCCTCGAAACATGGTCGTCGAGTAGAGGATGTTTTAGTAAGTCCTCATGTCCATGAACATGGCATGGGGGTAGCTTCTAAGGTGTCCTCCTATTTCTCTGGTGACCACACTGTCCCTAATCCTCGAATTGACCCAAACACCTCCAACGGTGGTGCTACCTACCCCTCAATGGTGGGATGGCACTACCTTAAGGACATTTACACAGACTAATTCCTTAGAGTAGGTAGATGACTCGTAGGTACTTGCTCTAATTCAAAACAAAAACAAAAAACTTCTTTTCACACCGACACTTTGCAAAAAGCTTTCAAAAACAACTTTTCAAACACTCTTGAGGACTGATACAAGAGTTGATCTGAAACTTTCAAAGAAACTTTTTCAAACCCACTCACCTTGAAAAGCAAACAAACATTTTGAAAACACAAATGAGCAAGTATCTAAGAGCCCATGGATAACCATGGATAGAAAGGGTGCTAACACCTTCCCTTTCTATAAATCTACCTCCCGAACCGAGAGCTAATCTCAATAAGGGATTTTTCTGTGCTTTTGTCCTTTCCATGTTGGAGAAAATAAAAGACGGTGGCGACTCTTGCTTCCGCGACATTTCGCGAACCAGCGTTAAACAGTCAGTTCCAGATCCACCGATCACAGAACTGGCGACTCTGCTGGGGAATCTTATAAAGTGAGGTGTACCTTAGGATAGTTCATAATTGTGTTTTCAATTGTTTTGACTTGTTTGCTTTAAATTGGGGGTTGCATCGGAGTTACATAGATCCTAAACCGGATATAGGGATACCCTGTTTAGGTAGCATAAGCTGTGAGGGACCTGTCCGGCGTAGACCGACATGGGTGAAGCAGTGGCTACGTTGGTGTGGCGCCTTGGTCTGTACCGATATCCCTTGTGTTGCAACGAGGAGAATATGGGTCTTCTGAGGAGTCATTAAGCACCAACAGACCTTAGAACCTTAAATGACACAACTTGGCCAATAGAACAGTAGCAGTATGCTACGCCCATTGAGGCTAAACAGTCGTGATGGTTCTGGCCGCAAGAAAAGATTGCGATGCTGGAGTTATGACCGATTGAGGGTAGTCAATGATATTGGGAGCCTCTAAGAACCCGGTTACTTTTGATAGGACAGGTATGAACCAACAAACTGAAAGAGGGTAATACCTAGACCTCATGCTGGCCTAAACTTTAAGGGCTTGTCTTGTGTGACTTGTGTGCCTTATCATGTTTGCCTTTGTAAAATATTTGTGGTGTGCTTTATCATAACATCATAACATCATGAGCATTGCATGCATCCTGCATAAGGACTGACCATTTCAAAGACAATAGGGCTTCACCTTTGCTCTGTTTTGTAGGATATCATGATGCCTATGCGAAGGAATACTATCCGGTTCAACTTTGTTCACCCACCTGAGCTGCTTGAAGAGTTGGTTAGCAGAATTCCAAATACTACTTCCTTCATCCAGAGGCATGGTTCTCTTCTCAGTTTAGTCACTGCAAAGCGGGATCAACAGTTGATGAGTGTCCTGACCCAGTTCTATGACCCTCTGTACCAGTGCTTCACCTTTCAAGACTTCCAGCTGGTCCCTACTTTGGAAGAGTTCTCTGATTTGCTTGGTATCCCTATCTTGGATCAGACTCCTTACACTGGTTGGGAAAAGACCCTCAGGCTTGAGGAGGTTGCTGCATCTCTTCCCTTGACCCATCAAGAAGTAATGGACAACTGGGTGACTAGAAGCGGAGTTAAGGGTTTCTTGGCTAAGTTTCTGGTTGGTAAAGCTAACAGTTTCTGGAATGACTTGGACTTTAGGGCATATGAAGACATCTTGGCTCTCTTAATCTATGGGCTAGTCTTGTTTCCTAATCCTGACAACTTCATCAATGTCACTGCCATAAGGATCTTCATGTCTCAAAATCCTGTGCCCACTCTCTTGGGTGACATCCTGCAACAACTTTATGCTCGTACTGCCCGAAGACGAGGAACTCTGTGGTGTTGCATCCCTCTGTTGGTGAGGTGGTTTATTTCGCACCTCCCTAAGTTCGTGCTGAAGAACCAAGAAGGAAGAGGTTGGGCTCATAGGTTAATGTCCCTCACTGATAAAGACATCATTTGGACTTTCAGAGGTTTGGATGAGATAGCTGTTATTGATCGTTGCGGAGAATACCCTAATGTTCCTCTGATTGGTACCTAAGGAGGAATCTCTTACAATCCATGTCTAGCGCTCTGTCAGTTTGGAAGGGCTAGAAGAGCAGGGCCTCATGAGATGTTGGTGCCTCACATCAGTTTTGAGTTTCAGGTGGATAGTGACGAGCTGCGTCGTAGGTTCATCAAGGCTTGGGACAGAGTTCATAAAGCTGACCCACAAGAGTTGGGGCCAAAGACTTCTCTACCTATGGAAGCCTACTACAAATGGGTTCGCATCCGTGCTCAGAAGTTAGGTATGCCATACGAAGCTGTTAGACCCGTCATTCTTGAGTATCCTGACAAAGATGGGGCTCCTCCAACTGTCCTCCCTCCTCAGATACCTACTGATTATGAGACATTAAAGAGGTCTTGGTCGCAACTGCGAGAAGAACGGGATTCTTATCGGGAAAAGTTCAACGAGCAGGAATTGAAGATCCAGAAGCTGACAAAGCAGTTGGAGAATGAGCGAGCTCTGAATGAATACATCCGTACTGAGAGGAGGAGACCATGGGATCAATGATGAACTTTGGATGTTCTTTTACAGTTTTATTTCCCTTTTCAGTATTTCCATTTTACATAACGCCTAAGGGCAATCTGTTGAACAATTTAAATTTCAAAGTTGAATCTAATGAAGTGTGTTCCTCTTTGTTTACAAAGTTGATTCCCGATTGTCTTTGAAAACATAAATCATACGCATTCCATTCATCATGTGCATAGCAGGTATTCTTCTTTTCAGGTTGCTTACTGTTCTTCACTGTTTATTTCAGCATCATGAACCCTGAATCATCAACCGAGATGTCTATCAAGGCCCTTCAGGCGCAGAACGCACAATTTCAAGAGCTGATCATGGGTTTAGCTCAAGGCCAAGAAGAGCTGAAGGCTTTGCTCCTGAAGAAAGAGAAGAAGAAGAAGAGACCTGTCCTTTTCAACTCGGGCCGGAGGTTTGGTAATACTTTGCAGAATGAGGAAGCTGGTTCTTTTGTAGGCAAAGACAGTCCCCATGGGGAAAGGCTCCAAGTCCGGTTGTCTCTGACAACGAGACTGATTTTAATGAGGAACAGTATCCTCCTGCTGAAGACCGGTACAAGTAGTTGGAAGACAGACTGAATGCCATGGAGATCCAACAAGTGCCTGGGCTGGATTTCGGAGACTTGGGCTTATCTACTGGTGTGATCATTCCTCACAAGTTTAAGGCACCATCTTTCACCAAGTATGACGGGGCGTCTTGCCCCAAACTACACCTCAGATCTTATGTGCGGAAGATTCAACCGTACACAGTGGATAAGAACTTGTGGATCCACTTCTTCCAGGAGAGTCTTTCAGGGACTCATCTCGAATGGTTCTATCAGCTGGATGGGACCAAGGTTCGTAACTGGGAGGAGTTGGCTACTGCTTTTTACAAGCAGTATCAATATAATGCCGACCTTGCTCCTACACGTACCCAACTCCAGGGTATGTCGCTAGGATGAGGCGAAGGTTTTAAAGAGTATGCACAAAAGTGGAGGGATCTGGCTGGCAGGGTGCAGCCTCCGTTAACTGACCGTGAGTTGGTAGATATGTTCTTGGGGACCCTCTCCGGGCCATTTTTCAATCATCTCATCGGTAATTCGTATGCAGGGTTCACTGACCTCATTCTGACTGGGGAGAGGATAGAGGCTGGAATGAAGTCCGGTAAAATTCAGAAAGGTGCGTCTTCGAGTTCTGAGAAGAAACCTTTTAAGAAGGAGGCCAGTGCTGTGTATGGGCCTAGAAGGCAAGATAAACCAGAGCGTCGCCAATCTGTCAACGCGGTGGTGATTGCTAAACCTGCTGCCGCTCCTCGGCAAACCAATCCGCAAAGGGCTGAAAGACCCAGAAGAGAGTTTACCCGGCTGAGCATGACCTTGTCGCAAATCTTGTCGCAGTTGTTATCCACCAACTTAGTGACTGTCAGAGAGGCTCCAAAGGTTATGAATACTGCCTCTCCCAAGTATAATCTGAATGCCCGCTGTGCTTATCACTCCGATAGCCCGGGGCATTCTACTGATGACTGCTGGGCCTTAAGGAATAAGGTGCAAGACCTTATTGATGCAAAGGAGATACAATTTGAGGCGCCTGAAAGGCCAAATGTGGTGACTGCTCCTATGCCCCAGCATGGAGTAAATGCCGTTGATGAAGATGTGTATGCCGTTTCTGTGAATGATGTAGCTACTCCTCTGTTGACTGTTAAGAGGAACCTGCTGCTAGCCAGTTTATTTCCGGGTTGTAGCGAGGGTTGCCTTTTGTGTGCTGTTTCCCTTACTGGTTGTCCGTTGCTGAAGTTAGGCATCCAAGGCCTGATGGATAGCAAGGAGATTCTGTTCAAGAAGACCACGGTTCCGTTTGTTCCTGTGGAAGAAGTATCTGTTGTTACAATTTTCAGTAATCCGATCAAGGCTCCCCCGAGGAAGCCAGTTAAAATCATTACTGTCGCACCCATTATTATTACTGTTCCGGGGCCTCTCCCCTATGAATCTGATAAGGCTGTCCCATGGCATTATAGGGCAGATGTATATGTACATGGTATAAAGCAAGAATTCAACACTGGTACCAGCATCAGCAATATCACTGGTCCAACAAAAGTTACCCGCAGTGGCAGGCTCTTCTCGCCTGACATTGCGCCACCAACTATTCGAAGACCTCTCATTATAACACCTGCAAGTGCACCTGTTTCCACTTCTGATCAAGTCATTTCCCCTGCTGCCGAGTCATCTAATGCTCGGGGAAAAGGGATTGAAGATGAGCCTTCCCGGATGGAGGCACCAAAATCTGTGAATGTAGAAGCCTCCCAGCAAGAGATGGAGGAAATTCTCAAAATAATCAAGAAGAGTGATTTTAATGTTGTCGAACAGCTGGGGCATACACCCTCCAAGATCTCTATGCTCTCATTACTACTGTGCTCAGAGGCCCATGCTAAGGCCCTGATTTCATTTCTAAAGACGGCCCATGTGCCACAAGAGACCTCTGCAGACCAGTTTACTGATTGTGTAGCCAATTTGACAACTGACAATGGTTTAGGTTTCTCAGACGCTGACCTTACTGCTAAGGGAAAGAACCACAATGATGCCCTGCATGTCTCTATTGAATGCAGGGGCACTACTCTCGCTCACGTGTTGGTGGACATCGGTTCTTCCCTGAATGTGCTACCCAAAAAGGCCTTAGATCGGTTGGATTGTGAGGGCCT
Source organism: Vicia faba (assembly GCA_948472305.1). Lineage (NCBI taxonomy): Eukaryota > Viridiplantae > Streptophyta > Magnoliopsida > Fabales > Fabaceae > Vicia > Vicia faba. Next base: position 62,287,987 of record OX451739.1, on the reverse strand, counting down.
GGAGTTTAAACCAAGCAACATCATTGTTAGAGCCTTTGACGACTCTAAGAGGATGGTTCATGGAGAGGTAGACATTCCTATTCGTGTGGGTTCTCAAGTATTCGACTCAACTTTCTATGTGATGGATATTCGTCCGTCTTATTCCTGCTTACTGGGTCGACCTTGGATTCACAAAGCTGGGGCAGTGACCTCTACCCTACACCAGAAGCTCAAGTACCCCGTCAGAGGGAAGATTGTCACTGTGCAGGGAGAGGAGGAGTATATGGTTAGTCACTTGAATTCCTTCCGGTATATTGAAATGGACGGGGAGTTTATTGAAACCCCCTTTCAGCATTTTGAAGAGGTACCTCCAACATTGGAAGCAGTGGAAATAGTGGTTGAAGAGGACTTTCCCTTGAAGATGGTTTCCTTGAAGGACGCCCGGGCTGTGATCGAGAAAGAGGCTCAGAGGGTTGTACGCAAAGCTAGGACCAGAAGACCTCCTGTGCTCATCACCAATCCAAGAGTGAATGCTATTGGTGATGAAGACGAAGTGGAAGAATCGGAGTTCGATAGCTGGATTGACCCGACAACTGATGGTGGATTGACCAATTGGACTGCTAAAGATCATACTCCTGTTACTTTTGGTACGCAGTAATGAATTCCCTTGTTTTTGTTATTTGTAATAAACAATGAATTAAAACTCTATGGCCCGGTGTCTTACCCGGGGCACCGTGGCTTCATTTGTGAGGGCATATTAATTGTCATTTCATATATCATAAATAAAGACCTTGGACGTTTTCTCGCATTTCAAATCTTATGCTCCTTTTCTTTCTTTCCTTTCTTTATATATTGCAAAACAGCTGTATTTACACACACTCACTCATATAGGTTTCAATCCATTCTGGATCTCACTGATAACGACTCTGCTACTGCCAGTTATGACTTTGAAAATCTGATCAACTTAGCCGAAGACGAAGGTGAAGATGATTGCAAAGTGCCTGGCGAGCTTGCAAGACTGTTACTCCAGGAAGAGAGGGTAATTCAACCACACGAAGAGCCGGTGGAAACAATAAATCTGGGTACTGACACAGATAGGAAGGAAGTTAAAATTGGTGCCAACCTAGAGCTCAGCGTGAAGCAACGGTTGGCTCAGATGTTACATGATTATGTGGAGATCTTCGCCTGGTCTTACGAAGACATGCTTGGGTTGGATACCGATATTGTGGTCCATCATTTGCCCACCGAGGAAGACTGCCCTCCGGTTAAGCAAAAGGTCCGCCGTATGCGTCCAGAGATGTCTGAGAAGATCAAAGATGAGGTTATGAAGCAATTCGATGCCGGGTTTCTTGCAGTGACTTCTTACCCTCAATGGGTTGCCAATGTGATGCCGGTACCGAAGAAGGATGGTAAGGTCAGAATGTGTGTCGATTACAGGGATCTGAACAGGGCAAGCCCCAAGGATGACTTCCCCTACCTCACATTGACGTTCTGGTTGACAATACTGCTCAGCACAAGGTGTTCTCCTTCATGGATGGTTTTTCAGGTTATAATCAAATCAAGATGGCTCCGGAAGATATGGAAAAGACTACCTTTGTTACTCAGTGGGGCACCTTATGCTACAAGGTCATGCCATTCGGGTTGAAGAATGTCGGGGCAACCTACCAACGTGCCATGGTTGCTTTATTTCATGACATGATCCATCATGAGATTGAAGTGTATGTTGACGACATGATTACAAGGTCCCAAACTGAGGAAGAACACCTTGATCATCTACAGAAGCTGTTTGACCGTCTAAAACTGTATAAGCTGAGGTTGAACCCGAACAAGTGCACCTTCGGGGTAAGATCTGGAAAGTTGCTAGGATTCGTCGTAAGTGATAAGGGTATTCAAATGGACCCTGCCAAGGTTAAATCTATTCAAGAGATGCCAGTTCCTAAGACAGAGAAAGAGGTCAGAGGCTTTTTAGGACGCCTGAATTACATTGCTCGATTCATCTCACACCTAACTGCTACTTGTGAGCCAATCTTCAAGCTGCTGAAGAAAGATCAGGTAGTACGTTGGAATGATGAATGTCAGGCCGCCTTTGACAGAATCAAAGAGTATCTCCAAGAACCACCCATTCTTATGCCACCGGTTGAAGGGAGACCTCTGATATTATACCTGACAGTACTTGACAACTCAATGGGGTGTGTGCTGGGGCAGCATAACGAGTCTGGCCGAAAAGAGCACGCCATTTATTACCTTAGCAAAAAGTTTACCGACTGTGAGACCCGATACTCATTGCTCGAGAAAACTTGTTGCGCTTTGGTATGGGCTGCTCGCCGGCTGAGACAGTATATGCTGACTCACACTACCTTGTTGATTTCAAAGATGGATCCTATAAAGTACATATTTGAAAATCCTGCTCTGTCTGGGAGAATAGCAAGATGGCAAATGATCTTGACAGAATACGACATCCAGTACACGACTCAGAAAGCTATCAAGGGAAGTGTATTGGCAGACCACTTGGCACATCAGGCAGTAGACGATTATCAGTCAATGAACTTCGAGTTTCCAGACGAGAGTATCATGATAGTGACTGATTGTGAAGTACCTGGACCGGATGAAGGACCTGAGGAAGGATCCCGATGGTCTATGCACTTTGACGGAGCCTCCAACGCTTTGGGTAACGGTATCGGCGCTGTGATCATATCCCCTCAAGGCACTCATACTCCATTCACTGCCCGACTATGTTTCAACTGCACCAACAACATGGCGGAGTATGAGGCATGCATCATGGGTCTCCAAGCTGCGATTGACTTAAGGATCAAGTTTCTGAGTGTCTTCGGAGATTCCGCTCTCGTGATCAATCAGATCAAAGGAGAGTGCAATACGAAACATCCGAATCTTATTCCTTACAAAGAATGTGTGTTGACCTTGATCCCCCATTTCACAGAGATAACCTTTGAACATTTCCCAAGAGAGGAGAATCAGTTGGCGGACGCGTTAGCTACGATGTCTTCTATGTTCAAGGTCAAATGGGACAATGAGGCTCCCCGGATCATTATCTGGAAACTGGATGAACCGGCATACTGTTATGATCTCGAGACTGAATTGGTGACTGAGAAGCCCTGGTACCATGAGGTGAAGAGATACTTGGAAGCTCAAGAATACCCTGAAGGTGCATCTGTCAACGATAAGAAATTTTTGAGAAGATTCGCAGCCAAGTTCTTCCTTAGCAACAGCGTCCTATACAAGCGAAACCATGATTCGACCTTACTACGTTGTGTGGATAAGACTGAAGCAGAAAGGATCATGGCGGAGTTACATGAGGGTACCTTCTGAACACATTCCAGTGGACACATTATGGCAAAGAAGATCCTTCGGGCAGGATATTTCTGGTCAACAATGGAAGCCGACTGCTACCAACATTCTCGGACATGCCATAAATTCCAGATATATGCAGACAAGGTGCATGTTCCTCCAGTTCCTCTAAACGTCCTGACTACACCTTGGCCGTTTGCAATGTGGGGCATAGATATGATCGGCGAGATTAAACCTACAGCGTCCAATGGGAATCGCTTCATCCAGGTAGCAATTGATTACTTCACGAAGTGGGTTGAAGCAGCTTCCTACGCTATAGTAACCAAGAACTTCGTGGCACGGTTCATTCGGCATAACCTGATCTGTCGATACGGCGTCCCGGAGAGGATCATTACGGACAACGGTACGAATCTCAATAACAAGATGATCACTGAGCTCTGCGAGCAGTTCAAGATACGGCACCATAACTCTTCTCCTTACCGGCCGAAGATGAATGGGGCTGTAGAAGCGGCGAATAAAAATATCAAGAAAATTGTGCAGAAGATGACAGTGACCTATAAAGATTGGCACGAGATGTTACCGTTCGCTCTTCATGGGTACCGTACCTCAGCAAGGACGTCAACTGGGGCTACTCCTTTCTCCTTGGTCTACGGTATAGAGGCAGTCTTACCGATCGAAGTGCAGATACCCTCTCTCCGGATAATGAAGGATGCAGATCTGAGTGAAGATGATTGGATCCAAACACGACTTAATCAATTAAACCTAATTGACGAAAAGAGACTTGCTGCTATTTGTCATGGTCAGACGTATCAAAAACGGATGATCAGGGCATTTAACAAAAAGGTCAGACCACAAGAATATCAAGTTGGGGATCTGGTAATCAAGCGCATCATTCTTCCTCAAAGTGATCCAAGGGGCAAGTGGACCCCTACGTACGAAGGGCCATTTGTGGTTAAACATGTGTTCTCAGGAGGAGCCATGATTCTAACCAACATGGATGGTGACGACCTTCCTCACCCCGCCAATGCAGACATAGTAAAAAGATACTACGCATGATAAAAGACCCGCTAGGTTGACATACCTAGGCAAAAATTAGGGCTTCCCGGCGAACCAAAAAGGTTCGGGAAAAATGAAGGGATGAAATGAAAAAATTTGTACACCCGGCAAGTCGAAAACCTGAAAAGGCGGCTTGGGCAAAAATGGGTATCCCGGTGGACTGAAAACCCGAAAGGGCGGTCGAGGCAAAAGTTAGGGATAAAGCGTAATACTATGTCTCATTGGATCACTTTGCATCCAGAATCCGGTATCAACTGTCAAGTTCAGAAGGCATCGATCAATCAGCTTCATCTTCAGCTAGGTCATCAAGTGATGAGACGCTCGAAGATATAAAGGCGATAGCAGAGTTGGAACCCAGTGGGATCATTCTTTTCACATAGCTGTTTTGTTTTCCCTTTTGTACAAATTTGTATAAACTCTTTTGTTCGGCGGCGTTCTCTTACTAGGACGCCAGCCTCTTGTACATAAACGCCTATTTACAGGCAATTCAAAAAAAATCAATACAAATACACTTTTCATTTAAAATTGCCAATTGTTTTCCTTTTCTGTTTTGTTTTGCGAAGAATGTCCAAGGTTCAATTTGTGATATATGCATTTGACACTAATTGCTAACTCATAAATATTTGCATACGAAACAAAGGATTAATTACAGGTGACATTAGAAACAGGGGCAATAAAGAGTTGTCTAAGCGATCTAATTGCTCTGTCCACCAAGGTATCAAGGTAGGTTCAACTGAAGAACACAACCAGTATATCTTAATTCCCCAGAGAGTGAGTCAGCAAGTCAATGCACTCTCCCCAAGCAAAGCTATACTATCAGCCTTAAGGAAGTTGGGTATCCTCCAGCAGATCTCAACATTCCTCAGCAAAGTATACGAACATTCCTAACAAGCATCCCCAGCAGTCTTGATCTAAGACTGTTCCCCGGCGGTATACTATACATCCAGCGGAGCCACTTCCCCAATATATCTCAAAGATTTCCCCAGGAGAGTCCAGTATAGTTCAAAGTTTCCCCAGGAAAGTTCAAACCATCTCTCCAGCAGGAAGCTCATCCCCAGTAGATTCTGGAAGCTCCCCCCTACAGAGCACGAACGCGACTCCTGACTTTATTCAAAGGTTATTTCCCTACCAAGATATAACTGGGTTATCCTCAGCCAAAAGCCACGGAAAGATCGTCCTCGGCGAAGTCTTCCTATCCCCAGCGGAGTCTATTAACACTTCCAACATAACAACGGTATCCCCAGCGAAGTTACCATCAACATTTCAACAGAATACCTCTCTCCCCACAGAGTATTATTCCCCAGCAAGATCGCTAGAATAATTTTTCCCCGTAGAGTAATCCCGTCACCAAGTTTATTCCCCAACGGAGTCATCTTCTCCTACCGGTATTCTTGCAACTATCATCCCCAGCGGAAACAACAAAGCACTATTCTCCAACGTCAACCCAGGATGTGACTTCCCGGCACCCGTCAAGGATTTACTTTCCTAGACAAAAACATACATTCATAAACATCACATACATTATGATACATGCATGAACGCATCATATCTTACAATCTCCTTTATGTTGAGAACATCATTGCTTGATCCATATCATGCATTGCATATGACTGACCTTTACCTTTCAGGAAAGATCCAGTCAAGTTCTCAGCTATGTCCAAGGCCTTCTCTGGTTCAGTCAGATCGACCCTAAGATCTCCCTGATTCTTATCCAGTTGAGGATTCCAAGACCTTGCCTGGTTCAGTTAAATCGACTCCTAAAGATTTTTCTGATTCTTATCCAGTCAAAGGCCTTCTCTGGTTCAGTCAGATCGACCCTAAGATCTCCCTGATTCTTATCCAGTTAAAGATTCCAAGACCTTGCCTGGTTCAGTTAAATCGACTCCTAAAGATTTTTCTGATTCTTATCCAGTCAAAGGCCTTCTCTGGTTCAGTCAGATCGACCCTAAGATCTCCCTGATTCTTATTCCAGTTGAAGATTCCAAGACCTTGCCTGGTTCAGTTAAATCGACTCCTAAAGATTTTTCTGATTCTTATCCAGTCAAAGGCCTTCTCTGGTTCAGTCAGATCGACCCTAAGATCTCCCTGATTCTTATTCCAGTTGAAGATTCCAAGACCTTGCCTGGTTCAGTTAAATCGACTCCTATAGATTTTTCTAATGCCGATCCAGTCAAAGGCCTTCTCTGGTCCAGTTAAATCGACTCCTAAAGATTTTTCTGATGAAGACTCAGTAGAAGACATCCAAGATTCTCTCACCGTTACTGTTGAGGTAGTAATCACCCCAGATTCTCTCACCGTTATTGTTGAGGTAGTAATCGCCCAAGGTTCTCTCATCGTTACTATTGAGGTAGTAATCGTCCAAGGTTCTCTCACCGTCCCGTTGAGGTAGTAACCATCCCTGATTCATTCATCACCTTTTGAAGCTCCAGACTCGATTCCTGTATCTCGCCAGGGCACGTCTGAAGAGGTTTTAAGATTCGATTCCTGTAACCAACCAGGGAGCGTCTATATAAAGAGTTTGAAGACCAGCTCCTGTAACAGGCAAGGTAATCATCTTTTTTTTCAGGTACGCAAGTTCTCGCTAAGGAATCTCTTACGCGATCGGCACCCAGATGGCATCTATAAGCCCATCCACCTATCCATCACCTCTCAACATGGCATCAGTAAGCCCATCTTCCTATCCATCAATCTCCAAATGGCATCTGTAAGCCCATTCCCACCATCATACTACTATGTGAGCGCAAATTTCTGGGCACTCTAGTGTTCAATCATCTTCCACCTTCGGATTATGAAAGGCATGCCAGACAATCTACATCCTCAAGTTTAAGAAGATTGAACAGGGGCAACTGTTGTACCCCAAAATTTGCCCTCCCATATTCTTCAAGGTTTGCCAAAGTCAAGGTTCAAAAGCTCTCAAAGGTTGCACAGTCCAATGGCCTCCTAACAATCAGAAATTAGGGTTTTGGTTATGGCAAAGAAGTTGAAGTTTCCAAGGGTCCAAACAAGTCCCACATGCCTATAAACATTGTCAAGCATCCATATGCTAAGTTTCAAGGCTCACAGCACAAAATTGCACAGTCAAAAACACTAATTGCTCAACAGTCAACTGCAGGGGCAAAATGGTCATTTGACAGTTAAAAGTCAAAATTTTTGGTCAACATCTTATTTTGAAGCCACAAAAATCATTTGATCAATTCTTGATCATGATTCTCAAGGCATGGCTCAAAAAGTCTCAAGATGCAAAAGTTTCTATTTTTGGACAGTTGAAAAAGTCAACTGTAACTTGACCAGAGCATAACTTCCACATGGTTTATCAGAAAAATTCCATCCAAAGCTCATTTTTAAGAGAATGACATTTCCTACAACTCCTCTTCACACTTCAAGTCCAACAAATGCTCTCACAAAAAGTTATCAATCTCAACATTATAGGTCATTTTCAAAAGTCAACAAAAAGGCACTTTAAGTCAAAGACCATAACTTAAGATTGGTAAATCAAAATGACATGGGACCAAAGGCATTGGTTAGAGGACTTCAAGAAATTTCCAAAATGTCCAAGAACATGATCAAAGCTTAAAAATTGAGCAAGATATGCCTTATGGAATTTGGGAAATTTTTGGGAATTTTGAAAAGTCAACTTTGCTTCAAATGCCTCAAAATTGCTAATGGGCCACAATTTCTTCCAAGAATCATCACCCAAAAGCTATGCACGACCCATTGACCCAAAGGGGAGTTATTTTCTTATTTTTAATTAATTAATTGAGTTTATTATCCTATTAATTCATTTAATTAAAATTAAATATAAGAAAAATACTAAAATATGTTTGCCAAATCTTTTTATGCAGCATATGCCCTCTTTATTCACTCAAGATTTCGTGCATATCCAAAAAGGCAAGATTTCTCATGATTGGCAATGGTTTTATAACAAAAACATTGAAATTGATCTCATTGAAAGTCAAAGATCCAAATCATCAATGCAAAGGTTTTTGGCTTGGATTTCTAACCTAATGAATTCACATACATATACACAATGCAACCCTAATGAGAAAAAGAAGCAAGTTGCGCCCAAGAACACCAAACAACTTTGCATTTTTTTTCACAAAATTCTCAAAACTGAAAACATACATAGAGCTCCTTTCAAGGCCTAAAAAGGATTCCAAAAGGCTTGCTGGGACTTTGTTGGACGTGTCTCAATACTTTTCAAGCCTCCATACATCCAGAACTGGTAGAACCACGTTGCCCTGTTCCCAAATATTTTCATATTCGTGTTTTGATTTTCATACCTTTTCCATATGTTTTAAGCACTGATTTATACTAACATGAGCATTCTAAAGCTGTTGGCATTCTTTGATTGAACTTTTAAGCCTTGTACACGAATCCACCATGGAAGCTGCCTAGGGTTTCAGAGGTTTGAAATTGGGGTTTCTTTCCTGAGGAAAAATTGGCCAACCAAAATAGCACCATTGAAATCAGGACTTTCCAATGAATTGAACAACCACCTCGCGCCCTTTTTCTTTTTCACCATGTGCTAATCGTTATTTTTCAGGCTTAAGGTTAGTGGGGGTTTAAAACCCCCGCTATTTGCTTCTAGTTGCAGAAAAAAGAAGAAGATGATGCTTGCGTGTCTGGACGTGACTGGGAGATTCAAATCTTCGCGCTAATTTTTTTGTTTTACATCAATAGCATTTGTTTTCATATGTATTGATCAGGTTCCACTAGTTTGACAAAGAAACGCACTGGCTGGGTTGGTGAATGATGTGTCCTTCAAACACTGGGACCTGGGTTTGATTCCCAGGTCCCCCATATTCCTTTCATATATATTTTCCTAACGTGCTTCTATGCAGTATGTCCTCAAAGACCCACCATGCGCCTTTACCTCCTAGCTTGCCATGTGTCTCAAATGATCAATCTGAAGGCCATGGTATGAATTCCAGGATACGCGTTAGTCAACCATGCACACTTAAACGTGGAAAATTCAAACAGGCCTTTGTCCCATGGGCCCAAATTACTCTAACAGCACCTCCAAAGGGGTCAACACCCCCTATGTTTGTATTTCTTTCCCTTATTCTCTTTCTATTTTTTTTTATTTGTTTTAATTATTTTCTTTTAATTCCTTAAATTAATTTTAATAATACAAAAATACGAAAAAATCAGAAGGTCAAAAAATAAAATATGTTTATTATTTAATTCACTAATATTTATTTTGTAAATAAATTTAATAATCAATTTAGTTTTAATTTTAGGTTTTTAACTTTAATGCTTTTTCTTAGATAATTAAAAAATATAAAAACAGGTCTTTTAGCAATTTTTATTCTTTTTCTTAATAAATAATCTTTTTTCTTGTCACTATTAATTATTAATTATTTTGTAAATAAACTTGTAATTAATTAATTAAGACTAAATTAGGTTAAACTTAAACAATTTTTAAATAATTAAAAACATGTAGAATTAGGGTTTCTTTTCTTTTTTTAATTTTCTTTATTTCCAATAAATACAAAAACACCAAAAAATAAGTTCTTTCCTTTATTTAATTTAATTAATTTATAACTTCAATTTAATTTCTTTAAAGGGTCCAACGCCCTCGCACTCTCGATTTTTATTTCTTTTCGCACGTTTACTTTTATTTCCTTTTTTTTATATAATGTATTTTCCCCGAAGCTTTGTAATAGATAAGTAGGATATTTACTTTCCGCATTTTATTTATTCAAATCGGGTCTTTGTTTAATTTGGCGATGTAGACCCGCGCCTTGTAATAGCGTAGGACCTTTATTTTCCGCACTTTAAATTCCGCACCTTTAAACTGTTAATCACATGAAAGAATGTATGCTTAAATAAAATCAAAGCGTAGAACACTCAATGCATGATCAAGACAAATAATAACTGAAAATGACACACAAATCACACATCACTTCTAGGGTACGCCTCACTGTTGCCTTGCCCCTCGAAACGTGGTCGTCGAGTAGAGGATGTTTTAGTAAGTCCTCATGTCCATGAACATGACATGGGGGTAGCTTCTAAGGTGTCATCCTATTTCTCTGGTGACCACACTGTCCCTAATCCTCGAATTGACCCGAACACCTCCAACGGTGGTGCTACCTACCCCTCAATGGTGGGATGGCACTACCTTAAGGACATTTACACAGACTAATTCCTTAGGGTAGGTAGATGACTCGTAGGTACTTGCTCTAATTCAAAACAAAAACAAAAAACTTCTTTTCACACCGACACTTTGCAAAAAGCTTTCAAAAACAACTTTTCAAACACTCTTGAGGACTGATACAAGAGCCGATCTGAAACTTTCAAAGAAACTTTTTCAAACCCACTCACCTTGAAAAGCAAACAAACATTTTGAAAACACAAATGAGCAAGTATCTAAGAGCCCATGGATAACCATGGATAGAAAGGGTGCTAACACCTTCCCTTTCTATAAATCTACCTCCCGAACCGAGAGCTAATCTCAATAAGGAATTTTTCTGTGCTTTTGTCCTTTCCATGTTGGAGAAAATAAAAGACGGTGGCGACTCTTGCTTCCGCGACATTTCGTGAACCAGCGTTAAACAGTCAGTTCCAGATCCACCAATCACATCGGGGAAATAAACCTTGTTGAAGAAACAAATTCTCCTGGGGATATTGAATTTTTCTAAAGAGAAGAAATCTGCAGGGGTTTTACAGTTTTCAAACTCGGACGGGGAAGAGAATTTCCATGAACTGTATTGATTGGAACTCCATAGGAAAATTGTGGGGAAAGTATCCTTTATTGGGGATGAATTTTGTGAAGATTACTCTGCGGGGATAATCTCATAGAAGTGGTTCTGTGGGGATTTTTGGATGACATAAACATTGTCCTATTTCCTAGAGTCATCGGTAAATGTCGATCAGAGTGATAAGTCTTCTACTGATAGACGCATGATGAGATAACAGAACATAGTTATACGCTTTAATCCCTAACTTTTGCTTGGACCGTCTTTTCATATTTTCAGTCCATCGGGATACCCTTTTTTGCCCAAGCCGCCTTTTCAAGTTTTCGACTTGTCGGGTGTACCATCTTTATGTATATATATCCCTATTGTTTGCCCGAACCCTTTTGGTTCGCTGAGATGCCCTTACTTTTGCCTAGGCATGTCAACCTAGCGGGTCTCTTTTATGTGTAGTATCTTCTGACTATGTCTGCATTCACATGGTGCAGAGAGTTGTCACTGTCTATAGTAGTAAGTGTTATAGAACTGCCAAAAAATGTTTTCTTGGTTGTATGTGACCCTTCATATGCGGGATTTTGTTTTCCCTTGGGGTTAGTCTAGTGCACCCGATGTTTGAAGTCATTGATCAACCATAGATTGCCAAGTTTCTGATAGTCTTGAACTTCCTCGGTATTTTTCTAAGAATTTTCATGGCAGAATGGCACCATCTGATACTGCTGACATAAACAAGTAATTTGGTGATACCGAAGATTCAATTTTCATTGTGGCTTTTGTTGAAACTCATGATCAATGTAACATCCCCCCAGTGATTCAGATGAGATCTGCCCCTGGTTATTCAGGACTTTATAAGAGATTCTTTTAGTCTCGACTTGACTGCCACAAATATCATGCCCCCTTGATTATGGAAGATTTGTCATTGGAAGTTTCTTTCCATTTGAAGTGATTATATTCATGGAGGATTTCCGTTCATTGGGTATTCGTTATGCAAATTTCTATGCTATCAAACAATTAGTTATATTCAAACAATGGTATTTAAAATGCAAAGCTTATGTATGTCTTAAAGAAATACATTTATTAGTAAAACGAATTTGCAAGAATGTGATATTAACTCAAGATTTATAGCAAGCCTTAGAGGAGTCAGGATACCTTTTTATAACTGTATGCTTTCGAACTAACCCATGCTTCAGCTAGGACTTTTAAGGGTTGTAACGTGCTCTAGTTCACAATTTAAGAAACAAATGATAAGGCTCAAATTTTATTTGTACCAAACCCGTTCTCCATTATGTTCTTCAACCTTATACTTAGTTAATTGCGTGTTTAGATTCCAATTGAGTCTGGAATGATATTTTGGTGATGGTTCAAATACTGGAAGTTTATGTGAGAAGGCAATCATTTTCTGTTGACGAGGATTTGTAGCGACCTCTTTTTGATTTTATTATCTCTACCTTTTGCCTGAACTGTTTCATTTGTGATTACACTCAGTGGGATGCCCCATTTTTTCTTAAGTCTCCTTCATAGGTTTTGACTTAGCGGACTCTTTATTTTTGAAAGATAATGATTTCCTGTTTTACGTGGAGCCATCTCCGCCTTTTGATTTGGAAGTACGCCTTGCGACTGAATATGCATTTGAATTAACAGATAAACTACCCTGCCCCAGGTTATGATTAAAGGTTTCAATTTCCATGAAAAAGAAAACTCCTACTTCTTAGGCTTAAAGGGGTTGACTAGGGAATATCTTCCTTATAACTCCACTATTTATGATTTGAAACAACACCTGTACATCATCAGCAAGGCATGTTCAAAAGCATACTGTAGAGGTTACGGTATTTTTCGTCATCCTCCCTCTAAAGGCTTATAACTTTTAATCGAGAGTTGAATATCATAAAAGGAAGTAAAAGCATAGTTTAAGTATAATGAAAGCGAATGGGTTAATTCAAGACAAATATATGCAATGCATTAAAGAGGACAACCAAAAGTCTCACATAAAGATAAATTTTTGAATCAACTAGAGAAATTACAAATGAAAATTCGTATGAACAAAAATCTTATCCGCCTAAACTTATCACTTTAGATGGTGTGCCTTGCAGCCTCTACATTTGGGGGATAACAGAAGAACTCGATCTAACCATCTTGCATGAACTCAAAAAATTTTTCATCAATCAGGTCTTGAATCTTATGTTTCAACGCCTAATAGCTGCCAGTGTCATGCCCAAGACTGTTGGAGTGATATGTGAACCTTACATTAGGACTGTTGGACGGATTCTCAGGTTACAACCAAATTAAAATAGCACCTGAGACATGGAGAAAATAACATTTGTCACACAGTGGGGCACATTCTGCTACAAGGTAATGCCATTCAGATTGAAGAACGCTAGGGTAAACTATCAACGCGCCATGATAGCTTTATTTCATGACATGATACATCATAAGATAGAGGTCTACATAGACGATATTTTAGCCAGATCGCAAACAGAAGAAGAGCATCTCGACCACTTACAAAAACTGTTTGAGAGACTAAAGAAGTACAAGCTGAGGTTGAATCCAAACAAGTGCACATTCGGGGTACGGTCTGGTAAACTCCTAGGCTTTATCGTCAGCAACAAGGGTATTGAGGTCGATCCTGCCAAAGTTAAAGCAATACAAGAGATGCCTGCTCCTCGTACTGAGAAGGAAGTCAGAGGATTCTTGGGACGTTTGAACTATATCGCCAAATTCATTTCTCACCTGACAGCTACTTGTGAGCTAATCTTCAAACTATTGAAGAAAGATCAAGTAGTCAAATGGAATGATGAATGCCAAGTTGCTTTTGACAAAATCAAAGAATACTTACAAGAGCTTCCTGTATTGATGCCACCAGTCGAGGGAAGACCGTTGATCATGTATCTGACTGTTTTATAAAACTCAATGGGGTGTGTATTGGGGCAGCATGACGAGTCTGGCCGAAAAGAGCACGCTATTTACTACCTGAGCAAAATGTTTACCGAATGTGAAACCAGATATTCACTGCTCGAGAAAACCTGTTGTGCTCTGGCATGGGCTGCTCGCCGGCTAAGATAGTATATGCTGACTCATACTACCTTGTTGATATCTAAAATGGATCCGATAAAATATATCTTCGAGAAGCCTGCTCTTTCTGGGAGAATAGCGAGATGGCATATGATCCTGACAGAATATGACATACATTATACTACCTAGAAAGCTATAAAGGGAAGTGTATTAGCCGATCACCTTGCTCACCAAGCTGTAGAAGACTACCAGTCCATGAAGTTCGAATTTTCGGATGAATACATCATGACATTAGACAACTGTAAAGAATTCAGGCCATATGACGGATCTGGACAAGGATCCCGATGGACCCTATTCTTTGAGTGAGCATCTAATGCACTTGGTAATGGTATTGGTGTTGTACTCATATCTCAAGAAGGGTGTATACTCCCTTTACCGCCAGACTTTGCTTCAATTGTACGAACAACATGGAAGAATACGATGTGTGCATCTTTGGTCTCAGAGCTGCCATAGACTTGGGGATCAAATCATTGGATGTATTCGGAGACTCAGCCTTGGTCGTCAGTCAGATCAAAGGGGAATGGGACACCAAACACCCTAACCTTTTCCCTTACAAAGAACATGTTTTGACATTGCTACCACATTTTGAGGAGATTACCTTCGAGCATTTCCCGCGAGAAGAAAATCAGCTAGCAGACGCTCTAGCCACAATGTCATCTATGTTTAACTTAATTGAGATAACGAGGCTCCCCAGATCACCATCGAACGAATGGATGAACCAGCACACTGTCACGAGATTAATACTGAAGAAGTATTGGACCAGCCTTACTTTCATGAGGTCAAAAGGTATCTCATGGCTCAAGAATATCCAGAAGGAGCTTCAATCAATGATAAGAGGTTCTTAAGGAGATTCTCTGCTAAATTCTTCCTTAGTAATGGCATCCTGTATAAACGAAATCATGACTCTGTGTAACTTCGGTGCATAGATAAGGTTGAAGCTGAAAGGATCATGGCCGAATTACACGAAGGCACTTTTGGCACCCATTCCAGTGGGCATACAATGGCAAAGAAAATCCTACGGACAGGCTATTACTGGTCTACCATGGAAGGAGATTGCTATCAACACTCTCGAACCTGCCATAAGTGTAAAATTTATGCTGACAAGGTGCATGTACCTCCGGTTCCTCATAATGTCTTGACAGCTCCTTGGCCCTTCGCTATGTGGGGAATAGATATGATTAGGGAAATCAAGCCGACAACCTCCAATGGACACCGATTCATCCTAGTGGCCATTGACTATTTTACAAAGTGAGTGGAGGCAGCTTCATTCGCTTCCGTCACCAAGAACGTTGTTGCCCGCTTCATCAAGCAAAATCTCATTTGCCGGTACGGTATCCCCGAAAGGATCATCACTGAAAATGGTACAAATCTCAACAACACTATGATCACCGCCTTGTGCGAGAAATTCAAGATTCAACATCATAATTCTTCCCCCTATCGGTCGAAGATGAATGGTGCTGTCGAAGCTGCAAATAAAGAAATTAAAAAGATCATACAGAAAATTATAGTCACATACAAAGACTGGCATGAGATGCTACCGTTTGCTCTCCACGGGTACCGTACCATGGATCGCACATCAACCAGGGCAACACCCTATTCTTTGGTATACAGCATGGAAGCTGTCTTGCCTATTGAGGTTCAGATCCCCTCTCTGAGGATTATGAAGGATGCAGGGTTGAACGAAAACGATTGGATCCAGACTCGACTTGATCAACTGAATTTGATTTATGAAAAGAGACTTACTACTGTTTGCCATGGTCAAATGTATCAAAAACGGATGATTAAGGCTTTCAACAAAAAAGTCAGACGCCAAGTATATCAAGTTGGGGATCTAGTGATCAAATGCATCATCTTACCACAAGGTGATCCCAGGGGAAAATGGACTCCTACCTATGAAGGACCATTTGTAATCAAAAACATATTCTCCCGTGGGGCAATGATCTTGACCACCATGGATGGCAACGACCTGCAACACACTGCAAACGCGGACATAGTCAAAAGATACTACGCATAAGAAACCCACTAGGTTAGCATACCTAGGAAAAACAAGGGCATTCCGTCGAACAAAAAAGGTTCGGGAAAAAGTTAGGGATAAAATCAAAACATCTGTATACCTGACAAGTTGAAATCCCGAAAGGGCGACTTGGGCAAAAAAGGGTTTCCCGTTGGACTGAAAACCTGAAAGGGCGGTACAGGAAAAAGTTAGGGAATTAAAGCGTACGACTATGTCCCATCGGATCACTTTACAAACAACCTTTGGCTTCCACTGACAAACTCAGAGGTTCTGATCAATTTAGTCATCTTCGGACGAGGCGACAGATAGACAAGAGGCTCGGAGATACGAAGGCTATAGCAGAATGGGAACCCCATGGGATTATTACACATAGCTATCCTTCTTTGTATCATATTTTCCCTTTTTTTTACGACAACATTCTCTTACTAAAATGTTTGTTCCCTTTGTTCAAAAATATTAACTCAAAGTCAATACAAAGATATCCCTTTGAAAGTGCAAAACTATCTATTTTTCTTTACGCTTGTGTTTTATTTGCAAAAACGTCCAATGATTCCTTGTTGAACATATGCATCTGAACATAATTATTGTTTACAAATAAAAAAAATGGGAAAGACGATTACTAATAGGTTGAAAGGATAATGAAATATCTCTAGGCTATTCCATAAGCAATCCCCTGCAGTATGTCATTTAAATCCCCAACGAAACACAGTTTCAAATTGTTGATCCCTAGTAGAAGTTGTAAATTTCTCGGGACTCCCCAACAGATTTTACAAGCAATAAATGACATTTCCCTTACAACATAGTTTATTTTTCTCGGCAGAAATCCATCAATACTTCGACTTCAAGACATGAAGACTCACATATCCTCAACAGCATTCAGGGATTTATTTTCCTCAATCCAACAACAATGCAGCAGATTAGCTCACATACTCATACATTGCATCCATATATAATAAACATTGATAAAGCAAATGCATTACATCATACATTTCATGCAACATGACTTTGCATTTTAACTAACATTTTACCCTTTTCAGGATAAGATTAACGGCTACCATTAACAATGTTCAAAGACATTCAGATACAATTCAGATACGCTCCAGACATAGACGCCATTCTGATACTCATTTAGATACAACTTTCAGATACAGTTTAAATACGCTCCAGACACG
Organism: Vicia faba; assembly: GCA_948472305.1. NCBI lineage: Eukaryota > Viridiplantae > Streptophyta > Magnoliopsida > Fabales > Fabaceae > Vicia > Vicia faba. The sequence goes on along the minus strand of OX451739.1, from coordinate 62,270,699 downwards.
GACGCCATTCTGATACTCATTTAGATACAACTTTCAAATACAGTTCAAATACGCTCCATACACCGACGCCATTCTGATACTCATTCAGATACAACTTTCAGATACAGTTCAGATATGCTCCAGACACGGATGCCATTCTGATACTTAGTCAAATCAGCTCCCAGATATAGTTCAGATACGCTCCAGACATGGACGCAATTCTGATACTCATTCTTTCAACTTACAAATTACAATTCAACAAGCATTCTTGGATGGCTTCTACAAGCCCATCTCCAAAAAGATTATATCATCCATCCAAGTGGCATCTTTAAGTCCATTCCCTCTACCATCACATCACCGAGTGCAAATTTCTGGGCACTCTAGTGTCTAATCATCTTCCACCTTCAGATCATGAATGGAAAAACTCGCCAATCTAACTCTTCAGGCTTAAGAAGATTGAACAAGGGCAGCTGTTGTACCCCAAAATTTTCCCTCTCATTTCTCAATTAATATCTCACAAGATCTCCTTTGGTTCAAGACTGCACTAAGGTTGATCAGCTCAAGACATCTCCTCAAGCACTGATGACTGAAAATTAAGGTTTTGGATCACATATTTTGCTCAGTCAATTGATCAGATGATCTTAAATCAGCCGTATTGGTGAAAAAGTCAATTGTAGCATTAAAAGTCAAACTTTGACTTTTTGGTCAACATTAAGTTTCAAATATCACAATTCATCAAGACTTTCAAAAAATTACAAGCTTGATCATCAAGAAGTTAAGAAAGTCAAAGGTCAACTTGAAAAGTCAAGATTTCCAAGACTTAGAAATTTTCCAAGTGTTTTTACACATGATAATTTCACCACTTCATGCCAATTTTTCGCCATGATGCAAGATGATTCAAGGAAAACCTCCAACATAAAAGTTGTAGATCTCAATGATATTTAAAACATTGTAGAGCAGGACTTTTTCTAGAAATGTTTGGATTTTGAGTTATAAATTCATGAAGTCATGGCATTTCTGAATAAACACTTAGATAATTTTTCAGCAGGTTTGGACAGGTTTTTATCCTAACTTCTTGGCCAATTTCCATCAATTTCCAGTTTGATTTAACAAAAGTGGCTAACATGAAAGTTATAGAGGGTGTTTCAAGCTTTCCAAAGCATCCAAGAGCATGAATTTATCATATTTGAGCTAGGAGATACAAGGATCTGAAGTTGGACATTCATTCTTGATTTACAAGGCAGATTTGTGATGAACAAGGAACAAAAATCTTAGTCATGCTGCATAATCTTCACTTTGCAGGCCTCTTGACTTGCAAATCTATCCATAATAAGATGTTTACACAATTGATTGAACCATTATCCAAGTAGTTCAAGTATTGTCCATTGCGTCTTTCCATTTTTGGCACAAAGGCACCATTGCCATTCTTGCAAAGTTCACTTTAATCATAAAGTCAATTTATTGAGCCTCTAAATTGTTGTTCTACTCACACTTAACTTATACAAGTCAGAACAAACATGTTTAAAGTGATCAACCACTTTACATAGCTTGGTACAAGCATTGGAAACATGTCCTTCATATTTGCTTCAAAAACAAGCAAGATAGCCATAACATGTGATTTCAAAATCTGAGTTGTGTGAAGTCTCAAACCTTCTCTATAAATAAAGAGGCCAATTGCAAAAAAAAAGAGGAGACAGAGAAGAAGGAAAAGAGAGAAAGAAAACCAGAAGTTTTGTTGACAAACTCTCAAAATCTTATAACTGAAAAAGACCATAACAGTCCACAAGGAAACACCTCAAGTTCAAAACATAAATTCTAGCTGCAAGGTAAGGCTCCTTAAATTTAAACTCTTCATTTCAATCATCATAATTTGGTTCATTTTTGAGGCTAAAATGCAGTGACCTTTGAAGAAAAGGTTTATACAAAATCATGAACAATTGCTAAGATTGAGTGAAAAGTTTTCCATGAAATAGCATTAAGACCAGGCAGGTGTAAGGCAGCAATTTTTCGAAACCATACAGCAGGCAATCGATTGCACAACCATGCAAATCGATTGCACCAGGTTCCAGTAGCCAGATTTTCAAATATTTTGAGTGTGCAATCGATTGCACGGGGTTCTAGTAGCCAGATTTCCAAATATTTTGAGTGTGCAATCGATTTCACAACCATGCAAATCGATTGCATGGGGTTCCAGTAGCTAGATTTCCAAATATTTTGAGTGTGCAATCGATTGCACAACCATGCAAATCGATTGCACTGGAAATCAGTAGCCAATGTTTTGAAAAACTGAAGCATGCAATCGATTTCACTAACATGCAAATCGATTGCACTCAAATGAAAATTGAATTTTTGCTTTGAAGAAAACTTGAATAAAGAGTTGGATAATATAAAATGTTTCTTTGAGCATCTATATCTTAAGTTCAAGGTAAGTATTATCATTATACCTTGAAATTTGCTAAGGGCTTGAACCAAAGACTTCATCCAAAGAGGCTTTTAGCTTGATCAATAATTTTTTCCTTCTTTATCAATCATGATTTGTCTTCAACAAAACCAAAGTGCATTCGAGAAGCTTTATTTTACGGCATGTGTTGAAACATAATGATCCAAAATGTTTTCTTTGCCTTTCATTTTTCTTTATTTTTACATGTTTCATATATTTTCTTCATGGCTATTCAATATGGTTGTAATAGATAATTAGGACTTTAATTTCTTGCAATCCCCATTTGTAAATTTGTACACCCCATCCCAAAATGATTGTAATAGCGTAGGATATTTACTTTCCGCAATTTATCGCTTTATATAACATGTTAATAATTAGGGTTTGTATGGCAAGATAAAACCAATCAAATAGAAAACCCTAATTCAAGACAAAATCAAGCATGAAAACACACACTTGCACACAAACACCCCTAGGGTTACTCCACTTGGTTGCCTTGAACAAAATGGCCATATTACGCATGTAAGGTATCTTAGCAAAACAAACAAAAAAAACAAGATCATAATCCCTCGATGACGCTATTCAAAGTTGCCTTACAAAAATGATCTTAGTCCCTCAAAATGCTAAGATACTTTGCAACATTGCTAATCATGGTCATACGATGACCCACGCCCGTCCCGCTTACATCCAAAGATAGGGTTGTTTACCAAATCAATGGTAAAACAACAATATCAAAGGAAAAGAAAATGAACAAGAAAGACATTTGAGTAGGTAGATTACTTTTGGTTACTTGCTCCATTTCAAACAAATATCCTTGCTATTTTCAAAAACAAACACACACATTTCAAAACATCTTACAAACTTGAAAACATTTTCAAAAAGACAAACATCTTTGTATACATTCTTACGAACGAGAATCATTACAAAGATTTCCTAAACAAATGGCCTCTTTTACAAAATACTTTCGAAACCACACATAGCACAATTTCAAACAAAAGCAAGTGATCTAGCAAGTAACTAAGAGCCCATGGAAAACCATGGATGAAAAGGGTGCTAATACCTTCCCTTTTCATAATCTACCCCCTGAACTCAAGAAACAATCTCAAAGGTCTTTCCTGTGCTTTTTCACCTTTCCTTTTGGATAAAAGAAAAGTCGGTGGTGACTCTTGCTAACAGCAACATTTGTGATAAAACGCAAAACAATCAAGTCAGTTCTCCCACCGCATCACAGAACTGGCGACTCTGCTGGGGAAAATTCTAAAAGTGGGGTTACCTTAGGGATTAGATCACATTTACTTGCTTACATTGTTTGATTTGTTTGCTTTACATTATGATTCTTTGTTTGGGTTTGAATCCTCTACCCGGATTTGGGATACATTATAGGTAAGTAGCAATAGGTTGTGGAAACTGTACGGGGTATATCGACATGTTCTAAGAAATAGCTATGTTAGTGCGACATATTTGTGGGTACCGGTAGCCTTTGAGTTAATAAAAGAGAATACGGGGCCGCTGAGTGATGTCATGAAGCACTAATGAACTTCTAGAACCTTTAGTTGACCAACTTGGCCTTTTAGGATGTAGCGAGATGACCGACTTTGGTGCAGTATGAATTTGGTAGATACTCGATACTACACTCATTAAGGGTTGGTTTCTTGGGATATTTCGGTCGCCATTAAAGAGGATTGAGCTGAAACAATGATCAAGGAAACAATCCAGTGATATTGAGCTCCTTAGAACCCGGTTACTATTACTAGGACAGGTTTAAGCCAACTAAACTTCAAGAGGGTACTTACCTATAAAACTCCATGCAAGCCTAAACTAAGGACTTGTTTGCTTTGCTTGTATATGCTTACTTGTACATAACATCATGGACATCGTGAACATCATATACATCCACTAACCATTTCAAGGATTTTGGGGATTCATCTTTGTTCTTGTTTTGTAGGATATGGATTCACTTCGCATAAAAACTATTCAAGTAAACCTTGTAAGAATTCCTCCACAACTTAAGGAGCTATCTTCAAAGATTCCTGAGAACTCTCCATTTACCGAGAGGCATGGTCGCCTACTCAACTTGATCACCTCTGACACAAATGAGGACATGATGAAGGTGTTCTTTCAGTTCTTTGATTCTTTACACCATTGCTTCACATTTCCCGACTATCAACTTGTGCCTACTTTGGAAGAATTCTCCCAACTCTTGAGGATTCCCATTCTCAATCAACTACCTTTCAACGGTACAAAAAGAGATACAAAGCCAAAAGAGATTGCTCAAGCTCTACACTTGCACTCATCTGATGTCACAACTCATTGGGAAACTAGGAGTAGTGTCAAAGGCTTCTTAGCAAAGTTCCTGTTTGACAAAGCCCAAAGCTGTTGGAATTCCTTAGACTTGCAAGCCTTTGAGGAAATTATGTCTCTTCTCATCTATGGGATGGTTTTGTTTTCAAATCCTGACTAACTCATAGATGTAAACGCCGTCAAAATATTTATGTCACGCAACCCGGTGCCTACATTGCTAGGGGATATCCTACACTCTTTTCACACTCGCACAATGAGGAAAAGAGGTGTCCTTATGTGTTGCACCCATCTCTTGGCAAGATGTTTTATTGCTCATCTTCCCCAATCAGTCTTAAAGAATGAGCAAGGTTCAAGGTGGTCACAAAGGTTAATGACGCTCAAACATTCAGACATTCATTGGTGCTCCCGATCCAAAGAAAATGTTATCATTGTTGACCATTGTGGAGAATTCCCTAATGTCCCTTTACTTGGCATTAGGGGAGGAATCACCTACAACCCTTGTTTATCCTTAAGACAATTTGGGTATGCCCGAAGGGATGGCCCGCATGAGATGCTGATTCAAGGTTTGGTATTTGACTACGACAACGACGATCAAGGTCTTCGCCCGAGATTTATCCGAGCTTCGAGGATGCTAAATAAGGTGGATAGCAAGACTCTGGGGCACAAGAATTCCATCCCTCTTGAGCCTTACCTCAAATGGGTACGAACCCGTGCTCAGAGTCTTATGATGCCTTACCCCTCCATTCTCCCGGTTATCATTGAGCCTGTCAAGGAAGGAGACGTTCCACACACTATCCTACATCCTAACATGCCCACATCTCTTGAAGACCTATAAAGGGATTGGATACAACTCAAAGGGGAGAGAGATACTTTCGAAGCCCAATTCTACGCCAGCGAGATGAAGGTTTTGGAGCTCACTAGGCTACTTCATAAGGAGTAGACTCTGAATGCCTACATTGCACCAAAGAGGATGCACACTACTTTTCTATATTAGATATTTTGTTTTATTTTGCCCAAGGGGCATTGATGTACTCAAACTTTATCTTATTAATATAATGTGTGTTTCCTTTTTTTCTAAAGCGAATTTGAATCTTTGAAATCCTTGAAAACATTGCAGATGCATATACCATTCATCATAACATAAGCAGGTTTTTGCAACAAGTCTCCTCATCTCTCTACTGTTTATTTCAGTAAGATGGATCTCGCGCAAATAGTGAAATATCTTCAAGCTCAGAATACGCAGTTTCAACAATTGCTCATGACCCTAGCCAAGGGGCAAGAAGAATTTAAGACTCTGCTAGCTGAAGAGAGGAAAAAGAAAACAAAGAACGTAACTGGAGTCTTAAACATGGGGAGAAGATTCCAGGGGCAGACAAGAAGGACTTTTAATTTTGCAACAACATCCGGTGATGGAGAAGGGAAAGGAACGGAAACAGTTGTCCTGTCAGAATCAGAAGAAGAGGAGGAAGAAGAGGAAGACTACTCTGAGGAACAATATCCTCCAGTTGATGACAAGTACAGACATCTCGAAGAGAGTTTGAGCGCGATAGAAATACAAAAGGTTTCGGGCTTAGACTTTGAGGAATTGGGACTAGTGTCAGGGATTGTGATTCCTCTGAAATTCAAAGTGCCTTTGTTTGCAAAATATGATGGAGTGTCATGCCCTAAAATGCATCTCCGGTCATATGTGAGAAAAATCCAACCCCATACTGCTGATAAAGATTTATGGGTACACTTCTTCCAAGAAAGTTTGTCTGGAACTCAGCTTGACTGGTTTTACCAACTAGTAAGAGCCAACATTCACAATTAGGAAGATCTTGCTGCAGCTTTCTACAAGAAATATCAATACAATGCTGATTTGGCGCCTACCCGTACTCAACTCCAGAGTATGGCCATGGCTTCCAATGAAGGTTTCAAGGATTACGCACAAAAATGGAGAGATTTGGCTGGAAGAGTTCAACCCCCTTTGTCTGAAAGGGAATTGGTGTACATGTTCTTAGGCACCTTATATGGCCCCTTCTTCAACCATTTAATCGAAAGTTCATCCACAGGCTTTACTGAACTAATATTAACTGGAGAGAGGGTGGAAGCTGGCATAAAAATTAGAAAGATTCAGAAGGATTCATCTTCTTCTACAACTTTAAGGAAGCCTTTCATCAGGAAGAAAGAGGTATCTGCTGTATATCCATAAAGGAACATAGATAGGGCCGAACGCCGACCAATGGTGGGGGCTGTTATGATTCACAAACCTACATCTGATCAACAAAGAAGTAATCAACCAAGGGTGGAAAGGCCATTCAGGCAATTCACCAGAATTAACATGAATCTATCTCAAGTATTACCGCATCTTCTGAGATCCAACTTGGCAACCTTGAAAGAAGCTTCGAAAAACCCTAATACAACATCCTCTCATTATCACCCCAATGCCCGTTGCGCATATCACTCTGAAAGTCCTGGTAACAATACTAATAACTGTTGGGCCTTGAAAAATAAAATACAAGACTTCATGGAAGCAAAAGAAATTGAGTTTGATGCTCCCGAGAAGCCAAATGTCATTTCTGCTCCTATGCCCAGACAAGGTCACAATACCAATGCTATTGAAGAAGTTTTGTTTGTTACCACAGTTGATGAACTCATGATTCCACTTCCGACCATTAAGATAAACTTGTTGAAAGCCAGTGTGTTCCCGGGCTGTAATGAAGTTTTCTATCTCTGCTTGTCCTCACCAGCTGATTGCCCTTTGTTAAAGGCAGGCATTCAATGCTTGATAGATAACAAATAGATTTTCTTTGAAAAAACTCCTGTTTCACCTATTCATGTTGAAGATGTTTCAATCATTACCATTTCCGCCAATTCTTCCAGGGTCTCCACCAAAAGACCTGTTAGAATTACATCAGTTTCGAAAGCAACTCCTCTAATAATCACAATGCCTGGGCCAGTCCCATATGAATCAGACAAAACCGTATCGTGGAATTACGGAGGGGACATTTACTACCATGGCATCAAACAAGACGGGCCAGCCACCGAAGAGATAAACTCCAAAGAAGAAGATTCCGACATCAGCAATATTGCCGGAACTAGTAAAATTACCCGAAGCGGTAGGATCTTTTCTCCATAAATTGCTTCCTCAAAAGCAGTTTCTAGACCCGTAATTATCCCTGTGGCTGCTCCAAAGGTTACTTCCGTACCCATAATCATCTCTGCAAGTGCTCCTATTGACGAAGCCATCACAACTCCTTTTATCATTCCTACCAACACTCCCGCTGCCGAGACTCGAGGAAAGAGTATTCAAGTGGAGCCTGTCCGAAAGAAGGCTCAATCGCTGACTATCCCTGAGACATCTAAGAAAGAAATGGAGAAGATCCTAAAAATTATAAAGAGGAGCGACTACGATGTAGTTGAACAATTAGGGCAAACTCCCTCCAAAATCTCCATGCTGGCATTACTACTGTGTTTCGAGGCTCATGCAAAAGCCTTGGTGAAGTTCCTAAAAACAGCCCATGTGCCTCAAGAGACGTCTGCTGATCAATTCCAATACTGCATGGCCAGCTTGACCGCGGATAACGGCCTAGGCTTCTCGGATGCTGATTTGACACCAAGGGGATGAAAGCACAATGAGACCTTGCATGTCTCAATGGAATGTAGGGGCACAACTCTGGCCCATGTTTTGGTGGACACAGGCTCATCTTTGAATGTATTACTGAAAAAAGCTATTGACAGACTGGACTGCGAGGGACTGACGTTAAAGCCAAGAAACATAAGAGTAAGGGAATTTGATGGCTCGAAGAGGATGGTGCACGGGTAAGTGGATATCCCCATAAAGGTTGGGACTCAAACTTTCAATTCAACCTTTTATGTAATGGATATCCACCCTTCTTACTCCTGTCTGCTAGGACGGCCATGGATCCACAATGCTGGTGTTGTTACCTCTACATTGCACCAGATGCTGAAGTATCCGGTTCAAGGGAAGATTATCATTGTCCATGGAGAGGAAGAATACATGATCAGCCATCTCAATTCCTTCAGGTATGTGGAATTGGACAGTGAATTCATTGAAACTCCATTTCAACACTTCAAAGAGGTCCCCCAAGAGGTGGAAGTGACCAAAACTGTGTCCCTGATTCCCAAGATTACAAGACCTCCACTTCGGATGTCATCACTAAAGGACGCCAAAGCAGTGGTAGAGGAAGGTGGATGCACCATCTGGGGGCAACTTCCGGATATCCCGTATAAGTCTGACAAGTTTGGCCTAGGTTTCACTTCAAGTGCTCAAAAGGCTGTACGTCGTTCCCGTGCTGGAGGGCCACCCTTGAAGATTAGCAACCGTGAGGTCAACGCGGAAGAAGATGGTGAAGATGATTGCAACCTGGAGGATTGGATCTTTCCGACAGTCAATGGAGGGCTTAGCAATTGGGAGGCCGGATATTTCATCCCAATCACTTTCATCCCTCAGTAATTTATCTTTACATTCTATTGGATCTGTAATACTCAAAACAATTCGCACTCTTAAAACCTTGTGCCTTACCCGAGGCACAATGGTCCATTTGCAAGGGTTATCATTTCATCTTCATATGACATCAATGAATCATGGACGTTTTCGCATTCAAACTTTTGTGCTCACTGTTTTTATTTTACATCTTATTTTCTTTCAAAGATAGCTATACCCTTACACAAACCCACACTCACAATGCAGGTATCCATCCATTCTGGATCATATGGGTAACGATACTGCTATGGCCTTTTGTGACTCTGAGAATCTGAACTACCAAGCTGAAGACGAAGGTGAGGAAGATTGTGAAGTACCAGGGGAACTGGCCAGACTACTACAACAAGAAGAAAGAACCATTTAGCCTCGCGAGGAACCCATGGATACAATCAACCTGGGTATTGAAGAAGACAAAAAAGAGGTCAAAGTGGGTGCCAATCTAGAACCCAGTGTCAAGAAGCGTCTGATTCAGTTGTTGCATGATTATGTCGAAGTCTTTACCTGGTCATATGAAGACATGCCAGGACTTGATGAAGATATTGTGGTACATCGTCTGTGTACAAGAGAAGATAGTCTGCCAGTAAAGCAAAAAGTATGTCGAATAAGGCCTGATATGTCAAAAAATATTAAAGCAGAGGTCATGAAGCAATTTAACGTTGGATTCTTGGCTGTCACCTCTTACCCCCAATGGGTTGCCAATGTTGTTCCCGTACGCAAAAAAGACGAAAAAGTGAGAATGTGTGTCGACTACAAAGATTTAAATAGGGAAAGCCCTAAGGATGACTTTCCACTCCTCCACATTGATATCCTATTCGACAATACGACACAACACAAAGTGTTTTCCTTCATGGACGGATTCTCAGGTTACAACCAAATTAAAATGGCACTCGAGGACATGGAGAAAACAGCATTTGTCACACAGTGGGGCACATTCTGCTACAAGGTAATGCCATTCAGATTGAAGAACGCTGGGGTAAACTATCAACGCGCCATGGTAGCTTTATTTCATGACATGATACATCATGAGATAGAGGTCTACATAGACGATATGTTAGCCAGATCGCAAACAAAAGAAGAGCATCTCGACCACTTACAAAAACTATTTGAGAGACTACAGAAGTACAAGCTGAGGTTGAATCCAAACAAGTGCACATTCGGGGTACGGTCTGGTAAACTCCTAGGCTTTATCGTCAGCAATAAGGGTATTGAGGTCGATCCTACCAAAGTTAAAGCAATACAAGAGATGCCTGCTCCTCGTACTGAGAAGGAATTCAGAGGATTCTTGGGACGTTTGAACTATATCGCCAGATTCATTTCTCACCTGACAACTACTTGTGATCCAATCTTCAAACTATTGAAGAAATATCAAGTAGTCAAATGGAATGACGAATGCCAAGTTTCTTTTGACAAAATCAAAGAATACTTACAAGAGCCTCATGTATTGATGCCACCAGTCGAGGGAAGACCGTTGATCATGTATCTGACTATTTTAGAAAACTCAATGGGGTGTGTATTGGGGAAGCATGACGAGTCTGGCCGAAAAGAGCACGCTATTTACTACCTGAGCAAAAAGTTTACCGACTGTGAAACTAGATATTCATTGCTCGAGAAAACTTGCTGCACTCTGGCATGGGCTGCTTGCCGGCTAAGACAGTATATGCTGACTCATACTACCTTGTTGATATCTAAAATGGATCCGATAAAATATATCTTCGAGAAGCCTGCTCTTTCTGGGAGAATAGCGAGATGGCAGATGATCTTGACAGAATATGACATACAATATACTACCCAGAAAGCTATAAAGGGCAGTGTATTAGACGATCACCTTGCTCACCAAGCTGTAGAAGACTATTAGTCCATGAAGTTCGAATTTCCGGATGAATACATCATGACATTAGACAACTGTAATGAATTCAGGCCATATGACGGACCTGAACAAGGATCCCAGTGGACCCTGTTATTTGATGGAGCATCCAATGCACTTGGTAATGGTATTGGTGCTGTACTCATATCTCAGGAAGGGTGTTATACTCCCTTTACCTCCAGACTTTGCTTCAATTGTACGAACAACATGGCAGAATACGAAGTGTGCATCTTTGGTCTCAGAGCTGCCATAGACTTGGGGATCAAATCATTGGATGTATTCGGAGACTCAGCCTTGGTCGTTAGTCAGATCAAAGGGGAATGGGACACCAAACACCTTAACCTTATCCCTTACAAAGAATATGTTTTGACATTACTACCACATTTTAAGGAGATTACCTTTGAGCATTTCCCGCGAGAAGAAAATCAGCTAGCAGACGCTCTAGCCACAATGTCATCTATGTTTGAACTTAATTGGGATAACGAGGCTCCCCAGATCACCATCGAACGCATGGATGAACCAGCACACTGTCACGAGATTAATACTGAAGAGGTAGTGAACCAACCTTGCTTTCATGAAGTCAAAAGTTATCTCGAGGCTCAAGAATATCCAGAAGGAGCTTCAATCAATGATAAGAGGTTCTTAAGGAGATTCTCTGCTAAATTCTTCCTTAGTAATGGCATCATGTATAAATGCAATTATGACTCTGTGTTACTTCGGTGCATAGATAAGGTTGAAGCTGAAAGGATCATGGCCGAATTACACGAAGGTACTTTTGGCACCCATTCCAGTGGGCATACAATGGCAAAGAAAATCCTACGGGAAGGCTATTACTGGTCTACCATGGAAGCAGATTGCTATCAACACTCTCGAACCTGCCATAAGTGTCAAATTTATGTTGACAAGGTGCGTGTACCTCCGGTTCCTCTGAATGTCTTGACAGCTCCTTGGCCCTTCGCTATGTGGGGAATAGATATGATTGGGGAAATCAAGCCGACAGCCTCCAATGGAAACCGATTCATCCTAGTGCCACTGATTATTTTACAAAGTAGGTAGAGGAAGCTTCCTTCGCTTCCGTCACCAAGAACGTTGTTGCCCGCTTCATCAAGCAAAATCTCATTTGCCGGTATGGTATCCCCGAAAGGATCATCACTAACAATGGTACAAATCTCAACAACACTATGATCAACACTCTTGACTTGCAAAGATGCCTCTTGACTTGCAAATCTATCCATAATAAGATGTTTACACAATTGATTGAACCATTATCCAAGTAGTTCAAGTATTGTTCATTGCATCTTTCCATTTTTGGCACAAAGGCACCATTGCCATTCTTGCAAAGTTCACTTTAATCATAAAGTCAATTTATTGAGCCTCTAAATTGTTGTTTTACTCATACTCAATCTATACAAGTCAGAACAAACATGTTTAAAGTGATCAACCACTTTACATAGCTTAGTACAAGCATTGGAAACATGTCTTGCATATTTGCTTCAAAAACAAGCAAGATAACCATAACATGTGATTTCAAAATCTGAGTTGTTTGAAGTCTCAAACCTTCTCTATAAATAGAGAGGCCAATTGCAAAAAAAAGAGGAGAGAGAGAAGAAGGAAAAGATAGAAAGAAAACCATAAGTTTTGTTGACAAACTCTCAAAATCTCATAACTGAAAAAGGTCATAACAGTCCACAAGGCAACACCTCAAGTTCAAAACATAAATTCTAGCTGCAAGGTAAGTCTCCTTATTTTTAAACTCTTCATTTCAATCATCATCATTTGGTTCATTTTTTAGGCTAAAATGCAGTGAACTTTGAAGAAAAGGTTTGTAAAAAATCATGAACAATTTCCAAGATTGAGTGAAAAGTTTTCCATGAAATAGCATCATGAACAGGCAGGTGTAAGGAAACTATTTTTCAAAACCATACAGCAGGCAATCGATTGCACAAACATTCAAATTGATTGCACGGGGTTCCAGTAGCCATATTTCCAAATATTTTGAGTGTGCAATCGATTGCACAACCATGCAAATCGATTGCACGGGGTTCCAGTAGACATATTTCCGAATATTTTGAGTGTGCAATTGATTGTACAACCATGCAAATCAATTGCATGGGGTTCCAGTAGCCAGATTTCCAAATATTTTGAGTGTGCAATCGATTGCAAAACCATGCAAATCGATTGCACTAGAAGTCAGTAGCCAATGTTTTGAAAAACTTAAGCATGCAATCGATTGCACTAACATGCAAATCGATTGCACTTAAATGAAAATTGAATTTTTGCTTTGAAGAAAACTTGAATAAAGAGTTGGACAATACAAAATGTTTCTTTGAGCATCTATATCTTAAGTTCAAGGTAAAAATTATCATTATACCTTGAAATTTGCTAAGGGCTTGAACCAAAGTCTTCATCCAAAGAGGCTTTTAGCTTGATCAATAATATTTGCCTTCTTTATCAATCATGATTTATCTTCAACAAAACAAAAGGGCATTCGAGAAGCTTGATTTTATGGCATGTGTCGACACATAATGATCCAAAATGTTTTCTTTGCCTTTCATTTTTCTTTATTTTTACATTCTTCATATATTTTCTTCATGGTTATTCAATATGGTTGTAATAGATAATTAGGACTTTAATTTCTTGCAATCCCCATTTATAAATTTGTATACCCCATCCCCAAATGATTGTAATAGCATAGGATATTTACTTTTTGTAATTTACGTTTTATATAAAATGTTAATAATTAGGGTTCTTATGGCAAGATAAAACCAATCAAATAGAAAACCCTAATTCAAGACAAAATCAAGCATGAAAATGACACACTTGCACACAAACACCCCTAGGGTTACTCCACTTGGTTGCCTTGAACAAAATGGACATATTACACATGTAAGGTACCTTAGCAAAACAAACAAAAAAAACAAGATCATAATCCCTCGATGACGCTATTCAAAGTTGCCTTACAAAAATGATCTTAGTCCCTCAAAATGCTAAGATACTTTGCAACATTGCTAATCATGGTCATACGATGACCCACGCCCGTCCCGCTTACATCCAAAGATAGGGTTGCTTACCAAATCAATGGTAAAACAACAATATTGAAGGAAAAGAAAATGAACAAGAAAGACATTTGAGTAGGTAGATTACTTTTGGTTACTTGCTCCATTTCAAACAAATATCCTTGCTATTTTCAAAAACAAACACACACATTTCAAAACATCTTACAAACTTGAAAACATTTTTCAAAAATACAAACATCTTTGTATACATTCTTACGAACGAGAATCATTACAAAGATTGCCTAAACAAATGGCCTCTTTTACAAAATACTTTCAAAACCACACAAAGCACAATTTCAAACAAAAGTAAGTGATCTAGAAAGTAACTAAGAGCCCATGGAAAACCATGGATGAAAAGGGTGCTAATACCTTCCCTTTTCATAATCTACCCCCCGAACTCAAGAAACAATCTCAAAGGTCTTTCCTGTGCTTTTTCACCTTTCCTTTTGGGTAAAAGAAAAGCCGGTGGCGACTCTTGCTAACCGTAACATTTGCGATAAAACGCAAAACAAACAAGTCAGTTCTCTCACTTCATCACACCATCCATAAAAGAAAATACCTTATGTTGAGCGGTGTTGTCAACCAGAACATCAATGTGTGGAAGTGGAAAGTCATCTTTGAGGCTCGCCATGTTCAGATCCCTGTAGTCTAAACACATATGCACCTTGCCATCCTTCTTAGGTACTGGCACCATATTTGCAACCCATTAAGGATATGATGTAACGGCTAAGAAACCTGCATTGAATTGCTTCATAACCTCAGCCTTGATCTTTTCTAACATCTCGGGACGCATACGACGAACCTTTTTCTTTTTTGGAGAACAACCCTCTTTCATCGGCAGACGATGAACCAAAATATCACTATCATGCCCTGGCATGACTTTGTATGACCAAGAAAAGATCTTAACATATTCATGCAACATCTGGATTAACCTGTTCTTGATATTGTCTTCTAGGTTGGCATATATCTTGATTTATTTCCTATCTTCTGCAGTACCTAAGTTCACAACCTTGACTGGCTCTTCATGCAGTTGTATAGATTTTTCCTCTTACACTAATAGTCTGGAAAGTTCTCCAAGTATTTCACAATCTTCCTCACCTTCATCCTCGGTTTGGTAGATAGGAATTTCAAAGCCATAAGTGGCAATAGCAAAATTGTTGCCAATGGGATCTAGAGTGGCTGTGGATCTGCATCTTGTGATGTGGGTGTGTGTAAGAAAACATAACTATTTTGAAAGTGATAAAAAAAAGAAATACAAAGAGCGCAAAATTTGAATGCAAACCGTCTAATGCTTTATTGAATGAACACATGTTAATGAAATGACAAACCTAACAAATGAACCGTCGTGCCCCGGGTAAGGCACAAGGCTTAAAGTTATTGTTTAAAGATTACATAACTAGAACTTTGAAAGCAGTAATAAACAGAAAAATGGAGTTTACTCCTGACTATAGGAGATTGAGATAAGGTTTTCAGTCTTCGAGTTGTTGAGCCCGTTACTGATGGTGGGAAAAATCCAGCTGTCTAGATCGTAGTCACTATCTACATCATATATCATGTTGACTCCATTGTTGCTGATGCATAATGGTGGTCTTCTAGCATGAGCATGACGCACAGCCTTCTGAGTCTCTGCAGTGAAACCCAAATCAAATTTGTCAAATTTGTACGGAATGTCAGGAATCTGACTCCAAGTAGTGCAACCATCTTCTTCTACAACAACTCTAGCCTCCTTCAAAGAAGCCATTTAGGGCACAACCTTGGTAACCTTGGGAATATCATAAATGTCTTCAATAGCTATGGAGAGATTAATTCAAAAGTATGACAAGGAGTATTGATGAATTCTCCGTCCATCTCTACATACTGGAATAAGTTCAAATGACTCACCATATACTCCTTTTCACCACAAACAGTAACAACTTTCCCTTTCATGGGATATTTTAGCTTCTGGTGTAAGGTTGAAGTGACAGCGCATGCCCCATGGATCCAGGGGTGTCCGAGTAAACAAGAATAAGTTGGTCGAATATCCATCACATAGAAGGTAGATTCGAAGACCTGCAAACCTACCTTGATCGTAAGATCAACTTCTCTGTGTACCATCCTCTTTGAACCGTCAATGGCTCTGACTACAATATCACTAGGTTTCAACACAACCCCTTCACAGTCAAGTCTGTCTAGAGCACCCTTCGGTAGAACATATAACGAGGAACCTATATCAATCAACACATAAGCTAAGGTAGTGCCCCTGAATTAAATAGAGACATACAGGGCCTTGTGGTTTCTTCCTTCAGAAGTCAAATTAGCATAAAAAAGCCTAATCCATTATCATTCGTCAGGCTAGCAACATAACTTTCAAATTGATCGGCATAGATCTCTTTTGCTACATGAGCATTTTTTAGGATCTTCACCAAAGCCTGTGCATGGGCTTCAGAACATAATAATAGAGACAACAGATAATTCTGGGAGGGGGTCTACCCCAACTGTTCAACAATTTTGTAATCACTTTTATGGATAATCTTTAATACCTCCTCCAACTCTTGTTTAAAGGTATCTTTAATGGAAACTTCTTTAGGTGCCTCTGTCTAGGAAGGCTCTGTCATGTGTTCTTTACCCAAAGTCTCAGTAATTGACTCGGTAGCGGTAACACGAACTGGTGTGGTGATAGTCTTCATAGAGATTTCGGGAGAGAAAAACCTTCTGCTTCTAGTAACTTACTAGTCCCAGCAATACTGTCAATGTTGGGATCAGCAATTTCAGTGCCTTCATTGTCAGTAGTTGATAATTCTTGTTTGACACTAAGGTAGTAGACGTCAGATCTATAGTTCCAAGGGATAGCTTTGTCCGAGGAGTACGTAATAGGTCAGGGTGCAGTGATGATTAGAGGAGCGACTCTAGGTTCATCCGTAATCCTCACAGGTCTTTTGGCAGTGATTCTGATAGGAGTGTCGGAAACTACAGATACCTCTTCCAGCTCCAAGTCTTGAAACAAATTCTCAACAGCAGTAATCTTCTCAAATAGAATTATGTGTTTGTTGATCAGACGTTGAATACCTTCTTTTAATAAATTGCATCCATTGGGTTGAGCTGCACAATAGTAGCATCTTTCAATATAACTCGGAAATAAACCGGCTTGCAGTAGATTCTTCTTAATGATTAGGAGGGGAGTAGTCAAATCACTTATGATAGAAACATATGAAACGTCATCAATAGCACTAATGCCTTTGTCATGTCTTGAATTTTACTCTTTAAAGCCCAACAGTTATTGGTGTCGTGCCTTGGAATATTGGAATGGTAGGCACAATTCACATTAGGATTATAACAAGGAGAGGAGGTGTTGGGATTCTGAGGAGGATCCCAGAGCATAATTAGTTCCGCTTTCAATAAATGTTGTAAGGCTTGAGATAATGACATGCTGATCTTGGTAAATTGTCTTTTTGGTGCGTCTTCCCTATGATGATTGCCCTGTTGTTGTTGTTGTTGTTGTTGCACATGCGCATGATTAGAAATTAACATCGCTCCTACAGATTGATTGCGGACACCTTTAGCATAACTCTTTTGGCCATACACAACATTAGTTTCTTTTTTTCTGTTGAACGACTTCATTACAGTACTTGAAGACGCAGCCACTTGAATCTTTCCACTTCTAATACCACCTTCGACATGTTCCCTTGTTAGTATCAAATCGATACCACTAGATGAAGAGCTTCTAATTAGATGATTAAAGAAAGGCCCTGTCAAAGTGCCCATGAACATATCAACCAGCTCCCTATAAGACATAGGAGGTTGCACTCATCCAGCTAAATATCTCCACTTCTGGGCATACTCCTTAAAGCCTTGGTGAGAGCCCATATTCATACTTTATAGTTACACATGGGTCGGTGCAAGGTCAGCATTATATTGATATTGCTTGTAAAAGGCAGCAACGAAGTCTTACCAAGTACAAATATTGGTTCCTTCCAGGTGATAAAACCATTCCAGTTGTGTCACATATAAGCTCTCTTGAAAGAAGTGAACCCATAACTTTCTGTCAGTAGTATGGGGTTGGATCTTCCGAACATAAGACCTTAAATTCAATTTAGGACAAGAGACACCGCCGTACTTCACAAAAGTAGGGACCTTGAGCTTCTGGGGAATAACAACCCCCAAAATAAGATCCAACTCTTTAAAATCCAGCCCAGGCAATTTCTATATTTCCATGGCATTCATACGATCTTCGAACTATTTGTATTTTTCATCAGTGGGAGGATACTGCTCATCATAATAGTCTTCTTCATCAGGAGTTTTACCAAAACCAAGGTTGCTTCCCCCTCAGCATTGATACTTCTACCGTCTTCTTCTTGATTATCGTCTTAATCTGATGGGATGTCAGAATCTTGAACCTGTTTGACAGGACCTTTGAATATTCTTCCCATGTTAAATATACCAACTGGTTTCTGAGTCTTTTTCTTCTTGGCGATGAGCGCCATCAGCTCTTTCTTCCCCTTGGCTAATTTCAGGAGCGTCTCTTGGAATTGAGCGTTTTGTGCCTGAAGATCTTTCACGGTTTGTTCAAGAGCCATCTGTTACTGAATTAAACAGCAAGAAGATTAGAAAACCTGTCACGGAAACCTGTTATGTAATGATGTGCATGATATATGGATTCAATGTTTTCAAGGATCTCGCAGGATAAACAAAAGGAAATGTTAGAAGTTGAGTCTGGTTATCGCTTTGACTGAAGAAATTTGCATCTTTGAATGCCCTTCTATGAGAATCAAGCTCACCATATCAAGTGGATCCTAACCTTTAACTCAAGATAATGTACTTAGATCTTTGACAGTGTCTGGTTAGATTAAAATAAATTCTCTTGCCCTTTACTAGACGTCTGGTTCATGATAACCTGCATCACAGGCCCTTAAGATCCTTGAAATGGTTAATAAAATGCTACGGTATGATGTCATGATGTTATGTCTGAACAGATAACAAACACAAACAAAGCACACAAGAGCCTTCGATTTAAGGCTTGTATGGGTTTCGTAGGTAAGTACCATCTTGAAGTTCAGTTGGCTAAACCTATCCTAATAATAGTAATCGGGTTCTAGGAGTCTCATATCACTGATCTTTCTCACATGCTTTGTTTCAGCAGAGAAACGAACTTGCCACCGAAATATTCCGAGAATCGAATCTCAATGAGTGTAGCATCGAGTATCAACCAACCTTGGATTGCACCAAAGCTGGCCATCTCACTAGCTTCTAATGGCTAAGTTGGGTCAATTAAGGTTCTAAAGGTCAGTTAGTGATTATGACACCACGCGGCATCCCAGTGTTATCCTCGACTGACTCAAGGAACACTAGTACAAACCAATGTGTCACACAAACATAGCCATCACTTCAACCATATCGGTCTATGCCCTACATTTTCCATGATCTATAGCTACTTACCTAAGGTATCCCCCAGATCCGAGTATATGATATTTGCAAGAAATTAAAACCCGAGTGTAATACGGTGGGAGAAATGAATTTTACTGGTTTTGTGTTTTATCGCAAATGTGCGGATAGCAAGATTCGCCATCGACTTTTCTTTATCCAACAAAGGAAAGGGTGAAAAGAACAGGAAAGACCTTTCGAGATTATTTTCTAAGTTCGGGTGGTAGGTTATGAAAAGGGAAGGTGTTAGCACCCTTTTAATCCGTAGTTATCTACGGGCTCTTAATCGCTTGCTCACTTTATTTTCTTTGTGTGTGTGTTTTTGAAAAGTTTTCAAATGCTAAATAGCAAGGAAGTTTGCTTTATGATAAATCTTGTATCAGTCTTCAAGAGTGTTGATAAAGCATTTTGAAAATATCTTTGAAAGTGTGAGGTGTGAAAAAGTGTTTTTAGTTGTGAGCAAGCAATTAACAGTAACTACCCTTACTCAAAAATTCTTTCGCGTTATATTTCCTCTTCCTTTAGATAGTGCTATCCTACCATTAGTTGGTAGGAAGCCCTATCATTGGATGTTTGAGGGACAAACGTAGGGTCATCGTATAGTCACGATAGCAACTCGTAAGATATTTTAGCAATTACCCTAAGGTTTTAAGATCTTTAACCGAGGCAACTTCGAAAGGGTCATCGAGGGACTTATGATCTTATAACCAAAGGGACACTGCTAAAATATCCTACGTTCGAGAGATATGACTATTTGTTTTTCTGAGGCAATAAGAGAGGTTAACCCTAAAGGTGAAGGCGAGTGATTCAATTCAATTTATTTATCTTGCAATTAGGGCGAGTAATTGATTTATTTTACGTCTTGACATGAAGTCCTATTATTCTAAGCAGTTTTAATAATAGTAGAATAGTAAATCAGAAATAACGTCATACGCTATTACAGAGCTTCGGGAAGGGGGATACAAACCATAAAAACTTTGGGGGAAAAACAATAAATAAACCCTAGTTTAAAACTATAACAAACCGTGAGCAGATACATTATTTGGGAAAATAATAATGCGAAAAATAAAGAATGCGCGAAGGTTGAAGCAGGAATAAAGTTGAAAACCTAAATAATCTAATTATTTAATAAAAGTTTATTTAGAAAAAGATTTGAAATTTTAACCTAATTCTAATTATTTTTCAATTAATAAAATAAAGTCAAAAGTAACTAAATTAAATTAATTTGGAAAAATTAAATTTAATTAGAAAACCCTAAGTCTATTTTTTGTGATTTTTATTATTAAAATAAAATTGGTTTTTTAAAATGGATATAAAACAATTAAATAAATAAAATAGAGAAAGAATAAAAAAACAATAGAAAAATTGGGCGTGATGTATGAAGCAATTTGGGGGGGGGGGGGGGGGGGGGGGTACGTCTAAAATTTGTCCAAGCCCATAACCAGCAAGCCCAATGCTAGAGCGTGGTCCAGTGTTGTTGGCCCCTGTGTGGTCCATCACGAGCTCTCAGATCTGGAGCGTTAGATCTGATGTTGAGATGGTCTGAGGGTGAGGATATGATAACACATGGTGTGCGCGCTTCCACCTGGAACACTGGATCTGCAAGAATAATTCAGAAAAATATTATGCAAGAGGAAGGGATCAAACCCCTGCCCTTGTCCATAACAAAGCCTTAACACGCGTTGTCTCAATCGTTGGGACAACCATACATTCGGTAATATAACCATAATCAACAATATATAATGTAAAGACATTCCTATATGATGACTGTAAAACACACGTGTCCCATATGGATCCCTGCCATTTGAACAGACCAACCAAAAGACTCTGTTATGCCACGCAGAGTCTCTGGCCGGTAAACCACCACATACGGTGGCTCCCGTCACCATCTCTGGTTGGACAAAAATCCAAACCTGAGAAATTAGTGAAAACAAGCATGAAAACAACCCTACTAGACTAGTTAGGCCCTTGTGAATCCGATGGCATGGTTGGTTTAACCTGGAAAGGTCTGTATCTTGAGATACGAAGCTTGACTAAAGCTTTGCACTAACAATGGGAAACCTTCATCCTTGCGTTAGATCTCACATGTAATGGTCATAAACACACATAAACATTAGTATGAACACAAATTTATGCACGGAATCCATTTATACCTTGCGAAATAAGGGTTTGAGATCATAAAAATATACCATACGGTGCAACGATGATGTTCTCGATCAAGATGTTAAAACGCTTGCGTGTGGAATCGACTGGGTTCCTGGAAGCCTCAAGAGTGTGATTGACACTTGAGAGAGTGTGAAAATGGCTGGAACACGTGATCTGTACTTGCACTATTTTGAGAAAGTTTTGAACACTTTAGGGTAGTATTGAGGCTGGCTATGCATGTCCCTTGCTTGTGATTTTGTTTTGTATATATAGGATAACACATTAGGGTAACAAAGATGGAAAGGAATCATGGTTTGTAATGGTTATCAAAACCAAATAAAACATATTTACAAACTTTCCAATTTTGAAGATTTTAGTTCAAATTTGATTTCTCACGCCTTCTTGTACAGCAAGCAAGATATTTAGGCTTCAAACTTGATCCAACACACAATCCACACGCCTTGTCCCATTAATTTACCATTTGTTTTGATATTATTTGTATTAAATGAATAAAAATTCAAATAAATAAAAATAAAAATCACAATAGTGCATGAATAGGTTTAGAGGTCCTTGGTTATGTCATAAACATGTTTGAACCCCAAAAAATAGGTCCATTAACACAAAGATTCATTTTTGCTCAAAGTTGACTTCTTGCAGTTTGACCAATTTTCCCAACTTGTGAAAACCCTAACTTGCTCAATTTTCTTATTTTTAATATGGTCTGGGACTTTTAGGAAAGCTAAAGATGTCCTCTACACTCTCTCTTTTTATCATTTTTGCATTTGGAAATTTTATCTTGAAGTAATTTGTCTTGACAAAAAATGCCTTTTTGTTGACTTTTAAAAAGACTTGTAACGTATTGGCACATATCTTTCCAATGATGCATTTTTAGGACTTGAGTATAAAAACAAAGTTGTATAGGATTGGATTCTCTTAAAATGAGCTTTGGTTGGGGCAAAATGGATAAGCATGTGAAAGTTATGCATGTTCAAAGTTCAATTGACTTTTCCTAGGAAACCCTAATTTAGTAACTTTTGGTTTTTGATGATTTGGGAGCATTCCTTGAGGAATCATGATCAAACCTTTATTAAATGATGAATATCACTTAAAAATGTTTATGTTAACCAAAAATCTTGAAGTTTGATTGTATATTGACCACTGTTCACTTTTGACCTAATATAGTTAATTTTCAGTCATCTGAGCAATTAACTGAGCAAACTTGTGATGCAAGAAATGAAACCTGGCATGAGCATTCTTGAGGACATATTAGAAACCATGGAAACCACTTGATTCCTTTTAAACCCAAACTTCTTTGTGAGAAGTTAAACCCTAGTTGGAAGTTTATTTCTTAGGAAGAGAATTTATCTGGTCAATTCTTGGTCAACCTTGAGCATTTGAGGGCCTCTAGGAGTTATGTTTTGAATAAAATGAGAGGTCAAATTTTGGGGTACAACAGCTTCCCCTATTCAATCTTCTTAAACCTGAAGATTTAGATTGGCTTGTCTGCCTTTCGTGACCTGAAGGTGGAAGATGATTGAACACTAGAGTGCCTAGAAATTTGCACTTGCCGATGCATGAAGTAATGCTTGTTGTTGTTGGTATGCTTGAATGGGCTTTAAAAATATGCCATTATGAGAGATAACTAAGATTCTTCCGAGACGGGCTTATAGATGCCATCCAAAGTAACTGTTGATTTCAAACTGGAAGAAATATCAGAATAAATCTAATCTTGATTTAAACTGAGCCAAAAAATGTCTTCAACTGGGAGAAGTATCAAAATAAACCTACTGTTTGTTCTATCTGAGCCAGAAGATGTATATGCTCAGAATAAATACACATTTGATTTAGACTGAGCTAGAAAATGTTTCTTTTATCTTTAACTGGAAGAAGTATCAAAATAAATCTTTAGTTGATTTAATCTGAGCCAGAAAAAGGTCTACTGGAAGACATATCAGAATAAATCTTTGGTCGATTTAATCTGATCCATCGGCTGTTTATGCTCGTTCTTATCTGGAAGAAGTATCAGAGTAAAACCTATACTCGGTTTTACTTGAGCCAAAAAATGTTTTTGACTGGAAGAAGTATCATAATAAATCATTGGTCGATTTAATCTGAGCCAGAAAAAGGTCTAACGGAAGACGTATCAAAATAAATCTTTGGTCGATTTAATCTGAGCCAACAACTGATTATGCCCATTCATATCTGGAAGAAGTATCAGACTGAAACCTATACTCGGTTTTACCTGAGCCGGAAAATGTTTTTGACTGGAAGAAGTATCAGAATAAATCTTTGGCCGATTTAATCTGAGGCGGAAAAAAGGTCTACTGGAAGAATTATCAGAATAAATCTTTGGTCGATTTAATCTGAGCCAGCAACTATCTATGACCGTCTTCAACTAGAAGAAGTATCAGAATAAACCTTTGCTCGATTTAATCCGAGCCAGAAGAGGTCTCTGTGTCTTTAACTGGAATAAGCATCAGAATAAATCTTTGGTCGATTTAATCTGAGCCAAAAAAATATCTTCAACTGGAAGAAGTATCAGAATAGATCTACACCCGGTCTAAGCTGAGCCAGAAGAAAGTCTATCGGAAGAAGTATTAGAATAGATCTATGCTTGATCTAAACTGAGCCAGCATATATTTATGCTTGTTTTTATATGTAAGAAGTATTAGAATAAATCTTTGGTTAATTTAATTTGATCCAGAAAAGGATCTTCAACTTGAAGAAGTATTAGAATAGATCTACGCTTGACCTAAACTGAGCCAGAAGAATGTCCATTGGAAGAAGTATCATAATAGATCTATGCTTTATCTAAACCGAGCCATCAGATATTTATGCTTGTTTTTATCTGGAAGAAGTATCAGAATAAATCTTTGTTTGATTTAATCTGAGCTAGAAAAGGATCTTCAACTGGAAGAAGTTTCAGAATAAATCTACGCTTGACCTAAACTGATCCAAAAGAATGTCCATTGGAAGAAGTATCTGAATAGATCTATTCTTGATCTAAACTGAGCCAACTGATATTTATGCTTGTTTTTATCTGGAAGAAGTATCAGAATAAATCTTTGGTTGATTAATCTGAGCCAGAAGATGTTGTCTTTGAGAAGACTGTCGGGTCATACCAGTAGTTGATGGTGTTGGTCTGTTAATTGATCTTTTCCTGAAAAGGTAAAGAGTTATTTGTATGCAATGTCATGATGTATGAAATGCATTTCGGAATGATGTTCTCAAAATAAATGAGACTGTGTTATATGTGTTTAATATGCATATGCTATGACATTTATAAATGATGTATGAATGTAATATGTGAGTGTATCAGTTGCTCTTTGTAGTGTCGTTGAACCGGGGAAAATAAATCCATGACTGTTGCTGGAGATGAAGAATGTAATTCCTCACTTTTGTTGAAGTTAAATTTTCTGGGGATTACTGCTTCCTGTCCGAGGATATTCGGTTGGAGATTTTGATTTCTGCTTGAGGATAGAAACCTTCAAGGAGATTTGATAACTTGTCATGGTTTCTAAAACAGATGGTTTACATGCACTCTGGTTGGGGATGAAAGAACAATTATTCCCTTTATGCGAGTGGCTACTCTTCTGGGGATGGTTATCCCAATTAATCCTGCTGGAGAAAAGTGTTATGTTGGAAGAATTTAAAAATTTAAAGAAATAAACTTCGTCGGGGGATGGACTTCTATAGTTAGAGAAATAAAATCTACTGGGAAATGAAGCTTCATAAACTGCTTGGGGATTTTATGAAACTCTGTTGGGGAATCCTAGAAATCCCTAGACCATGCTGGGGAATTTCTCCAAGATGCTAGGGGAATGATTGAACTTCCTTATCTGTTAGGAGTTGTTGGAGCAGCTGAAACCATTAGGATATATGCTGAAGATATTACGGTGAACTGCAGAAAGACGGCCCTGTTTTTTGGACTTACTACGAGTCATATCTTTGTTAAGGGTAAACTTGTGAAGATATTCCTCTAGGGGTGGTATCTCTGTAGGGATTTGTGGATGACTTTTAACATTGTCTCGCCTCTTAGAGCCCTTAATAACTGACTTTCCATTTTTAATGCATGCATTTGTAAATGGTAATCATATTCAAATTCATATATTCAAAAATAATCACTGGATGTTTTTTGCAAACAAATCAGAAAAATAAAAACAAATAGTTTTGAACTTTAAAAGATAAGTTTATTAATTTGAGAAAGTCTTCCTATAATTGGCGTCTTTGTACAAGGAGGCGGACATCCTAATAAGAGAATGTCGTCGTAAAAATGAGAAATATACAAAGTGGTACACAAAGAAAAATGGCTATGTGAAATAATCCCATTAGGTTTCAATTCTGCTATTGCCTTTATATCTTTGAGTATCTCATCACTTTGTTGTCTGGAAAAAGTTTCCTGGATTGATCCGTACCGTTCGAACTTTCTAACGAAGTCTGGTTGTAAGGTGATCCAACGGGACATAATCATACGCTTTTAAACCCATAATTTTTCCTGGACCACCCTTTCGGGTTTTCAGTCCACCGGGATAACCTTTTTTACCCAAGTCGCCTTTTCAGGTTTTCGACTTGCTGGGTGTACATATTTTTCCATATATATCCCTAATTTTTACCCGAACCCTTTTGGTTCGTCGGGATGCCCATATTTTTGCCTAGGTCAGTCAACCTAGCGGGTCTCTTTTCATGCGTAGTATCTTTTAACTATTTTCGCGTTTATAGGGTGCAGAAGGTCGTCACCATCCATAGTGGTTAATATCATAGCTCCACCGGAAAATATACTCTTGATCACAAATGGTCCTTCGTATGTAGGAGTCCACTTGCCCCTGGGATCAGTTTGTGGCAGGATGATGCGCTTGATTACTAGGTCACCAACCTAATATACTTGATGTCTAACCTTCTTGTTAAAAGCTTTGGTCATATGTTTCTGGTACATCTGACCATGACAAACAGTCGCGAGCCTGTTCTCATCAATCAGGTTCAATTGGTCAAGTCGAGTCTGAATCATTCGTCTTTGTTTAAATCTGCATCCTTTATGATTCTCAGGGAAGGGATATGGACTTCGACGAGTAAAACAACTTCCATACCTTATATGAGAGAAAAATAGATTGCCCCTGTTGACGTGCACACTAAGGTACGGTAACCGTGAAGAGAAAATGGTAATATCTCGTTCCAGTCTTTATATGTTACTGTCATCTTATATATAATCTTCTTTATATTCTTATTGGCGTCCTCCACAATGCCATTCATCTTCAGTCGGTAAGGAGAAAAGTTATGATGCTAGATCTTAAATTGTGTACATATCTCAGTGATCATAGCGTTATTGAGGTTGGTACCATAATTCTTTCTGGGATACCATACCAACAGATAAGATTATGCCTGATGAACTGAGCCACGACGCTCTTGGTAACAGAAGAAAATGAGGCCGCCTCTACCCACTTCGTGAAGTAATCAATGGCGACAAGGATGAAGTGGTGTCCATTGGAAGCGGTAGGTCTAATCTCTCCAATCATGTCAATACCCCACATCGTGAACGGCCAAGGAGAAGTCAAGACATTTAAAGGAACCAGAGGCACACATACTTTGTCAGCATAAATTTGGCATTTGTGACAAGTCCGGGAGTATTAATGACAATCTGTTTCCATAATGGACAATAGTAGCTTGCCCTCAGAATCTTCTTAGCCATTGTATGCCCACTAGAATGAGTTCCAAAGACACCTTCGTGCATATCCTCCATGATCTTCTCTGCTTCTCTCTTATCCACACACTGAAGTAAAATGGAATCATGGTTGCGCTTATATAAGATTTCGTTACTCAGGAAGAACTTGGTAGAGAATCATCTTAGAAACTTCTTGTCATTTATAGATTCTCTGTCAGGGTATTCTTGGTCTTCGAGATACCTTTTCACCTCATGGAACCAAGGCTTTTCCCCTACTCCCACAGTATCAATCTCATAATAGTATGCCATTTCTTCTAATATTTTAATAGTGATCCGAGGGGCTTCGTTATCCCATGTGACCTTAAACATGGATGACTTGGTAGCTACAACTTCCGCTAACTGATTTTATTCTAATGGAATATGTTCAAAGGTAATCTCTTCAAAATATGGGATCAATGTCAACACATGCTCTCGGTAGGGTATGAGATTAGGATGCTTCGTGTCCCATTCTCCCTTAATCTAGCTTATTACCAAGGATGAGTCTCCGTATACTTGTAAGAACTTGATCCTCATATCAATGGCAGCCTTGATACCCATAATGCATGCTTCATACTCAGCCATATTGTTGGTGCAGTTAAAACATAGTCTGGAAGTGAAGGGTGTATGGCAGCCTTCGGGGGAGATAATCACAGCACCAATGCCATTGCCGAGTGCATTGGAAGCTCCATCAAAGACCATAGTCCATCAGGATCCCTTTTCAGATCCTTCATCCGGTCTAGGTTCTTCACAGTCATTTACTAACATAATGTTCTCGTCCTGGAACTTAAAATTCATTGATTGGTAGTCGTCTACATCCTGATGAGCCAAATGATAAGCTAGTACACTTCCTTTGATTTCCTTTTGAGTAGTGTATTGAATATCATATTCGGTCAGGATCATTTTCCATCTTGCTAATCTTCCGGAGAGAGCGGGCTTCTCGAATATTTATTTGATAGGATCTATTTTAGATATCAATAAGGTAGTGTGAGTCAACATATATTGTCTTAGTCAGCGAGCAGCCCATTGCAAAGCGCAATAAGTTTTCTCGAGCAGTGAGCATCTTGTTTCACAGTCGGCAAACTTTTTTCTAAGGTAGTATATTGCATTCTCTTTTCGACCAGACTCGTCATGTTGCCCCAACACACACGCCAAAAAATTCTCTAACACTGTTAAGTACATGATAAGAGGTCTTCCTTTAACTGGTGGCATTAAAATTGGAGGTTCTTGAGGATATTGTTTGATTCTGTCAAAGTCCATCCGGAATCGTTGTTCCACTTCACTACTTGATCTTTCTTCAGTAATTTGAAGATTGGTTCACAAGTAGCGGTTAGGTGGGAAATGAATCTAGCAATATAGTTTAGACGTCCAAAGAAACCTCTAACTTCCTTCTCAATGAAGGGAGTTAACATCTCTTGAATAGCTTTAACTTTTGCAGGATCTACCTCAATACCTTTTCCACTGACAATGAAACCTAGGAGTTTACCAGATCTTACTCCAAAGGTGCACTTGTTCGGGTTCAGTCTTAACTTGTCCTTCTTCAGCCTTTCAAACAGTTTTTTCAAGTGATCAAGGTGTTCTTCTTCAGTCTGGGACCTGGCTATCATGTCGTCAACATATAACTTTATCTCGTGATGGATCATATCATGGAACAATGCTACCATAGCACGCTGATAGGTTGTCCCTATGTTTCTCAACCCAAATGGCATAACTTTGTAACAGAAGGTGCCCCACTGTGTAATGAAGGTAGTTTTCTCCATGTCTTTAGGTTCCATTTTGATCTGATTATAACTGGAGAAGCCATCCATGAAGGGGAATATCTTATGATGAGTGGTGTTGTCAACTAGAACATCAATATGAGGAAGTGGAAAGTCATATTTAGGGATCGCCCTATTCAAATCCCTGTAATCCACACACATGTGAACCTTACCATCCTTCTTAGGTACTGGAACAACGTTTGCAACCCATTGTGGGTAGGAAGTAATAGCTAAAAACCCGACATTAAACTATTTCATGACTTCTGCCTTGATCTTTTCTGACATTTCAGGATGCATACGACGAATCTTTTGCTTCACTAGAGGGTAGTCTTCTTTTGTCGGAAGACGATGCACCACAATATCAGTATCAAGCCCCGACATATCTTCGTATGACCAGAAAAGATCTCAACATAGTCACATAACATATGGATTAACCTTTCTTTGACATCATCCTCCAAGTTGGCACCTATCTTGACTTCCATTTTATTCTCCTCAATACCTAAGTTTACCGCCTCGACCGGCTCTTCACGAGGCTGTATTGCTCTTTCCTCTTGTTGTAATAGTCTAGCAAGCTCTCCTGGTATTTCATAATCTTCCTCATCTCCGTCCTCATCTTGGTAGATCGGATTTTCAAAGTCATAACTAGCAATAGCAAAACTGTTATCAATGGGATTCAGGGTAGATGTGGATCTGCAATTTGGATATGTGGGTGTGTGTAAGAGAACATAACTATTTTGACCAATAAAGAAAAAAATAAAGACAAAGAGCATAAAATTTGAATGCAAAACATCCATTTATTTATTAATGACATATGAAAATGAAGTATGATAACCCTCACAAATAGACCATTGTGCCTCAGGTAAGACACACGACTTAGAGTTTAATTTGTTCAAAAATTACATATCCCAAAAACAGAAGAAAAAAAACCAATTACTCTTGGATAAAATAGATAGGCACAAAGTCTCTAGCCTTCCAATTATTTGGTCCACCATTGATGTTAGGGAAGATCCATTTGTCCAAGTCGCAGTCACTGTCAGTGTCACATACAACATTGACTCCATGATTGCTGATGCGTAGTAGTGGTCCTCCGGCGCGAGCACGACGAATAACTTTTCGGGCTCCTAAAGTGAAAGCCAAACCAAATTTGTCAGACTTATAGGGGATGTCAGGGAGTTGGTCCCAAATAGTACACCCACCTTCTTCAATTACAGCCTTGGCGTCTTTCAGAGAAGCCATCATCAGTGGGGTCTGGTAATCTTTGGAACAACAATAGCAGTTTTGGTGACAATGATCGTCTGAGGAACCTCTTCAAAATTATAACAGGGAGTTTCAATGAATTCCCCGTCCATATCGACATACCTAAAAGAATTCAGGTGGCTCACCATATACTCTTCTTCACCGCAGATTGTAATAATCTTTCTGTTTATAGGATATTTCAACATCTGATGTAATATGGAGGTAACAACACCGGCCCCATGAATCCAAGGGCGTCCAAGTAAGCAAGAGTAAGCTGGGAGAATGTCCATCACGTAGAAAGTGTAGTTAAAGATTTGGGATCCAACTTTAATTGGGATGTCCACCTCCCCATGTACCATTCTTTTAGAACCGTCAAAAGCCCTCACCACAATGTTACTGGGTTTTAATGTAAGCCCTTCACAATCCAATCTATCTAAGGCACCCTTGGGTATGACATTCAGATATGAACCAGTGTCAACCAGCACATGATATAGAGTAGTGCCCATGTATTCAATGGAGACATGCAGGGCCTTGTTATGTTTTCTTCCCTCAAGAGTCAGATCAACATCAGAGAATCCTAGTCCATTATCAACAGTCTGACTAGAAATACAGTTCTCAAATTGGTTGGCAGAAGTCTCTTGTGGCACATGAGCAGATTTCAGAAATTTCACCAACGCTTTAGCATGGGCCTCAAAGCACAACAACAATGATACCATTGAAATCTTCGAGGGGGTCTTCCCTAATTGTTCCACGACATTGTAGTCACTTTTCCGTATGATCTTTAAAATTTACTCCATTTCTTTCTTAGAGGCCTCAGGAATGGCTTCTTTCAGTGCCTCCTTCGTGCAGGCTTAATCAATACTTCTTTGCCCCGAGTCTTAGTTGACTCAGCAGCAGGGATAACAATAGGAGTAGCAATAGTTTTTGGAGAGATTTCTGGAGAGAAAATCCTTCCGCTTCGGGTAACCTTATTGATCCCAACGATATTGTCAATGTTAGGATCCGTATCTTCAGAAACTTCATTCTTGATAGCCAATAGGTCTTGCTTGACGCCATGGTAGTACACGTCAGATCCATAATTCCACAGAACAACCTTGTCAGAGGAATATGGTATTGGCTCTGTAGAGGTGATGATCATGGGAGAAACTTCAGGGTTGGTGGTAATCCTTATAGGACCTTTGGAGGAGACCATTATTGAATTATTGGAAATGGTAATAATTGACAAGTCTTCACATCTTACATCTTCACATAAGTTTTCCACTGAGGGAGTCTTCTCAAATATAATTTCACTGTCATTCATCAGGCGTTCAACACCTATCTTCAGCAACATACAACCATTAGACAGGGATGTACAAAGGTAACACTCTTCATCACAATCTGGAAATAAACCGGCTCGTAACAGATTCTTCTTAACAACTGGAAGAGGGGTAGCCAGATCATTCACGGAAGAAACAAAAACAACATCATCAACAACATTGATACCCTTATCATATTTGGGCATCAATGAGGTAATTAAGTTGGGGGTCTCAGAAGGGTCAAATTCAATCTCCTTTGCATCAATAAGGTCTTGAACTTTATTCTTCAGATCCTAACAATCATTTGTATCATGCCCCAGACTATTGGAGTGGTAAGCACACCATGCATTTGGATTGTAACAGGGAGAGGAAGTGTTTGGGTTTTTAGGAGGATCCCTCAGAGTGACCAAGTCAACCTTCATCAAATGTAGCAATGCTTGAGACAAAGGTATGTTGATTCTGGTGAATTATCTTCTAGGCGCATCTTGCATGCGTTGATTATTTTATCGTTGAGATGGTGCGAGGTTGGAGATCATTACAGCTTCTACCGTTGGATGGCGTTAAACTTTACCATGACTTCTTTGACCATAGGCAGCATTGACCTCCCTCTTTCCACTGAATGGATTCTTCACAGTACTTGAAGATGCATCCCCTTGAATTTTACCACTCTTGATACCAACTTCCACTCATTCTCCTGTCAATATTAGCTCAGTGAATTCTACTGAAGAGCTTCCAATAAAATGGTTGAAAAATGGGTTTATCAGAGTACCCATGAACATATCTACTAACTCTCTATCAGACAGGGGAGGCTGGACTCTACCTGCAAGATCCCTCCCCTTATGGGCGTAATTTATGAAACCCTCACTAGAACCCATAGACATGCTTTGGAGTTGCATGCAGGTTGGAGCGAGGTCAGCATTATATTGATACTGGTTGTAAAAAGCAGTAACCAAATCTTCCCAATTGCGGATGTTGGTTCCTTCCGATTGATAGAACCACTCTAACTGTGTTCCCGACAAACTCTCCTGAAAGAAGTGAACCCGTAATTTCCTATCATTTGTATGGGGTTGGATCTTCCTGATGTAAGACTTCAGATGAAGCTTAGGACATGAAACACCGTCATATTTTTCAAAAGTGGAAACTTTGAATTTATGTGGGATGACCACTCCTGAGACCAACCCTAGCTCTTCAAAGTCCA
Source organism: Vicia faba (assembly GCA_948472305.1). Classification (NCBI taxonomy): domain Eukaryota; kingdom Viridiplantae; phylum Streptophyta; class Magnoliopsida; order Fabales; family Fabaceae; genus Vicia; species Vicia faba. Next base: position 62,237,856 of record OX451739.1, on the reverse strand, counting down.
TACCAGGTACCCTCTGAATCTCCATAGAATTGAGACGATCTTCCAGCTGCTTATACTTGTCATCAGCATAAGGATATTGTTCCTCAAAATAGTCTACTTCCTCTTCATCAGATCCTGGGCTGTTATCTTCTTCTTTCACCTTGTTGTTATCCTCTTCTTGATTATCCCCTTCATTTGATGGGGTTGCGAATTCTAGAGCTCGCTTGGCTGGTCCTCTAAATCTTCTCCCCATGTTCAAGATGCTAATCTGTTTCTTTACCTTCTTCTTCTCTTTAGTGATGAGAGCTTTCATACCTTCTTGTCCTTTAGCCAGAGCCGACAACATCTGTTGAAATTGAGCGTTTTGTGCTTGAAGATCTTTAACGTTATGTTCAAGAGCCATTTCTTTTTGCTGAAATAAACAGCGAAAAGATAAGAAACCTGTCTTGAAATACTTGCTTATGTAATGACATGCATGACATGTTTATGCGATGTTTTCAAGGACCTCGCGAGATTTAAACTATTTTAATCAAAACAAAAACAAAGATTTTTATTAGTAAGTTCAAATGAAACAAAAGTTCACATGGACGCTTCCTCTTTGTGTTGATATAGGCATTAAGGCTCTACTCCTCGTGAAGCTGCTTCGTCAGTTCCAACACTTTCTTCTCACAGGCATAGAATTGGGTTTCAAATGTGTATCGTTCTTCCTTGATTTAAATCCAAGATCTTTGCAGCTCTTCAAAGTTTGTTGGCATATCAGGATGAAGAATGAGGCAAGACTCGTTCCCTTAAACAATTGGTTATAAGATCACCGGTAAGATGGCGGGATACGTCACCATAAGACTTTGAGCACGAGTTCGCACCCATTTGAGGTAAGGTTCCAAAGGGATGGAATTCTTAGGCCCTAAGGTCTTACCATCAACCTTCTTTACCATGCCCCAAGCACGTATGAACCTCTAACGATAACCTTGTAGATCATTGTCGTAGTCGAACACCATACCCTGGATGAGCATATCATGAGGGTCGTCTCTTCGTGCATAACCAAACTGACATAAAGCTAAAGAATGGTTGTAAGTGATGCCTCCTCTAATGACAAGGAGTGGCACATTATGAAACTCTCTGCATAGATCAATAATAGAAATGTCTTCTTATGAGCGAGAACACCAATAGATATCAGAGTGAGAGAGAGACATCAACCTTTGAGACCATTTTAAGAGTAGCTCATTCTTCATTACTGGTCGAGGAAGGTGAGAAATAAACCACCTATAGAGCAACGGTATACAACACATAAGAGTTCCTCGGTTCTTTATAGTAAGGGTGTGCAGGGAATGTAGAATATCCCCGGGCAATATAGGCATTAGGTTATGAGTAAGGAAAATCTTGATGGAGTTCACATCTATAAGTTGGTTTGGATTAGGGAACAATACCAACCCATAAATTAGGAGGGCCAAAATATCCTCAAAAGCATGCAAACTCATGGCGTCTAGGAACAATTGAGCTTTCTCTATCAGAAACTTTGCAAGAAGACCTTTAACCCCACTTCTCCTTTCCCAATTAGATTCAATGTCAGATGGCTTTAGTGCAAGGTTGTGGCAACATCTTCAGACTTTGGATCCTATTATAAACCTATGAAGGGTATCTTCTCCAATATGGGCACTCCAAGTAGTTTAGATAATTCTTCCAACGTGGGAACCAACTGATAATCAGGGAACGTGAAGCAATGATGTTTAGGATCAAAGAACTGAAATATGACACTCATCATACCCTCGTCAAAACCAACAGTAACTAAACTGAGCAAGTGGTCGTGTCTTCTATTGAATTGGGGACTTTCAGAAACCTTTAAGACAAATTCCCTAAGCTTGGAAGGTATTCCTACAAAGTTGATCTGGATGGTATTTCTGTGAGTGGAAGCCATAACCTACAAAACGGAAAAGAGATCCCTATGTACTTAAAATGGTTAGTGCAAATGATATTTTATGATGTTTATGATGTTATGTTCATGCTTTAAACAAAATGGCAAACACAAACAAGTCACAGAAAGACCTTAGGTTTAAAGGATTGCATGAGGTCTATAGGTGAGTACCATTTTAAAAGTTTAGTTGGCTCAACATGTCCTAGAAATAGTATTCGGGTTCTAGGGATCTCATATCACTGATCTTTCTCTCAGGCATTGTTTCAGCTTAAGCATCTGAATTACAACTGGAATATCCCAAAAGTCCAATCTTAATGAGTGTAGCATCAAGTATCAACCAACTTCAGTCTGTACCAAAGTCGGCCATCTCACTACTTTGTAATGGCCAAGATGAGTCAATTTAAGGTTCTAAATGTCAGTTAGTGCTTAATGAAACTATGTGGAAGCCTAATGTTATCCTTGACTGACTCAAGGAACATTAGTACAAGCTAGAGTATCACACTAACATAGCTATCGGGGGGTAGATTATGAAAAGGGATGGTGTTAGCACTCTTTCGATCCACAATTATCTATGGGCTCTTAGTTTCTTGTTAGATCACTTTTGAAATTGTTTTGTTTGAAATGTATTTGTGGTGGGTTTTGAAAGTATTTTTGAAAAGCGCCTTCGTTTAGGAAAACTTTATAATGATTCTCGTCTCTATAAGAATGCATACAAAGTGTTGGACTTTTTGAAAACATTTCATGTTTTTGAAAGTGTTTGGTGTGTTTGCAAAGGTGTTTTTTTTTTAAGGTTGATTGTAAGCAAGCAACTAAGGACGTTCTACCTACTCAAATGTCTTTTGTTCATTTCTCTTTTCCTTTGACATTGCTATCTTACCATTAATTGGTAAGTAGCTCTATCTTTGGAAGTGAAGGGACGGGCGTGGGTCAACGTATAGTCATAAGATGCAATGTTGTGAGATATCTTAGCATTTTTCTTAAGGGACTAAGATCATTTGTAAGGCAACATTCGTAGCATCATCGAGGGACTACGATCTTGTATTTTTCGATTGTTTTTGCTCAGGCATCTCACATGCATAACATGACCATTTTCTCAAGGAAACAAGTGTAGTTAACCCTAGAGGTTCAAGTGTGAAAAGTGTTTATTTTTCATGCATTATTTTGTCTTAGTTAGGTTTGTCTAAGATTCATTTATATCTTTCCATACACACCCTAGTTACTATCATTTATATTTGAAAGCGGTAACTTGTGGAAAATAAAGTCCTACGCTATTACATCGTTTAGGGGGATAGGGGTACAATTTACAAATGGGGATGGATATGAGCTTAAATATTACAACCATATTGAATAGCAATGAAGGGAATATGTGAAACATGTAAAAACAAAGGAAAATGAAAGAAAAATGCATTTTTGAACATTATGTGTCGACTCATGCTCTTTTGCATCATCACATAACTTTTCCTTGCCCCTGTATTGCCAAATCAACTCAGTATGAGTCAATGCATAATGGTATGTGTCGACTCATACCCCGCATGTGTCGACTTATACGTGTTTTGTGTCGACTCGTACTCCCTTTTTTCCTTCTGTTTTGGGCCTATTATTAGTATGTGTCGACTCATAAGGCTATAAGTCGACTCATAACCTGTTTTTCCACTAGGATGTGTTGACTCATAAGGCTATGTATCAACTCATACTGTTATTTTTTCACTCTATCTTTGTTTTGCTGCATACATGGGTTAGTTCTCAACACATAAATGACAAGAATGGAAGATAAACAAAGGTTAGCTTCAAGGGGAATGGTTATTACATTTTTATCTTCGAAGATGAATCAACTAATGATACTTGAAATGAAGGGTTAAAAGTCAAGGAGACTTAGCTTGAAACTGGAATTTGTGTCTTGAGCTTGAGTTGCTGCCTTGAGTGTTCTTGAGCTTGGAAAACAGAGATTTTACAGAAGCTTGTTCTTGAGTTTGAACAACTTCAAATTAATATATGTGAGGTGCTTAGATGTTTGGATATAATTTTCAAAGTATGAGAGGTTTAAAGGTTTGGAATTTAAAACTCAGGAGTGGAAGCTTTGTCGACTGTTATGGCTTTTGTGAATATGAGATTTTTTTAGGGTTTATCAACAAAACTTTTGGTTTTTCTCTCTATTTTGCTGACCTCTTTCTCTTGCAAATGCTCCCTTTATTTAAAGGCAAAGGGTTTTCGAACAAGCTGATTTAGTTTACAAACTATGGAGTTATGGCTAGGTTGGACTACAAATATCAAGTTATGTCATAGTCCCAAGATGAAGTACCAAATTTGCTGGTTCAGAAGGGCTAATTTCCATGATTTATGGTGGAGTAAAATCATAAACAAACAAATTATGGGCTCAAGACAAACTTTGTACAAACATATTGCTTTTCAAGAATAGCAATGGTGCCTTTATGCCATAAATGGAAAGATCTTTTGGAAAATGCCTTAAACACTTGGGTAATAGCTCAAGAGTTGGTGTAAGAATTAAATTATGGTGAGATTGGCAAGTAATAAGGTCTGCAACACAAGATTATGCAGCATAGCATAAGAGTTTTGTTATGTGTTCTTCACTAAAATGTCTTGCAATTCATGAATGGATGCCCAACTTCATGCCCTTGAATCTCCTAGCTCAAGTATGATAAATTCATGCTCTTTGATGTTTTGTAAAGCTTGAAACATCCTATATAACTTTCATGTTTGCCATTTTGACAAAATAATCTTGTAACTATGTGAAAAAATGCCAAGAAGTTGGAATAAAATCCTGACCAAAATCTGTTGAAAATTTCTCTAAGTCTTTATTCAAAAATGCCATGACTTCATGAACTTATAACTTAAAATCCAAGCATTTCTAGAAAGAGTCCTGCCCTACAATGTTTTAGATCTCATTGAGATCTACAACTTTCATGTTGGAAGTTTTCCTTGAATCATCTTGCATCATAATGAAAATTTGGCATGAAGAAATGAAATTATCATGTATAAAAAACACTTAGAAAAATTTCCAAGTCTTGAAAAGTTTGACTTTTCACATTGACTTTTGACTTTCTTGATTTATTTATTTATTGATGATCAAGTTTGATATTATTTAATGTCTTGATGAATTTTTATCTTTGAAACTTAATGTTGACAAAAAAGTCAAAATTTGACTTTTTAGCGTACTGTTGACTTTTTCATCAGTTGACCAAATTTCATCTATCAATCCAATGATCTTGAGAAATGTTTTGAGATATGCAAATAGGTCAAAATGATGCATTTGAATCCTTTAGATCATGTTTCAAACCAATAAGTCATGTATTAGGTCAAAAGTCAGTGATCAGTCGCTTTCAATCAAAACCCTAATTTGTGGTCTCAGTGTTTCGAAGGCGATTTTGTCTGATCAATTCTTGAGAATCCTTGAGCATTGGAGACCCTTTGTGAATGTCTTGAGAAAAGAGATGGAAAATTTTGTGGTACAACACTAATTCTATTTATTTTTCAATTAATAAATTAAAGTAAAAAAAACTAAATTAAATTAAATTGAAAAAATTAAATTTAATTAGAAAACCCTAAGTCTATTTTTTGCAATTTTTATTATTAAAATAAAGTTGGTGTTTTAAAAGTGATATAAAACAATTAAGTAAATAAAATAGAGAAAGAATAAAAAAAACAACAGAAAAATTGGGCCTGATGTATGAAGCAATTTGGGGGGGGGGGGGGGGGACACCTGAAATTTGTCCAAGCCCATAACCAGCAAGCCCAATGCTAGCGCGCGGTCCAGTGTTGTTGGCCCATGTGAGGTCCATCACGAGCTCTCAGATCTAGAGTGTTAGATCTAATGTTGGGATGATTTGAGGGTGATGATATCATAATGCATGGTGTGTGCGCTTCCCCTTGGAACACTGGATCTACAAGAATAATTCAGAAAAAAATTATGCAAGAGGAAAGAATCGAACCCCTGCCTTTGCCCATAAAAATGCCTTAACACACGTTGCCTCAACCGTTGGGATGGCCATACATCCGGTAATATAACCATAATCAACAATATATAATGTAAAGCCAGTCCTAGATGCTGACTGTAAAACACACGTGTGCCAAGTGAATCCCTTCCATTTGAATGGACCAATCAAAAGTCTCTATTATGCCACACAGAGTCTCTGGCCTGTTAAACAACCTCTGATGGTCGCTCCGATCACCATCTTCGGTTGGACAAAAATCTAAACCTATGAAATATAATGAAAACAAGCATGAAAACAACCCTACTAGACTAATTAGACCCTTGTGAATCCGATGGCATGGCTGGTTTGCCCTGAAAAGGTCTGTATCCTGAGATATGAAGCTTAACTGAAGCTTTTCCCTAACAATGTAAAACCTTCATCCTTGCGTTAGATCTCACATCTAATGGTCATAAACATGCACAAACATCAGTATGAACACAAATATATGCATAGAATCCATTTATACCATACAAAATAAGGGTTTGAGATCATAAAAATATACCACACGGTGCAACGATGATGTTCTCGATCAAGATGTTAAAACGCTTGCGTGTGGACTCGACTGGGTTCCTGGAAGCCTCAAGAGTGTGATTGAACACTTGAGAGAGTGTGAAAATGGCTGGAACACGTGATATGTACTTGCACTATTTTGAGAAATTTTTGAACACTTTAGGGTAGTATTGAGGCTGGCTACGCATGTCCCTTTCTTGTGATTTTGTTTTGTATATATAGGATAAAAAATTAGGGTAACAAAGATGGAAAGGAATCATGGTTTATAATGTTTATCAAAACCAAATAAAACATATTTACAAACTTTCCAATTTTGAATATTTTAGTTAAAATTTTATTTCTCACGCCTTCTTGTATAGCAAGCAATATATTTGGGCTTCAAACTGGGTCTAACACACAATCCACACGCCTTGGCCCATTAATTTACTATTTGTTTTGATTTTATTTGTATTAAATGAATAAAAATTCAAATAAGTAAATATAAAAATCACAATAGTTCATGAATAGGTTTAGAGGTCCTTGGGTGTGTCATAAACATGTTTGAACCCTAAAAAATAGGTTCATTAACTCAAAGATCCATTTTCGCTCAAAGTTGACATCTTACATTTTCACCTATTTGCCCAATTTGTGCAAACCATAACTTGCTCAATTTTCATCTTTTCAAGATGATATGGGACTTTTTTGGAAATATCAATATGTCCTCTACACTCTCTCTTTTGATCATTTTTGCATTTGTAGATTTTATCTTGATGTAATTTGTCTTGACAAAAAATGCCTTTTTGTTGACTTTTAAAAAGACTTGTAATGTATTGGCTCATATGTTTCCAATGATGTATTGTTTGGACTTGAGAATAAAATCAAAGTTGTATAGGATTGGATTCTCTTCAAAATGAGCTTCGGTTGGGGGAAAATGGATAAAGCATGTGAAAGTTATGCTTGGTCAAAGTTCAGTTGACTTTTCCTAGGAAACCCTAATTTAGTAACTTTTGGTTCTTAATGATTTGAGAGCATTCATTGAGGAATAATGATCAAACCTTGATTAAATGATGAATATCACTTCAAAATGTTGATGTTAACCAAACATCTTAGAGTTTGACTGTATATTGACCACAATTGACTTTTGACGTAATACAGTTGATTTTCAGTCATCTAAGTAATTGAATGAGCAAACTTGTGATGCAAGACATGAAACCTGGCATGATCATTCTTGAGGACATATTAGAAACCATGGAAACCACTTGAGGCCTTTAAATCTCAAACTTATTTGTGAAAAGTGAAACCCTAGTTGGAAGTTCATTGCTTAGGAAGATAATTTGTCTAGTCAATTCTTCATTAACCTTGAGCATTTGAGGACCTCTAGGAGTTATGTTTTGAATAAAATGAGAGGGAAAAATTTGGGGTACAACACCAAGCAACCCTCAAATGTAAAGAAAACAAAACAAACAAAGCAATTCTATAAGTGATCTAACCCTAAGGTAACCCCTCTTTTTACTAGTTCCCCAGCAGAGTCGCGAGTTCTGTAATACAGTGGAACAAAGCTACCATAGCCCGCTGATATGTTGCACTGATGTTCTTCAAACCGAAAGGCATAACCTTGTAACAGAAAGTGCCCCATTGGGTGACGAAAGTTGTTTTCTCCATGTCTTCAGGTGCCATCTTGATCTGATTATAACCTGAGAAACCATCCATAAAAGAAAATACCTTATGTTGAGCGGTCTTGTCAACCAGAACATCAATGTGCAGAAGCGGAAAGTCATCTTTGAGGCTCGCCATTTTCAGATCCCTGTAGTCTACACACATACACACCTTGCCGTCCTTCTTAGGTATTATCACCATATTTGCAACCCATTGAGGATATGACGTAACAGCTAAGAAACCATTGTTGAATTTCTTTATAACCTCAACCTTGATCTTTTCTGACATCTCGGGACGCATACGACCAACCTTTTACTTTTTTAGAGAACAACCCTCTTTCATCGGCAGACGGTGTACCACAATATCAGTATTGATCCCTGGCATGTCTTTGTATGACCAATCAAAGATCTCAACATATTCACGCAACATCTCGATTAACATGTTCTTGATATTGTCTTCTAGGTTGGCACCTATCTTGAATTATTTCCTTTCTTTTGCAGTACCCAAGTTCACAACCTCGACTGGCCTTTAATTCGGTTGTATAGATTTTTCCTCTTACACTAACAGTTTGGCAAGTTCTCCAGGTATTTCATAATCTTCCTCACCTTCGTCCCCGACTTGGTAGATCGAATTTTCAAAGTCATAAGTGGCAATAGAAGAATTGTTGCCAATGCGATCCAGTGTGGTTGTACATCTGCAATTTGTGATGTGCGTGTGTGTAAGAACACATAGCTATTTTGAAAGTGATAAAATAAAAGAAAGATAAAGAGCAAAAAATTTGAATGCAAAACGTCCAATACTTTATTGAATGAACATATGTTAATGAAATGACAACCCTAACAAATGAACCGTCGTGCCCCGGGTAAGGCACAAGACTTGAAGTTATTGTTTAAAAATTACATAATCAGAACTTTGAAAGCAGTAATAAAAAGAAAAATGGCATTTACTCCTGACTAAAGGAGATTGAGATAAGGTCTTCAGTCTTCCAGTTGTTGAGCCCATTATCGATGGTGGGAAAAATCCAACTGTCCAGATTGTGGTCACTCTCTGCATCTTTTATCACGTTGACTCCATTGTTGCTAATGCAGAATGGTGGTCTTCCAGCACGAGTAGGATGCACAGCCTTCTGAGCCTCTGCAGTGAAACCTAAACCAAATTTGTCAGATTTGTACAGAATGTCAGGAAGCTAACCCCAAGTAGTGCAACCACCTTCTTCTACAATAACTCTAGCATCCTTCAAAGAAGCCATTCTGGGTAGAAACCTGGTAACCTTGGGAATAGCATAAATGTCTTCAGTAGCAATAGGAGGGATTACTTTAAAAGTATGACAAGGAATCTCGATGAATTCTCCATCCATCTCTACATACCAGAATGAGTTCAAATGACTCACCATATACCCCTCTTCACCACAAACAGTAACAACCTTCCCTTTCACGGGATATTTCAGCTTCTGGTGTAAGGTTGAAGTGACTGCTCCTGCCCCATGGACCCAGAGGCGTCCGAGTAAACAAGAATAAGTTAGTCTAATATCCATCACATATAAGATAGATTCTAAGACTTGCAAACCTACCTTGATCGTAAGATCCACTTCTCCGTGTACCATCCTCTTTGAATTGTCAAAGGCTCTAACTACAATATCACTGGGTTTCAGCACAATCCCTTCATAGTCAAGTATGTCTAGAGCACCTTTCGGTAGAACATTTAATGAGGAACCTGTATCAATCAACAAAGGAGCTAAGGTAGTTCCACTGCATTCAATAGAGACATACAGGGCCTTGTGGTTTCTTCCTTTGGAAGACAAATCAGCATCAGAAAATCCTAATCCATTATCAGTTGTCAGTCTAGAAACATCACTTTCAAATTGATCGGCAAAGATCTCTTGTGGTACATGAGCAGTTTTCAGGAACTTCACCAAAGCATGTGCATGGGCTTCAGAACACAATAATAGAGATAACATAGAAATCTTGGAGGGGGTCTACCCCAACTGTTCAATAATTTTGTAATCACTTTTGCGGATAATCTTTAATACCTCCTCCAACTCTTGTCTGGAGGTATATTTAGTGGTAACTCCTTTAGGTGCCTCCGTCTAGGAAGGCTCTGTCATCTGTTCTTTTCCCCGAGTCTCAGTAATTGACTCGGTAGCAATAACACAAACTTGTGTGGTGATAGTCTTCATAGAGATTTCCAGATAGAAAAACCTTCCGCTTCTAGTAACTTTACTAGTCCCATCAATATTGTCAATGTTGGGATCAACAACTTCAGTGCCTTCATTGTGAATAGTTGATAATTCTTGTTTGACGCCATGGTAGTAGACGTCAGCTCCGTAGTTCCAAGGTATAGCTTTTTCTGAGGAGTACTGAATAAGTCCAGGTGCAGTGATAATTAGAGGAGAGACTCTAGGTTCAGCCGTAATCCTCACAGGGCCTTGGCAGTGATTTTGATAGGAGTGTCGGAAACTAAAGATACCTCTTCCAACTCCAAGTCTTGAAACAAATTCTCAAAAGCAGGAATCTTCTCAACTAGAATTATCTGGTTATCCATCAGACACTAAATACCTTCTTTCAACAAATTGCAGCCATTGGGTTGATTTGCGCAACAGTAGCATCTTTCAATACAACCCGGAAATAAACCGGCTTGCAGTAGATTTTTCTTAATGATTAGGAGGGGAGTAGTCAAATCGCTTACGATAGAAACATATGAAACATCATCAATAACACTAATTCCTTTGTCGTGCTTCGGCATAGGTGCAGTAATCACATTGGGTGTCTCGGGAGGATCAAACTCAATTTCTTTGTTGTCAATCATGTCTTGAATTTTGTTATTTAAAGCCCAGTAACTATTGTTGTCGTGCTCGAGAATATTGGAACGGTAGGTACACTTCACATTAGGATTATAATGAGGAGAGGAGGTGTTGGGATTCTGAGGAGGATCTCTTAGTGTAATTAGTCCTGCTTTCAATAAATGTTGTAAGGCATAAGATAATGGCATGCTGATCTTGGTAAACTGTATTTTGGTGCATCTGTCCTATGTTGAATTCCTTGTTGTTATTGTTGTTGTTGCACAGGCACAAGATTAGAAATTAACACCGCTCTTATAGATTGATTGAGGTCACCTCTAGCACTACCCTTTTGGCCATACACAACATTAGTTTCCTTTTTTTTGTTGAATGTCTTCTTTACAGTACTTGAAGACACAGCCGTTTGAATCTTTCCACTTCTGATACCACCTTCTACATGTTCCCCTGTTAGTATCAACTCGGTAAAACCAGATGAAGAACTTACAATAAGATGATTAAAGAAAGGCCCTGTCAGAGTGCCCATGAACATATCAACCAACTCCCTATCAGACAGAGGAGGTTGCACTCTTCCATCTAAATCTCTCCACTTCTTGGCATACTCCTTAAAACCTTCATCAGAGCCCATAGTCATACTTTGTAGTTGCACACGGGTCGGTGCAAGGTCAGCATTGTATTTATATTGTTTGTAAAAGGAAGTAACAAAGTCTTCCCAAGTACAGATATTGGTTCCTTCAAGCTGATAAAACCACTCCAGTTGTGCCCTAGATAAGCTCTCTTGAAAGAAGTGAACCTATAACTTTCTGTCAGCAGTATGGGGTTGGACCTTCCGAACATAAGACCTTAAATGCAGTTTAGGACAGGAGACACCTTCGTACTTCACAAAATCCCTACCTTGAACTTTTGGGGAATAACAACCCCTGAAATAAGACCCAGCTCTTCAAAATCCAGCCCTGGCACTTTCTGGATTTCTATGGCATTCAGATGATCTGCCAAATATTTGTATTAGTCATCAGCAGGAGGATACTGCTCAGCGAAATAGTCTTCTTCATCAGGAATTTTACCAGAACCAAGGTTGCTTCCGCCTCAGCTTTGACATTTATACCGTCTTCTTCTTAATTATCGTCTTCATCTGATGGGATGTAAGAATCTTGAACCTTTTTTATATGACCTTTGAATCTTCTTCCCATGTTGAAGATACCAACCAGTTTCCGAGTCTTTTTCTTCTTGGCGATGAGCTCCATCAGTTCTTTCTGTCTCTTGGCTAAGTTCAGGAGCGTCTCTTGGAATTGAGGGTCTTGTGCCTGAAGATCCTTCACAGTTTGTTCAAGATCCATCTTTTACTAAAATAAATAGCAAGAAGATGAGAAAACCCGTCGCGGAAACATGTTATGTAATGATGTGTATGATATGTGGATGCAATGTTTTCAAGGATCTCACAGGATAAACAAAAGGAAATTTTAGAAGTTGAGTCTGGCTTCCGCTTTGAATGAAGAACTTTGTGTCTTTGAATGTCCTTCTATGAGAATCAAGCTCACCATATCAAGTGGGTCCTAGCCTTTAACTCAAGATAATGTACTTAGGTCTTAGACGGTGTCTGGTTAGAGGAAAATAAATCCTCTTTCCCTTTAATAGACGTCTAGTTCATGATAACCTGCATCACAGGCCCTTGAGATCCTTGAAATGGTTAATAAAATTCTATGGTATAATGTCATGATGTTATGTCTGAACAGATAAAAAACACAAACAAAGCACGCAAGATCCTTAGGTTTAAGGCTTGCATAGGGTTCGTAGGTAAGTACCCTCTTGAAGTTCAGTTGGCTCAACCTGTCCTAAGAATAGTAATCGGGTTCTAGGAGTCTCATATCACCGATCTTTCTTGCAGGCTTTGTTTCAGTAGAGCAACTAACTTGCCACCAAAATATCCCGAGAGTCGAACCTCAATGAGTGTAGCATCGAGTATCAACTAACCTTAAACTGCACCAAAGTCGGCCATGTCACTACCTTCTAATGGCTAAGTTGGGTCAATTAAGGTTCTAAAGGTCAGTTAGTGCTTATGACACCACGCCGCAGCCCAGTGTTATCCTCGATTGACTAAAGGAACACAAGTACAAACCAATGTGTCGCACTAACGTAGCCATCACTTCAACCATATCGGTCTATGCCCTACAGTTTCCATGATTTATAGCTACTTATCTAAGGTATCCCCCAGATCCGGGTATAAGATCTTTGCAAGAAATTAAAACCCGAGTTTAATATAGTGGAAGAACTGACTTTTACTGGTTTTGCATTTTATCGCAAATGTGCGGATAGCAAGAGTCTCCACCGACTTTTCTTTTATCCAATAAAGGAAAGGGTGAAAAGAATAGGAAAGACCTTTCAAGATTATTTTCCGAGTTTGGGGGGTAGGTTATGAAAAGGGAAGGTGTTATCACCCTTTTCATTTGGAGTTCACTATGGGCTCTTAATCACTTGCTCACTTTATTTGCTTTGTGTGTGTTTTTGAAAAGTTTTGAAATGCCAAATAGCAAGGCAGATTGCTTTATTATAACTCTTGTATAAGTCTTCAAGAGTGTTGGTAAAGCGTTTTGAAAATAAATTTGAAAGTGTGAGGTGTGAAAAAGTGTTTTTAGTTGTGAGAAAGTGATTAACAGTAACTACCCTTATTCAAAAAGTATTTCGTGTTATTTTTCCACTTCCTTTAGATAGTGGTATCTCTAATATGGTGGGAGAACTGACTTGGTTGTTTTGCATTTTTATCGCAAATATTGCGTATAGCAAGAGTCGCCACCGACTTTTCTTTTATCCAATAAAGGAAAGGGTGAAAATAATAGGAAATACCTTTCGAGATATTTTCTTGAGTTCGAGGGGTAGTTTATGAAAAGGGAAGGGGTTATCACCATTTTCTCCTGTAGTTATCTACGGGCTCTTAGTTTCTTGCTAGATCACTTTTGAAATTGCTTTGTTTCAAATGTGTTTGTGGTGTGCAAGTTTGAAATATTTTGAAAACGCCTTAGTTGCGACAAACTTTGTAATGATTCTCATCTCTATAAGAATGCATACAATGTGTTGGTTTTGAAAATAGTTCAAATAGATGTTTCTTTTTGAAGATGTTTTGAAAGTGTGAGTGTGAAAATGGTTTTTTAGTTTGGTGAGCAAGAAACTACGAGTGTCCTACCTACTCGTAAGGTCTTTGTTCTTTTCCTCATCCTTTAGATATTTCCACCTTACGATTGATTGATAAGAAGCCCTATCTTTGGATGTGAAGGGATAAGCGCGGGTCAATCGTATAGTCATAGAAGGCAACTTATGAGACGCTTTAGCAATTTTCGTAGGGACTAAGATCGTTTTACCAAAGGTAACACGGAAGGGTCATCGAGGGGCTACGATCTTTTTTATTGAGGGTTTTTGATACAACTACCATATTCGAGGGACATGATTATTTTCCGAGGCTACAAGCGAGATTACCTTAAAGGTGCGCGTGTGTAAAGTGCGTTTGATTGCATGCATTTTTGTCTTTGAGATTAGGGTTTTCTAGCGGTTGATTTTATCTTGCCATACACACCCTAATACTAATAATTTATATTGAAAAGGATAAATTTGCGGAAATTAAAATCCGACGCTATTACATCATTAGAGGTATGGGGGTACAATTTACAAATGGGGATGAAGTAGAAGCTTTAATCATTACAACCATATCGAATAAATGGACAACAATGAAGAAAATATGTGAAAAATGTAAAGACAGTGTAAAAAGAAAGAAAAATTGCATTTTGAATTATTATGTGTCGACACATGATGCTATGTATCGACACATAACTCTTCTTGCTCCTGTAAAACAAAATCAACTCAGTATGAGTCGATGCATAAAGGGATGTGTCGACTTATGCACATGCTTATTTCGAAACATACGCATTTTGTGTCGACTCATGCACCTTTCATCCTTCTATTTTGGGGCCTGGATAACAGTATGAGTCAATGCATAAGACCATGTATCGACTCATACCCTATTTTGTCACTAGAATGAGTCGACCCATGTGGGTATGTGTCGACTCATGTTGCTATTTTTTTGCCTTAAACCTTGTTCTATTGTGTATACAGGTCAGTTCACAACATATGATTGATAAAAAAATTAATAGCAAGCAAATGGTTAGCTCAAAGGGGAAATGATTACTACATTTTATCTTCAAAAACAAATCATTAGTGATGTATGAAAAAATGCAAAGTCAAGAAGACTTACCTTGAGACTGCACTTGGTATTTTGAATCTGAATACTTTTCAAGATGCTGTGTGAACTTCAATGAATCTTCAGGGAGTTGTTCCAAGCTCCTGAATCATACAAACTCAGACAAGTTGTACAGTATTATTTTTGTGTTTGGAGGGTAAAGATAATGGCACTACAAAAATTGTTCTTGTGTGTGAACAATCTTTATGTGATAAGGTGTTTGGCTGGTTGGTTTATGGGAGAGTTTGTAAGATGGAGTAATGAGTTGAGGGTTTTCTGTTTTTGAATGAAAGTAGAGCTGGTTTTTTGAATGAACAAAGGTTACAAAGACTTCTTTTTTTCTCTTCTATCTCTCTCTCTCTTATTTTTCTCTCTAAAAGCCCCTTTTGTGTGTTGTGAAAACAGTCTATTTGTAGATGACTTTTACTGGGATTTTGGGAGAGAAATAAATAACAATTTGAATGGTTTGGGTATACTATTCCATTGCTTTTTGATGCAACTCTTATGTGCTAATTCTGTGCAAATATGGGGATGAGATAATGCAGGCTTGGACTGGGTTAGGAGCAGCATAGCAGGGATGTTTTGCAGCAATTTTGGAGTGTTGTGGCAATGTTTATAGATAGCATAGCAGGGCTGTTTTGTTCAGGACAACAAACTGTATTTTAAACATGATTTTGAACATGTAGTAAGCAGGCTTGGACTTGGCAGCATATTGTAGCATGGTACAAAATCTGGTTTATGGACCAATTTATGTAGATTATAACAAAGAAAAAGCATAGTGGCAAAGTTTTGAGTCAAAAGGAAAAAAATCAAACAAGACAAAGCTTTAGGATTTGTAAATTTGCAAAAATGCAACCTTGTAATAACTTGAATTATTTGTAACACCTTGACTTATTTGTAACATCTTTAATTATAGTGAAAAGATGTCATGAAGCAATGAAATTAACAAGTATACAAATTCTTAGAAAAATTTATAAGCCTTGCAAAGTTGGATTTTTGACTCTCTTGATTTTTGAAGATCAACTTTCATATTTTGAATTTTCTTGATGAAATGTGATTTTTGAAAACTCAAATTCGACCAAAAGTCAAAATTTTGGTCAATTCCAGTCGACTTTTTCATAACAGTAGACTTTTTCATCAGCTGACCATATTTCATCTGTCAAATGGGGGATGAATTGAAATATGAAATTAGGTTAAAATGATGTATTTAAACCCGTGAGATCATGTTTCTAATCAACAAGTCATGTACTGGGTCAAAAATCAAAGATTAGTCATTCTTAGTCGAAACCCTAATTTGGAGTCTCAGTGCTTCGGAGATGATTTTGTCTGATCAATTCCTTGAGAATCCTTGAAAAAGAGAGAGTAAATTTTGGGGTAAAACAACTTTCCCTGTTCAATCTTCTTAAACCTGAAGAGTTAGATTGGCGGATCCACCATTCGTGACTTGAAGGTGAAAGATGATTGAACACTATAGTGCCTAGAAATTTGCACTCGATGGTGTGTTGATTGATTGTGTTAGGAATGGTCTTAGAGATGCCATTTGGAGAAATGATAAAGAGTTGTTGAAGATGGGCTTAAAGATGCTATCCATAGTGGTTGAGAATCGTTAGAGATAGGCATATAGATGCCATCCAAAGGATTGTTGATGGAGATTGGAAGAAGTATCAGGGTAAATCTTCAGTCGATTTATACCGAAATAACAGATGTCCGTATTTGTTTTTGTTAGGATAAGAATCAGAAAAATCTTAGGATCGATTTGGCTGAACCAGAGAAAATGTCTACTAGAAAAAAATCAGGATAAATGATTGGTCGATTTAAAGTGAACCAACATAAGTCTTAAAGGAAGCGTTTGTCATGTATATAGTCGCCCTGTCCTGTTTCAGGAATTGATCTTTATCTGACCCAAAAAGAAAGAGAAATAGTTTCTCCGTCTTGTTTCGGGAGTTAATATTCAATCTTCTCATGTAGATAGTTGTCCTGTCTTGTTTTAGGTATTAATCTATAATCAAATGTTCACAGATAGTTGTCATGTCTTGTTTCAGGTATTAATCTGGAACCTGTTTTTTGTTGGTCGTGGAGATAGTTGCCCTGGCATGTTTCAGGAATTAATCTCTGACCTTAGAGAAAGAAAGATAGTTGCCCCGTCTTGTTTCGGGAGTTAATCTTCAATATGTTCATGTAGATAGTTAGCCTGTCTTATTTCAGGTATTAATCTATAATCAGTTGTTCACAGATAGTTGTCCTGTCTTGTTTCAGGTATTAATCTGGAACCTGCTTTTTATTGGTCGTAGAGATAGTTTCCCTGGCTTGTTTCAAGAATTAATCTCTTACCATAGAGAAAGAAAGATAGTTTCCCCGTCTTGTTTTGGGAGTTAATCTTCAATCTGCTCATGTAGATAGTTATCCTTTCTTGTTTCAGGTATTAATCTACAATTAGTTGTTCATAGATAGTTATCCTATCTTGTTTCATGAATTAATCCAGAACCTTCTTTTTGTTGGTCATAGAGATAATTGCCCTGGCTTGTTTCATGAATTAATCTATGACCTTAGAGAAAGAAAGATAGTTTCCCCGTCTTGTTTCGGGAGTTAATCTTCAATCTGCTCATGTAGTTAGTTGTCCTGTCATATTTCAGGTATTAATCTGCAATCAGTTGTTCACAGGTAGTTGTCCTATATTATTTCAGGTATTAATCTGGAACCCACTTTTTGTTGGTCGTAGAGATTGTTTCCCTGGCTTGTTTCAAGAATTGATCTCTATCTGACCAAAGAGAAAGAAAGATAGTTTCCCGATCCTGTTTCGGGAGTTAATCTTCAATTTGTTCATGTAGATAGTTGTCCTGTCTTGTTTCAGGTATTAATTTATAATCAGTTGTTCACAGATAGTTGTCATGTCTTGTTTCAGGTATTAATCCAGAACCCGCTTTTTGTTGGTCGTAGAGATAGTTTCCCTGGCTTGTTTCAGGAATTGATCTCTGACCTTTTTTAGAAACATTGGTGGTATTTTCCAAAAGAGGTCTTTGATTCGCATATAATTAACTAGAATAGGTGAATCTATCTAGAAGAGGACTTTTGTTTTGTTGATTGACTTTTCCTAAAAGGAAGAGGGTTAGTTGCATACAAATGTATACATGACTTAACCATGTTCTCAAAGTAAATGATATTATGCTGTATGCATTTATCATGTATGTAATATGATGTGTGAATGTGAAATATTTGTTTAAATGTATCTTTGCCTTGTAAAATAAATCCTTGACAAGTGTTGGGGAGATTTGGGAAGTTAAATCCCGAAATGATGTTGGGGATGAAGAGTATGCACATCTTCAAACCTTGTTTATAATGTTTCCACTGGGGATTCTTGTTTTTGTTGTTTGAGGAGAAATCCGCTGGGGAACGTTGATTTTGCTTGAGGGAAACTCTATGGAGAGTGTTGATTTCTGCTTGAGGGAAATAGTTCAGAAGTTTTAGTTATCTGTTGCTCTATTGGGGAGTTATCTCTTGATTGGAGAGAAGGTAAGTTAGTTATTATCTGGTTAGATCCAGGATTCACAACAACTTGTTAGGGGATAATAAAGTTAACTGTTATCTGGTCGGATCCCAAGCTTCGTAGCAACTTACTGGGGAAGATGAATTTAATTGTTATATGGTCGGATTCAAGGCTTCGCAGTAAAATGTTTTAGAGAGATGAAGTTGAACTGGAACCTGGTCAGATTCTAGGCTTTGTAGTAACTTAGATGAAACCAAACTGTTATCTGGTCGAGTCCAGTCTCCACAGTAATTTTCTAGAAAGAATGAGGTTGAACAGTTATTTGGTCGGGTCCAGGCTTCGAAGTAGATTATTATTACCTGGTCAGTTTCTAGGCTTTGTAACGATTAAAGAATTTAAATTTTTATCTGGTCGAATTCCAGGCTTCGCAGCAACTTAGATGAAATTAACTTTTATTTGGTCGGATTCCAAGCTTTGCAGAAAATTGAAGTAACTATTATCTGGTCAGATTCCAGACTTCATAGCAACTTACTGAATTTAACAATTATCTGGTCGAATTCTAGGCTTCACAACAAATTTCTAAGAGAATGAAGTAAATTATTATCTGGTCGGATTCCAGGCTTCACAACAACTTACTAAAGTTAACTGTTATCTGGTCGGATTCCAGGCTTCACAGTAACTGATGAAATAGATGAAGTTAATTTCTATCTGGTCGGATTCCAGGCTTCACAACCGCTTGCTGAAGTTGACTGTTATCTGATCGGATTCCAATATTTACAATAACTTACTAGGAAGGATGAAGTTGAGTTGTTATATGGTCGGGTCTAGGCTTCACAGTAACTTGCTTCGGAGGAATGGAGTCATATGTTACATGGTCGGGTTCCAGGCTTCACAGTCACTTACTGGGAAGGATGAAGTTGAACTGCTATCTGGTCGGGTCCAGGCTTCGCAATAACTTGCTTTGGAGGAATGGAGTCAATTGTTATCTGCTTGGGTTCCAGGCTTCACAGTCACTTTCGGGGATATTAACGACTTTGTTGGGGATTGCAATGACTTTGTAGGGGCTAAGGGGTTTTGTCCGTTGATTTGCAATAGTTTGAGAAGAAAACTCAAGCTAGGAAATTTGAAGTTTGTTGGGGAAATAAACCTTGTTGAAGAGAAAATTCGACGACCTGCTAGAGAGGTGTTTCCTTTAGGGTTAAATCCATAAGGCCCTTTCTTTAGACCAACCCAGCTAGGGAATGTCAGAATGAATCTAAGCCTTGATTGTATCTGAAGAGGTATTGGACGAATATCATAATGACATCTATATTTGAACTATATCGGGAAGAAAATATGGAACAAGTGTCAAAATTAATCTGCATGTAGATTATGTTTGAATTGTATATGTATTTAGATTGTATCTGTACTGTATCTAGAAGATGATAAACTGTTGGTAATCTCCCTCAGTTTGGGAGCTGGTGTGATGTGTGCCTTTGTTGGGAGAAGATCAAACTCCTATATTCGCTGGTGGGTTTGACTATGTCATCAGCTGGAGGATACCCCACTTTAGTTTGAAGACACTTCTGTGCCTGTCAGGGATAGCCTTGTAGAGATGGCTCTGGAGACTTCACCGGGGATCACCTTATGAAAGGGACCTTTATGGGGATTTGTCACTGTCTATAGTAGTAAGTGTTTAGCATTTCCTGAAAACGTTTGTTTGGTGATACATGACCCTTTACTGTAATTCGTGTTCAATTCACTAAGTGATTCTGATGGAGACCTGCCCCTGGCTATTCAGGACTTTACGAGAGATTTCATGGAATCTTGACTTGACAGCCACTGATGAGTTTTTACATGACTTTTTTTTAGACTACAGTCAGCGGGATGCCCCCGTTTTTTTCTTAAGTCTCCTTTGTAGGTTTTGACTTAGTGGGCTCTTCTTTTGAGAGATAATGACTGCCTATTTTACGGGGAACCATCATCGTCTTTTGGTTCAGAAGGATGTTTTTGATTTCATTCATTATGTATGAAGTGAAAGCTTGCGACTGAACACGCATTTGAATTAACTGAGAAACTACCCTGCCCAGGTTCTGATTAAAGGTTTTGAATTTGTATGAAAAAGATAAACTCCTACTTCTTTGGCTCAAAAGGGTTGACTAGGGATTATCTTTCTTATAACTCCATTGTTTAGGAATTGAAAGAACACATGTAAATCATCAACAAGGTATATCCAAAAGCATATTGTATGATATTATGGTATTGTTTTCGTCATCCTCCCTCTAAAGGCTTAAGACTTGTAGTCGAGAGTTGAATATCATACACAAAGAGGTAAAAGCATAATTTCAGTATATTGAAAACGAATGGATTAACTCAAGACAAACATATGTAATGCATTAATGAGAACAACCAAATTTTGACATAAGGACAAATATTTAAGCAAACAAAGAAATTACAGCTAGAAATTCAAATAATCAAAAGTTTCTCCGCCTAAACTTCTCGCTTCAGATGGTGTGTCTTTGAGGGGTGACAGAAAAACTCTAGTTGACCATCTTGTGTAAATTCCAACACTCCTTTGTCAATCAGGTCTTGAATCTTGTTTTTCAATTCCCAACAGTGGTTAGTGTCATGTCCCCGACAGTTGGAGTGGTATGCACACTTTTCATTGTGTTTGTAGCGGGGAGAAGAAGTATTAAGTTTTTGAGGAGGCTCCCTCAATGTAACCAACTCGGCTTCCAACATATGATGCAATGCTTGAGTCAAGGATATGTTGATCTCGGAAAATTGTCTTTTGGGCACATCTTGCTTATGCTGACGACCCTGTCGTGGTTGGCGAGATCGTTGTTGGACCCTTGGCGTAATAGCCACTTTGAAAGGTGTTCTCTTAACGAAGCCAACTTCTTGTCTCATCGGAGGCTGGTTAATGACTTAATCCCCAATCTTAACTATTTGTTTCATACGGTTGCACCCGTCTTGATGATGCTTGTTGACGAGAATTCTCAACTCTTCTTGTCCCCGAGCTAAGTTTTGGATAAGAGCCATTTGACCCACCATCTTTCCCATCATCTGGATTTTCATTGTTGCTATCTCAGTTTGTAACTGTTCCAACTGTTCATCCCTATTGTCCTCAGGATTCTTCTTTGTCATGCTCTTAGTGAGGAGTGCTTTCACTTCTTCTTTCCCATTGGATAGGTTCAAGAACATTTCTTGAAGTTGAGCATTTTGGGTCTGAAGATCCTTGATAGTCTGTTCTAGAACCATATCTACTAAAATAAATAGTAACCAGATGAGAAAACCTGTATGGGGAAAACATGTCATGAGATGATTCATGGTATGTGGGTGCAATGTTTTCAAGGATCTCGCAGGATAAACACAAGAAAATGTTAGAAGTTGAACTTTGATCACAGCTTTGAGTGAAGAACTCCATATTGTTGAATGTCCTTCAACAAGAATCAAGATCACCATGTCTAGTGGGTCATAGCCCTTGACTCAAGCTATTATGCTTTGGTTTTTTGATAGCATTTGTCTAGAGGAAAATAAATCATCTTGCCCCTTGATAGACATCTGGTTCAATATAACCCTGCATCACAAACCCTTGATATCCTTGAAATGGTTATTGAAAATGCTATGGTATGATGTCATGATGTTATGTACAAGTAAACATACACAAGCAAAGCAAACAAGTCCTTATGTTTAGGCTTGCATGAGGTTTCATTAGTAAGTACCCTCTTGATGTTTAGTTGGTTTAACATATCCTAGAAAGTAACCGGGTTCTAGGGAATCTCAATATCACTGATCTTTCTTCATCGGGCATTGTTTCAATGCAAGCCTCTTTATTGGCGACCAAAATTTACCGAAAATCCAATCTCAATGAGTGTAGTATCGAGTATAACCTAACTTTGGACTGCACCAAAGCCCACTATCTCACTACTTCTTAATGGCCAAGTTGTTCAATTAAAGGTTCTAAGGTTAGTTAGTGCTTCATAACAACACACAGTGGACTCGTTTTCTCCTTTACTGCACTCAAGGGCTACCGGTACCAAAAAATGTGTCATACTAACATAGTTATCACTTCAACCATGTCGGTATACCCCGCACAGTCCCCACGATTTATTGCTACTTACCTAATAATGTTCCCCGATCCGCATGGAGGATCAATAAAAACCCAAACAAGGACCCATAAATGTAAAGAAAACAAATCAAACAATGAAGCATTTAAAGGTGATCTAGTTCTAAGGTGACCCCACTTTTAAGTATTCCTCATCCGAGTCTCCAGTTTTGTAATACGGTGGGAGAACTGACTTGGTTGTTTTACATTTTTATTGCAAATATTGTAGATAGCAAGAGTCGCCACCGACTTTTCTTTTATCCAATAAAGTAAACGGTGAAAAGAACTGGAAAGACCTTTCGAGATATTTTCTTGAGTTCGGGGGGTAGGTTATGAAAAGGGAAGGTGTTAGCACTATTTTCACCCGTAGTTATCTACGGGCACTTAGTTGCTTGCTATATCACTTTTGAAATTGCTTTGTTTGAAATGTGTTTGTGGTGTGCAAGTTTGAAAATATTTTAAAAACAACTTGGTTGCGACAAACTTTGTAATGATTCTCGTCTCTATAAGAATGCATACAAAGTGTTGGTTTTAAAAATAGTTCAAAGAGTTGTTTGTTTTTAAAGATGTTTTGAAAGTGTGAGTGTGAAAATGGTTTTTTAGTTTGGTGAGCAAGCAAATACGAGCGTCCTACCTACTCGAAAGGTCTTTGTTCTTTTCCTCCTCCTTTAGATATTTCTACCTTACCATCTATTGATAAGAAGACCTATTTTTGGATGTTAAGGGACAAGCGCGGGTCAACCGTATAGTCATATAAGACAACTTATGAGATGTTTTAGCAATTTTAGTAGGGACTAAGATCATTTTTCCGAAGGCAACATCGAAGGGTCATCAAGGGACTACGATCTTTTTTATCGAGGGTCTTTTCTAAAATGCCCATATTCGAGGGATATGACTGTTTTCCGAGGCTACAAGCGAGATTACCTTAAAGGTGCGTGTGTGTGAAGTGTGTTTGATTGCATGCATTTTTGTATTTGAGATTAGGGTTTTCTAGCGGTTGATTTTATCTTTCCATACACATCCTAATCACTAATAATTTATACGAAAAATGATAAATTTGCAGAAATTAAAATCCTATGCAAAAATATGTGAAAATCTGTGAAAAATGTAAAGAAAGTGTAAAAAGAAAGGAAAATTGCATTTTGAACTATTATGTGTCAACACATGATACTATGCATCGACACATAACTCTTCTTGCTACTGTAAAACAAAATTAACTTAGTATGAGTCGATGCATAAAGGGATGTGTCGACTCATGCACCTATTTGTGTCGATACATACGCATTTTGTGACGACTCATGGACCTTTCATCCTTCTGTTTTGGGGCCTGGACAACCGTATGAGTCAATGCATAAGGCCATCTGTCGATTCATACCCTATTTTGTCACTGGAATGAGTCGGCCATTATGGGTATGTGTCGACTCATGCTGCAGTTTTTTGCCTTACACCTTATTCTATTGTATATATAGGTCAATTCACAACATATGATTGATAAAAAAATGAATAGCAAAAAAATGGTTAGCTCAAAGGGGCAATGATTACTACATTTTATCTTCAAAAATAAATCATTAGTGATATATGAAAAAATGCAAAGTCAAGAAGACTTACCTTGAGACTGCACTTGGTATTTTGAATCTGGATACTTTTCAAGATGCTTGTGAACTTAAATGAATCTTCAGGGAGTTATTCCAAGTTGTTGAACCACACCAACTCAGTCAATTTGTAGAGTATTGTTTTTGTGTTTGGAGGGTAAAGATAATGGCACTACAGAAACTGTTCTTGTGTTTGAACAATCTCTATGTGATAAGGTGTTTGGCTGGTTGGTTTATGGGAGAGTTTGTAAGATAGAATAATGGGTTGAGGGTTTTCTGTTTTGAATGAAAGTAGAGCTGGTTGTTTGAATGAACAAAGGTTATAAATACTTCTATTTTATCTCTCTCTCTCTCTCTCTCTCTCTCTCTCTCTCTCTCTCTCTCTCTCTCTCTCTCTCTCTCTCTCTCTCTCTCTCTCTCTCTCTCTTCTCTCTAAAAGTCCCTTTTGTGAGTTGTGAAAACAATCTATTTGTAGATGAGTTTTGTTGGGATTTTTAGAGAGAAACAAATAACAATTTGAACTGTTTGGGTATACTGTTCCATTTCTTTTTGATGCGGCTCTTATGTGTTAATTCTATGCAAATATGGGGCTGAGATAATGCAGGCTTGGACTGGGTTAGGAGCAGCATAGCAGGTCTGTTTTGCAGCAGTTTTGGAGTATTGTGGCAGTGTTTAGAGATAACATAGCAGGGTTGTTTTGTAAAGGACAACAGACTGTCTTCAAAACATGATTTTGAGCTTGTAGTAAGCAGGCTTGGACTTGGAAGCATATTGTAGCATGGTACAAATTTTGGTTTGTGGACCAATTTATGCAGATTGTAACAAAGACAAAGCATAGTGGCAAGGTTTTAAGTCAAAAGGAAAAAAATTCAAACAAGACAAAGCTTTAGGATTTGTAAATTTTCAAAAATGCAACCTTGTAATAGCTTGAATTACTTGTAACACCTTGAATTATTTTTAACCTCTTAAATTATAGTAAAAAGATGTCATGAAGCAATGAAATTAACAAGTATACAAATTCTTAGAAAAATTTCTAAGCCTTGCAAAGTTGGATTTTTGACTCTCTTGATTTTTTATGATCAACTTTCATATATTGAATTGCCTTGATGAAATGTGATTTTTGGAATCTCAAATATGACCAAAAGTCAAAAGTTTGACTTTTCAGTGTATAGTCGATTTTTTCATCAACTGACCATATTTCATTTGTCAATCGAGGGATGAATTGAAATATGCAATTAGGTTAAAATGATGTATTTGAACCCCTGAGATCATGTTTCGAACCAATAAGTTATGTACTGGGTCAAAACTCAATGATTAGTCATTCTCAGTCGAAACCCTAATTTGGAGTCTTAGTGCTTCAGAGATGATTTTGTCTGATTAATTCCTTGAGAATCCTTGAAAAAGAGAGAGCAAATTTTGGGGTACAACATTATCCTACCATTAGTTGGTAGGAAGCCCTATCATTGGATGTTTGAGGGACAGACTTAGGGTCATCGTATAGTCACGAAAGCAACTCGTAAGATATTTTAGCAATTACCCTAAGGTTTTAAGATCTTTTATCGAGACAACTTCGAAAGGGTCTTCGAGGGAATTATGATCTTATAACCAAAGGTACACTGCTAAAATCTACTACGTTTGAGAGATGACTATTTTTTTTTCTGAGGCAACAATAGAGGTTAACGTTAGAGGTGAAGGTGTGCGAGTGATTCAATTCAATTCATTTATCTTGCAATTATGGAGAGCTATTGATTTCTTTTAGGTCTTGACATGTAATCATATTATTCTAAGCAGTTGTAATAACAATAGAATAGTAAAGTAGAAATCACGTCCTACGTTATTACAGAGCTTCGGGAAGGGGGATACAAACCATAAAAACTTTGGGGAAAAATAGTAAATAAACCCTAGTTTAAAACTATTACAAACTGTGAGCAGATACAATATTTGGGAAAATAATAATGCGAAAAATAAAGAATGTGCGAAGGTTGAAGCGAGAATAAAGTTGAAACCCTAAATAATCTAATTATTTAATAAAATTTTATTGAGAAAAAGATTTGAAATTTTAACCTAATTCTAATTATTTTTCAATTAATAAAATAAAGTAAAAAATAACTAAATTAAATTGCAAAAATTAAATTTAATTAGAAAATCCTAAGTCTATTTTTTGTGATTTTTATTATTAAAATAAAATTGGTTTTTTAAAAGTGATATAAAACAATTAAAGAAATAAAATAGAGAAAGAATAAAAAAATAATAGAAAAATTGGGCCCGATGTATGAAGCAATTTGGGGGGGGGGGGGGTGCGTCTGAAATTTTTCCAAGCCCATAACCAGCAAGCCCAATGCTAGCACGTAGTCCAGTGTTGCTGGCTCCTCTGAGGTCCATCATTAGCTCTTAAATTTGGAGCGTTAGATCTGATGTTGTGATGATCTGAGGGTGACTATATGATAACGCATAGTGTGCACACTTCCCCTAGAATACTGGATTTGCAAGAATAATTCAGAAAAAAATTATGCAAGAGGCAAGGATCGAACCCCTGCCCTTGCCCATAACAAAGTCTTAACACGCGTTGTCTCAACTGTTGGGACGACCATACATCCGGTAATATAACCATAATAAATAATATATAATGTAAAGCCAATCCTAGATGCTGACTGTAAAACACATGTGTTCCAAGTGGGTCTCTTCCATTTGAATGGACCAACCAAAAGACTCTATTATGCTACGCAGTGTCTCTGGCCGGTGAAACCACCCCGGACGGTGGCTTCGGTCACCATCTTCGGTTGGATAAAAACCCAAACCTGCAAAATCTAATGAAAATAAGCATGAAAACAAACCTACTAGACTCATTAGGCCCTTGTGAATCTGATAGCATGACTTGTTTGCCCTGAAAAGGTCTGTATCATGAGATATGAAGCTTGACTGAAGCTTTGCTCTAACAATGGAAAACCTTCATCCATGTGTTATATCTTACATGTAATGGTCATAAACAAACATAAACATTATTATGAACACAAATATATGCATGGAATCCATTTATACCATATGAAATAAGGGTTTGAGATCATAAAAATATACCACACGGTGCAACAATGAGGTGCTCGATCTAGATGTTGAAATGCTTGTGTGAGGACTGGATTGGGTTCCTAGAAGCATCAGGAGTGTGATTGGACACTTGAGAGAGTCTGAAAATGGCTGGAACACGTGATCTATACTTGCACTATTTTGAGAAATTTCCGAACACTTTAGGGTAGTATTGAGGCTGGTTGCGTATGTCCCTTGCTTGTGATTTTGTTGTGTATATATAGGATAACACATTAGGGTAACAAAGATGGAAAGGAATCATGGTTTGTAATGGTTATCAAAACCAAATAAACCATATTTACAAAATTTACAATTTTTAATATTTTAGTTAAAAATTTGATTTGTCACGCCTTCTTGTACAGCAAGCAAGATATTTGGGCTTCAAACTTGGTCCAGTACATAATCCACACGCCTTGGCCCATTAATTTACCATTTGTTTTGATTTTATTTGTATTAAATGAATACAAATTCAAATAAATAAAAATAAAAATCACAATAGTGCACGAATAGGTTTAGAGGTTCTTGGGTATGTCATAAACATGTTTGAACTCCAAAAATTAGGTCCATTAACTCAAAGATTAATTTTTGCTCAGAGTTGACTTCTTACATTTTGACCAATTTGCCTAACTTGTGCAAACCATAACTTGCTCATTTTTTATATTTTAAAGATGATCTTGGACTTTTTGGAAATATAAAGATGTCCTCTACACTCTCTCTTTTTATAATTTTTGCATTTGGAGATTTTATCTTGATGTAATTTGTCTTGACAAAAAATGCCTTTTTGTTAACTTTTAAAAAGACCTGTAATGTATTTGCTCATATCTTTTCAATGATGTATTTTTTGGACTTGAGAATAAAAAACAAAGTTGTAGAGGATTGGATTCTCTTAAAAATGAGCTTGGGTTTGGGCAAAATGGATGAAGCATGTGAAAGTTATGCTTGGTCAAAGTTCAATTGACTTTTCGTAGGAAACACTAATTTAGTAACTTTTGGTTCTTGATGATTTGAGAGCATTCCTTGAGGAATAATGATCAAACCTTGATCAAATGATGAATATCACTTAAAAATGTTGATTACTTTATATTGACCCCAATTGACTTTTGACCTAATACAGTTGATTTTCAGTCGTTTGAGCAATTGACTGAGCATACTTGTGATGCAAGACACGAAACATGGCATGATCATTCTTGAGGACATATTAGAAACCATGGAAACCACTTGAGGCTTTTGAAACCCAAACTTCTTTGTGAAAAGTGAAACCCTAGTTGGATGTTCATTTCTTAGGAAGAGAATTTGTCTGGTCAATTCTTGGTCAACCTTGAGCATTTGAGGACCTCTAGGAGTTATGTTTTGAATAAAATGAGAGGGAAAAATTTGGGGTACAACACAGAACAACCCTCAAATGTAAAGCAAAGAAAACAAACAAAGCAAGTAAAAAAGTTATCTAACCCTAAGGTAACCCCTCTTTTTAGTAGTTCCCCGGCAGAGTCACCAGTTCTGTAATTCGGTGGGAGAACTAACATGGTATTGTGTTTTATCGCAAATGTTGCAGATAGCAAGAGTTGTCCCCAACTTTTCTTTTATACAATAAGGAAAAGGTTAAAAGAACAGGAAATACCTTGAGATTTTTGAGTTAGGGGGGTAGGTTATGAAAAGGGAAGGTGTTAGCACCCTTTTCATCTGTAGTTATCTACGGGCTCTTAATCACTTAACTCACTTTTTGAAATTGCTTTGTGTCGTGTGTTTAAAAATATTTTGAAAGAATGCTTGCCAATGTAAGGCAGACTTTGTAATGACTCTCGTACCGTTAAGAGTGTATACAAAGCATTTGTTTTCAAAATATTTATTGAAAGTGTTTGTGAAAAGTTTTTGTTTTGAAAAGCTTTGTGAGCAAGCGATTAAGATCTACCCTTACTCAAGGTCGTTCCTGTATTTTCCTCCTTCTTTAGATAGTGCTAACTGTACCATTAGTTAGTAGGAAGCCCTATCGTTAGATGTGAAGTGACAGACGTGGGTCATCATACAATCATCAAAGGCAAATTGTGAGGATGCTTTAGTAATTATCGTTAATGTACTAGATCATTTGATTAAGGAAACTTTGAAAGGGTCATTGAGGGAATATGATCTTTACATCGAGGGGCTTTGCGAAAGTGTCCCCATGTTCGAGGGACATGACTGTTTTCCGATGCAACAAGGGAGGTTACTCTAGAGGTGTGAGTATGCAAGTGATTATTTTCAGTTATGTTTATCGTTGAAATTAAGGTTAGCTACCATTTTCTTTTATCTTTCCATACAGGACCTAATCACTAACATTAATATAGAAAAATAGAAAAGCAATAAATGTGCGAAAAATAATTGCGGAGAGAAAACCCTAGACTATTACAATGCTTCGGGGCAGTTACATAATAGAAATGCGGAAAGTAAACCCTAATTATTATTACAACCTGAAAATAATTACATAATCGGAATAGGTGCGAGAATAATAAACCACGCAAAATGTAAAAATAGGAAAAAGGATTGTGAAAGGGTTTTTTTGTGATTTTTGATAAAAAAAAGGTTTTCATGATGATTAACTCTAAAAAAACCTAACTAATTTTAATTAAAAAATGATTAATTAAATTAAAAACCTAAAAACTAATTTGATTAGGGTTTTAGAAAAAGGTTTTGAAAAAATAATTAGGTTTGTAAAAAAGGGTTTTTTTGTGTGAGTTAGGGTTTCAAGGAAAAGGAAAAAAAAGTAAAAGAGTAAGAAAAATAGAGAATAAATCATAAAATTGCCAGGGGTGATTTTAATAAAAAGAAGTCAATTAATTTAATTATTAAAAAAGTTGATTAATTAAACTAATTAAAAAAATTGATTAGAAAAAACCTAAGAGTCTAAATTAATTTAAAAATTAATGCAAAAATATAAAGAAAATAAAATATTGGGCCTGAAATTAACAACCCAGAGGGTATGAATAGAAGAGGTGAGCCCATGACCAAGAGGAGGGAATCCGCAGATCTAGTTTGGGTAGCTCTATGAGGTGCAGAGTGAATTGCGTGTTTATGGACATTAGATTAGATATGGAGATATTTGATGGCTGGTGAGAAGCGAGAGTGTGCGGTAGGCAAGGGATGTGTCGCACATGATCTGTAAAAGATAGAAAATAATATGAAAAATGCAAGGGGCAGGGATCAAACCCATGCCCCTGGATAGTAATAACTTAGAGGCGAGCGCACTACTACTGGGGTAGTGATACATCCATTGTTATCAGCGAAACAAAACATTTAATATAAAATCACGTTGCATGACCGGAGAGGCGTCGGAGCCCTAGCTTCGGTCATCTTCTCCGGTGAGTATTTTTGTTCCTGTAAAAAATAACAACTATTAGAAAACCAGAGGGACCCTACCCCCCTAAATCAAGGCCTGCAAATTCAATGGAACGGTTGGTTTGGGCTGAATCGTGCTGGTTTAGGAGCTACAACGAAAACAACTTAAATCAGTATTAACATGCTTGTGCACTATCCAACCATCATGGGACTCCCACGATGGGTTATTCCTACATCATTGAACCTCATGAACACATTAATATAATTAGTTTATCTTAAAATGCAGTGAAAAACAAAATGAAAAAATCATGCAAAAAGGTAAATTGGCGATGCATGCAGTGGTGTTTCCAGCATTTTATATCATTGCAAACGATCCAACCTTACGTTATGATCTTCCTAGAAGTGAATGGAAGTGCTGGTATGTGTTGAAGGTGGACGAAATAAGGGTTTGCAAGTTTCCCTAATTTGAATAATTTTGTGATTTTTGGAAGATGATTTTGCTGCCAAGGTTTCATGTGTCAAGGTTTGAATGAATGAAGAGAATATATAAGGATGAGATTAGGTCAAATGTTGTGGACTTGGACCTTGTAAGAAAGGACTTGTCTTATTTCATTTAATTTTGATTTTAAATTAATAAGAATTAAAATAAATAAATAAAAGTACAAGGGGTGCATGAGTAAGATCTGAGGTTCATTATAAGTGTCACAATACGTTTGGACCATGAATCACAAGCCCAATAGCCCAAGATTCCAAGTTTGATCACTTTGAACTTCATGCATTTGCTCAAAATTTCCAAACTTGCACTAGTCATAACTTTTTCAATTTTTATCTTTTGAAAGTGATATTTGACTTTTTGGAAAGCTTAAGATATCCTCTACAATCTATATTTTGAACATTTTTCCATTTGAAGAGTTTATCTTAATGTAAGTTGCCTTGACAAAAAGTGTCTTTTTGTTGACTTTTGAAATGACCTATAAAGTATTGACCCATATCTCTCAAATGAAGCATTTTTTTGGATTTGAGCTTAGAGAGACGAATTTGTAGAGAATTGAATTTTCTTTAAAATGAGCTTTGGTGGAGGAGAATCTGATGAAGTATGTGAAAGTTAATCTTGGTCAAAGTTCAGTTGACTTATCCTTAAGAAAACCCTAATTTTGCAATTTTGACTTTTGATGATTTGAGAGTTTTCTTGATGAATCATGATCAACCCTTTATCAAATGATGAATATAAATTAAAAACCTTGATGTTGACCAAAAATCTTGAGGTTTGACTGTATGTTGACCATAATTGACTTTTTGTCCAATATAGTTGATTTTCAGTCATCTGAGTAATTGACTGAGCAAACTTGTGATGGAAAGCATGAAACTTGGTATGAGCATTCCTTAAGACATATAAGAGACCGTGAAATCCACTTGAGGCATTATAAAATCAATCTTCCTTATGAAAAGTGAAACCTTAGTTGTGGTTCAATTGCTTAGGAGGAGAATTTGTCTGATCAATTCTTGAGTACCCTTGAGCAATTGAGAACCCTAAGAGCATGAGGAGATATCTTAAACAAAATGGGAGGGATAATTTTGGGGTACAACAACAGGTTACAAAACCATAAGAGGCCATGGTAACAAGATCGTACATCTTGTTCGAAATTTGAAAGCAACATTTGGAACTGCAGTTTCCAGACTGACCATCTGAGTACACCTTTTCTCCCCCTTTTTCGCCAAAAATTAATAAAGGAGGCCTTCACATATCTAGACCCAAGCACAACTTTCCTAAACCCGAATGAAACCCATACCAATGATGAACAAAATAAAACACTCACATGGAGATAAAGGACAGGAGATACCTCTATAAATAGCTGGGCAGTTTTCATAGGAATTAACGATCTTTGAATGAGATAAGCATTCTTGGTCAAAGAGATGTTAATTGAGGGACAAAATGGCCACTTACAACAATGTGCATAGTCCCAAACAGCTTTTAACTCCTTTAAGTGCTCTAGATTGTTTCTGCTGAAAAGAACCAGTCCTAATTCATGCACATGAATAGTCAAACACACCTTATGACATGTGTTTGATCATAAAGTGTCGTAACACTCCCTTGTTGGTCGCACATGAAACAAGTCCTGAATAATGTCTTGACATTTAGTCAGACATTGTCTTCTTTTTCCAATATTGACTAACACATCTTCATTTATGTTGTCTTCCACTGGATTCTAAGTGTTCTCCTTTCACTTAGACTTAGTATTACTCACCAAGATATCAGAACATCACATTTGTGACATCTCTTAATAATAAAGACCTGAATAATCCTTTTAACATATGTAGAAATAAATAAATTCTCCCAGACATAACCATTAATAACCAGAGAGATATGTGAACTTCTGATCCACCAACTTCACATGGCTAAGACCAACCATGCCTTGTCAAGATCACCAATAATTTCATAATTTCGCAACATGTTGACTAACATTACATCCTCATAAGAGGTATAAGATCTCCATAGGCTTGAACAGTACACAAACCATATATGTATCATTACAGCAACAATCCATAGACAAATACATGACTCCCCCTATCATGTATAACCAATGCTCTAGTTGATTATGAAGACTTGAGCACTATATGAAAAAATTCAACACTTCCCGCATATGTTGAACCTCAACTCCCTCAGTAGAGTCAAACCAGAGTCAGATACCTTGACTTCTTCAAGGACACATCTGGATCCCTGTCCTTCCATAACCACACTTTTTATCATGACCTTTTGAATAGGCAAGATGTCATGCATACTAGGTGTGAAGTCACTCACAAACTCCAAAAACACTTAGCTTGCTTAAAATCTTTTACTAAGATCCAAATCACCAAACCTTTTTTGGAGTGACTTACAGCAGAAAAAAACTTCATCAAAACACTCTGCTCAGACCTCAATATTGAAACAGTCGGTAGAATAAATCATCGAGAGAAAATTAATGAAGTCTCCATCGAACATTTTTTATCCTACCGGGAGGGAAAGGTAAACATCGATTAAACCTGAGAAGGGTTAAATCACGATCAAACAACTGAGAGATACAAGTAAGGGAGTCGATTACGCAAGGGAAAAGTATTAGCACACCTCACGTCTGTGGTACTCCACGGGATCCACTCATGTTGTTCTAATGAAATGGTGTATTCTAATCTAAAGCTTACGAGATAAAGGAAAAATTCTAAGAGGGAATGCATGCAAAAGAAAATACGGGGAAAAGAAGGAATATTTACAAAGTTTCGCTTTCCTGGGCCCTGCGACCAAATGCCTATGTATCCCTTTTAAGGAATCAGAGCGTCGTAGTTCGATTTAAAATTTTACGTTTGTTTTGTGTTTTTATGGATAATTCCGCATTCGCATCCTTACGGTTAGGATTTCAATTTGTGCTTGGTGTTGCAGCTTCTAAAAGACTCATGCTCGCCCCTTCACACACTTAGCATTTTCAAGTTGTTCGAATTTGAAACAAAATATCCTTATTGAAAAGGTTTTAAAGGGAAAAAAGGTCTGAAGACAAAAAAGGTTTGCATTAGTTTGTACTTTTTATTGCAAAAAGAATTTGCAACTTGAACCGTAATAATGTTTGAAAGTGAAAATAGAGCGGGACTCAGTCTAAACCGATTCTCTCTACCCCACAAAACTCAACTGCATACGATTCACATCTTCCTTTATTAAGTGTTTTAGAATTTTCAAAGAAAAAAGAGGTTTTAGTTTTAAGAATGCAAAAGCAAAAGAAAAAAATGTCTAAGGGGAACTATCTAGCTTTATCCCTAATGTTTCATACAATGATGGCCCTAAGGTTCGGATAACAAAAAGGGAAACATCTACCTACGTTAGCATGCATATATTACAACCTAATGTCCAACATGAATAAAAAATGAGACAAGAAATCCTAAGGGAACATGCAAAAGTTACAACCTAATATCTAACTTGAATAGAAAACGAAACAAGAAATCCTAAGGGATCATGCAAAGGTAGAAGCACAAACATAAGTGCAATCAAACACAAAGTCGAGCCGAAGCCAGAACAAACATCGGGTGCGAGCTAGCAAAAAACAAGTGAGTCCAATGGATCTCAAAGTAGGAGTAAGGAACTATATCCACTTGATTTGCTTGAGCACCGGCATCGAGTAACAACTCGAAGCATCAACGTCGAGCGACGCGATCTAACATCGTCGAAATGAAGGAACAAACATGGAGGGTTGATTACAAACCCTCCTCCACTTTATTTGACTCAATGAACTAGAGTAGGCATGGTTCAAAGCATCAATGCATGGTGTGAGCTAGGAATGACACAGACTAGAATGCGTGGGGGCTGATTTACGAGCTCTCCTCCACTTGATTGACTCGATAGCAAGCATAAAGAAAAAGGGAATGGGAATTTCCTACTTAGAGGACTTTAGCAAAAATGCCTCTTTTGAGGTCTTTAAACAAACAAATGAAAATTCTCCTTTTGGAGTCTTTTGCAAACAAAAACATCGCCTCATTTTGAGGACTTTAACAGAAAAAGCATCGCCTCACTTGAGGACTTTTAAACAGATTTCCAACCTAAAGTAGGGACTCTCAGTCATGTATCTCTATTCCTACTTCTTATGGAAAGGAAAACGGTAAAGGATGCGGAAATATAAACCAAAATCAGTACAATACCAAATGAAAAAGTGTTCGTAGCAAGAAAGCAAAAGTAGAATACCTCTAGAAACCTTTGCGTAAGCTAGTATCAACAACATAATAGTCAGAATATGCATTAAAGCATCAATAAAATACTATAAGAATACGTGTCAGATACGTCCGCAATAAACAGAACACCTGCACAAAAGTTCATATCTAGACAAAAACACAAATGATGTATATATCTCATAAAATAAGAATCAAAGTAAATCGCATCTGAAGTGAATCCACAAATCCATAAATAAAGTGGTATATCATGCTTTCTGATCGAATAATCAATACATTAATTAAATGATCAAAAGATCTCAAAGTACCTTGCATAAGTCAACAAACATGTTAGAAATAACTAGGAAACGAAATATGAATTACGCATTCTCATCACAATTAAATTTGGAATTAAATCATGAAGAAATGATATGCAAACATGCATTGCAACGTCAAAATGGCACTCCAGGTAGCAACGTATCACAAACGCGAGTGTGCAAAAAGTCGGAATAAAAATGTCCGAAAACGGTAGCGGTAGACGCCAAACTTACCAACAAGCTCAAATAAACCATAACCGTGAATTAAATCACCCCACGAGTTCTACTTACCATTCCTGGGCAGAAACTCTGTTAACACATGAATCGCATGAAAATTCAATCAGAAATCGACACAACTCAATGCACATGTCCAAAAAATACCAAGGCAAGTGTAATAATGCATAAACCAACAATTAAAACACATTTGAAGCTTAAATTATAAAATCGAACAACACTACATACATGCCATGAAATGATCTGGAAAACACACCGAAATCGGGAAAACTCAACAACAATCATTAAAAAATGCAAAATTAAGCATAAATGTGCATGAAATGAATATCAAAGCACAATGTACATGTTAAAATAAAATTCGAAAAACATTGTTTACATTTACAAAGTGCACAAAAAGTTGTCCTAAAATTCAACCAAAATGATATCAATGCTTCTCAATCAACCAATTAAAGCCAAATACACATTAAGTGTGAATTAAATTTTAAACAAAGTGCATTTTCAAAATTCGGACAACACTACACTGTATCACAAAGTTGTTGACGACAAAGTTGTTCCTTGGAATTATGGAACTGACATTTATTATCATGGCGTCAAGCAAGACCTGTTGGCCATCAAGAATGAAGTTACTGAAGAAACTGATCCTAACATTGGCAACATTGTTGGGACCAATAAAGTTACCAGAAGTGGAAGGATTTTCTCTCCTGAAATCTCTCCAAAGACTGTTGCCACTCCTTTTGTTATTCCTGCTAATACTTATGTTGTTACTCCTGTTGTTATTCCTACTACTGAGTCAACTGAGACGTGGGGCAAAGAAGTATCGGTTGAGCCTTCCCGAACGGAGGCACTTAAAGAAGCCATTCCTGATGCCTCCAAGCGAGAAATGTAGGAAATTTTAAAAATCATACGGAAAAGTGACTACAATGTTGTAAAAAAATTAGGGAAGACCCCCTCAAAGATTTCAATGTTATCCTTGTTATTATACTCCGAAGCCCATGTTAAAGCTTTGGTGAAGTTCCTGAAGTCTGCTCATGTGCCCCAAGATACTTCCACTGACCAATTGGAAGACTGCGTTGCTAGTCTGACTGCCGACAATGGACTAGGCTTCTCCGATGCTGATTTGACTCCTAAGGGAAGAAAACATAATGATTCAATGCATGTCTCTATTGAGTGCAGGGGCACTACTATGGCTCATGTTTTAGTTGATACGATTTCGTCTCTGAATGTGCTACCCAAGGGTGCTTTAGACAGATTCGGTTGTGAAGGACTTACATTGAAACCCAGCAATATTGTGGTGAGGGCTTTTGATGGTTCCAATAGAATGGTACACGAGTAGGTGGACATTCCAATTAAAGTGGGTTCCCAAACTCTTGAATCCACTTTCTACGTGATGGACATTCTCCCGTCCTACTCCTGCTTATTAGGATGCCCTTGGATTCACGGGGCTGGCACTGTCACTTCCACCTTGCATCAAATATTAAAATATCTAGTTAATGGAAAGATTATTACAGTCTGTGGCGAAGAAGAGTATATGGTAAGCTACTTGAACTCTTTCAGATGTGTTGAGATGGACTACGAGTTCATTGAGACCCCTTGTCAGAATTTTGAAGAGATTTTTCAAACGATCGTTGTTACCAAAATTGCTGCTGTTATTCCAAAGATTACCAGACCTCCACTAAAAATGGCTTCTCTAGAAGATCCTAAGGTTGTAGTGGAAGAAGGTGGATGTACTATTTGGGGCCAACTTCCTGACATCCCCTACAAGTTTGACAAATTTGGTTTGGGTTTCACTTCAGAAGCTCAAAAAGTTATTTGTTGTGCTCGCTCCAGAGGACCATCACTATGCATCAGCAACCACATAATTGATGTTGTAGAAGACGCTGATAATGACTGTGACCTAGAAAATTGGATCTTCCCTACTATCAATGTTGGACTCAATAATTGGACGACTAGAGACTTTATGTCTATCTCTTTTATACAGGAGTAATTGTTTTTCTATTTTTAAGGATGCGTAATTTTTGAACAATTTAAACTTTAAATGCTTGTGTCTTACCCGAGGCACAACGGTCTATTTGTGAGAGTTATCACATGCCATATGTCATTAATAAATCATTGGACGTTTTTTCATTCAAATTTTATGCTCTCTGTTTTTCTTTTACTTTATTTTGTCAAAATAACTATGTGCTCTTACACACACCCACATATCAAATTGCAGACCCACATCCATAATGGATCCCATTGATAACAATTTTGCTATTGCCAGTTATGACTTTTAAAATCCAATCTACCAAGCCGAGGACGGAGGTGAGGAAGATTGTGAAGTACCAGGAGAACTTGCTAGACTATTACAGCAAGAGGAAAGAGAAATACAACCTCATGAAGATTCGGTCGAGACAGTAAACTTGGGTACTGAGGAGAATAAAAAGGAAGTCAAGATATGTGCCAACTTGGAGAATGGTGTTAAAGAATGGTTAATTCAGATGTTACATGACTAAGTTGATATCTTTTCCTAGTCATACAAAGACATGTCGGGGCTTGACACTGATATTGTGGTTCATCGTCTGCCAACGAAAGAAGACTTCCCTCTAGTGAAGAAAAAGGTTCGTCGTATGCGTCCTGAGACGTCAGAAAAGATCAAGGTTGAACTCATGAAAAATTCAACTCCAGATTCTTAGCTGTTACTTCTTATCAACAATGGGTTGCGAACATGGTATCAGTACCTAAAAAGGACGGTAAGGTGTGTATTACAGAGATTTGAATAGGGCAAGCCCCAAGGATGACTTTCCACTTCCCCATATTGATGTTCTAGTTGAAAACACCGCACAACATAAGATCTTATCTTTCATGGACGATTTTTTCGGTTATAATCAGATCAAAATGGCGGCTGAAGACATGGAGAAAACAAATTTCTTCACACAGTGGGGCACTTTCTGTTACAAAGTTATGCCGTTTGGGTTGAAGAACACCAGGGCCACTTATCAGCGTGTTATGGTAGCTTTGTTCCATGACATGATCCATCACGAGATAAAGGTCGATGTCGATGATATGATAGCCATGTCTCAAACTGAAGAAGAGCACTTGGACCATTTGCAAAAACTATTTGAAAGGTTGGAGAAGTACAAGTTAAGACTGAACCCGAACAAATGCACCTTTGGAGTAAGATCTAGTAAGCTCTTAGGTTTCATTGTCAATGACAAAGGTATTGAAGTAGACCCTGCAAAGTTTAAATCTATATAAGAAATGCCAACTCCCCGCATTGAGAAGGAGGTTAGGGGATTCTTGGGACATCTAAAATACATTGACAGATTCATTTCTCACCTAACCTCTACTTGTGAACCAATCTTCAAATTACTGAAGAAATATCAAGTAGTGAAGTGGAACAACGATTTCCAGACAGCCTTTGATAGAATCAAAGAGTATCTTCAAGAACCTCCAATTTTGATGCCTCTGGTTGAAGGAAGAACTTTGATCATGTACATAGCAGTATTAGAAAATTCAATGGGGACTGTGCTGGGGTAGCATGACGAGTCTGGTCGAAAAGAG
Source organism: Vicia faba (assembly GCA_948472305.1). Taxonomy (NCBI): domain Eukaryota; kingdom Viridiplantae; phylum Streptophyta; class Magnoliopsida; order Fabales; family Fabaceae; genus Vicia; species Vicia faba. Next base: position 62,198,506 of record OX451739.1, on the reverse strand, counting down.
CATGTAATATACTACCTTAGCAAAAAGTTTACCGACTGTGAAACAAGATACTCACTGCTCGAGAAAACTTGTTGCACTTTGGCATGGGCTGCTCACCGACTAAGAAAGTATATATTGACTCACACCACCTTATTGATATCTAAAATGGATCCTATCAAATACATATTTGAGAAGCCCTCTCTCTTTGGAAGAATAGCAAGATGGAAAATGGTCCTAACCGAATATGACATTCAGTACACTACCCAAAAATCAATAAAAGGAAGTTTACTAGATAATCATTTGGCTCATCTGTAGACGACTACCAGTCAATGAATTTTGAGTTCTCGGAAGACAACATCATGCTAATAACTGACTGCGAAGAACCTAGACCAGATGAAGGATCTGAAAAAGGATCCCGATGTACTATGGTCTTTGACGGGGCTTCCAACGCACTCGGTAATGGAATTGGTGCTGTGATTATCTCCCCGGAGGTTGCCATACGCCCTTCACTTCCAGACTATGTTTTAATTGTACCAACAATATGGCCAAATATGAGGCATGCATTATGGGTATCAAGGCTGCTATTGACATGAGGATCAAGTTCTTACAGGTATACAGAGATTCAGCCTTGGTGATCAGCCAAGTTAAAGGGGAATGGGACACGAAACATCCTAATCTCATCCCTTACCGAGAGCATGTGATAACTTTGATCCCATATTTTGAAGAGATTACCTTTGAGCATATTCCATGAGAAGAAAACCAGTTAGCAGACATGCTAGCTACCATGTCATCCATGTTTAAGGTTAGATGGGATAACGAAGCCCCTCAGATCACTATCGAAAGATTAGACGAACTGGCACATTGTTATGAGGTTGATACCGAGGGAGTAGAGGAAAAGCCTTGGTTCCACAAGGTAAAAAGGTATTTTGAAGCCCAAGAATATCCTGAGGGGGCGTCCATAAAAGACAAGAAGTTTCTAAGAAGATTCTCTGCCAAGTTCTTCCTGAGTAACTAAATTCTCTACAAATGCAACCATGATTCCACTTTGCTGCGGTGTATGGACAAGAGAGAAGCGGAGAAGATTATGGAGGATATGCACGAAGGTAACTTTGGCACCCATTCTAGTGGACACACAATGGATGAGAAGATTCTACGAGAAGGATACTACTGGTCCACCATGGAAACAGATTTTCATCATCACTCCCGAACTTGTCACAAATTCCAAATCTATGCTGACAAAGTAAATGTGCCTCTGGTTCCGTTAAATGTCTTGACTTCTCCTTGGCCATTCGCAATGTGGGGTATTGATATGATTGGAGAGATTATAACTACCGCTTCCAATGGACATCGCTTCATCCTTGTTGCAATTTATTACTTCACAAAGTGGGTAGAGGCAGCCTCATTTGCTTGTTTTACCAAGAACATCATGGGTCGGTTCATCAGATACAATCTTATCAGTCAGTATGGTATTCTAGAAATAATTATCACATATAATGGTACGAACCTCAATAATACTATGATCAACGAGCTATGTACGCAATTTAAAACCCAACATCATAACTCTTCTCCTTACCGGCCAAAGTTGAATGACGCTGTGGAAGCTGCCAATAAGAATATAAAGAAGATTATATAGAAGATGACAGTAAAATATAAAGACTGGCATGAGATGTTACCATTTTCTCTTCATGGTTACCGTACCTCAGTGCGCACATCAATAGGGGCAACCCCTTTTTCTCTCATATACAGTATGGAAGTTGTTTTACCCGTCGAGGTCCAGATCCCTTCTCTGAGAATTCTGAAGGATACATGTCTAAGCAAAGACGAATGGATTCAAATCTGACTTGAACAACTGAACTTGATTGACGAGAAGAGGCCTGTGGTTGTTTGTCATGGTCATATGTACCAAAAATGTATGATCAAAGCTTTTGACAAGAAGGTCAGACGTCAGGTATATCAGGTTGGTGACCTAGTAATCAAGCGCATTATCCTGCCACAAGGTGATCCCAGGGGAAAATGGACTCCTACATATGAAGGACCATTTGTGATCAAAAGTATATTTTCTGGTGGATCCATGATATTAACCACCATGGACGGTGACGACCTTCCACACCCTGTAAACATGGACATAATTAAAAGATATTATGCATGAAAAGAGACCCGCTAGGTTGACTGACATAGGAAAAAATAAGGGCATCTGAGCGAACCAAAAGGGTTCGAGCAAAAATTAGCCATATATATGAAAAATCTGTACACCCGGTAAGTCGAAAACTTGAAAAGGCGGCTTGGGCAAAAAAGGGTATCTCGGTGGACTGAAAACCTGAAAGGGCGGTCCAAGAAAAATTAGGGATTAAGAGCGTGTGACTATGTCCGTTGGATCATCTTACAGCCATACTTCATTATCAAATTGACAAGTTTGAATGGTACGAATCAATCCAGTTAGCTTCTGCCAAGCAGCAAAGTGATGAGACACTCAAAGACATAAAGGTAATAGCAGAATTGAAACCCAACGAGATTACTTCACATAGTTGTTTTCTTTTATGTACCACTTTGTATATTTCTCATTTTTACGATGACATTTCTCTTACTGGGATGTCCGTCTCCTTGTACAAAGATGCCTGTTATAGGCAGACTTTCTCAAATCAATACAAAAATTCCTCTTTTAGAGTCCAGAACTATTTGCTTTTATTTTCAATTTGGTTTTCAAAAACGTCCAATGATTATTTTAAATGAACATATGCATTTGAATATGATTACCATTTACAAATATATGCATAAAAAACAGAAAGACAGTTACTAAAGGCTTTAAGAGTTAGGTCAACATCGAAAAGTCATCTGTAAATTCCCACAAAGCAATCATCCCTAGGGGACTATCTTCATAAAATTCATCGTCAGCAAAGATGCATTCCTCGATAAAAAGGATCAATCATTTCTCTAGCATCTTGCAGACTTGCCCAGCATGGTCTATGGACCTCTTGGATTCCCCAACAGATTTTCATAAAATCCCCAAGCAGTTTATGAAACTTCTTTCCCCAGTAGGGTTTATTTCTCTAGCTATGGAATATCATCCCCAAGCGGAGCTTATTTCTCCAAGTTGGTAAAATCTTCCAACAGAACACTTTTCTCCAGCAGCAGTCAGGGATTTATTTTCCCCAGTTAAACGACACTACAAGGAGCAACTGATACGCTCACATTCATACATCATTTACAAACATCATAGCATATACATATAATACAATCTCCTTTATTTTGAGAACATCTTTTCCCAATGCATTTCATACATCATGACATTACATACAACTAACTCTTTACCTTTTCAGGAAAAGATATATCAACAGACCAACATCATCAATTACTGGTAAGACCAAGAAATATTATCAGAAATAACATCTTCTGGCTCATATTAAATCGACCAATGATTTATTCTGATACTTGTTCCAGTTGAAGATGATCATAGATATTTTCTGGCTCAGATAAATCAACCAATGATTTATTTTGATACTTCTTCCAGATAAAATAAGCATAAAATGTTTGCTAGTTCAGATTAAATTAACCAATGATTTATTCTGATACATATTCCAATAGATCTTTTCAGGCTCAGTTTAAATCGACCAATGATTTATTCTGATACTTCTTCTAGTTAATGATATAGATACCTCTCTGGCTCATATTATATCGACCAATGATTTATTCTGATACTTATTCCAGTTGAGGACGATCGTAAACATCTTTTGGCTCAGATTAAATCTACCAATTATTTATTCTGGCACTTCTTCTGATAGATCATCTTCTAGCTTTAATTAAATCGACCAATGATTTATTCTGATACATCTTCTAGTAGATCTTTTTCTGGCTCAGATTAAATCGACCAATGATTTATTCTGATACTTCCTCCAGTTAAAGACAACAGAGACCTCTTATGGCTCAGATTAAATCTGCCAATGATTTATTCTGATACTTCTTCCAGTTGAAGTCATACATAAATATCTTATGGCTCAGGGTATATCGACCAATAGTTTATTCTGATACTTCTTCCAGTAGATCATTTTCTGGCTTAGGGTAAATCAACCAATGCTTTATTCTGATACTTCTTTCAATCGTAGAGATTTTCTGGCTCAGATAAATCAACCAAAGGATTATTCTGATACTCCTTCCAGAAAATAACAGGCATAAGTATCTGCTGGCTCAGATTAAATCAATCAGATTTATTATGATACGTCTCCCAGTAGACCTTTGTTGGCTCAGATTAAATCGAGCAACGATCTATTCTGATACTTCTCCACTACAAGACGAATATGCACATTTTTTGGCTCATATTAAACCAAAAGTAGATTTATTCTAATACTCCTTCTAGATAATAATAGGCATAAGTATCTGCTGGCTCAAATTAAGTCGACCAATGATTTACTATGATGCTTCTCCTAGTAGACCTTTCCTGGCTCAGATTAAATTGATTAATGATTTATTCGGATACTTCTCCTAGTAGACCTTTACTAGCTCATATTAAATCGAGCAATGATCTGTTCTGATACTTCTCCAGTCAAATACGAATATGCACATTTTCTGGCTCAGATTAAACCAACTGTAGGTTTATTCCGGTGCTTCTTCCAGTTTGCAGTCAACGTTTACTTTGGATGGCATCTATAAGCCCATCTCATATGACTCTCGATGATATCTCCGAATGGCATCTTCGAAGCCCATTCAAGCATACTATCAGCTGACAACGTTACTCCGTGCACTGGCGAGCACAAATTTTTGGGCACTTTAGTCTTCAATCATCTTCCACCTTCAGATCACGAAAGACAGAAAAGCCAATCTAAAATCCTCAGGGTTTAAGATGATTGAATAGGGACAGTTGTTGTACCCTAAAATTTTCCCTCTCATTTTATTCAAAACATACTCCTAGAGGTACTCAAGTGCCCAAGGTTGACCAAGAATTGACTAGACAAATTCTCCTCCTAAGCAATGGATATCCAACTAGGGTTTCATTTTCCACAACGAATTTTGGGTTTAAAAGGCCTCAATTTATTTCCATGGTACCTAATGTGTCCTTAAGAATGTCCATGCCAAGTTTCGTGCCTTGCGTCAAAATTTTGCTCAGCCAATGGCTCAAACATTTGAAAATCAACTATATTAGGTCAAAAGTCAACTATGGCTAATATACAGTCAAACTTCAAGATTTTTTTATCAAAATCAACATTTTGAAGTGATATTCATCATTTAATCAAGGGTTGATCTTTATTCCTCAAGGAATGCTCTCAAATCATTAAGAATCCAAAATTGTAAAATTAGGGTTTCTTAGGAAAAGTCAACTAAACTTTGACCAAGCATAACTTTCACATGCTTCATCCTTTTTTCACCAAACAAATCCCATTTTGAAGAGAATTCAATTCCCTAAAAATTTTCTTCTATCCTCAAGTTCAAGAAATGCGTCATTTGGAAGATATGAGCTCATACATTACATGTCATTTTTAAAAGGTCAACAAAAGACACTTTTTGTCAACACAATTTACATCAATAAAAATTATTCAAATGCAAATTGATAAAAATAGATATTGAATAAGACATCTTGGGCTTTCCAAAAAGTCCAGGATCATCTTCAAAGGATAAAAATTGAGCAAGTTATGGCTTGCACAAGTTGGGGAATTTTGAGAAATTTCAAGAAATACACATTGAGCAAATTTGTGTTTTTAGGTTAATGGGCCTAATTTTTGGGACTTGAACATGTTCATGACATGTCTAAGGACCTATAAACCTATCCATGCAATATTTTGATTTTGATTTTTATTTATTTGAGTTTTTATTCATTTAAATAGGAATTAAATCAAAATATAATGAAAACTAATGGGCTAGTACATATGGGCTTGGCCTTTGATCATATTTGAGGCCCATACATGGAAATATATCTTCACATTATGGAAGATTTTCAAAGATTTTTTGGAACAAAATTAAGCCATGATTACATGAGATTCTTTCCACAATTGTTAACCTAATTGTACCCTCATATATACCCCACAATTCAGAACACAAGGACACACGCATCTACCTCAAAAACCCTAAGAAAATCTCCAAAGTTTCAAAAAAAGTGCAAACTGTTTTCATTCGATCTAGATCCCCTCGATCCAATTTAAGGACTCTATCACGTTCCTCGTAGAAACTCACATCTTCGTATCCAAGTATCATCGTTTGGTAAGTTTTGTTAGATTCAAAACCTCATATTCATGCTTTGTTGACACACTTAATGGTTTGATTTGTGTTCAGGGCAACTATTAGTACAGGTTTGACGTATCGTATGTGAGTTTTGACGTTTAAAACGCAAGATTCCCTTGTTAGGGCATCCATGGCCGTTAAGCTTTATTCTCCTTGGTACAATGAATTTCAGACCAAACTAACCATGCCATCAGATTCGCAAGGGTCCAATTAGTCTAGTAGGATCTTTCGTTTTCTTGTTTTCATTGATTTGTGCAGGATTTGATTTTCAAGGCCATCAGAGAAGATAACCGGAGATTGGTTCACTGACTTGTGCCCTAGCGTGCCCTCACGTGATTGGTTCATTCAAACACCAAGGGCCCACTGAAATGCGCGTGTTTGACAACTCAGCAACTTAACTTGTTTTACATTATATTATTATTGATTGAGATATACTCCCGGATGTAAGGCCGTCCCAACGGTTGAGTGTGTATGTGTTAAGGCATTATGTGTGTGCCAGGGCAGAGGTTCGATCCCTGCCTCTTGCACATTATTTTTATAATTATTCTTTGCAGATCCAATGTTCCAAGGTTGAACGTGCATATGGTGTACCATATGGCCATCACCATCAGATCTCAGGAGTCTAGATTCAAAGATTTTAGGCATGCAGTCCACGCAGCACCTCCGAGAGGCTCCCCTCACCAGATCCAACGCAGCTTCTGGGCTCTCCCTGATTTGGGCCTAAGAATTCTCAATTCACACCCCCCATTGCTTCATGACATCAGGCTTTTTTTAATTTCTTTTTTTTTTGTTTTATTTGTTTTGTTTTAGTTATTTCTTTTAATCATTTTTTAATTATAACCATAAAATCAGGAAAAACACAAAAACTAAGATTTATTTATTTTTTATTAAATTTAATTTTCATAAATTAATTTAGTTAATTACTTTGACTTATTTCCTTAATTTAAAATCAATTAGAACTAGGATTTAATTAATTTCAATTCTTTTTCATAATAAAAAATACAAAAAAGATATTAGAATTAATTTCTTTTTTAGGATTATTTTTAATTACCTTTTTTTATTTAACTAATTAATTTTAATTTAAACATTTCTTTTAAAATAAACAAAAACAACAAAAGAGAATTTTTTTATTTACTTAGAAATTTTTTAGGGTTTTAAACATTCTTTTTAATCCATGTGCGTTTAGTACTTTCGCATTATTACCTTTTTTAATATTATATCTTCCCATGAATTGTAATAGACTAATTAGGGTTTTTCTGCTTTTATCCCCTTTTGGACTTGTAATTTTCCCCCTCCCCGAAGCCATGTAATAGTTAGGTTTTAATTTCCGCACTTTAATTTCCCGCACTGATATTAAACTGTTAGATGTATGCCTAATAGGATTACATGACAAGAATTGAAAACAAAAAGTTAAAAAACCTAACATCAAATAAAAATAACTGAATACAACAAACTCGCACATGTGCACATCTAGGATAGTCTCACTTTGGTTTCCTTCGAAATAAAACAGTCATAACTCTGGAATGTGAGGTATTTTAATGTCTACCCTCTGGTTTAAAGATCACAAAAATGACCCTCTCGATGTTGCCTCAGTATGATCTTAAGACTTTAGGGTGGTTACTAAGGTATCTCACCAAGTTGCCTTTATGATTGTACGATGACCCTCGATTGTCCCTCAAACATCCACTGATAGGGCTACCTACTCACTAATAGTAGGATAGCATTGTCTAAAGGAAAAGAGGAAAATAACAAACCTTTTTTAGTAGGTAGATAGTTCTTAAATGCTTGCTCAAATAAAAAAAATTTCCACACATACACTCTTTTCTAAAAAATATTTTTAAAGACACTTTGTATACGTTCTCCACGACACAAGAAACATTACAAAGATCTCTGCACTAAGGCGTCTTTTCAAAATACTTTTTCAAACACACAAACACACGAAATTTTCAAATGATCTAGCAACTAAGAGCCCGTAGATAACTACAGATGGAAAGGGTGCTAACACCTTCCCTTTCCATAATCTACCCCCTTACTCAAAAATAATCTCGAAAGGTATTTTTTCTGTTCTTTTCACCCTTTCCTTTGTTGGATAAAATAAAAGTCGACGGTGACTCTTGCTTACCACAACATTTGCGAATAAAAAACTCAAAACCACTATAACAGTCGGTTCTGCCACCGTATTACAGATGTTCACAAAATAAATGAGATTATGCTATATTCATTTTTTATGCATATGTCATGATGCATGAATGTGAAATGTTACTGAAGTAAATCTTTGTCTAGAAAATAAATCCTTGAAAACTACTGGGAAGATTTGGAAAGCTAAATCCCGAACTACTGCTGGAGATGGAGAATATGTGTATCTTCGACTTTATTTAGAGTGTACCACTGGGGATTCCTGTCTCATTGTTTTGAAGAAATTCTGTAGGGAATGTCGATTTCTATTTGAGGGATAGAGCTCAGGAACCTTGGTTGTCCATTACTCTACTGGGGAATTATAATTTGATTGGGGAGAGTAAAATTTAACTGGTATTTGGTCGAATTCTAGTCTTTGCAGCAACTTTCTGGGGATAATAACGACTCCGCTGAGGACAAAAGGGTTTTGTCCCTTGATTTGTAACAGTTTGAGAAAAGACTCGTGTTGGGGAATCTATAATTTGTTGAGGAGAATATTTTGATGACCTTATTGGGGAGATGAATTCTTTTGGGAGAATTCTGCAAAGTTTCTTATTTCCAGTTAAGACCAACTCAGCTGGAGAAAGGGTTATTAGGAGATTATACTTTATGGGGATAATCTTATTAAAGCAACTCTGTGGGGATATCCCAAATGTTTATTACATATATTTGTTAATAGTTAATCATGTTCATATGCATATGTTCATTCAATTTTAACCATTGGATGTTTTTGCACTCAAAATAGAAAAAAAAACAAACAAAAATGTTTGCACTCCGAAGTATATTTGTATTGATGTTTTGCCTATAAACAGGAATTTTTTGTACAAGGAGACAGAAATCCTAGTAAGAGGAAATCATCGAAAGAATGAAAATAATACAAAATGAAAACAAAAAAGTAGCCATATGGAAGTAATCTCATTGGGTTCCAACTCCTCTATTGCCCTTATGTCTTCGAACATCATCCCTTGCCGTTGAAAGAAGTTGATTGAATTGATTTTATACCAATGAACTTGGACCTTAGTAATAAATATGGCCTTAGTGATTTCACAAGACATAGTCATACACTTTGATACTTAACTTTTGCCTGGACCGTTCTTTCGGGTTTTCATCCCACCAGGATACACTTTTTTTCCCAAGCCGCCCTTTCAGGTTTTCGACTTGCCGGGTGTGCAATCTTTAGTTTATATCTCTAAATTTTTCCCGAACCTCTTTGATTCTTTGAGGTGCCCATATTTTTTCCTAGGTATGTCAACCTAGCGAATCATTCTTATCTGTAGTATTTTTTGACTATGTTCGCGTTCATAGGATGCGGAAAATCTTTGTCGTCCATAATAGTTAGCATCATAGCACCTCCAGAGAATACTTTCATAACAAAAAATTTCCCTTTGTAAGTAGGAGTCCATTTGCCCCTGGGATGTCCTTAAGGAAGAATGATGCGCTTTATTACCAAATCGTCAGTCTGATACACTCGAGGTTTGATCTTCTTGTTGAAAGCCTTGATCATACGCTTTTGATACATTTGACCATGACAAACATCAGCCAGTCTCTTCTCATCAATTAAGTTCAACTGATCCGACCTAGTCTGAATCCATTCATCTTCGCTTAAGTCTTCTTCTTTCATAATCCATAAGGAAGGAATCTGAACTTCCACAGGCAGGACAACTTCCATGCCATAGACTAAAGAAAAAGGAGTTGCCCCAGTTGATGTTTGAGCCAAAGTACAGTAGCAATGAAGAGCAAAGGGTAGAATCTCATGCCAATCTTTATAGGTTACTACCATCTTTTACACAATCTTCTTTGTGTTTTTATTGGCAACTTCCACTGTGCCATTAATCTTAGGCCTGTATGGAGAAGAATTGTGATTCTTGATTTTGAACTACATACAAAGTTCAGTGATCATAGCATTGTTGAGATTGGTTCCGTTATCATTGATGATCCTTTCATGGATGCCGTACCGGAAAATGAGGTTATGCTTGATAAATCGGGCTACCACATTCTTAGTGACTGAGGTAAATGAAGCAGCTTCGACCCATTTGGTGAAGTAGTCGATGGCAACAAGGATGAAACAATGTCCATTAGAGGTAGTGGGCTTGATCTCTCCAATCGTGTTAATTCCCCACATTGCAAATGGCCACAGAGTAGTCATGACATTCAAAGGAATTGGAGGCACATGAACCTTGTCGGCATAGATTTGACACTTATGGCAACTCCTCGAGTGATGATGACAATCATTTTCCATGGTTGACCAATAGTAACCAGCCCTCAGAATCTTCTTGGACATAGTGTACCCGCTAGAGTGGGTTCCAAAGACACCTTTATGCATGGCTTCCATAATCTTCTCTGCCTCTTTCTTGTCCACACAACGGAGTAGAGTCGAATCATGGTTGCGTTTGTACAAAATCCCATTGCTTAGGAAGAATTTGGATGAGAATCTTTGCAGGAATTTCTTGTCGTTGATGGAATCTCCTTTAGGATACTCTTGTTCTTCAAGCTATCTCCTCACTTCATGATACCAAGGCTTCTCCTCATCCGTGTCAATCTCATAATGGTGTGCAGGTTCGTCAAATCTTTCGATAGTAATTTTGGGAGCTTCGTTGTCCCAATTCACCTTGAACATGGATGACATTGTCTCAAAAGCATCTGCCAACTGGTTTTCTTCTCTTGGGAAGTTTTCAAAGGTAACCTCCTCAAAGTATGGGATCAAAGTTAACACGAACTTTTTGTAGGGGATCAAATTTGGATGCTTAGTATCCCATTCTCCTTTGATTTGACTGATTACTAAAGGTGAATCTCCGTACACACTTAACAATTTGATTCTTAGGTCAATGGCATCCTTAAGACCCAAGATGCACGCTTCATACTCGGTCATGTTGTTTGTACAATCGAAGCAAAGTCTTCTAGTGAAAGGTGTATGGAAACCTTCGAGGGAAATGATCACAACACCAATTACATTACCTAAAGCATTGAAAGCTCCATCAAAACCATAGTCCATTGGGATCCTTGTTCAGGTCCTTCATATGGTCCAGGATTTTCACAATCAGTTATCAGCATGATATTCTCGTTCGGGATTTCAAAATTTATGGATTAGTAGTCATCAACAGCTTGATGGGCCAAACGATCCGCCATTATCCTTCCATTGACTGCTTTTGTGTAGTGTATTGGATGTCATATTCGGTCAAGATCATTTTCTATCTAGCTATTCGTCTGGAGAGAGTTGGTTTCTCGAAGATATACTTGATGGGGTCCATCTTAGAAATCAATATATTGGTGTGAGTCAGCATATATTGTCTTAGCCGGAGAGTAGCCCATGCCAGAGCGTGGCAAGTTTTCTCGAGCAGTGAATATCTTGTTTCACAGTCGGTAAAATTTTTGCTCAGGTAGTATATTGCATGCTCTTTTCGGCCAAAATCGTCATGTTGGCCCAACACACACCCACAATGAATTCTCTAATACATTCAAGTACATAATCAGAGGTCTTCCTTCAAATGGAGGTATGCGGATGGGAGGTTCTTATAATTATTCTTTGATCTTGTCAAAGGCTGCTCGAAAGTCGTTGTTCCATCTGACTACTTGATCTTTCTTCAACAGTTTGAAGATTGGATCACAAGTAGTAGTTAGGTGAGATATGAACCGGGAAATATAGTTGAGTCGACCCAAGAAACCCCTGACCTCCTTCTCAGTATAGGGAATTGGCATTTCTTGTATGGCTTTGACTTTTGCAGGGTCGATCTCAATACCTTTTCCACTGATGACAAACCCTAAGTGTTTTCTAGATCTTACCCGAAGGTGCATTTGTTGGGATTCACCCTTAGCTTGTATTTCTTCAACCTTTAAAAAACTTGTGAAGATGATCAAGGTGTTGTTCCTCAGTTTTCAACCTAGCAATCATATCATCAGCGTACACTTATATCTCATGATGGATCATATCATGAAATAAAGCTACCATAACTCGTTGATAGGTTGCCCCTACATTCTTCAAACCAAAAGGCATGACCTTATAGCAGAAAGTCCCCCACTGTATGATAAAGGTGGTCTTTTCCATGTCCTCGGGAGCCATTTTGATTTGGTTGTAGCTGGAGAAGCCATCCATGAAAGAGAAGACTTTATGTTGAGCAGTGTTGTCGACCAAGACGTCAATATGCGGTAGTGGGAAGTCATCTTTGGGGCTTGCCCTATTCAAATCCCTATATTCTATGTGCATATGGACTTTTCCATCCTTCTTCGGTACCGAAACCACATTTTCCACCCATTGGGGGTATGGCGTTACTTCCAAAAACCCTGCATTAAATTGCTTTATTACCTCAGCTTTTATTTTCTCAGACATGTTTGGCCGCATGCGACGAACCTTTTGCTTGACTGGAGAATAATCTTCCTTCATCAGTAGACGATGAACCACAATTCCAGTATCAAGTCCCGGCATATCTTCATATGACCAAGAAACACCTCAACATAGTCATGCAACATCTGAACCAAAATTCCCTTGATACTGTCTTCCAAGTTGGCATCGATCTTGACTTCCCTCTTGTCTGTTTCAGTACCTAGGTTGATCTCTTCAATTGGTTCCTTGTGTGGTTGAATGGCCTCTTCCTCTTGCATCAAAAGTCTGGCTAGTTCCCTAGGTATTTCATAATCTTCTTCGCCTTTGTCTTCGGCTTGGTAGATTGGATGTTCAAAGTCATACATGGTAATAGCAGAGTAGTTGCCAATGAGATCCGGAGTGGATATGGATCTGCAAATGCGTGTGTGTGCATGTAAGGTCACATGGCTATTTTGAAAATGCAATAAAGTGAAAGAAAGACAATGAATGCAAAATTTGAATGCAAAAGAATCCAATGTTTTTTAATTAAATGATCATATGGCATATGAGAATGAACAAACCCTTAACAAAAGGACCATGGTGCCCCGGGAATGGCACATGACTTAAAGTTATTGTTTCAATAAAATTACAAATATAGTTCTTAAATTAATAAAACGGTAAATGGTAATTACTCCTTATTGAAGGAGATTGGAATGAAGTCCTTGGTACGCTAGTTGTTGAGCCCTTCATCAACAGTCGGGTAGATCCAGTCATCAAAGTCACAGTCCTTGTCAGAGTCTCCAAGAGCATTCACTTCAAGATTACTTACGGGAAGAGGTGGTTTCCCTGCACAAACATGTCTGTCCTCCTTTTGAGTTTGGCAGTGAAGCCCAAACCACATTTGTCTGACTTGAAAGGGATGTCTGGGAGTTATCCCCAAATGGAACAACCTCTGTCTTCGATCACAGTGCAAGCATCGTTAAGGGAAGCCATCTTAGGCACATCTTTAATAGCTTTTGGAACATCGGGAACAACTTTGGAAGCAGCAACCATGGGAGAAACCACTTTGAAGGCTTAACAAGGAGTTTCTATGAACTCACCAACTATCTCGACACACTTAAACGAATTCAGATGGCTAACCATAAACACTTCTTCACCACAAACGGTAATGATCTTTCCTTTGACCGGATATTTCAACTTTTGATGAAGTGTAGAAGTCACTGCTCCTGCCCCATGTATCCAGAGGTGTCCAAGTAGGAAAGAGTAAGCAGGACGGATATCCATCACATAGAAAGTTGAATTGAAAATTTGAGACCCAACTCAACTTCCCCATGTACCATCCTTTTTGATCCGTCGAAATCCCTTACCACAATGTCACTTGGCTTCAGCACCAAACCTTCGCAATCCAACCGATCTAGGGCCCCTTTGGGCAGGATATTTAGAGAGGACCCGGTATCCACCAAAACATGGGCTAGAGTATTTCCTTTGCATTCAATAGATACATGCAAAGCTTTATTATGATTTCTTCCAACGGGAGTTAAATTAGTATCTGGGAATCCCAATCCATAATCATCAATTAAACTCGCTAAACAGTTTTCAAACTGAGTAGCCGTAGTCTCTTGAGGAACATGCACATTCTTCAAAAAAATTATCAATGCTTGAGCATGTGCATCTGAGCATAGTAATGAATATAGCTAGAAATATTCGAGTGGGTTTTTCCCAATTGCTCTACTATCTTATAATCACTTTTCTTTATAATATTTAAAATCTCCTCCATTTCTTGGGTAGAGGATTCCTCAGTAATAACTTCTTTGGCAGGCGCCTCCATCCTGGAAAGCTCAATCATCTTCATCCTAGTATCAGTATTGGTTTGTCAACACTAATGCGAACAAGTGTAGTTGTGGTGGTTAGAGGTGATATATCAGGAGAGAAAATTCTCCCCGTCCTAGTCACCTTGCTAGACCCAGCAATGTTGGTAATAACAGTAGTCTTGTCTTCATCAATCCAGGAGTCTTGTTTAATACCATGGTAGTATACTTCAGCGCCATAATTCCAAGGTACTGCCTTATGGGAAGAATAAGGGACTGGCCCCAGTGTGGTAATTATCAATGGAGCTATCTTCAGTTCATTGGAAATCCTAATAGGACCTTTTGAAGTGATCCTAATAGGTTTCTCGGAGATAGTGATGATGGATATGTCTTCAACTTCTTGAGGTACAATTTCAGTCAAACTTTTTACGGATGGAGTTCTTTCGAATAGGATCTCATGGATTTCCATTAGGTGTTGGACACCTCTTTACAGTCATTCGCAACCATTGATTTGCACAGAACAACAATAACAGTCTTCAAGGAAACCAGGGAAAACCCCAACTTTCAAAAAATTGTTTTTAACCAACTTCAGGGGTGTGGTCAAGTCATTAACAGAGGAAACAAAAGTAGTATCTTCAATAGCGTTGACACCTTTTCCATGATTTGGCATATATGCCGTGATTACATTTGGAGTTGGAGGAGGATCAAATTCAATGGTCTTATTGTCAATGAGGTCTTGGATTATATTCTTGAGAGACCAACAATCACTCGTGTCATGTTCGGGGCTATTCGAGTGGTAGGCACATTTGGTGTTGGGGTTGTATTTCGGAGAAGCAGTGTTAGGGTTGGAAGGAGGACCTCGCAAGGTCACTAAGTCAGCTTTCAAAAGGTGTTTCAGAGCTTGAGATAGTTTCATATTGATTTTGGTAAATTTTCTTCTTTGAACATCCGGTCTTTGTTGATTATTTTGTTGACAAGGTCGTTGAGTGGGAGTTGGATTAGAAATTAATACAACCCCTACAGAATGGTGACGGTCATTCCTAGCACGACTTCTTGACCCATATATAACATTAGTATCTTTTTTGCCAATAAAAGACTTTTTCACAACTATTGTACCCCAAAATTTGCCCTCTCATTTATCAAGACTTTTCTCACAAGATTTCTTTGACTCAAGACTAGATTAGGGTTTGGTCAGCTCAAGATATCTCATCATGCACTGATGACCCAAAATTAGGGTTTGATATTGCACAAGGATTTTTGGACTATCAATGCTTCATGTGACTTTCAGACATCATTATGGATCCCTAACATCATTCAGGACAAGTTTCAAGCTTTGAACCACATTCTTGATCAATCAATTGGACAGTTGAGCTAAAAATCAACTGTATTGGGGGAAAAGTCAACCATGGCCAATTTACAGTCAAACTTCATAATTTTTGATCCATATCAACATTTTAGACTCATATATATCATTTGATCAAATCATCCAAAGGGCAAAATGGTCAAAATTAGGGTTTTGACTGAGGAAGGGCAATTTCTGGTTTTTAACCTAGCAAATGACCAATTGAGTTAAATCATGATTCAAGGATTTAATTGCATCATCTTAACCTAATAGCATGGTTCAAAACAATGCAATTTCATTGAATTGACAGATGAAATTTGCAATCAACTGATCAAAAGTCAACTGTACACTGAAAAGTCAAACTTTAACTTTTTGGTCAAAATCAAGTGCCAAGGGTCACAATTCATTAAAACATGTAAAAATGTGAAACTTGTTCATCATGAAATCTAAGTTTGAAGATTAGGGTTTAAATTTGAAAATTTTCTAAGTATAGAAAATTTCTTATTTTTTCTCAACTTTAGGCCATTTTTTCACCAGGATGCATAATGATTCAAAGAAAGTTCCCAACATGAAAAATGTAGACCTCCATGAAATCTACAACTTTGATTCACACACTTTTCCATAAATATTCTTGGATCTCAAGATATAAATTTATGAATACATGCTCATGAACTAAGTAACTTAGTGAATTTTTGCCCTAATTTAGGCAGGTTTTAGACCCAATTTCATGGCAATTTTTCACCTAGTTCCAAGAGGTATCTTGAAATTAATTTCAAAGATGAGTTATATAGAACATTGCAAGCTTTCAAAAATGTCCAAGAACTCCTCAAGACCATTTTTGAGTAGGGAGAATCGAAGATGTGAAGTTGGCAATTTCTCACTTTTGATTCAAGCCACTTCATGAAGAACAAAGTTCCAATCAGTACCTATGCTTCCTAATCCATGCTTTACAGGTCCCAAACTTGTTTATTACTCCTGGATTTAATGCTTACTCAGTTGACAAAGCTTTGATCCAAGCCTTAGAGCCATTAACCAAGTTGTAATTCCATAAATGGCATAAAGTGACCATTGCCATTTTGAAAAAGCTCAACTTTTGCCACTTTCCAATTCTTGAGCATTGAACCTGTCTCCTTTGCACATACAAGTACCACAAACCTAAGGCAATTTGTATAGAGCAAATACCAACCCTAAGCAAGCCAGTACAAGCATGTGAAGACTTGTCTCTTCACTTTGCTTCAAAAGCAAAAAAGGTTGCCAAAAGGCTAGAACTCACAAACCTGTGGAAGAGCTGACTTAGGACCTTCTCCATAATAATGTACAAACACAATACAACACAAGACACGATTACTAGAAGCTTGAAAGACTCCCAAACTCAAAAACACCAGAAAACTGTCAAGACTTGCAGTTTTTGCATAAGCATACCAATCTCTCATTTGGCTCGTGCGTTTCAAGTCTTGATCATCAAAACACCTTACCTACTTGATATCTAACTGATATAGACCCTCATCCATGTACTATAACCCCTTCTCCATCATCTGCCATTTTTGTTTTCAAAGCTTGCAGGTTGACTTGGACAAAGAGTTTCAGACACTTTCAAAGCAAGGCAAGGGTTGGAACACACTCACGGAGGTTCAAGCAAGCTCAAGCAATCATCAGGCCTCTATAAAATTCACTCCAACTCCATCCATGATTTCAACTGAAAAAGGTAAAAATCTCAACTTCTATCTCTTTATACAGGCAACCATTGGCCACGATTTATGAATAAACAATGTAGTCCTTATTGCAACGAAGTTGTACATACATTTATCTTGCATTTATTTGGCCTGAGTTGAGAGAATTTTGAACTTGAAGTTTCTGAAAAATTTAGGTTTTAATTTAGGGCTTTTAAAATTCATTCTGATCTTTGATTGTTAGCTTACATGATTTATATGGTTAGAATCGTGAGACAAAATGCTACAACTTTCATGTTATGAATTTTCATTTTCATGGAGAAATGAGAAAGTTACAGGACATCTGGCCAACTTGGGGAAGAAGATGAACTACAGGGAAAGGACCTTGTTCATGTTATGTTATTTTTGTTTCACTTAAATCAACGGATGTATAGCCACCCTAGTGGCAAGGTAGCGCGATGGTGAGACCCATGTCCTGGGTTCGAACCTTGGCGCTACCTTTTGGTTTTTTACATTTTTCCACTTTCAGTTTTGGCTTTTTGCAGGTTTGGGCCTCCACGTTGGGCTTAGCTGTTTTTTTTCTAACTTTCACCACTTGATTATTCAGGGCACCCCCCTTTACCAACTATTTTTATATTTTTATTTTATTTGTTTTATTTTCATTTTTTATTCATTAAATATTTTCTTTAATGCATAAAAATCCTAAAAAACATAAATTTGATAATATTGCATTTTATTTTATTTTATTTTATTTTTCACATAAAAATATATTTTATCTTCAATATATATTATTTATTTTTCTTAATAAACTTGTAAAATATAATTAAAATATGTTTAGTTTAATTTATTTATTTCCTTTTTATCCCATACTTATAAATATTTATTTTTGCATATACAAAAACTTTATATTTTTATACAATATTATTTATTATTTTAATATAAAAAATACATAAAAAATAGTACATAAGAACTTTATTTTCTTTTAAAATAGAAATTAGGGTTAACTTTTTACTAAGAAGTAATTTCTTTAATATTTTTAGGATTAGGTTAAAATTCCTTTTCACATATAAAAAAAACAAAACAAAATATTTTTTCTTGCATGTACATAATATTGCATATTTAAATATTGTATATTATTTATTCTAATATTCTTACAAATTCGATTTGGTTGTAATAATTAATTTAGGTTTACATTCTTGCAAATCCCCATTTAAATTTGTATTCCCCCCTCCCATAAAATTGTTGTAATAGTTTAGTAATATTTACATTACGCAATTTATCGCTTTACATGCCATGTTAGTAATTAGGGTTTGTATGGTAAGATCAAAACAAAGCAAATAGAAAACCCTAAATACAAGATAAAATCAAAGCATGAAAATAACACACTTGCACACAAGCATCCTTAGGTTTTCTCCACTTGGTTTCCTTATATAAAAATAGCCATGTTACGCATGCGAAGTATCTTGGCAAAACAAAACAAATATAAGATCATAGTCCATCGATGACACTATTCAAGGTTGCCTTACAAAATGATCTTGGTCCCTCAAAATGCTAATATACTTTGCAAACATTGCTAATCATGGTTATACGATGACCCACGCTCATCCCGTTTACATCCAAAGATAGGATTGCTTACCAAATCAATGGTAAGACAACAATGTCAAAGGAATAAAAATGCACAAGAAAGACATCTGAGTAGGTAGATTACTTCTAGTTACTTGCTCTATTTTCAAACAACTATCCTTTCTATTTTCAAAACAAACACACACAAAAACATCTTACAAATATTGAAAACATTTTCAAAAGACAAACATCTTTGTATACATTCTTACGAACGAGAATCATTACAAAGATTGCCTAAACGAATGGCCTTTTTTACAAAATACTTTCAAAACCACAACAAAAGCAAGTGATCTAGCAAGTAACTAAGAGCCCATGGAAAACCATGGATAAAAAGGGTGCTAATACCTTCCCTTTTCATAATCAACCCCCCGAACTCAAGAAAACATCTCAAAGGTCTTTCTTGTGCTTTTTCACATTTCCTTTTGGATTAAAGAAAAGTCGGTGGTGACTCTTGCTAACCATAACATTTCTGATAAAACGCAAAACCCTCAAGTCAGTTCTCCCACCGTATCACAGAACTGACGACTCTGTTGGGGATAATATAAAAGTGGGGTTACCTTAAGGTTTAGATCACATTTATTTTCTTACATTGTTTGACTTGTTTGCTTTACATGATGGTTCTTTGTTTGGGTGTGAAATCTTCTACCCGGATTTTGGATACATTATAGGTAAATAGCAATACGTTGTTGAAACTGTGTGGGGTATACCGACGTGGTCTAAGCAATAGCTATGTTAGTGTGACATATTTGTGGGTACCGGTAGCCTTTGAGTAAATCAAAGAGAATACGGGGCCGCTGAGTGATGTCATGAGGCACTAATGAACTTCTAGAACCCTTTACTTGACCAACTTGGCCTTTAGGGTGTAGTGAGATGACCAGCTTTGGTGCAGTCCGAAGTTGGTAGATACTCGATACTACACTCATTAAGGGTTAGTTTCTTGGGATATTTCGGCCGCCATTAAAGAGGCTTGAGCTGAAACAATGACCAAGGAAACAATTCAGTGATATTGATCTCCTTAGAACCCGGTTACTATTACTAAGACAGGTTTGAGCCAACTAAACTTCAAGAGGATACTTACCTATAAAGCCCCATGCAAGCCTAAACTAAGAACTTGTTTGTTTTGCTTGTATATACATACTTGTACATAACATCATGGACATCATGAACATCATATGCATTCAGTAACCATTTCAAGGATTTTGGAGATTCATTTTTGTTCTTGTTTTGTAGGATATGGATTCACTTTGCAGGAAAACTATCCAAATCAACCTTGTAAGAATTCCTCCACAACTCAAGGAGATAGCTTCAAGGATCCCTGAGAACTCTCCATTCACTGAGAGACATGGTCGTCTACTCAACATGGTCACCTCCAAAACAGAGGAGGATATGATGAAGGTGTTCTTCCAGTTCTTTGACCCTTTGCATCATTGCTTCACATTTCCTGACTATCAGCTTGTGCCCACTTTGGAAGAATTCTCTCAACTCTTGAGGATTCCCATTCTCAATAAACTACCTTTCAACGGTACGGAAAGAGACCCAAAGCCAGAAGAGATTGCCCAAGCTCTACACTTGCACTCATCTGATGTCACAACTCATTGGGAAACTAGAAGTGGTGTCAAAGGCCTTCTTAGCAAAGTTTCTGATTGAGAAGGCCCAAAGCTGTTGGAATTCCCTAGACTTGCAATATTTTGAGGAGATTGTGGCTCTTCTTATCTATGGGATGGTCTTGTTTCCCAATCCTGACAAACTCATAGATGTGAGTGCCATCAAAATCTTCATATCACGCAATCTGGTGCCTACATTACTAGGGGATATCCTACACTCTTTTCACAATCGCACAATAAGGAAAAGAGGTGTCGTTATGTGTTGCACTCCTCTCCTGGCAAGATGGTTTATTTCTCATCTTCCCCAATCATTCTTAAAGAATGAGCAAGGATTAAGGTGGTCACAAAGGTTAATGACGCTCAAACATTCAGATATTCATTGGTGCTCTCGATCCAAAGAGAATGTTATCATTGTTGACCGTTGTGGGGAATTCCCTAATGTCCCTCTACTTGGCATTAGGGGAGGCATCAACTACAACCCATGCTTAGCTCTAAGACAGTTTGGTTATGCCCGAAAGGATGGCCCACATGAGATGCTGATTCAGAGTTTGGTATTCGACTACGACAACGACGATCAAGGTCTTCGCCAGAGATTCATCCGATCTTGGAGGATTCTAAACAAGGTGAATAGCAAGACTTTGGGACACAATAATTCCATCCCTCTTGAGCCTTACCTCAAGTGGGTACGAACCCACGCTCAGAGTCTTATGATGCCTTATCCTTCCATTCTCCCGGTAATCATCGAGCCTGTTAAGGAAGGAGAAGTTCCATACACTATCCTACATTCTGACATGCCCACATCTCTTGAAGACCTACAAAGGGATTGGATATATCTCAAAGGAGAGAGAGATACTTTCGAAGCCCAATTCTACCCTAGCGAGAAGAAGATTTTGGAACTCACTAGGCTATTTCATGAGGAGCTGGCTCTAAATGCCTACATAGCACAAAAGAGGATGCGCACTACCTTTTTATCTTAGAGTTTTGTATTATTTTGCCCAAGGAGCATTGATGTATTAAAACTCTATTTTATTAATATAACATGTGTTTCTTTTTGTCTAAACAAACTTGAATCTTTTAAAATCCTTGAAAACATTGCATATGTACATATCATTCATCATAACATAAACAGGTCTTTTGCAACGAGTTTCCTCATCTCTCTACTATTTATTTCAGTAAGATGGATCTCGAACAGACAGTCAAAGATCTTCAGGCTCAAAACATGCAGTTTCAACAGTTACTCACAACCTTGGCCAAAGGACAAGAGAAGTTGAAGACTCTGTTGGCCAAAGAGAAAAAGAAGAAAGAGAAGAAACCAACTGGTGTTGTAATCATGGGGGGAAGGTTTCAAGGACAAACTAGAAGAACCTTGAATTTTGCAGCAACATCTGATGAAGGAGAAGGGAAAGGAAAAGAAACAGCAGTTCCGTCAGAATCTGAAGAGGTGGAAGAAGAGGAAGATTACTCCGAGGAACAGTATCCTCCAGCGGATGATAAGTACAGACATCTTGAAGAGCGTTTGAACATTATGGAAATACAAAGGGTACCAGGTCTAGACTTTGAAGAATTGGGGCTAGTATCGGGAATTGTGATCCCATCAAAGTTCAAAGTGTCGTTGTTTGCAAAATATGATGGGGTGTCATGTCCTAAAATTCACCTCTGATCATACGTGAGAAAGATTCAGCCGCACTCCACCGAGAAAGACCTGTGGGTGCATTTTTTCCAAGATATTTTATCCGGAACACAACTCGATTGGTTTTACCAATTAGAAAGGGCCGACATCCATAACTGGGAAGACCTTGCCGCATCTTTCTATAAACAATACCAGTATAATGCAGATTTGGCGCCTACCCATACTCAACTTCAAAGTATGGCTATGGCTTCAAATGAAGGTTTCAAAGATTACGCGCAGAAATAGAGAGATCTAGCTGGAAGAGTGCAACCTCCTCAGTCTGAAAGGGAGTCGGTGGATATGTTCTTAGGCACTCTATCGGGCCCTTTCTTTAACCATTTGATTGGGAGCTCATCTGCTGGATTTATTGAGTTAATATTAACCAGAGAGAGGGTGGAAGATGGCATAAAAAGTGGAAAGATTCAGAAGGATTTGTCTGCCTCTACAGCTGTGAGAAAGCCTTTCACCCGGAAGAAGGAGGTATCTGTTATTTACCCATAAAGGAATCAAGGGAGAGCTGAACGCCGACCAATGGTAGGGGCCATTATGATCCCAAAGCCTACATCTGATCAACCAAGAAGTAACCAACCGAGGGTGGAAAGGCCAGTCCGACAATTCACCAAAATTAATATGACACTAGACCAGGTTTTACCACATCTTCTGAAATCTAGTTTTGTAACTTTAAAGGAAGCTCCAAAGAATCCCAACATTGCGTCCCCTCATTATCACCCAAATGACTGATGCGCATATCATTCCGAAAGTCTGGGTCACGATACTAACAACTGTTGGGCCTTGAAAAACAAAATTCAAGACCTTATAGATGCAAAAGAGATTGAGTTTGATGCGCCCGAGAAACCAAACATCATTTCCGCTCCTATGCCTAGGCATGGTCATAACACCAATGCTATCGAAGAAGATTTGTTTGTTACCACAGTTGATGAACTCTTGACTCCTCTCCCAACCATTAAGATAAACTTGTTGAAAGCTGGTGTATTCCCAGGTTTTAATGAAGACTGCCATCTTTGCTTATCCTCACCAACTGTTTGCCCTTTGTTGAAGACAGGCATTCAACGCTTGATAGACAACCAAGAGATTCTGTTTGAAAATGCTCCTGTTTCACCTATTCCTGTTGAAGATGTTTCAATCGTAACCATCTCCGCCAATCCTTCCAGGGTCCCCAAAAGACCCGTTAGGATTACATCGGTTCCAAAAACTACTCCTCTTATAATCACAATGCCTGGGTCGGTCCCGTATGAATCAGACAAAAGAATACCGTGGAATTACGGTAGAGACATCTACTACCATGGTATCAAACAAAATGGGCTGGCCTCCAAAGAAATGAGCTCCTAAGAAGAAGACTCCGACATTAGCAGTATTTTCGGAACCAGTAAGATTACCCGTAGCGGTAGAATCTTCTCTCCAGAAATTGCCCCTCCAAAGGCAGTTTTTGGACCCGTGGTTGTTCCTAAAGTTACCTCCATACCAATAATAATATATGTAAGTGTTCCTACTGGCAAAGATGACACAACCCCTGCTATTATCCCTACCAACACTTCTATTGCTGGAATTCGAGGAAAAAGTATTCAAGAAGAGCCTGTCCGGACGAAGGCTCAACCACTGACTATCCCCGAAACCTCTAAGAAGAAAATGGAGGAGATCCTGAGGATAATAAAGAAGAGTGACTATGACGTGGTTGAACAATTGGGGCAAACTCACTCCAAAATCTCCATGCTGGAATTGCTATTGTGTTCTGAGGCACATGTGAAAGCTCTGGTGAAGTTTCTAAAGACAACCCATGTGCCACAAGAGACATCTGCTGACCAATTTCAAGATTGTGTGGCCAGTTTGATAGTTGATAACGGCCTAGGCTTCTCTGATGTTGATTTGACACCAAGAGGGAGAAAGCACAACGAGGCATTACATGTCTCTGTTGAATGTAGAGGAACAACTCTGGCCCATGTCTTAGTGGACACTGGCTCATCTTTGAACGTTTTACCAAAGAAAGCTCTAGACAGATTGGATTGCGAAGGACTGACGTTGAAACCCAGTAACATAGTCGTGAGAGCATTTGATGGCTCAAAGAGGATGGTCCACGGGGAGGTGGACATCCCCATAAAGGTGGGGACTCAGACTTTCAACTCAACTTTCTATGTAATGGACATCCGCCCCTCTTACTCATGTCTGCTAGGACGGCCGTGGATCCATAATGCTGACGCTGTCACCTCTACACTACACCAGATGCTAAAATACCCGGCCCATGGAAATATTATCACTGTACACGGAGAGGAAGAGTATATGATTAGCCACCTCAATTCGTTCTGGTATGTGGAATTGGATGGCGAGTTCATAGAAACTCCTTTTCAACATTTCGAAGAAGTCTCTCAAGAGGTAGCAGTAACCAAGACGGTATCCCAGACCCCCAAAATCACAAGACCTCCTCTTCGGATATTATCTCTAAAGGACGCCAAGGCAGTAGTAGAGGAGGGTGGATGCACCATCTGGGGGCAACTTCCAGACATTCCGTTTAAATCTGACAAGTTTGGCTTAGGGTTTACTTCAAGTGCTCAGAAGGTTGTGCGTCGTGCCCGTGCTGGAGGGCCACCTTTGAAGATTAGAAACCAAGAGGTCAATGCAGTGGAAGATGGTGAAGAAGATGGCAACTTGGAGGATTGGATATTTCCTACTGTCAACGGAGGACTTCGCAATTGGGAAGCCAGAGACTTTGTCCCAATAACTTTTATCTCTCAGTAATTTATCTTTTACATTTTTGTTGGACTTGTAATACTCACAAACAATTCGCACATTTAAAACCTTGTGTCTTACCCGAGGCTCAATGGTCCATTTGTAAGGGTTTTTATTTCATCTTCATATGACATTCAATGAATCATGGACGTTTTTTCACATACAAACCTTTTGTGCTCATTGTCTTTCTTTTACATTTTATTGTTTAAAGATGGATATACCTTTACACACACCCACACTCACAAATGCAGGTACCCCTCCATTCCGGATCCCGTGGGTAACGATACTGCTATGGCCTTTAGTGACTCTGAAGATCTAATCTACCAAGCCAAAGATGAAGGTTAGGAAGATTGTGAAGTACCAGGGGAATTGGCCAGACTACTAGATGTAGCGGTAAAAAAAATGTAGCGGGGTAAATCGGAGATCGAACTATTAATTAATTCGTCTCACAAAAAGCAAGAGTCGCCACTGCGCTTTATTATTTCCAAGGGAAAAGGGAAAAGAGCGAAATAAAACCCTAAAATATGCAATGTAAAATAATACTTTAAAAGTAATGAAAATACAAGGCATTTTGGAAAGAGGTCTAAGGTTCGGGGGTTGGTTATACAATGGGAAGGTATTAGCACCCAATGTATCTATAGTATTCTATAGGAACCTTTTGAAATATCTGTTTATTAAAATGTTTGTTTGATTAAAAATAAATTGTTTTGGCCAAAAAATGGGTATGGACGAGTTTTTGAAGATACGACGACCTAATGTCGAAGTTTTGACTTAAAGGGTGTGAGTTTTGAAAATTTTAATATTTTGGGAAAATTATCTTAAGTTTTTTAATGAAATAATAAAAGGGATGAATGAGGGTATTCGCACGATGTTTTTTAACGACATGAAGTCGACAAAAATTAAACAATTCCCTTGGATTTTGCAAGCAACATGAAGATTAAAACTAAAAGTATAAACACTCCAAGATTTTAAAAGAAAACCAAAAGAGAAGCCATGGAATTAAATCGAAATTATAACAAACTCAACCAACATGTATCATGGGAGGAACATCATAAGCGGGAATAAATTCAAAGAGATAACTTACAAACTTATCAATAAAAGACTAGTTAAAAAAACTAACAAAATTAACTAAAATGTTAACCAAACTAAAAATGAAATATCAAGATTCAAATAAATTATAAAACTAAACTAATTAATTGGGTTATAAACTAAAAACGAAATAAAGGTCCAGCATGGGACTAAAATCGAAATCGAACAATGCTCCTTTCGAACTCTTTTTTTTCTCTTCGAACTCCCTCTTTCGAACTCTCTCTTTTCTTTCTTCGAACTCCCTCTTTCGAACTCTCTCTTTTCTTTCTTCGAACTCCCTCTTTCGAACTCTCTCTTTTCTTTCTTCGAAATCCCTCTTTCGAACTCTCTCTTTTCTTTCTTCGAACTCCCTCTTTCGAACTCTGCTTTTCTCTCTTTCGAACTCTCTTTTTTTTCTCTTTCGAACTCTTCTAAAACAAAATCGAACAACGCCAACGACGAATCCTGCTCCATCAATTCGAACTCTTCTCACTCTCTAAATAAAAAACGAACAACAACACTGCTTCTGGCTTCAAATTCCTTCCCAAATCAAAAACGAACAACACCACTGCTACTTGTTTAGAACTCTTCCTAAATCAAAACGAACAACACCACTGCTACTGGTTTCAAACTCTTCCTAAATAAAAATGAACAACACCACTGTTTCTAGTTTTTTCATGCAGTTAAACATCAAATCAACAAGGTGACAAACATTCATGGCAAGAGAAACAACAATAACAATCTCAGGAGTTCTGATTTATTGAAACTTCAAAAACAACAAAAAATGCAGCAACGATAACTAGTTCACAATATACATCATTATAACAAGCATATCAACAGATTTTTTGAGAAAAAAAGTAGGGATACTTACAAGATCAGAGCAAGTCTGATGGTTTCGATTTTTGACAATGAAATAATAAAGAAATCCAGAGATGAGGCAATATGCTTTTTAATTCCTCCTGCTCTTCTGAAAATTGTTTGTGCTTATTGATGATGTGTGGAACGGAAATTAAGTAGAGGGTGAAAACCAAGGTATGGTGGCTACTGTGTTGTTGAACAGAGCGTGTGAGCCATGGAGGTTTGAAGGGAAACTGATGTAGATGATGGTGGAATGAGGAAGACGGTGATATCGTTTGTGGTTTCTTTCCTTTGTGAACTTTTTATGAACTCTTTGTTTTTTCTTTTCTTTGTGAACTGCCTTTTCTTTATTCTCACTCTCTCTATCAAAAACGAACAACAACACTGCAAGTTTTTGTGTTTTTTTCTCTTTTTGTTCCTCCTTTATTTCGATTACTTATGCCTATTTTTATAGTGAATAAGAATGGGGTTTTGGGAGGGAACTTTGGTGAGTTTGAACAAATGGAATAATCTGATTTAATGCTTTTCTGATACAGTTTTGGTATGTGCCATTTGAGGCAATTCTTGGACTGATGTGCACAGGTTTTTGAACTGGTGTTCCACAGTTTTTTGGTTATGGAGGCAGCAGAGATATGACCGTTAGTTGGGCAGCAGTAACACATAATTTTGTACTGAGCAGCATATGGACAGATTTAATGGACATATTTATATTTTCATAATATTAATAATAAACAACAATGACAATAATAATAAAATAACTGTTAGTAAAACTAAACTAAAAATATAAAAGTGAAATTAAAAAGATATTAAATTTTTTGGTTTTTTTCAAATAAAGTGATGCAAAATATATAAATTATATGTAACTAAGATTTTTTTGATAATTTTAAATTAACATAAAGAACTTGAAAAAATAAAAATAAAAGAATGTGAAATTACTATTTTTTTGAGATTTTTTTTTACTAAATTAAATCTAAAAGACTATAATTTTAACTTAAATGATACAAGAACAAAAAACTAAATGAAACTTAAGGAAACTAATTTTTTTTGTATTTTGAATATTTTGAATAAAAACATAAATAAAATGAAAATAGCATGAACTAAATATTTTTTAGGAATTTTTTTTTTTATGAAAATAAGAATAAAAGAAAGATGATAAAAAATGAGAAAAAAAACATGATTTAATAAAGTCAGGCAAAACCAGTTAAATTTCATTAAATTCACAACAATTTCTAACGTTTCTATTTTTTGGTGGATTTTCAAAGCATAATCATCACTTGACTTGTAAACAAAAAGTTGTAGTTGTTGCAGAGGAGAATCATATGTAAAAGAACCACTAAAAAAATTGAAATTTGAAGAAGTTATGAATTTTTAAAATCTGACTCGAGAATTGGCAAAAAAAGAGGTCGAATCGCTTGTGAACACTTGCTATGTAATAATGCAGATGGGAGGTGGTATCTTAGGTCAAAATTTGGGGTATGACACTACAACAAGAGGAAAGAGCTATTCAACATCATGAGGAACTTGTGGATACAATCAACTTGGGTACCAAGGAGGAAAAGAAAGAAATCAAGGTGGGGGCCAATCTAGAGTCGAGTGTTAAGGAGCGTCTAATTCAACTATTGCACGATTATGTTGAGATCTTTGCCTGGTCATACGAAGACATGTCAGGACTTGATACAGACATCGTGGTACATCGTCTACCCACAAGAAAAGACTGTCCACCAGTAAAACAAAAAGTCCGCCGCATGAGACCTGACATGTCAGGGAAGATCAAAGCGGAAGTCATGAAACAATTCAATGCTGGATTCTTGGCTATCACTTCCTATCCTCAATGGGTTGAAAACATTGTTCCCGTGCCTAAAAAGGACAGTAAAGTACCAATATGCATGGATTATATAGATTTAAATAGGGCCATCCCTAAAGATGATTTTCCACTTCCCCACATCGATATCCTGGTTAACAATACGGCCCAGCACAAAGTATTTTCCTTCATGTACGGATTCTCAGGTTATAACCAAATCAAAATGGCACCTGAGGATATGGAGAAAACTACATTTGTCACACAGTGGGGCACATTCTGCTATAAAGTGATGCCATTCGGAATAAAGAATGTTGGGGCAACCTATCAACGCGCCATGGTAGCGTTATTTTATGATATGATACATCATGAGATAGAGGTCTATGTAGATGACATGATAGCCCAATCACAAACTGAAGAGGAGCACCTTGATCATTTGCAAAAGTTGTTTGAGAGATTGAAGGAGTATAAACTAAGGTTGAATCTAAACAAGTGCATATTCGGAGTATGGTCCGGTAAACTCCTAGGCTTTGTTGTCAGCAACAAAGGCATCGAGGTTGACCCTGACAAGGTTAAAGTGATACAAGAAATGCCTGCTCCTCGTACTGAGAAGGAAGTCAGAGGATTCTTGGGACGCATGAATTATATTGCCAGATTCGTTTCTCACCTGACAGCTACTTGTGAGCCAATCTTCAAACTATTGAAGAAAGATCAAGTAGTCAAGTGGAATGATGAGTGCCAGTTTGCTTTTGACAAGATCAAAGAGTATTTACAAAAGCCTCCTGTTTCGATGCCACCCGTCGAGGGAAGACCACTGATCATGTATCTAACCGTTTTAGAGAACTCAATGGGGTGTGTATTGGGGAAGCATGACGAGTCTGGCCGAAAATAGCACGCTATTTACTACCAGAGCAAAAAGTTTACCGACTGTGAAACCAGATATTCACTGCTCGAGAAAACTTGATACGCTCTGGAATGGGCTGCTCGCCGACTAAGACAGTATATGCTGACTCATACTACCTTGTTGATATCTAAGATGGATCCGATAAAGTACATCTTCGAGAAGCCTGCTTTGTCTGGGAGGATAGCTAGATGGTAGATGATCCTAACAGAATATGACATACAGTATACTACCCAGAAAGCTATAAAAGGCAGTGTGCTAGCTGATCATCTTGCTCATCAAGCCGTAGAAGACTATCAATCCATGAAGTTTGAATTCACGGATGAAGACATCATGACATTAGACAATTGTGAAGAAATCAGACCATATGACGGACCTGAACAAGGATCCCAATGGACCCCGTTCTTTGATTGGGCATCCAATGCACTTGGTAATGGTATCGGAGCTGTACTCATATCTCCAGAAGGGTGTCATACTCCCTTTACTGCCAGACTTTTTTTCAATTGTACGAACAATATGGCGGAGTACGAAGCATGCTTCTTTGGTCTCAGAGCTGCAATAGATTTGGGAATCAAATCCTTAGATGTATTCGGATATTCAGCTTTGGTCATCAGCCAGATCAAAGGAGAATGGGACACTAAGCACCCAAATCTTATCCCTTACAAAGAACATGTTTTGACATTGCTACCACATTTTGAGGAGATTACCTTCGAGCACTTCCCGCGAGAAGAAAATAAGCTAGCAGGTGCTCTAGCCACGATGTCATCTATGTTTAAACTTAATTGGGATAACGAGGCTCCCCAAATGACCATTGAGCGAATGGATGAACCAGCACACTGTCAGAAGATTAATACTGAAGAGGTAGTAAACCAGCCTTGGTTTCATGAAGTCAAGAGGTATCTCGAGGCTCAAGAATATTCAGAAGGAGCTTCAATCAATGATAAAAAGTTCTTAAGGAGATTCTCTGCTAAGTTCTTCCTGAGTAATGGCATCCTATACAAACACAATCATGAATCCATTCTGCTCCGGTGTGTGGATAAGATTGAGGCTGAAAAGATCATGGCTGAATTACATGAAGGTACTTTTGGCACCCACTCCAGTGGTCATACGATGGCGAAGAAAATCCTATGGGCAGACTATTATTGGTCTACCATGGAAGCAGACTGCTATCAACACTCTCGAACCTGTCATAAGTGTCAAATTTATATTGATAAGGTGCACGTACCTCCGGTTCCTCTGAATGTCTTGACGGCTCCTTAGCCCTTTGCTATGTGGGGAATCGATATGATTGGGGAGATCAAGCCTACAACCTCCAATGGACACCGCTTAATTCTAGTGGCCATTGACTATTTTACAAAGTGGGTTGAAGTAGCTTCCTTCGCATCTGTTACTAAGAATGTTGTTGCCCGCTTCATCAAGCAAAATCTCATTTGCCGGTACGGTATCCCATAAAGGATCATCACAGATAATGGTATAAACCTTAAAAATACTATGATCATCTCCTTGTGCGAACAGTTCAAGATTCAGCATCACAATTCGTCCCCCTATCGGCCAAAGATGAATGGTGTCGTCGAAGCTGCAAATAAAAACATTAAAAAGATCATACAGAAAATGACAGTCACCTACAAGGAATGGCATGAGATGCTACCATTTGCTCTCCATGGGTATCGTACCATGGCTCGCACATCAACTGGGGAAACACCCTATTCTTTGGTTTATGGCATGGAGGTTGTCTTGCCTATTGAGGTTCAGATCCCCTCTTTAAGAATTGTGAGAGATTCAGGTTTGAGTGAGGACGATTGGATCCAGACTCGACTTGATCAATTGAACTTAATTGATGAAAAGAGACTTACTACTATTTGCCATGGTCAGATGTATCAAAAACGGATGATCAAGGATTTCAACAAGAAAGCCAGACGCCAAGTATATCAAGTTGGAGATCTAGTGATCAAACGCATTATCTTACCACAAAGTGATCCCAGGGGCAAATGGACTCCTACCTATGAAGGACCATTTATAATCAAGAACATATTCTCCGGTGGGGCAATGATCTTAACCACCATGGACGGTGAAGACCTGCCACACCCTACGAACACAGACATAGTCAAAAGATACTACGTATAAGAGACCCACTAGGTTGACACACCTAGGCAAAAAAAGGGCATCCTGGCGAACCAAAAAGGTTTGGGCAAAAATTAGGGATAAAAAAAATCTGTACACCTGGCAAGTTAAAAACCTGAAAGGGCGACTTGGGCAAAAAAGGGTTTCCCGATGGACTGAAAACCCGAAAGGGCGGCCCAGGAAAAAGTTAGGGAATTAAAGCGTATGACTATGTCCCGTCGGATCACTTTGTGGACGACACCTGACTTCCCCTAACAAAGTTCAGATTTTCTGATCAATTCAATCATCTTCGAACGAAGCAACAAATAGACAAGATATTCGGAGATACGAAAGCTATAGCAGAATGGGAACCCCATGGGATTATCACACATAGCTATCTTTCTTTGTATAAATTTTTCTTGCTTTTATAGCACCATTCTCTTACTAGGATGTCTGTCTCCTTTGTACAAAATACTTATTCAAAGTTAAATATAAAGATATCTCTTTGAAAGTACAGAAAACTATTTGTCTTTTTCTTTACACTTGTGTTTTATTTGCAAAAACGTCCAATGATTCATTAATGAACATATGCATTTGAACATAATTTCTGTTTACAAATAAACAAAATGAGAAAGACAATTACTGATAGGTTGAAAGGATAGGAAAACGTCTTTAGGATATTCCATAAGCAATCCCACAGTACGTCATTTAAATCCCCAGCGAAACTAAAATTTCAAGTTATTAATCCCCTTTAGGAATCATCAGATTTCTCTGGATTCCCGAGCAAATCTTACAAGAAGTACACGACATCACCCTCACAACAGAATTTACTTCTCTCAGCAAGAGTTCTTCAGCACTTCAGTCTCGAGACGTTGGAAATTCAACATATCCTCATGAACATTCAAGAATTTCTTTTCCTCAATCAGACAGCAATACAGCAAATCAGCTTACATGCGCATACATTACATCCATATATCATAAACATTGATAAAACACATATATTGCATCATACATTTCATGCAAAATAATTTGGTGTTCCAACTAACATTTTACCCTTTTCAGGATAAGATAAAATAGCTATCATTAATAATATTCAATCAAATACAGTACGGATACGCTCCAGACACGGATGCCATTCTGATACTCATTCAGATATTCAAGTTCAGATACAGTACAAATACGCTTGGGACACGGATACCATTATGATACTCATTCAGATATTCAAGTTCAGATACAGTACGGATACACTCCAGACACGGATGCCATTTTGATACTCATTCAGATTTCAAGTTCAGATACAATACAATATGGAACAGATACACTCCAGACGCGGATGCCATTCTGTTACTCATTCAGATTCCAAGTCCAAATACAGTTCAGATACGCTCTAAACACATATGCCATTCTGATACTCATTCTTTCAGCTTACAACTTACAATTCAACAAACATTCTTGGATGGTATCTAAAAAGCCCGTCTCCAACAAGACTATATCACTTCTCCAAATGGCATCTTTAAGCCCATTCCCTCAACTACACATCGTCGAGTTCAAATTTATGGGCACTCTAGTGTCCAATCATCTTTCACCTTCGAGTCACGAATGGCAAAACTTGCCAATCTAACTCCTCAGGTTTAAGAAGATTGAACAGGGGCAGTTGTTGTACCCCAAAATTTACCCTCTCATTTATCAAGACTTTTCTCATAAGATTTCTTTGACTCAAGACTGGATTAGGGTTTGGTCAGCTCAAGACATCTCATCATGCATTGATGACCCAAAATTAGAGTTTGATATTGCACAAGGATTTTTGTACTATCAATGTTTCATGTGACTTTCAAACATCATTATGGATCCCTAAGATCACTCAGGACAAGTTTTAAGCTTTGAACCACATTCTTGTTCAGTCAATTGGACAGTTGACCTAAAAATCAGTTGTATTGGGGAAAAAGTCAACCATGGCCAATTTACAGTCAAACTTCATAATTTTTAATCCACATCAACATTTTAGACTCATATATATCATTTGATCAAGTTTGGATCACAATTCCTCAAGAAATTTGATCAAATAATCAAAAGGGCAAAATGGTCAAAATTAGGGTTTTGACTGAGGAAGGGCAATTTCTGGTTTTTAACCTAGCAAATGACCAATTTAGTTAAAGAATGATTTCAAGGATTCAATTGCATCATATTAACCTAATAGCATGGTTCAAAACATTGCAATTTCATTGGATTGACAGATGAAATTTGCAATCAACTGATCAAAAGTCAAATGTACTATGAAAAGTCAAACTTTAACTTTTTGGTCAAAATCAAGTGCCAAGGGTCACAATTCATTAAAACATGTAAAAATGTGAAACTTGTTCATCAAGAAATCCAAGTTTGAAGATTAGGGTTTAAATTTGAAAATTTTCTTAACTTAGAAAATTTTCTAAGTATAGAAAATTTCTTATTTTTTCTCAACTTTAAGCCATTTTTTCACCATGATGCCTAATGATTCAAAGAAAGTTCCCAACATGAAAGTTGTAGACCTCCATGAAATATACAACTTTTATTCACACACTTTTCCCTAAAGATGCTTGGATCTCGATATATAAATTTATGAATACATGCTCATGAACTAAGTAACTTAGTGAATTTTTGCCCTAATTTACGCAGGTTTTGGACCCAACATCATGGAAATTTTTCACCTAGTTCCAAAAGGTATCTTGAAATGCATTTCAAAGATGAGTTATAGATAACATTGCAATATTTCCAAAATGTCCAAGAACTCCTCAAGATCATTTTTTAGTAGGGAGAATCGAAGATATGAAGTTGGCAATTTCTCACTTTTGATTCAAGCCACTTCATGAAGAACAAAGTTCCAATCAGTACCTATGCTACCTAATCCATGCTTTACAGGTCCCAAACTTGTTTCTTACTCCTTAATTTAATGCTTACTCAGTTGAAAAAGCTTTGATCCAAGCCTTAGAGCCATTACCCAAGTTGTAATTCCATAAATGGCATAAAGTGACCATTGCCATTTTGAAAAAGCTCAACTTTTGCCACTTTCCAATTCTTGAGCATTGAACCATGTCTCTATTTCACATACAAGTACCAAAGACCTAAGGAAATTTTTATAGAGAAAATACCAACCCTAAGCAAGCCAGTACAAGCATGTGAAGACTTGTCTCTTCACTTTGCTTCAAAAGCAAGAAAGGTTGCCAAAAGGCTAGAACTCACAAACCTGTGGAAGAGCTGACTTAGGACATTCTCCATAATAATATACAAACACAATACAACACAAGACACGATTACTAAAAGCCTGAAAGACTCCCAAACTCAAAAACACCAGAAAACTGTCAAGACTTGCAGTTTTTGCATAAGCATACCAATCTCTCATTTGGCTCGTGCTTTTCAAGTCTTGATCATCAAAACACCTTACCTACTTGATATCTAACTGATCCAGACCCTCATCCCTGTACTGTAACCCCTTATACATCATCTGCCATTTTTGTTTTCAAAGCTTGCAGGTTGACTTGGACAAAGAGTTTCAGACACTTTCAAAGAAAGGCAAGGGTTGGAACACACTCAGGGAGGTCCAAGCAAGCTCAAGCAATCATCAGGCCTCCATAAAATTCACTCCAACTCCATCCACGATTTCAACTGAAAGAGGTAAAAATCTCAACTTCTATCTCTTTATACAGGCAACTATTGGCCACGATTTATGAGTAAACAATTTAGTCCTTATTGCAACGAAGTTGTACATACATTTATCTTGCATTTATTTGGCCTGAGTTGAGAGAATTTTGAACTTGAAGTTTCTGAAAATTTAGGTTTTAATTTAGGGCTTTTAAAATTCATTCTGATCTTTGATTGTTAGCTTACATGATTTATATGGTTAGAATCGTGAGACAAAATGCTACAACTTTTATGTTATGAGTTTTCATTTTCATGGAGAAATGAGAAAGTTATAGGACATCTAGCCAGCTTGGGGAAGAAGATGAAGTACAGGGCAAGGACCTTGTTCATGTTATGTTATTTTTGTTTCACTTAAATCAACAGATGTATAGCCACTCCAGTGGCAAGGTAGCGCGCTGGTGAGACCCATGTCCTGGGTTCGAACCTTGGCGCTACCTTTTGGTTTTTTACTTTTTTCCACTTTCAGTTTTGGCTTTTTGTAGGTATGGGCCTCCACGTTGAGCTTAGCTGTTTTTTTTTTCTAACTTTCACCACTTGATTATTCAGGGCACCCCCCTTTACCAACTATTTTTATATTTTTATTTTATTTGTTTTATTTACATTTTTTATTCATTAAATATTTTCTTTAATGCATAAAAATCCTAAAAAATATAAATTTGATAATATTGCATTTTATTTTATTTTATTTTTCACATAAAAATATATTTTATCTTCAATATATATTATTTATTTTTCTTAATAAACTTGTAAAATATAATTAAAATATGTTTAGTTTAATTTATTTATTTCCTTTTCATCCCATACTTATAAATATTTATTTTTGCATATATAAAAACTTTATATTTTTATACAATATTATTTATTATTTTAATATAAAAAATACATAAAAAATAGTACATAAGAACTTTATTTTCTTTTAAAATAGAAATTAGAGTTAACTTTTTACTAAGAAGTAATTTCTTTAATATTTTTAGGATTAGGTTAAAATTCCTTTTCACATATAAAAAAAACAAAACAAAATCTTTTTTCTTGCATGTACATAATATTGCATATTTAAATATTATATATTATTTATTCTAATATTCGTACAAATTCGATTTGGTTGTAATAATTTATTTAGGTTTACATTCTTGCAAATCCCCATTTAAATTTGTATTCCCCCCTCCCATAAAATTGTTGTAATAGTTTAGTAATATTTACATTACACAATTTACCGCTTTACATGCCATGTTAGTAATTAGGGTTTGTATGGTAAGATCAAAACAAAGCAAATAGAAAACCCTAAATGCAAGATAAAATCAAATCATGAAAATAACACACTTGCACACAAGCATCCTTAGGTTTTTTCCACTTGGTTGCCTTATATAAAAATAGCCATGTTACGCATGCGAAGTATCTTGGCAAAACAAAACAAATATAAGATCATAGTCCCTCGATGACGCTATTCAAGGTTGCCTTACAAAATGATCTTGGTCCCTCAAAATGCTAAGATACTTTGCAAACATTGCTAATCATGGTTATACGGTGACCCACGCTCGTCCCGTTTACATCCAAAGATAGGGTTGCTTACCAAATCAATGGTAAGACAACAATGTCAAAGGAATAGAAATGCACAAGAAAGACATTTGAGTAGGTAGATTACTTCTAGTTACTATCTCTATTTTCAAACAGCTATCCTTGCTGTTGTACCCCAAAATTTGCCCTCCCATATTCTTCAAGAAATTGCCAAGTCAAAGCTTCAAGATTCCCCAAGGGTTGCACAGTGTAAAAGCCTCCTGAACAGTCAAAATTAGGGTTTTGGTTCTGATCAAGAAAATGAAGTTTCCAAGGGTCCAGTCAAGTCCCACATGCCTACAAATATGGTCAATCATCCTCATACAAAGTCTCAATACTTTCAGCACAAAATTGCACAGTCAAAACCCTAATTGCACTACAGTCAATTGTAGGGGCAAAATGGTCATTTGACAGTCAAAAGTTCAAATTTTTGGTCAACATCTCATTTTGAAGCCACAAACATCATTTGATCAATGCTTGATCATGATTCTCAAAGCTTGGCTCAAAAATCATCAAGATGCAAAAGTTTCCTTATTTGGACAATTGGAAAAGTCAACTGTAAATTGACCAGGGCATAACT
This sequence comes from Vicia faba, assembly GCA_948472305.1. Taxonomy (NCBI): domain Eukaryota; kingdom Viridiplantae; phylum Streptophyta; class Magnoliopsida; order Fabales; family Fabaceae; genus Vicia; species Vicia faba. The sequence goes on along the minus strand of OX451739.1, from coordinate 62,160,856 downwards.
TTCACATGGATTATCAGAAAATTCCCATCCAAAGCTCATTTTGAATAGAAAGACATTTCCTACAACTCCTCTTCATACTTCAAGTCCAAGAAATGCTCTCACAAAAAGTTATCAATTTCAACATTATAGGTCATTTTCAAAAGTCAACAAAAAGGGACTTTAAGTCAAAGGCCATAACTTGAGATTGGTAAATCAAAATGACATGGGACCAAAGGCATTGGTTAGGGGACTCAAAGACCTTTCCAAAATGTCCAAGAACATGAGCAAAGCTTAAAAATTGAGCAAGTTATGCATTGTGGAAGTTGGGAAATATTTGGATATTTTGAAAAGTCAACATTGATTCAAATGACCTAAGATTGCTAATGGGCCTATTTTTCTTCCACAATTCATTATCCAAGGCATGTGCACGACTACTTGGCCCAAAGGGAAGTTTTTCTTCATTTTTTATTTATTTATTTGAATTTTTATTAATAATAATTCATTTAAATTAATTAAATACATGGAAAATACTAAACCTAATTTATCAAATCTTTTTGTACATGTATTAGGTTCAAAAATTCGTGCATAATCAAATATGGAAAGAATTGAAGAGAATTGGTCATGATTGATACCAAATAGCATGGAAAATATTGAAAAAAGATCTTGAAAAATCAAATCTTCCAAACCATGAATGCCAAGGATTTTGATTGTTTTCTTTGACCTAATTCACTCATACATAAGTATAGAACACAACCCTAATGCCATAAACCCCTAAGCTGCGCAAGAACCTGGAAAACAAAGTTTGACTTTTTGCTTAAAGAACTCAATTCTGAAAACCTATTTGCAGGTCGTTTCAAGCCAAAAGAATCATCCCATCACCTTCCTAGGACATCACTGATCCTAACTGAATAGGTTTTCACGTCCCTTGCACCTTGAAACGGTATACAAAAGTCAAGCTTTTTCCACTTTTTCTCATAATCGTATTTTACATTCTATGCATATTCATGGCATTTTATTTATAGATTCATACTCAGTGATGTGTTTTAAAGCTAACCATATGATTTGATTGGATTTTTATGCACTGTATGCAAAGATGTCATGGGCGATGTTTAGGGTTTTCAGAACCTCAAATTGGGTTTTTTTAATTAAGGAAAAATTGGCATCCAAAACTTAGACCATTGAATCAAGCATGGTTGGACGATCAGGAATCCACCCTCGCGCCTAATTTATGATGATCCCTGGGCTATTCGCTATTTTCCAAAAAATGGCCTAAGGGAACACTTGAAAAACCGTTGCTTATTATGTTTGTGTTTCAGAAAAAATAAAACAATGAGGAAGATGACTCGGTGGCAGGCGATGGTTGGCTGGTTTGAAAGTTCGCGCGAAAAGTATCACTAACGCATTGTTTTGTTTTATTATATTTATCTGTTATTTAATCTACAAGTTAACAACACAGCTCCACTGGCAAGCGCGTTGATTGGTAAACCATAGGACCTGGGTTTGAGCCCCAGGTCCTCACCCCCTTTCATATTTTTCTTCATTTAGTGTTCATGTGCAGATTCAATGTTGTGGTCCATAATACACCCTCAAAATCAAGCTGGCCACGCGTCTCAGGGCATCAAATCAAAGGCCATGATCTGGAGAGCACGGTGAACTCTAGTCAACGTGTACACGTGCTGGCACAAAAGTCCAACAGGCCAAAGATAAATGGGCCCAGATTACTACAAAACACCTCCAAATTAGGGGCAGAACCCCCTAGGTTTGCATTTTTTGCATTCTTTCTTTTTTGTTTTTTTTCTTTCTTTTAATTATTGCTCTTTTTAATTAATTATTTTTTTCATAAAAACACAAAAACAATAAAAAAATCAGAAAAGAGGCAAAAAAATAATAAATATATTTTTTAGTATTTTTGTAAATAAATTCATTAATTAACTAGTTTTAAATTAGGTTTTAATTTTAACTTTTTTTAATAAAAATATAAAAAATATAGAATTAGGGTTTATGATAATTTTTATTCCTTTTTATTTTTCTTTCATAATAATTAAAATATTAAATATTTATTTTTGTAATTAAATTACATGTAAATTCATTAGGGTTAATTTTAGGTTAAAATTTAATCTTCTTTTTAATAAATTAAAAGCAACTAGAATTAGGGTTAGCATTTATTTTAATTAATTCTTTTTCATTAAAATTATAAAACCAAAAAAATACAAAAAAAACAATTTCTTTTCTTTTTTCTTAATTAATCAATGTCATCATCTAATTTAATTTTGCAAATAGGGTCCAACGCCCTCGTTTTAACTCTTATCTAATTCGCATATTTATTTCGTTTTCTTTTAATATTTATGTATCTCTCCCAAAGCCTTGTAATTAATTTTCTTGCATTTTACTTTTCTTTAATTCTTTATTTTTTTGTTAAATCGGGTTCGAGAAATTTTGGCGATGTGGACCCGCGCCTTTTGTAATAGCTTTAGAGTTTTACTTTTCTCGCATTTTTAATTGTTAATAAAGGCATGAAAGAATGTATGGACAAAAATAAAAACAAACGCTAGATCACCAATAACATGACAAAGGACAAAAATATCTGAAAACGACACACAAATCACACACCACCCCTAGGGTACGCCTAACTGTTGCCTTGCCTCGAAAGGTGATCGTCGAGTAGAGGATGTCTTAGTAAGTCCTCATGATCCGGGAACCTGGCATGAGGGTAGCTTCTAAGGTGTCTTCCCACTGCTCTGGTGATCACCATGTCCCGAACCTTCGAATTGACCCGAACACCTCCAACGGTGGTGCTACCTACCTCTCAATGGTGGGATGGCACTACTTTAAAGGACATTTACACAGACGAATTCCTTAGGGTAGGTAGACGACTCTAGATACTTGCTCTAAATTCAAAACAAATTCAAAAATACTTTTCACACCAACACATTTTCAAAAGCTTTCGAAAGCAATTTTTCAAACACTCTTGAGGACCGATACAAGAGTCGAATTGGAATTTTCAAAGAAACTTTTTAAAACCCACAGTTGAAAAGCAAACAAACCATTTTGAAAACACAAATGAGCAAGTATCTAAGAGCCCATGGATAACCATGGATAGAAAGGGTGCTAACACCTTCCCTTTCTATAATCTACCTCCCGAACCGAGAGCAATCTCTATAAGGAATTTTTCTGTGCTTTTGTCCTTTCCATTTGGAGAAAATAAAAGACGGTGGCGACTCTTGCTTCCGCGACATTTCGCGAACCAGCGTTAAACAGTCAGTTCCAGATCCACCGATCACAGAACTGGCGACTCTACTGGGGACTTAAACTTAAAGTGAGGTGTACCTTAGGGTTAGTTCATAACTGTGTTTTCAATTGTATTGCTTTGCTTGCTTTAATTTGTGGGTTGCATGGGAGTTACATAGATCCTAACCCGGATCTAGGGATACCCTGTTTAGGTAGCATAAGATGTGAGGGACCTGTCCGGCGTAGACCGACACGGGTGAAGCAGTGGCTACGTTGGTGTGGCACCTTGGTCTGTACCGATATCCCTTGTGTCGCAACGAGGAGAATATGGGTCTTCTGAGGAGTCATTAAGCACCAACAACCTTAGAACCTTAATTGACACAACTTGGCCATTAGAACAGTAGCAGTATGCTACGCCCATTGAGGCTAAACTCTCGTGATGGTTCTGGCCGCAAGAAAAGATTGCGGTGCTGGAGTTATGACCGATTGAGGGTAGTCAATGATATTGGGATCCTCTAAGAACCCGGTTACTTTTGATAGGACAGGTATGAACCAACAAACTGAAAGAGGGTAATACCTAGACCTCATGCTGGCCTTAAACTCTAAGGGCTTCTCTTGTGTGACTTGTGTGCCTTCGTACTTGACTATTTGCATGCTTATTATCTAACACAGGAACTACTTGCAGGGTTTGCTTATAGTCCTTAATTGGGACTCATAGCAGGGTTTGCCAAGTTTTTGCAGGTTTTGTCCATAGCCCTTAATTAGGACTCATGGCAGGTTTACTGAGTTTGCTTGCAGGTTTTGTTTATAGTCCTTAACTAGGACTCATAACAGGGTTTACTGAATTTCCTACAGGTTTTTGTTTTAGTCCTTAGCCAGGACTCATAACAAGGTTTACCAAGTCCTTGTAGGGTTTGCTTATAGTCCTTAACTGGGACTCATGACAGGTTTTACTTGAGCTTCTTGCAGGTTTTGGTTTGCAGTCCTTAATAAGGGCTCATAACAGGGTTTATCTATACTACCCCATGCATCATGACATCATGCCATTACATACATCCTAACCTATTTCAAGGATCTCAAGGGCTTGTGATGCAGGTCATGATGAATCAAACATCTAGCAAGGGGCAAAGAGGATTTATTTTCCTCTAGCCAAAGTCGTCAGAGGCTATGACCCACTGGATATGGTGAGCCTTTGACCCCTGAAGAAGGAATCTCAGCAAACATGAAGTTCCCTCAATCAAGCTACCTAGTTCTAACAATTTTTGTTTACCCCGCGAGATCCTTGAAAACATTGCATATATATCATACATATCATTGCATGGCAGGTACCTTTATTGCAGGTCACTTACCATCCTTCGCTGTTTATTTCAGCAATGGCTTACCCACAAGATAACCAGGACTTTCTTGCTCAAGAGACTCGGTTCGGGGAAATCCTCCTGAATTTATCCAAGGGGCAGGAGGAGCTAAGGACACTTCTCATGGAGACCTTTGTCAGGGACAGTGCTGAGGATGAAAGGCCGAAACACCTACAAGCTGAGGTGGATGCATTGAGGGTCCAGATGCTGGGGCAGGTGACTGCCATTCAAGAGTTAGCTCAAAGACAAGATGAGCTCTGGTTTCTCATCAACCAACTGCTTCAGGGTAACCAACTGGGACAAAAGTCTAAGGGTAAAAAGCCAGTCATCGTTCAACCACCTTTGAGACAAGGAGGTAAGAGGAGAGCTCCTCAAATGGCTCCAGTGTCACAAATTCAACATCACAACCAACAAAAGAGCGAGAGAAGACAGTTCACTCGGCTCAGCATGACCTTATCCCAGATATTGCCACAATTGCTGGAGACCAAGCTGGTAACTCTAAAAGAAGCTCCGAAGAGCCAAAATACAACGTCACCGAAGTATAACCCCAACGCCCGCTGCGCTTATCACTCTGACAGCCCGGGGCATACTACAGATGATTGTTGGAGCTTGAAAAATAAGATCCAAGACATGATCGACACTGGAGAGATTCAGTTTAAAGTACCCAAGACTCCCCACGTGATCACTGCTCCCTTGCCAAAACATGGCTAGGGTTGAGAAATTTTTGTTCATTCGAATGTTCAAGTTGCAATTCTCTTTTGTTCAAACATTTACTCATGTTAAACATTGTTACTTCATTAATGCATCGCATATGTCTGTTTTGAAGCAATATATTCGTATTCACTATATGCAAATTATTTTCATATTTTTTCTGATGATCAACTCTCAATTAATAATTCTAAGCCTCTTGAGGGAGGATGACGAAAACGATACCATAATCTACAGTATGCTTTTGAACAGACCCCGCTGATGAGGTACAGGCATTGTTTCAATCCCTAAACACTGGAGTTATAAGGATGATAATCCCTCGTCAACCCCTCTGAGCCAAAGAAGTAGGAGTTTTTCTTTTCGAAAATTAAAAACCCTTAATCATAACCTGGGGCATGGTAGTTCTCTCAGTTGATCCAAGTGCATAACGAATGGCACCAAAGAGATCCTTACGAAAAAACAAAAGACAGTGATGGTTTCGAACAATCGTAAAGACAGGCAGTCATTACCAAAAAAAGGGTTCATGAAAAGCCCAAAAAAGTCTAAACCTACAAAGGGGACTTACAAAACTGGGGCATCCCGCTGACTGTGATTCCAAAAAAAGAAACAGTTCAGGCAAAAAAAAGAAAGGGATAACAAAAATCAAAAAGAAAAGAGGTCTCACAAACCCTCCACAAAAACAAAAAATGACTGCCTATTCAAAATAAACTGTCAACATCCGAATCATCATCGGAACGTCAAAGCAAAGACTCAAGTAAGGTCTAACGCATGATCAACTGAGGTTAGGTTTGGAGAACATCACGAAGAGCGGGTGGGTACAAATAATTTGAGCCTTTATCCTTTGTTTCTTAAATCGTGAACCAAGCCACGTTATAACCCTTAAAAGTCCTAGCTAAAGCATGGGTTAGTTCGAAAGCATACTGTTACGAAAGGTATCCTGACTCCTGAAGGCCTACGGTAAATACGGAGTTGACATCACGTTTTACAAACATTCATTTGTTTTATGAAAAAGAATGCATTTTCAAAATCGTCAAGACAGACATAAGCTTTGCATTATTGACATAACTTTGTTTGCATATGACTTTTGTTTGAACAGCAGGGAAATTCGCACGATGAATACCTAGTGAACAGAAATACTTCCAATCAAGGGGCATGGCATGACTATTGTCCATCATCTGGGGAAGTTAAGTCAAGATTCTGAGAATCTCTCAAAAAAGCCTATCATCCTGGGGCAGATCTCCGCCGGAGTCACTTGGGGCACTCCAGCAACGAATCTTGCTTGATCAAACACTTTCTGGCGGCATGACAAAACACTTTTAAACAGGGGAAACTCCCTACATTCTGAGAACATGGACATAGCCGAAAGATACTACGCAAAATCAAAGACCCGCTAGGTTGACGTACCTAGGCAAAAATAAGGGCTTCCCGACGAACCAAAAGGGTTCGGGCAAAATGAAGGGATGAAATGAAAAAATCTGTACACCCGGCAAGTCGAAAACCTGAAAAGGCGGCTTGGGCAAAAATGGGTATCCCGGTGGACTGAAAACCCGAAAGGGCGGTCCAGGAAAAAGTTAGGGATCAAAGCGTACGACTATGTCCTGTCATCTTGTCACCTGCCTACCTGAAGAAGGTTTGACCCTCAACAACTATCAGCACCTCACAGGTCTTCCTCTCCCACATCAGAAACAGGGGCAATAAAGAGTTGTCTAAGCAATCTAATTGTTTTGTCCTCCGAGGTAGCAAGGTAGGTACAGCTAAAGAACATCACCAGTACATCCCAATTCCCCAGAGAGTGAGCCAGCAAGTCAGTACACTCTCCTCAAGCAAAGCTATACAATCAAACCTTAAGGAAGTTGGGTATCCTCCAGCAGATCTCAAAATTCCCCAGCAGCATATATGTATTCTTAACGAGCATCCCCGGCAGTCTTGGTCTAAGGATTGTTCCCCGGCGGCATATCAACATTAAAAGGAATCACTTCCCCCGCAGTTCAAAACTTCCCCAGGAGAGTCCAACCTAATTCCCCAAGAAAGTTGGAATTTATCTCCCCAAACAGTAAGCTTATCCCCAGTAGATTCTGGAAGCTTATCCTCGCAGAACACGAATGCGTCGTCCGGCTTTATTCAAAGAGTTATTTCCTAACCAGGATATAACTGGGTTATCCTCATCCAGAAGCCACGGAAAGAGCGTCCTCGATAAAGTTTTCTTATCCCCAGCGAAGTCTATTAACACTTCCAACACAGCAAAGATATCCCCAGCAAGTTATTATCAACTACTCAGCAAAGTATCTCTCTCCCCACAGGGTATCGCTTCCCAACAAGATCGCTAGAGTATTTTTCTCCCCGCAGAACCTTCCATTCGCCAAGTTTATCCCCCAACGGAGTCATCTTCTCCTACCGGTATTCTTGCAATTATCATCCCCAGCGGAAGTAGAAGCATATTCTTCAACATCAGCCCAGGAGTGATTTCCCGGCACCCGTCAAGGATTTACTTTCCTAGACACATACATTCCTAAACATCACATGCATCATCATAGCATGCATAGACGCATCATATCTTACAAATCTCATTTATATTGAGAACATCATTGCTTGGTCCATATCATGCATTGCATATGACTGACCTTTACCTTTCAGGAAGGATTCAGCTAAATTCTCAATCATCTTGCAAGACCTAGACCGGTTCAGTTAATCGACCCCAAAGATTTCTTATCCAGTCCAAGGCTTTCTCTAGTCCAGTTAAATCGACCCCAAACAGATTTTTCTGATGAAGACTCAGTAGAAGTTATCCCAGGTTTTTCTCAAACGTCCGCTTTTGAGATTATAATTTCCTATGGTTCTCTCCCCAATGTTGCGGAGACGATAATTCCATTCCATGTTTTTCTCAAAAGTCCGCTTTTGAGATTATAATTTCCTATGGTTCTCTCCCCAATGTTGCGGAGATGATAATTCCATTCCAGGTTTTTCTCAAACGTCCGCTTTTGAGATTATAATTGCCTATGGTTCTCTCCCCAATGTTGCGGAGATGATAATTCCATCCTAGGTTTTTCTCAAACGTCCGCTTTTGAGATTATAATTTCCTATGGTTCTCTCCCCAATGTTGCGGAGATGATAATTCCATTCCAGGTTTTTCTCAAACGTCCGCTTTTGAGATTATAATTGCCTATGGTTCTCTCCCGATCCTGCGGAGACGATAATTCCATTCCAGGTTTTTCTCAAACGTCCGCTTTTGAGATTATAATTGCCTATGGTTCTCTCCCCAATGTTGCGGAGATGATAATTCCATCCCAGGTTTTTCTCAAACGTCCGCTTTTGAGATTATAATTTCCTATGGTTCTCTCCCCAATGTTGCAGAGATGATAATTCCATCCTAGGTTTTCCTCAAACGTCCGCTTTTGAGATTATAATTTCCTATGGTTCTCTCCCCAATGTTGCGGAGACAATTCCATTCCAGGTTTTTCTCAAACGTCCGCTTTTGAGATTATAATTTCCTATGGTTCTCTCCCCAATGTTGCGGAGACGATAATTCCATTCCGGGTTTTTCTCAAACGTCCGCTTTTGAGATTATAATTTCCTATGGTTCTCTCCCCAATGTTGCAGAGATGATAATTCCATTCCAGGTTTTTCTCAAACGTACGCTTTTGAGATTATAATTTCCTATGGTTCTCTCCCCAATGTTGCAGAGACGATAATTCCATCCCAGGTTTTTCTCAAACGTCCGCTTTTGAGATTATAATTTCCTATGGTTCTCTCCCCAATGTTGCAGAGATGATAATTCCATTCCAGGTTTTTCTCAAACGTCCGCTTTTGAGATTATAATTTCCTATGGTTCTCTCCCCAATGTTGCGGAGACGATAATTCCATTCCAGGTTTTTCTCAAACGTCCACTTTTGAGATTATAATTTCCTATGGTTCTCTCCCCAATGTTGCAGAGATGATAATTCCATTCCAGGTTTTTCTCAAACGTCCGCTTTTGAGATTATAATTTCCTATGGTTCTCTCTCCAATGTTGCAGAGACGATAATTCCATTCCAGGTTTTTCTCAAACGTCCGCTTTTGAGATTATAATTTCCTATGGTTCTCTCCCCAATGCTGCGGAGACGATAATTCCATTCCAGGTTTTTCTCAAACGTCCGCTTTTGAGATTATAATTTCCTATGGTTCTCTCCCCAATGTTGCGGAGACGATAATTCCATTCCAGGTTTTTCTCAAACGTCCGCTTTTGAGATTATAATTGCCTATGGTTCTCTCCCCGATCCTGCGGAGATGGTAATTCCCACCAAGATTTTCTCAACGATTGCTGTTGAGGTTAAAGTCATCCAAGGTTCTCTCACTGTTCATGCTGAGGTAGCAACCACCCCTGGTTTATTCATCATCTTTTGAAGCTCCAAACTCAGCTCCTGTAACCAGTCACGACACATCTATACAAAGCATCTGAAAACCAGCTCCTGCAACATGTCAGGTACTTATTTTTTCTTTTGCAGGTATGCAGGTTCTCGCTAAGGAATCTCTTACGCGATCAACATCCAGATGGCATCTATAAGTCCATCATCCTATTCATCAATCTCTAAATGGCATCTATAAGCCCATTTCCATCACACTGCTACTATGTGAGCGCAAATTTCTGGGCACTCTAGGGTTCAATCATCTTCTACCCTCGGATTACGAAAGGCAAGTCAGCCAATCTGCATCCTCAGGTCTAAGAAGATTGAACAGGGGCAACTGTTGTACCCCAAAATTTTCCCTCCCATATTCTTCAAGAAATTGCCAAGTCAAAGCTTCAAGATACCCCAAGGGTTGCACAATGTAAGAGCCTCCTGAACAGTCAAAATTAGGGTTTTGGTTCTGATCAAGAAAATGAAGTTTCCAAGGGTCCAGTCAAGTCCCACATGCCTACAAATATGGTCAAGCATCCTCATACAAAGTCTCAAGACTTTCAGCACAAAATTGCACAGTCAAAACCCTAATTGCACTACAGTCAATTGTAGGGGCAAAATGGTCATTTGACAGTCAAAAGTTCAAATTTTTGGTCAACATCTCATTTTGAAGCCACAAACATCATTTGATCAATGCTTGATCATGATTCTCAAAGCTTGGCTCAAAAATCATCAAGATGCAAAAGTTTCCTTATTTGGACAGTTGGAAAAGTCAACTGTAAAATGACCAGGGCATAACTTTCACATGGATTATCAAAAAAATCCCATCCAAAGCTCATTTTGAAGAGAAAGACATTTCCTACAACTCCTCTTCATACTTCAAGTCCAAGAAATGCTCTCACAAAAAGTTATCAGTTTCAACATTATAGGTCATTTTCAAAAGTCAACAAAAAGGGACTTTAAGTCAAAGGCCATAACTTGAGATTGGTAAATCAAAAATGAAATGGGACCAAAGGCATTGGTTAGGGGACTCAAAGACCTTTCCAAAATGTCCATGAACATGAGCAAAGCTTAAAAATTGAGCAAGTTATGCCTTGTGGAAGTTGGGAAATTTTTGGATATTTTGAAAAGTCAACATTGATTCAAATGACCTAAGATTGCTAATGGGCCTATTTTTCTTCCACAATTCATTATCCAAGGCATGTGCACGACTACTTGGCCCAAAGGGAAGTTTTTCTTCATTTTTTATTTATTTATTTGAATTTTTATTAATAATAATTCATTTAAATTAATTAAATACATGGAAAATACTAAACCTAATTTATCAAATCTTTTTGTACATGTATTAGGTTCAAAAATTCGTGCATAATCAAATATGGAAAGAATTGAAGATAATTGGTCATGATGGATACCAAATAGCATGGAAAATATTGAAAAAAGATCTTGAAAAATCAAATCTTCCAAACCATGAATGCCAAGGATTTTGATTGTTTTCTTTGACCTAATTCACTCATACATAAGTATAGAACACAACCCTAATGCCATAAACCCCTAAGCTGCACAAGAACCTGGAAAACAAAGTTTGACTTTTTGCTTAAAGAACTCAATTCTGAAAACCTATTTGCAGGTCGTTTCAAGCCAAAAGAATCATCCCATCACCTTCCTAGGACATCACTGATCCTAACTGAATAGGTTTTCACGTCCCTTGCACCTTGAAACGGTATACAGAAGTCAAGCTTTTTCCACTTTTTCTCATAATCGTATTTTACATTCTATGCATATTCATGGCATTTTATTTATAGATTCATACTCAGTGATGTGTTTTAAAGCTAACCATATGATTTGATTGGATTTTTATGCACTGTATGCAAAGATGCCATGGGCGATGTTTAGGGTTTTCAGAACCTCAAATTGGGTTTTTTTAATTAAGGAAAAATTGGCATCCAAGACTTAGACCATTGAATCAAGCATGGTTGGACGATCAGGAATCCACCCTCGCGCCTAATTTATGATGATCCCTGGGCTATTCGCTATTTTCCAGAAAATGGCCTAAGGGAACACTTGAAAAACCGTTGCTTATTATGTTTGTGTTTCAGAAAAAATAAAACAATGAGGAAGATGACTCGGTGGCAGGCGATGGTTGGCTGGTTTGAAAGTTCGCGCGAAAAGTATCACTAACGCATTGTTTTGTTTTATTATATTTATCTGTTATTTAATCTACAAGTTAACAACACAGCTCCACTGGCAAGCGCGTTGATTGGTAAACCATAGGACCTGGGTTTGAGCCCCAAGTCCTCACCCCCTTTCATATTTTTCTTCATTTAGTGTTCATGTGCAGATTCAATGTTGTGGTCCACAATACACCCTCAAAATCAAGCTGGCCACGCGTCTCAGGGCATCAAATCAAAGGCCATGATCTGGAGAGCACGGTGAACTCTAGTCAACGTGTACACGTGCTGGCACAAAAGTCCAACAGGCCAAAGATAAATGGGCCCAGATTACTACAAAACACCTCCAAATTAGGGGCAGAACCCCCTAGGTTTGCATTTTTTGCATTCTTTCTTTTTTGTTTTTTTTCTTTCTTTTAATTATTGCTCTTTTTAATTAATTATTTTTTTCATAAAAACACAAAAACAATAAAAAAATCAGAAAAGAGGCAAAAAAATAATAAATATATTTTTTAGTATTTTTGTAAATAAATTCATTAATTAACTAGTTTTAAATTAGGTTTTAATTTTAACTTTTTTTAATAAAAATATAAAAAATATAGAATTAGGGTTTATGATAATTTTTATTCCTTTTTATTTTTCTTTCATAATAATTAAAATATTAAATATTTATTTTGTAATTAAATTACATGTAAATTCATTAGGGTTAATTTTAGGTTAAAATTTAATCTTCTTTTTAATAAATTAAAAGCAACTAGAATTAGGGTTAGCATTTATTTTAATTAATTCTTTTTCATTAAAATTATAAAACCAAAAAAATACAAAAAAAAACAATTTCTTTTCTTTTTTCTTAATTAATCAATGTCATCATCTAATTTAATTTTGCAAATAGGGTCCAACGCCCTCGTTTTAACTCTTATCTAATTCGCATATTTATTTCGTTTTCTTTTAATATTTATGTATCTCTCCCAAAGCCTTGTAATTAATTTTCTTGCATTTTACTTTTCTTTAATTCTTTATTTTTTTGTCAAATCGGGTTCGAGAAATTTTGGCGATGTGGACCCGCGCCTTTTGTAATAGCTTTAGACTTTTACTTTTCTCGCATTTTTAATTGTTAATCAAGGCATGAAAGAATGTATGGACAAAAATAAAAACAAACGCTAGATCACCAATAACATGACAAAGGACAAAAATATCTGAAAACGACACACAAATCACACACCACCCCTAGGGTACGCCTCACTGTTGCCTTGCCTCGAAAGGTGATCGTCGAGTAGAGGATGTCTTAGTAAGTCCTCATGATCCGGGAACCTGGCATGAGGGTAGCTTCTAAGGTGTCTTCCCATTGCTCTGGTGATCACCATGTCCCGAACCTTCGAATTGACCCGAACACCTCCAATGGTGGTGCTACCTACCTCTCAATGGTGGGATGGCACTACTTTAAAGGACATTTACACAGACGAATTCCTTAGGGTAGGTAGACGACTCTAGATACTTGCTCTAAATTCAAAACAAATTCAAAATTACTTTTCACACCAACACATTTTCAAAAGCTTTCGAAAGCAATTTTTCAAACACTCTTGAGGACCGATACAAGAGTCGAACTGGAATTTTCAAAGAAACTTTTTAAAACCCACAGTTGAAAAGCAAACAAACCATTTTGAAAACACAAATGAGCAAGTATCTAAGAGCCCATGGATAACCATGGATAGAAAGGGTGCTAACACCTTCCCTTTCTATAATCTACCTCCCGAACCGAGAGCAATCTCTATAAGGAATTTTTCTGTGCTTTTGTCCTTTCCATTTGGAGAAAATAAAAGACGGTGGCGACTCTTGCTTCCGCGACATTTCGCGAACCAGCGTTAAACAGTCAGTTCCAGATCCACCGATCACACTTGCTATTTTCAAAACAAACACACATAAAAACATCTTACAAATATTGAAAACATTTTCAAAAGACAAACATCTTTGTATACATTCTTACAAACGAGAATTATTACAAATATTTCCTAAACGAATGGCCTCTTTTACAAATACTTTCAAAACCACACCAAACAAATTTTCAAACAACAAAAGTGAGTGATCTAGCAAGTAAATAAGAGCCCATGGAAAAACATGGATGAAAAGGGTGCTAATACCTTCCCTTTTCATAATCTACCCCTCGAACTCAAGAAAACATCTCAAAGGTCTTTCCTGTGCTTTTTCACCTTTCCTTTTGGATAAAAGAAAAGCCGGTGGCGACTCTTGCTAACCGAAATATTTGCGATAAAACACAAAACCCTCAAGTCAGTTCTCCCACCGTATCACAACAGTATTTGATGTAGAGGCAGAGGCTATGGGTATCTTTCCACTTTTAATACCACTCTCAAATCTTTCACAAGTCAAGATTAATTCAGTGAACCCAGATGATGAGCTCCCAATCAATAAGTTGATAAATGGCCCAGTCAATGTTCCCTTGAACATATCTATCAATTCGCTATCAGTCAATGGTGGTTGCACCCTGCCAGCTAGGTCTCTCCATTTCTACGCATATTCTTTGAAGCCTTCATTGGAATCCATGGTCATTCCTTGTAACCGCACTCTAGTTGACGCCAGATCGGCATTCTAATGATATTGACGGTATAAGGCGGTGGCGAAGTCCTCTCAGGTATAGATGTTGGAACCTTCTAACTGGTAAAACCACTCCAATTGAGTCCTAGATAGAATCTCTTGAAATAAGTGCACCCAAAACTTCTTATTAGTGGTACGCGCTTGAATCTTATGGACGTAAGATCTTAAATGAAGCTTCAGGAATGAAACGCCATCATACTTGGCGAAAACTGGAATCTTGAATTTGTGGGGGATTGCTACCCCAGGAAACAAACCCAAATCACCAAAATCTAAGCCAGACACAGCTTAAATTTCCGTAGCCTTCAATATGTCCTCCAATTTCTTATACTTGTCTTCAGCCGGTGGATATTATTCGTCAAAATAGTCCTCATCCTCATAGATTGGATTGTTACCACCCCCAGCACGGGTGCTCCTTGTGTCTTCATCCAGATTCTCATCCTCCTCAGAGGAGTCTTCTAGCACTTGAACTTATCGAACGGGGCTCTTGAACCTATTCCCCATGTTGATCAAAGCCTTCTTCTTGGTCTTCTTCTTTGTAACCAGAAGTGACATCATATCTTGCTGCCCTTTGGCCAAGTTGAGTAGTGTTTCTTGAAATTGATAGTTTTGTGTCTGCAAGTCCTTCACAGTCTGCTCGAGATCCATCTTACTGAAATAAATAGTAGAAAGATGAGGAAACCTGTGTTAGAAAACTTCTTATGTTATGATGCATGTAATGTGAATTGAAATGTTTTCAAGGACCTTTAATATTTAAATTTGTTTAAACAAAGAAGTAACAAACATTAATTGTATTGATAAGTTTAAACGGTTACAAAAAAAGCCTCTTGGGCTTACAATAAAACAAAACAAACAAAATGAACTAATACAAAAAGGCTCAGGTCTCCCATGGATGCTTCCTCTTTGGAGCAATGTAGGTATTCAAGTTCCGCTCCTCGTGAAGTTGCCTTGTGAGCGCCAACACTTTCTTCTCGCTTGAGTAGAATTGGGCTTCAAAGGTGTCTCGCTCCCCCTTGAGTTGAATCCAAGACCTTTGCAATTACTAGAGAGTGGTAGGCATGTCAGGATGAAGAATAGTGTAGGGAACATCTCTTTTGATGATAGGCTCCACGATGATATGTAAGATGGAAGGATACAGCATCATGAGGCTTTGAGCGCAAGCTCGCACCCACATGAGATAAGGCTTTAAAGGAATGGAGTTCTTATACCCCAACGTCTTGCTATCAAATTTGTTCACCATGCCCCAAGCTCGTACAAATCTTTGACAATAACCTTGGATATCGTTCTTATAGTCAAATACTATACTTTAGACAAGTGTGTCATTAGGTTCATCCCTCCGAGCATACCCAAACTTTCATAGAGCCAAGAAAGGATTATAGGTGATACCTCCCCTAATGCCAAAGAGAGGGACATTATGGAATTCCTCACAACTATCAATGAAGGTGACATCCTCCAAAGATCAAGAACACCAATGGATATCCGAATACGAGAGTGACATCAACCATTGAGACCAACTCATACCTTGTTCGTTCTTCAAAACTGATCGAGGAAGGTGCGAAATAAACAACCTAGCTAACAAAGGAGTACAACACATAAGAATACCCCTTCTCTTCATGGTGCGAGTATGAAAATAATGCAGAATATCTCCAAGTAAGGTAGGCACCGGGTTACGAGATAGAAAAACTTTTACCGCATTCACATCTACAAGTTGGTCCGAGTTAGGAAATAGTACCATCCCATATAGTAGAAGACCCAAAATTTATTCAAAAGCTTGCAAATCTAAAGCATCCCAAAATTGTTGAGCCTTCTCAAACAGAAACTTGGCTAGAAAACCTTTAACACCACTTCTTGTTTCCCAATTTGCCAAAACGTTGGATCGTTGCAAATGTAAAGCTAGAGCAATCTCATCGGGTCTTGGGTCTTTCTCAATATCGGTGAAGGGTAATTGATCAAGAATAGGCACTCCGAAGAGTTGAGAAAACTACTCCATGGTGGGCACTAATTGGTAATCAGGAAATTTAAAGCAATGATGCTTAGGGTCAAAGAGCTGAAAGAGTACCCCCATAATTTTTTCTTCAAAATTTGAGGTAGCCAAGTTGATGATACGACCATACTTTTTGGTGAATGGAGAATCATCAGAAACCCTTGACGCTAACTCCTTGAATTGAGAAGGCACTTTCACAAAGCCAATTCGGATAGTCTTTCTACGAGTGGAATCCATGTCCTACAAAACAGACAAAGATAAATCCCAAGGTCCTTGAAATGGTTAGTGCAAATGCCATGGTATGATGCTATGATGTTATGTATAGATAAAGACATACAAACAAAGCAAACAAGTCCTTAGGTTTAGGCTTGCATGAGGTTCATAGGTAAGTACCCCTTTGAATTTTAGTTGATTCAACTTGTCCTACAAAGTAATCAGGTTCCAGGGAATCTCAATATCATTGATCTTTCTTCATTGGACATTATCTCAACACAATCAATATTTTCTTGCGGCCAAAATATCCCAAAAGTCTGCTCTCAATGAGCGTAGTATCGAGTATCAACCAATTTTCAGATTTCCACTGGAATCGGCTATCTCACTATTTCCTAATGGCTAAGTTGTTCAATTAAAGGTTCTAAGGTCATTTAGTGTATCATGACACCACACAGCGGCCCCGTATTCTCTTTCATTCAACACAAAGGATACCGGTACCCACAAATGTGTCACACTAACGTACCTATTGCTTGAACCATATCGGTCTACACCGTATAGTCTCCACAATCTTTACTACTTACCTAATAATGTTCCCTGATCCGGGTAAAGGATCAACACAAAACCCAAACAAGGACCCAAAATGTAAAGCAAACAAGTCAAACAACGAAAGAATTTAAAGGTGATCTAGTGTCTAACGTAACCCCACTTTTAATTTTTTTCCCCCAACAGAGTCGCCAGTTCGGTAATATGGTGGGAGAACTTACTTGGATGTTTTGTGTTTTATCGCAATTGTTGCGGATAGCAAGAGTCGCCACCGACTTTTCTTTTATCCAATAAATGAATGGGTGAAAAGAACAGGAAAAACCTTTTGAGAATTTTCTTGAGTTCAGGGGGTAGGTTATGAAAAGGGAAGGTGTTAGCACCCTTTTCATCCGTAGTTATCTACGGGCTCTTAGTTTCTAGCTCACTTTGAAATGCTTTGTTTGAAATGTGTTTGTGATGGTTTTGAAATTATTTTTGAAAAGTGCCTTCATTTAGGAGAACTTTGTAATGATTCTCGTCTCTATAAGAATGTATACAAAGTTTTGACTTTTGAAAATATTTCATGGAAAATTGTTGGTGTGTTTGGAAAGTGTTTTGAAATATTTGTGAGCAAGAAAACTATGAACGTTCTACCTACGCAAAAAGTCTTTGTTCATTTCCTCCTCCTTTAGGTATTGCTATCTTACCATTGATTGATAAGAAGCCATATCATTGGATGTGAAGGGACAGGTGTGGGTCGTCGTATAGTCATAGAAGGAAACACTATAGGATACCTTAGCAATTTATCTTAAGGGTCTAAGATTATTTACCGAAGGCAAAATTTAAGGGTCATCGAGGGACTATGATCTTGTATTCAAGGGTCATTACTAAAGTATCCCACGTTCGAGGGACATGACTGTTTTATTCGAGGAAACAAGTGTGGGTTACCCTAGAGGTGCAAGTGTGCAAAGTGTATTGATTTCATGCATTTTTGTCTTGAATTAGGGTTGTCTACTTGTTGATTTTATGTCTTTCCATACAAACCCTAATTACTAGCAATAATATTGAAAGTGATAAATTGCGGAAATTTAAAGTTCTACGCTATTACATCTCTTTTTGGGGGGGATGGGGATACAAATCACAAATGGGGGATGAGAGAAATTAAAACCTAATTACTATTACAACCAAATTTAATAATTAATAAAAATATCTAAAAATATAAAGATAATGTAAAAAGGAAGGAAATTGTTTTAAAAAAACATTATGCATTAACACATGCACTTATGCATCAATACATATCACTTCTTGCCCATGGAAATCAAAACCAACTCAGTATGTATTAGTACATAATGGTTTGGATCAACTCATTTCTTTTTTGCATCGACACATGCACTTATGCATCAATACATATCACTTCTTGCCCTTGGAAATCAAAACCAACTCAGTATGTATTGATACATAATGGTTTGCATCGGCTCATTTCTGTTTTGCATCGACACATGCACTTAGGAATCAACACATATCACTTATTTCCCCTGGAAATTAAAACCAACTCAGTATGTATTGATACATAATGGTTTGCATCGACTCATTTCTATTTTGCATTGACTCATTCGTGTTTTGCATCGACTCATACACATTTTGTCTCTATGTAATGTGACTTGATAATAATATGTATTGATGAATAATGCATTGTATTGGCTCATCCCCTCTTTTTTAACTAATATGAGTTGACGCATATGAGATATGTATCAACTCATACTGCAATTTTACCTCTAACATTTTTCTGTTGCATATATAAATCAGTTCTCAACACATGGTTAATGAAAATGAAAAGTAAGCATATGGTTAGCTTCAGGGAAATGATATCTATATTTTATCTTCACAAATGAACCACTAATGATGCTTTTATGAAGAGTTAAATGTCAAGAAAACTTACCTTGAAACTGAAATTCGTGTTTTGACTTAGAGTTGTTGTATTGTCTTAGAGAAGTCAAGTTGCTGGTGGCTGCTTTTGAGTTTGGAAAATTGTGATAGTGAAGTTACATAAGTTTTTAATGTGTTTTAACAACTTATATATGATGTATATGAAGTATTTGGATGTTTTTTTTGGGAAAAACATGCAAGGTATGAGGGATTCAAAGATTTGGACTTCACAGCTCAAAGATGGAGGCTTCATGAACAATTCTGATTTTTTGAGAGTGAATGGATTTTGAATGCTTGTTTCTCTTTCTTTTTTTTCTGACCTTAATCTCTTGCATTTGATCTTTCTATTTATAGGCAAAAGGTTTGGGATAAAGGTTGATCAGATTTTGCAAGATCACATGTTATAGCTAGGTTGGATTGTCAATGAAGCAAGCTTGAAGATCATAGTTCCAATGCTTTGTACTTTGCTACATAGAGTTGTTAGACACTTTAAGCATGCTCATATGATTTTTTGTGTTGAGTGTGTGTAAAAGGAAAAAGTTAGAGGCTCAAGAAGAGCTGACTTTGTGATTAAAGCTACTTTGCAAGAATGGCAATGTTAACTTTCTACCAAAAATGGAAAGATAACTTGGACAATGCTTAAATCAAATGGTCCATAGCTTAAAAGTTTATGTAAGAATTAAATTACGGTGAGATTGGAAAGTTAGAAGTCCTGTAACATAAGATTATGCAGCATGGCATGCAGATTGGATTATCTGTTCTTCACCAAAAATGATTTGTAATTCAAGAATGGATGTCCAACTTCATGCCTTTGAATCTCCTATCTTGAGTATGATAAATTCATGATCTTAGATGTTTTGGGAAGATGGAAACATTTTCTACAACTTTCATGCTTACTATTTTGGATAAATCAAATTGGAACCTGATGAAAATTGGCCAAGAAGTTGAGATAAAAACTGACCAAAACCCGTTGAGAATTTCTCTAAGTGTTTTATGAAAAATGACATGACTTTAGGAAATTATAACTCAAAATCCAAGCACTTCTAGGACCTGACCAAGATCTGCAACTTTATGTTGAAAGTTTTGTTTGAATCATCTTGCATCTTGGTGAAAAATTGGCATGAAGTTATGAAATTATCATGTATGAAAACACTTAGAAAAAATTCTAAGTCTTGAAAAGTTTGAATTTTCAAATTTACTTTTGACTTTATTGTCTTCTTGATGATAAATCTTCATATCTTTGAATGTCTTGATGAAATGTGATCTTTGAAACTCAAATTTGATCAAAAAGTCAAACTTTGACTTTTTTGATGTACAATTGACTTTTCATCAGTTAATCAAATTTCAACTATCAATCCATTGATCTTGAGGAATTTTTTGAACCATGAAATTAGGTAAACATTTTTCATTTGAATCCTTTATGCTTCAAGCCATTAGATCAAGTATTAGGTCCAAAGTCCATGATCATTCAAATACAGTCAAAACCATATTTTTGACCATTTTTCCCTTTTGGTAAATTTAGTGCTTTTCTTGAGAGATTGTGATCAATACTTGATCAAATGATGAATAGGAATTTAATATGTCGATTTTAGCCAAAAAGCATGAAGTTTGACTATAGGTTGACCACATTTGACTTTTTACCCAATACAACTGATTTTCAGTCATCTCGTCAATTAACTAAGCAAAATTGTGATTTAAGACTTGAAACTTGGCATGAGTATTCTTGGAGGTATATAATGACCCATGAAAGTCTCTTTAGGCATTAAAAGTCCATTTGCCTTTGAGAAAACCAAAACTCTAATTTGAGGTATCAGTGTTTAGGAGATGGCTTGACCTAGTCAACACTTGTATAGGCTTGAGCTATTGAAGATCTTGTGAGAAATATCTTGAGAAAAGAGAAGGAAAATTTTGGGGTACAACACAATCATATCTTGAATTTTATTCTTCAAAGCCCAGCACATCTTACATTGAGATTGTACTCGGGAGAGGAGGTGTTGGGATTCTGAGGAGGATCCCTTATTGTTATCAGCTCTGCTTTTAATAGATATTGTAATTCCTGAGACAACGGCATGTTGATCTTAGTAAACTGTCTTCTTGGTGCGTATGACCTACGCTGATTACCTTGTTGATGTTGTTGCACAGACGCAAGATTAAAAATTACCGCAACTCCTACAGATTGGTTGTGATCATTTCTAACACGAACCTTCTGGCCATATGCAACATTTGTTTCCTTGTTTCTGTTGAACGTCTTCTTTATAGAACTAGAAGACGCAGCTACTTGAATCTTTCCACTTCTGATACCACCTTCATCATGTTCCCCTATTAGTATCAACTTGGTAAAACCAGATGAAGAACTTCCGATCAAATGATGAAAGAAAGGTCCTGTCAAAGTTCCCATAAACATATCCACCATTTCTCTATCAAACATAGGAGGTTGAATCCTTCCAGCTAAATCTCTCCACTTCTGGGCATACTCCTTAAAGCCTTCATCCGAGCTCATAGTCATACTCTGTAATTGCACACGAGTTGGTGCAAGACCAACATTGTATCGGTATTGTTCATAAAAGGCGGCAACCAAGTCTTCCCAAGTGCGGATATTGGTTCCTTCCAGTTGATAGAGCCATTCTAATTGTGTCACCGACAAGCTCTCTTGAAAGAAGTGTACCCGTAACTTCTTATCAGTAGTATGAGGTTGGATCTTCCGAACATAAGACCTTAAATGCAGTTTAGGACAAGAAACACCATCATATTTTGCATAGATGGGGACCTTGAACTTGTGAGGGATCGCAATCCCTGAGATAAGACCTAGCTCTTCAAAATCCAGCCCAGGCACTTTCTGGATTTCCATGGCATTCAGACGATCTTCAAGCTATTTTTATTTGTTATCAGTGGGAGGATACTTCTCATCAGAATAGTCTTCTTCATTAGGAATTTTACCAGAACCAAGGTTTCTTCCCCCCTTAGCTTTGATACGCGTCTTCTTCTAGATTTTCATCTTCATCTGATGGGATATCTGAAGCTTGAACCTATTTGGCGGGACCTTTGAATCTTCTCCCCATGTTAAAGATACCAATATGTTTCCGAGTCTTTTTCTTCTTGGCGATGAGCGCCATCAACTCTTCTTGGAATTGAGCGTTTTGAGATTGAAGATATTTCACGGTTTGTCCGAGATCCATCTTTTACTGAAATAAATAGCAAGAATATGAGAAAAATTGTTTTGGTAAGTACCTGTTATGTATGACATGCATGATATGTAGATGCAATGTTTTCAAGGATCTCGCGGGATAAACAAAAATGAAATGTTAGAAGTTGAGTTTGTTGCAGCTTTGAATGAAGAACTTTGCGTCTTTGAGCGTCCTTCTATAAGAATTAAGCTCACCATGTCAAGTGGGTCCTATCCTTTGACTCAAAAGAACGTACTTCGATCTTTGACGGCATCTGGTTAGAGGAAAATAAATCCTCTTTCCCCTTGCTAAACATCTGGTTCATGATAAACCTGCATCACATACCTTTGAGACCCTTGAAATGATCAGCAAAAATGATATGGTATGATGTCATGATGTCATGTTTGAACAGATAACAAACACAAACAAAGCACACAAGAGCCTTAGGTTTAAAGGCTTGCATGAGATTCGTAGGTAAGTACCCTTTTGAAGTTCAGTTGGCTCAACCTGTCCTAAGAATAGTAACCAGGTTCTAGGAGTCTCATATCACCGATCTTTCTCGCAGGCTTTGTTTCAGCAGAGCAACTAACTTGGCACCGAAATATCCCGAGAGTTGAATCTCAATGAGTGTAGCATCGAGTATCAACCGACTTTAGACTACACCAAAGTCGGCTATCTCAATACCTTCTAATGGCCAAGTTTGGTCAATTAAGGATCTAAAGGTTAGTTAGTGCTTATGACACCATGCGGCAGCCCAATGTTATCCTCGAATGACTAAAGGAACACCAGTATAAACCAAAGTGTCACGCTAACATAGACATCACTTCAACCATATCGGTCTATGTTGTATAGTTTCCATGATCTATTGCTACTTACCTAAGGTACCTAGATCCGGGTGTAGGATCTTTGCAAGAATTTAAATCCGAGAAACCCTCAAATATAAAGGAGATAAAGCAAACAAGGAGAGCATTTAAAAGTGTTATAAGACTCTAAGGTAACCCCTCTTTTAAGTAATTTTCCTAGCAGAGTCGCCAGTTCTGTAACACGTTTGGAGAACTGACTTCGTTTTGTGTTTGATCATAAATATTGCGGATAGAAAGAGTCACCACCGAATTTTCTTTTATCCAATAAGGAAAGGGTGAAAAGAACATGAAAGACCTTGATAGATTTTGAGTTTAGGGGGTAGGTTATGAAAAGGGAAAGTGTTAGCACCCTTTTCATCTGTAGTTATCTACTGGCTATTAATCGCTTAGCTCACTTTTTGAAATTGATTTGTGTTGTGTGTTTGAAAATATTTTGAAAAGCTTTCCAAAGTAAGGCATAATTGTAATGACTCTTGTATCAGTAAGAGTGTATACAAAGCGTCTGTTTGAAAATATTTTGAAAGTGTTTATGGGAAATAATTTGTTTTTCAAGAGCAAGCGATTAACAACATTCTACCCTTACTCAAGGTTGTTCTTGTAATTTTCCTCCTCCTTTAGATGGTGCTATCCATACCATTAGTTAGTAGGAAGCCCCATCATTGGATGTGAAGGGACAGGCGTGGGTCATTGAAGGCAACTCGTAAGGATGCTTTAGCAATTTTTCGTAAGGGATTGTCATTGTTGTATTCGTAGGAAACTCGAGGGAGTAGATCATTTTCCGAAAGGCAGTATCGAAAGGTTCATTGAGGGACTATGATCTTTTTGTATGATGAATTGATAGAGGGTCTTGGTTAAGGCATCCCTACGTTCGAGGGACATGACCTTTTATCGAAAGGCAACAATGGAGGTTACCCTAGAGCTGCAAGTGTGCGAAGTGTGTTGTTTTCAGTTATTTTATCTTTGAGATTAGGGTTTTCTATCGTCAGGTTTTTATATTTCTATGCAAACCCTAATTACTAAGCAGTAAACATAAAATAATAAAAAACGGTAAAGTGCGGAAAATAAAGGCAGAAAGTAAACCCTAGACTATTACATCGCTTTGGGACATTTGTATAATAGTAGAGCGGAAAATAAAACCCTAAGCTATTACATTCTGAAGCAATTACATGATAATGGAAAAGAAAGCGGAAAATAAAGCTAGTTATTGCGCATACAGTCGATCTAAAAAAATGTGAAAATAGAAAAGAAAATATTTTTGGTAATTTTTATGAAAAAAATGATTTGTGATTAATTAATTAACCTATTAAATCTAATTAATTTTAATTGATAATAAAAAAATTAATTAATTAAATTAATGCAAAAAAAGTTAGTTAAAAAAAAACCATAAGAGTCTAATTAATTTTAATTAATAAAACTAAGAAAAATTAATTATGTTGTTTAAATGAGAAAAAAAAAGTAAGAGTAAAAAAAAGAAAGTTGGTCCTGAAATAGCAAATAGGGGGGTGCTGGACGAAATCTGTTAGGCCCAAAACGCAAGCCCAAAGGATCTGGTGCGTTTAGCCGGAGAGGGTACATCATGTGCTTGCAGATCTGGGAATGTAGGATCAGATTCATGAAGATCTGATGGCGAGACGTGGTTGGGTGCACGATAGGTTGGTGGGACGCGCTGCACTAGATCTGTGAAAGTAAGAAAATATGAAGAAAAAATACAAAAGGCATGGATCGAACCCACGCCATTGCATAGTAATACCTTAACGTGTGCTCGCTTACCACTGGGGTGACCATACATTCGGCGATATAACTGAAACAAAATAATTATATTATAAAGTACAATAATTGGACCGGAGAAGTGCTGGAACCCTAGCTCTGGTCGTCTTCTTCGGTGACTCTTTTTCTCATTCCTACAAAATAGACATAGTTAATGATCCAAGGATACCCTACCCCCCCCCCTAAATCAAGCTTTGCGAGTTCAATGGGACCATTTTTTTTGGCTCAATCGCTTTGGTTTGTGAGATATGACAAAAATAGCATGGATCGGCATGAACATGGTAGTTCATGGTTCAGCCATCATGACATCAGAGATGTATGCGTGCAGGTTTTGTGAGCTTTGGATCATGAGTTTTAATCCATTCTTACCCTATACCTCTTCAGAGTTCTATTGGAAGGGCTGAAATGCTTTGAAGGTTGTTGCAAATAGGGTTTTCAACTTGCCCTAGTTTTTGAGATTTTTTGAGATCTTTTGGAAGAGGTTTCTTGCTGCAAGGGTTCGTGTAAGGGTTTGTCTGAATGAATGATATATATATATATATATATATATATATATATATATATATATATATATATATATATATATATATATATATATATATATATATATATATATATATATATATATATATATATATATATATATATATATATATATATATATATATATATATATATATATATATATATATATATATATATATATATATATATATATATATATATATATATATATATATATATATAAGAGAATTAGGTTAAAAGATAGTGGGCTTAGACTTTGTATAAAAGCTTTTTGTTTTATTTCATTTATTTTGACTTTTAAATAAATAAAAATCATAAATAAATAAAAAAACAACCCAAGGGGTGTATGAATGAGATCTGAGGTTCACATTATGAACTATAACACGCATGGACCTTAAAACACAAGCCCAAAATCCTAAAAATTCAAGTTTGGTCATTTTAAGTTTCATGCATTTGCTTAAAATTTCCCAACTTGCACCAATCACAAATCTCTCAATTTTTATCATTTGAAAGTGATATTGGAGTTTTTGGAAAGCTCAAGATGTCCTATACAATCTATATGTTGATTATTTTTGCATTTTGAGACTTTATCTTAATGTAAGGTTCCTTGATAAAAGTGTCTTTTTGTTGACTTTTGTAATGACCTATAATGTTTTGGCCCATATCTCTCAAATGAAGCATTTTTTGGACTTGAGCTTAGAGAGACATTGATGAGGAGAATTGAATTTCCTTCAAAATGAGATTTGGTTGAGGAAAATATGATGAAGCATGTGAAAGTTGTGCTTGGTCAAAGTTCAGTTGACTTCTCCTTAAGAAAACCCTAATCTGGTAACTTTTGACTTTTGATGGTTTGAGAATTTTCTTGGTGAATCATAACCAAACTTTGATCAAATGATGAATGCGACTTCAAAATCTTGATGTTGACCAAAAATTTTGAGGTTTGACTGTATGTTGACCTTAGTTGACTTTTTACCCAATAAAGCTAATTTTTAGTCATCTGAGTAATTGACTGATCAAACTTGTGATGCAAGGCTTGAAACTTGGTATGAGCATTCTTAGAGACATATGAGAAATTATGGAATCCCCTTGAGGAATTATAAGCTTAATTTTCCTTGAGAAAAGTGAAACCCTAGTTGTAGGTCAGCTACTTAGGAGGGGGGTTTGTCTGGTCCAACCTTGAGTAGCCTTGACCAATTGAAAACCCTATGAGCATTTGAAGAAAATGGGAGAGAAAATTTTGGGGTACAACAAACCCTATACAACTTATCAAGGAAAATGAAAATAAGATAAAAATAGAAAAGAAAATGTTTTTGGTGATTTTTTATGAAAAGAATGATTTATGATAATTAATTAAATAAACCTAATAATCTAATTAATTTTAATTAATAGAACCTAAAAATCTAATTAATTTTAAAATTGGAAACAATAATTAATTAATTAATTAAATTATTAAAAGGTTAATTAAAACCTAAAACCTAATTAATTTTAATTAATAGAACCTAAAAATCTATTTTTTTGTATTTTAATTAAATGAAACAAATAATAAAAATATAAGTAAAAGTAAAAAAGAAAATATAAAGAAAATGAGATTGGGCCTGGATTAAGAAAAAGAGGGGGTGCTAAAAAGCAAAGAAGTCCAGGCCCAAAATGCAAGCCCAAACGTTGGTCCACGAGATCTGGTGCGTTACATCAATGAAGGTGTATCGTGGGGAGTCACAACTGAAGCGCCAAATTATATTGATGATGATCTGATAGCTGAGACTGTACAGGTGTATCGTAGTGTTATTATGAGGACGCGTGCTGGAAAACCTGTAAAAAATATAAAATATGAAAAAATGACAAAAGGCAGGGATCGAACCCACACCCTCCTATACTAATGCCTTATCATGCGCGCACTTGCCATTGGGGTGACTGTTTCATCCGGTATATCACTGAAAATAAATAATTATATAATAAACAAAATCACTGGGTCGGATAGGCGACGGAGCCATAGCTCCGGTCATCTTCTCTGGCGAGCTCGTTCTTCATTCTTGCAAAAGAAGAACAGTCAGCAATTCAAAGGTACCCTACCCCCCTAATTTGGGCCTTGCGAATTCAATGGTGCCCTTGATTTTGGATAAATAATCATGTGTGATGAGATATGAAAAAAACGAGGCCAATTGTTTCAAGCATGGCACTATAATATTTGATCGTTATGCGATGGATCCATCCTGCACATTGACATCTCAGAATAACATTAATGAGGTTAGTATGCATAAAAACATAATAAAAATGACAATATGAATTTCATGAAAAAAACCAAAATTGGTGGTGCATAGTACGAGTTTCAAGCCCTTTGGATCCTCAAGATTGATCCATTCTTACCCTACAATGCTTCTGGAAATGATTTGGATGAATGACTTGCTTTGAGAGGGGCTAAAAATAAGGTTTGTAGTTTACCCTAGTTTTTGATAATTTTGGAGTTTTTTGAATGGGATCTTCTTGCAAGTTTCACGTCCTTGTCTTATCTGAACGGGGAGTATATAAAGGTTATGAATTAGGTCAAACAAGTGGGCTTGGACCTTTGTATGAAAGCCTTTTGTTTTATTTAATTTATTTTGAATTTAAATAAAATCAAAATAAATGGAATAAAATCAAAAGGGGTGTATGAATAGGTTCAGAGGTTCACTATGAAGTCTAAAACTTGTGTGGACCTTGAAACAAGCCCATTAGCCTAAAAATTCAATTTTGATCAATTTGGGTTTAATGCATTTTCTCAAAATTTCCCAACTTGCACTAATCATAACTCTCTCAATTTTTATCATATGAAGGGGATCTTAGACTTTTTTGGAAATCTAAAGGTGTCCTCTACAATCTCTATGTTGATAATTTTTTCATTTGGAGAATTTATCTTGATGTAAGTTGCCTTGACAAAAAGTGTCTTTTTGTTGACTTTTGAAATGACCTATAATCTTTTGGCCCATATCTCTTAAATGAAGCATTTTTTGGACTTGAGCTTAGAGAAAAAAAGTTGTAGAGTATTGAATTTATTCAAAATGATCTTTGGTTGAGGAAAATATGATGAAGCATGTGAAAGTTATGCTTGGTCAAAGTTCAGTTGACTTCTCCTTAAGAAAACCCTAATTTAGCAATTTTTGACTTGTGATGAATCTTGAGTTTTCTTTATGAATCATGATCAACCCTTGATCAAATGATGAATGTAACTTCAAAATCTTAATGTTGACCAAAAAATATTGAAGTTTGACTGTATATTGACCACAATTGGCTTTTTATCCAATACAATTAATTTTCAATCATCTGAGCAATTGATTGAGAAAACTTGTTATGCAAGGCTTGAAATTTTGCATGAGAATACTTAGGAACATATGAGAAATCATGAAATACACTTGAGGAATTTTAAGCTCAATATTCCTTGAGAGAAATGAAACCCTAGTTGTAGGTTAATTGCTTAGGAGGAGAATTTGTCTGGTCCAACCCTGAGTAGTCTTGAGAAATTGAGAACCCTAGGAGAATGTCTTGAATAATGGGAGAGAAAATTTTGGGGTACAACAGCTTCCCCTGTTTAATCTTATTAAATTTGAAGAGTTAGATTGGCTTGTTCGCCATTCGTGATCTGAAGGTGGAAGAGGA
Source organism: Vicia faba (assembly GCA_948472305.1). Classification (NCBI taxonomy): domain Eukaryota; kingdom Viridiplantae; phylum Streptophyta; class Magnoliopsida; order Fabales; family Fabaceae; genus Vicia; species Vicia faba. The sequence continues at coordinate 62,131,844 of OX451739.1, read as the reverse complement.
TTGAATACTTAAGTGCCTATAAATTTGCACTCATATATGCACAAAGTAACACCGTTGGTTGATTGTATTGTTTGAATAGGCTTAAAGATGCCATTCGGAGAGGTGACATAGTGTCATCGTTGTTGGTCTTATAAATGCCATCCAAAGTAATTGTTGATAGGAATGTCAAAATGAGTCTATGTTCGACTGTATCTGAGAAGTATACTAGAATGAGTCTTATGTCCGACTATATCTAGCAGATGTGATAAGGAGTGTCAGAATGAATCTTATGTCTCGATTGTATATGAATGATGTTCTATAATGAGTCTACGTTTTGACTGTATCTATGAGAGGATCAGAATGAGTCTTCGCCCAAATGTATCCGAGATCTGTGTTAGAATGAGTCTACACTGGACTGTATCTATAAGAGCATATCAGAAGGAGTCTTCGCCTGACTGTATCTGAGATTTGTATTAGAATGAGCCTATGCCTGGCTGTATCTAAATATATATTGTAATGAATATCAAAATGGATCTATGTCTTGATCGTATCTGGGCGGTATCTGGAAGATATACTGGAATGAGTATCAGAATGGATCTACGTCTCGACTGTATCTAAACGGTATCTTAAATATGCACTAGAATGAGTATAAGAATAGATATACGTCTCTATCGTATCTGAAATGTATCTAGAAGATGTACTGGAATGAGTTTATGCTTGACTGTACCCAAAAGATCATCATAATGAATCATCGAATGATTGTATCTGAAGAATGACACATTGCTAACAATATTTATCTGTTTGTGAACTAACCTGAAAGAAGATAAAATTAGTTTTTATGCAATGTCATGATGTATGCAATGTATTGTGTAATGATATTCTCAAAATAAATGAGAATTCTATATGCGTTTCGTATGCATATGCTATGATTTTTTGTAAATGATGTATGGATGTAAGATGCCGCTGATGGCAACGGTAGCTTCGTATAACATCTGGATGGAGAAAATAAATACCTGACTGCTGCTAGGGATGAAGCATATGAATCTTCAATCTACACTAGGGATTCCTGCTTTCTGTTTGAGGACACTCCGCTAAGGACATTTGACTTCTGCTTGGGGATAAAAGAATTCCAGGAAAAAATTATTGTTCATCGTTCTTTTGAAGAACTTGATTCTTATGTACCCTGACTGGGGATAAAAGAAATGGATAATCCTCTGATGTATCGTCCGACCGAGTTTCATATATAGTAGCAGCTCTCCTGGGGATAACAAACTTGATTACACTTTGCTAGAGAAGAGAATTTTGTCGGGGATTCGCAATAATCAAAGAAATAGACTCCGTTTGGGAAATAATCCCTGTTGGAGAAGTAAACTCCACTAGAGAATTAAATTCTTGTAAACTACGTTGAGGAGATAATCTCTGACGGGGATGAGCTGCTGGAAGATACCCGAATTTCTGTCTGAGGGCATATTAGACTTGCTGGGGAATATATCTTTGTCGGGGATGAGCTTGTGAAGGTAGCTCTGTAGAGATAGTTGCATGAAGAGTGCTCTGTGAGGATTTGTGGATAACTTCGAACATTATCTCAATTCCTAGAGTCTTTAGTAAATGCTCATTCCTATTTTTATACATATATTTTGTTAACAGTAAACATATTCAAATGCATATGTTCATTCAATTTAGTCATTCAACGTTTTGGCAAACATAATAGAGAAAGTAAAACAAATTTGAATTTTGAAACATATTTGTATTGAGATTTTTCTTATAAATAGGCAATTTTATACAAAGAGACAAAGACCCTAGTAAGATAAAATTATCGTAAAAATGAAGAAAGGTACAAAGCAAAACAAAGAAAACAACTATGTGGAAACAATACCATCGAGTTTCAACTTTGTTATTTCCCATATATCTTCAAGCATCTCATCGCTCGCTGTCAAAAGAAGTTGACTGAAGTGATACGTACCATTTGAGCTTGATGTTGATAACAAATATTTCTATAAATAGATGATCCAACGAGACATAGTCGTACGTTTAATCCCAAACTTTTTCTTAGACCGCCCATTCGGGTTTTCAGTCCACCGGGATACCCTTTTTTGTCCAAGCCACCTTTTCGGGTTTTCGACTTGCCGGATGTACAATTTTTTTTATATATCCCTAATTTTTTCCCGAACCCTTTTAGTTCGCTGAGATGCCCTTATTTTTTCCTAGGCCTGTCAACCTAGCGAGTCTCTTTTACTACATCTGTATGCACAGGGTGCAGAAGCTCTTTACCATCCATGGTGGTAAGTATCATAGCACTACCACAAAATATCTTCTTGACCACAAATGTCCCTTATTATGTTTGAGTCCATTTTCCCCTAGGATCATCTTGTGGTAGGATAATGCACTTTATTACCAAATCACCAACCTCGTATACCCGATGTTTGACATTCTTGTTGAAGGCTTTGGTTGTGCGCTTCTGATACATATGACCATGACAAATAGCCATAAGCCTTTTCTCATCAATCAAATTTATTTGGTCCAATCGAGTATGAATCCATTCATCTTCATCAAAACCCGCGTCTTTCATAATCCTTAGGGAAGTAATCTAGACTTCAACAGGTAAGACAACCTCAATGCGGTAGACTACAGAGAATGGGGTTGCCCTAGTTGATGTACGTACTGAGGTTCAATAACCATGAAGAGAAAATGGTAACATATAATACCAATCTTTGTACGTCACCGTCATATTCTGCAAAATCTTCTTAATACTTTTGTTGGCGGCCTCCACTGCGCCATTCATCTTTGGTTGGTACGGAGAAGAATTGTGGTGTTTATTCTTGAACTGCGTGTAGAGTTCTGTGATCATAGTATTATTGAGATTGGTACCATTATTTGTGATGATCCTCTCAGGTATACCATATCGACAAATGAAGTTATGTTTAAGAAACCAGCAACAACATTCTTGGTAACAGAGGCAAATGAGGCTGCTCTAACCAACTTTGTGAAATAATCGATAGCGACGAGGATGAAATGATGTCCATTAGAAGCAGTAAGCTTGATCTCTCCAATCATATCAAAGCCCCACATCGCAAATGGCCAAGGAATAGTTAAGACATTCAGAGGAACCGGAGGCACATGTACTTTGTCAGCATAAATCTGGCATTTGTGACAAGTCCTTGAATGATGATGGCAATCAGTTTCCATGGTCGACCAATAATAACCTACTCTCGGAATTTTCTTAGCCATCGTATTCCCACTTTAGTGAGTACCAAAGACACCTTCGTGCATGTCTTCCATAATCTTCTCAGCTTCCTTATTGTCTATATAACGAAGCAAAGTTGAATCATGATTGCGCTTGTACAAAATTTCGCTGGTCAGGAAGAACTTGGCAGCAAACCTCCATAAAAATTTCTTATCATTAATAGACACTCCTTTAGGATACTCCTGAATCTCAAGGTATTTTTTTACTTTATAAAACTAAGGCTTTGCTTCTGCTTCATCAGCATCAACTTCGTAGCAATGTGCTGGTTCATCTAGTTTTTCAACAGTACTTCGAGGAGCCTCATTGTCCCATATGACTTTGAACATAGACGACATGGTGGCTAACGCGCCTACCAATTGATTCTCTTCTCGTGGAATATGTTCAAAAGTGACTTCCTCAAACTACTGGATTAATGTCAACACATGCTCTCGATAAGGAATGAGATTTGGATGCTTCATATCCCACTTTCCCTTAATCTGACTGGTTACCAGGGCTGAGTCCCCGTACACGTTTAAGAACTTGATTCTCATATCAATAGCAGCCTTAATTCTCATCATGCACACTTCGTACTCTAACATGTTATTGGTACAATCAAAACATAATCTGGCAGTGAAAGGTGTATGGAAACCCTTGGGAGAGATAATCACGGATCCAATTCCATTACCAAGTGCGTTGGAAGCTTCATCAAAAACCATATTCTTTCGGGATCCCGATTCAGGTCCTTCATACGGTCCCAGCTCTTCACAATCTGTAACTAGCATAATATTCTCATTCGAGAACTCGAAATTCATAGATTGATAGTCGTCTACAGCTTGATGAGCCAAATGATCTTCCAGTACACTTCCTTTGATTGCCTTTTGAGTGGTATACTGAATGTCATATTCTATTAAAACCATTTGCCATGTTTCTATTCTTCTGGAGAGAGCGAGTTTCTCGAATATGTATTTTATCGGATCCATCTTAGAGATCAGCAAGGTAGTATGAGTCAACCTATAGTGTCTTAGTTGGGGAGAATCCCATTCCAAAGCGCATCAAGTTTTCTCGAGCAGACTCGTCATGCTGCCCCAGTAAACACTGCATTTAATTCTCTAACACTGTTAAGTACATGATCAGAGGTATTCTTTCAACCGGAGGCATCATAATTGGAGGTTCCTGGAGGTATTCCTTGATTATGTCGAAGGCTATATGACAATCTTCGTTCCACTTCACTACTTGATCTTTATTCAGCAACTTGAAGATGGGCTCACATGTAACGGTCAAATGGGAAATAAATCTGGCAATGTATTTTAATCGTCCTAGAAAACCTATGACTTCCTTCTCAGTACGGGGTGCTGGCATTTCTTAAATGTCTTTAATCTTAGCATGGTCAACTTCAATACCTTTACCACAGACGACGAAACCTAGGAGTTTACCGGATCTCACCCCAAAGGTGCACTTGTTTGGATTTAGTCTCAACTTGTATTTATTTAATCTCTCAGACAACTTGTGTAGGTGGTCGAGATGTTCTTCTTTAGTTTGAGACCTGGCTATCATGTCATCAACATAAACCTCTATCTCGTGATAGATCATGTCACGGAACAAAACTACAATAGCATGCTGATATGTTGCACCGACATTCTTCAAACCAAAAGGCCTAACCTAGTAATAGAAAGTGCCCCACTATGTGATGAAGGTAGTTTTTTCCATGTCTTCAGGTGCCATCTTGATTTGATTATACCCAGAGAAACCATCTGTAATACGGTGGGAGAACTGACTTTTGGTTTTGTATTTTATCACAAATGTTGGGAATAACAAGATTCGCCATCGACTTTTCTTTTATCCAATAAGGAAAGGGTGAAAAGAACATGAAAGACCTTTGAGAATTTTGAGTTTAGGGGGTATGTTATGAAAAGGTAAGGTGTTAGCACCCTTTTCATCCGTAGTTATCTACGAGCTCTTAATCACTAGCTCACATTTTGAAATGCTTTGAGTGTGTTTAAAAATATTTTGAAAAAATGCCTAAGTATGGAAACTTTGTAATGATTCTTGTATCAGTTAAGAATGCGTACAAAGTGTTTGTTTTTGAAAATATTTTTGATAGTGTTCGTGTGAAATTGTTTTTGTTTGTGTGAGCAAGTGATTAAAAGTATTCTACCCTTACTCGAAAGTCTTTTGTGTTATTTCCTCCTCTTTTAGATAGTGTTATCCTACCATTAGTGGGAAGCCCTATCGTTAGATGTGTGAGGGACAGGCGTAGGGTCGTCATTATGGTCATAGAAGGCAACATATAGGAATACCTTAGCAATTCGAAGGGACCGTCATCATATATTCATAGGCAACATCAAGGAACAAGATCATTTCTCGTAGGCAACTCGAGGGACATCACGGGACTATGATATTTATGATGATTTTAACCGAGGGTCTTTGCTAAGGGTATCCCTACGTTCGAGGGACATGACCATGTTCATCCGAAGGCAACAAGTGGATTTACCCTAAAGGTGTGTGTGTGAATGAGTGATTCATATTCAATTATTTATATTGATTAGGGTTTTCTATGTTTCGTTTTAGATCTTGCCATACATGCCTACTTACTATACAATAATAAGGAAAGCAGTAAAAGCAGAAAATAAAGGTCCTATGCTATAACAAAGCTTCAGGGAAGGGGGTACAAACCATAAAAACGGGGGAAATAGAAAGTAAAAACCCTAATTAAGACTATTACAGACCATTAGCAGTTACATAAATTTAAAAAAGATAATGTAAAAATAATAAAAGCACGCGAAGATTATAAAATAAAAGGAAAAACAAAAGCATTTCATGAAAAAAATTGATTTGATAATTAATCTAAAAAAAAACCCTAATTGATTTTATTTAAAAAAATAAAGTTTTAATGATAAAAACCTAAAAAATAAATTAATTAATTAAATAAAAAGATTTTAAATTCATTTAATTTAAAAAATTAATTAAGTGGATAAAAAACCTAATGTCTAAATTGTTTTTAATTAATTAAAATAAGTTAATTTAATTGTGTTAAAAAAAGTAATTAAAATAAAACAAGAAAAGAAAAAAAAAGAGATTTGGGCCTAAAAGTAGCAAACTGGGGGTGGAAGGAAAGCAAATTGCTAGGCCCAAAACATGCAAGCCCAGATGCTGTGAACAATCCAGTGTGGCTGGCTCCAAGAGATCCATGGTGTGCGTACAAATCTGGGACGCCAGATTTGGCCCTGTGAAGATCTGATGTGATGAGGTGAGGCACATGGTGAGCACGTTATACTGGCCTACGTATGATATGTAATAGAAAAAAGATAAAAAAATAAAATACTAGGGGCAGGGATCGAGTCGTACCCTGGTACACTAACACTCTAACATGCACGCTTATACCGATGGGGCAGATTTACATCCGTTCATATAAATCACTCCACAAAAATAAATATAAAACATGATTATATTGGTCGGAGAGGCGCCGGAGCCCTAGCTCCAATCGTCTTCTCTGGTAACCTGTAATGTTCAAAACCTGAAAATTCAAAGCGTTAGTGATCCAAAACGTCCTACCCCCCTAATTCGACCCTCCTGAATCCAAATATGGGGCTTAGTTTAGGCTATAAGTCCTTATAGAATGAGATACGAAGCAAGCAAAGAAAATCGGAGAAAACATGGAAATTTGCTATTTAGCGTGCATGGGACCTCTGCGATTATTCTATACTGCGTTATTAAATTTCATGAACACATGACAAACATTAGTAAGCGTTAGAATGCAGTAAAACAAGAAATACATAATTCTAAACATGGATGAAATCGTGATGCTTGCAATGTGATTTCACGCGTTTTGGACCATCAAATTTGGTCCAAACTTACTGTGTATGCTTGTTGGAAGAGAATGGAATGAAGGCTTTATGGTGAAAGGATTTGAAAATAGGGTTTAAAAACTTTATGGTTCTTGATAAAAGTTTGATATTTTTGGCAAAATTGTGAGGAAAGGATTTGTGGGTCAGGGTTCTTGTCTTGATGTCTGAATATATAGAGAAAATTAGGGCAACAAAATGATGGGCTTGGACTCTTGTAATAAGATATAATTTTATCTTATTTTATTTTATATTATTAATGAATAAATAAAAAATAAATAAAATAATTAAAATAAAGCAATTTCAAGGGGTGTATGAATGAATTATGATGTGTATGAAGAGTATAACACACGTTTGGACTCTTACCATGGCCCAATAGCCCAAAATATCAAGCTTGCTCAATTTGAACTTCATGCATTTCTCAAAATTTCCCAACTTGAAATGGTCATAATCAATCAACTTTTATCTTTTGAAGGTGATCTTAGACTTTTTGGAAAGCTCAAGATGTACTCTACAATATCTCTTTTGATCATTTTTGCATTTGGAGATTTTATCTTGATGTATGTTGTCTTGATACAAAGTGTCTTTTTATTGACTTTTGAAATGACCTGTAATGTATTGACTCATATCTCTCAAATGAAGCATTTTTTGGACTTGATAATAGACATACCAAGTTATAGAGAATTGAATTTCCTTCAAAATGGAATTTGGTTGGGGAAAAGTTGAGGAAACATGTGAAAGTTATGCTTGGTCAAAGTTCAGTTTACTTCTCCTAAGGAAACCCTAATTTGGAAACTTTTGACTTTTGATGTTTTGAGGGCTCTTCTTGAGGAATAATGATCACTCCTTGATCAAATGATGAATATCATTTCAACATGTTGATGTTGATCAAAAATGTCTAAGTTTGACTGTATGTTGACCACAATTGACTTTTTACCCTATATAGTTGATTTTCAATAATCTAAGCCATTGACTGAGCAAACTTGTGATGCAAGGCATGAAACTTGACATGAGCATTCCTAGGGACATATGAAGAACCATGAAAACCACTTGAGACCTTTGAAACCCAAATTTCCTTGTGAAACACTAAACCCTAGTTATGGACCCATTGCTTTGGAGGAGAATTTGTTTGATCAATTCTTGAGCCACCTTGAGTATTTGAGAACCCTAGGAGAATATCTCGAATAAAATGAGAGGGTAAATTTTGGGGTAAAATAGTTGTCCATGTTCAACCGTCTTAAACCTGAAGAGTTAGATTGGCATGTCTCTCACTCGTGACTTGAAGGTAGAAGATGATTTAACACTTAAGTGCCCAAAATTTTGCGCTTGCCTGTGCACGAAGTAACACTGTTGGTTAATTATACCAGGAATGGGCTTAAAGATGCCATTCGAAGGGGTGACGGAGAGTAATCGTAGATGGGATTATAGATTCCATCCAAAGTAACTATTGATAGGAGTATCAGAATGATTCTACGCTTGACTGTATCTGAGGAAGATGTATATGGAATGAGTTTATGCCCGACATTATCCAAAAGAAATATCAGAAGGAAATCTATGCTTGACTTCATCTGAATGATGTACTAGAATGAGTCTACGTTGGACTTTGTATAGAAGATATGTTTGGAATGAGTCTACACCTGACTTTGTCCAAAAAGAATATCAGAATGAATTTACGCTTGATTTCATCTGAACTAGAAGATGTCTACACCTGACTTCAACTAGAAGAGGTATTAGAAGGAGTCTACGCCTGACTTTTTTCCTAAAGAGTTTCAGAAGAAATCTACACTTGATTTCGTCTGAATGATGTACTAGAAGATGTCTACGCCCGACTTCAACTAGAAGAGGTATTGGAAGGAGTCTACGTCTGACTTTTTTTTCCAAAAGAGTATCAGAATGAATTATGCTTGATTTCATCTGAACTAGAAGATGCCCATGCTCGACTTCTACTAGAAGAGGTATTGGAAGGAGTCTACGCCTGACTTTTTTCCCAAAAGAGTTTCAGAAGGAATCTACGCTTTATTTTGTCTAAATGATGTACTAGAATATGTTTACGCTTGACTTCAACTAGAAGAGGTATTGGAAGGATCTATGCCTGCATTTTTTCCAAAACAGTCTCAGAAGGAATCTATGCTTGATTTCATCTGAATGATATACTAGAAGATGTCTATGCCCGACTTCAACTAGAAGAGATGCTTTTTAGAATGACCCTCTAGAGAAAGTGCTTGGAAATGTCTGTAAGAATTCAGTCTCTGAAGAAAATTTTCTGGTCATGTAGATCGTTGATGATATTCGCATGTCTGTAGATTTTACCTAAAAAGATAAAGAGTTAGTTGTATGCCATGTCAGAATTTATGGAATGCATTGTGTAATGATGTTCTAAAAGTGAATGAGATTGTGCTATATGCGCCTCATATGATATGCTATGATGTTTGTAAATTATGTATGAATGTGAAATGTCGTTGAAGCGTATTAGTAGCTCCGTATAACATCTTGTTGAGTAAAATAAATCCCTGATTGTTGCTGGAGATGAAGAATATGTGTAATCTTTAATCTTTTCTAGGATTTTTCCTCTAGGGATTCCTGCTTTCTGTTTGAGGAAACTCTACTTTGGAATGTTGACTTCTGTTTGGGGAGAAAAGTTTAGACACATTGGTCGTTCATTGCTCTACTGGGGAGTTTAATTTTTATATACCCTGACTGGGGATAAAAGAGATGAACAGCCTTTTGAGGTGTTGTCTGACTGAGTTTCTGATATGGATGCTCACTCGTCTGAGGAGGATAAGGTTGAATGATATCTGGTCTGGTTTCAGATTCTGTAGCAACTCTCCGGGGATAGCATCCCGGACTGTCCTTTTCTAAAGAGAGGAATTTTGCTAGTGATTTGTAGTAGTCGGAAGAATAGACTTGGACTGGGGAGACTGGATTTTGTTGGGAAAATAAACCATGTTGGGGAAATAAATCATGTTGGAGAAATAAACTACTGAGGAGATACTCTTGCTGAGGAAATACTCTTACTGAGGAAATGAGTTGTGTTGGAGAACATAATTCTGCAGGAGATTTCACAGTTTTAGAGAAATAAACTCAGATGGGGAAGAGAATTCTTATGCACTGTGCCGACGATGTAATCTCTGATGAGTATTGGGACTCCGTAGGTTGGCGACATTGTCGTGGAAAAGATCCTAATCCTTTATCTTCTAGGGGGGTCTGCTGGTGAATATGATTAGTGTATTCAGACTTGCGGGGAGTGTATCTTTGTTGAAGATGAGCTTGTGAAGATGACTCTGTGGGGATAATCCTGTAAGGATTCTTCTGCGGGGATTCGGGGATGACTTTGAACGTTATCCGAACTCCTAGAGTCTTGAGTACATGCTTATTCCTGTTTTATGCATATATTTGTTAACAATAATCATATTCATATGTGTATGTTCATTCAATTTAGTCATTGGACGTCTTCGCAAACAAAACAGAAAAAGTAAAACTGACTTTGAATTTTGAAATAGTATTTATATTGTACAAAGAGACAGAAATCCTAGTAAGAGGAAATCATCGTGAAAATGAAGAAAATATTACAAAGTGAAAACATATAGCTATGTGGAAATAATCTCGTCGGGTTTCAACTCTACTATTGCCCCTATGTCTTCGAGCATCTCCTCCCTCGTTGTCGGAGAAAGTTGACTGAATTGATTTTACCATTTTAACTTAATGTTGGTAACAAAGCTTACTGTAAGTCATCCAACGGGACATAGTCGTACGCTTTCATCCCTAATTTTTTCCTGGACAGCCCTTTCGGGTCTTCAGTCAACCGTGATACCCTTTTTTTTCCCAAGCCGCCCTTTCAGGTTTTCGACTTGCCGGGTGTACAATTTTTATATATATATCCCTAATTTTTGCCCGAACCCTTTTGGTATGCCGGGATGCCGTTATTTTTTCCTAGGCCAGTCAACCTAGCAGGTTATTTTCCATGCGTAGTATCTTTTGACTATTTATGTGTTCATAGGGTGCGGAAAATATTCACCGTCCATGGTGGTTAGTATCATAGCACCGCCAGAAAATATTTTCTTAATCACAAATGGCCCTTTGTAGGTGGGAGTCCATTTACCCCTGGGATCATCTTGCGGTAGAATGATGCGCTTTATTACCAAGTCACCAGCCTGATATACACGATGCTTGATTTTTGTATTGAAGGCTTTAATCATATGTTTCTGATACATATGAAAGTGACAAACAGCCGCAAGCCTTTTCACGTCAATCAAATTCAATTGATCTATCCTACTCTAAATCCATTCGGCTTTGTATAAATCTTCCTCTTTCATAATTCTCAGAGAAGGAATCTGAACTTCGATAGGTAGGACAACTTCCATACTGTATACTAGAGAAAATGGGGTTGCCCCGGTTGATGTTCATGCTGAAGTGCCATAACCATGAAGGGAAAGTGGTAACATATTGTGCCAGTCTTTGTAGGTCACAACCAGTTTCTGTATGATCTTCTTGATATTCTTATTGGTGGCTTCCACTACACCATTCATCTTTGGTCGATACGGGGAAGAGTTATGGTGTTTGATCTTGAACTGCATGCATAGTTTCATGATTATAGTGTTATTGAGATTGGTACCATTGTCTGTGATAATCCTCTCGGGGATGCCATATCGACATATAAGATTGGGCTTAATGAAACGGGTAACCACATTCTTGGTAATCGAGGCAAACGAGGTTGCTTCAATCCACTTCGTAAAGTAATCAATGGTGACGAGGATGAAACGATGTTCGTTGGAAGCAGTGGGCTTGATTTCTCCAATCATATCAATGCCCCACATTGCGAACGACCAAGGAGCAGTCAAGACATTAGATGTACTGGAGGCACATGTACTTTATTAGCATAGATCTGGCACTTATGACAGGTTCTTGAATGGTAGTGACATTCAGTTTCCATAGTCGACTAATAGTAACTTGCTCTCAAAATATTATTAGCCATAGTATGTCCACTTGAGTGAGTACCAAAGATGCCTTCGTGTATATCTTCCATAATATTTTCTGCTTCCTTCTTGCCTACACAACGAAGCAGAGTCGAATCATGATTGCGTTTATACAAAATTCTGTTACTCAGGAAGAACTTAGCTGAGAACCTCCGTAAGAATTTCTTGTCGTTGATAGATGCCCCTTCAGGGTACTCTTGAGTTTCAAGGTATCTTTTCACTTCATAAAACTAAGGTTTTCCTTCTACTTTATCAGTGTCAGCCTCTTAACAGTGTGTCAGTTCGTCTAGCCTTTCATTGGTAATTATGGGAGCCTCGTTGTCCCATCTGACCTTGAACATAGATGAAATTGTAGCCATTTGCGTCAGCCAACTGGTTCTCTTCTCTTGGGATGTGCTCAAAAGTAATTTCCTCGAAGCATGGAATTAAGGTCAGCACATGCTCTCTATAAGGAATGAGGTTCAGATGCTTCGTATCCCAGTCTCCCTTGATCTGACTGATTACCAGAGCTGAGTCCCCATAAACATCCAAGAACTTGATTCTTAGGTCAATGGCAGCTCTGATACCCATGATGCATGCTTCATATTCAGCCATGTTATAGGTACAGTCAAAGCATAATTTAGCGGTGAAGGGTGTATGGCAACCCGGAGGAGAGATGATTACAGCACCAATTCCATTTCTAGGTGCATTAGAATCTCCATCAAAAACCATAGTCCATTGGGATCCTGGCTCAGGTCCTTCATACGGTCCAGGTTCTTCACAATCTGTAACTAGCATAATATTCTCGTCTGAGAATTCGAAGTTCATAGACTGGTAGTCGTCTACAGCTTGATGCGCCAAATGATCTTCCAGTACAGTTCCTTTGATTTCCTTTTGAGTGGTATACTGAATGTCATATTCTTTCAAGACCATTTTCCATCGGGCTATTCTTCTGGAGAGATCGGGCTTCTCAAATATGTATTTGATGGGATCCATTTTAGAGATCAATAAAGTAGTATGGGTCAACATACTATCTTAGTCGGCGAGCAGCCCATGCCAAAATGCAACAAGTTTTCTCAAGCAATGAGTACCTTGTTTCACAGTCGGTAAACTTTTTGCTAAGGTAGTATATTACATGCTCTTTTCAACCAGACTCATCATGCTGGCCCAGTACACACCCCATTGAATTCTCTAGCAGTGTTAGGTACATGATTAGAGGACTTCCTTCAACTAGTGGCATTATAATTGGATGTTCTTATAGGTACTCCTTGATTTTATCAAAAGCTATCTGGTAATCGTCATTCCAATTTACCACTTGATCTTTCTTCAGCAACTTGAAGATCGGCTCATAAGTAGCTGCCAGATGGGAAATAAATCAGGCAATGTAATTCAGTCATCCTAAGAAACCTCTGACTTCCTTCTTAGTGCAGGGAACTGGTATTTCTTGAATAGCTTTGACCTTGGCGGGATCAACTTTGATACCTTTACCACTGACTATGAAACCCAGGAGTTTACTGGATCTCACCCCAAAAGTGCAATTGTTCAGATTTAACCTCAGCTTGTATTTCTTTAGTCTTTCAAATAGTTTATGTAGATGATCAAGATGTTCTTCTTCATTATGAGACCTGCCTATCATTTCGTCGATGTAGACCTCTATCTCGTGATGAATCATGTCATGGAATAAAGCTACCATGGCACACAGATAAGTTGCGCCGACGTTCTTCAACCTAAAAGGCATAACCTTGTAGCAGAAAGTGCCCCACTGTGTGATGAAGGTAGTTTTATCCATGTCTTCACGGGCCATCTTGATCTGATTGTACCTTGAGAAACGGCCCATGAAAGAGAATATCTTCTATTGAGCGGTGTTTTTGACCAAAACATCAATATATGGAAGTGGTAAGTCATCCTTAGAGATTTCCCTGTTCAGATCCATGTAGTCTACACACATATGTATCCTTCTGTCTTTCTTCGGTACCAGAACAACATTTGCAACACATTGAGGGTATAATGTCCTTGCTAAGAAACCTGCATTGAATTGCTTCATAACTTTGTCCTTGATCTTTTCTGACATCTCGGGATGCATTCGATAAACCTTCTTATTTATCAGTGAACAACCCTCTTGTAAGTCTCAGAGTGCATAAGAGGGGGGGGGGGGGGGGGGGTGAATTAGGTCTTATAAAAATTTATTCGGTTTTATTAGAATGCTTGGTAGTAATTTTTGTTAAGTGTTTGAAGGTTTTGTTTATATCTTTATCTTTTCTTGATTATGGTGATGAATGCGATAAATGCGGAAAAGTAAAGAACACGGTGATATATTCTGGTTCCCCTCACAATCCGAGAGTACTTCAGTCCCCTTTCCAACACGAAAGAGATTTCACTATAGTTAGAATGATTGTACAGCCTATGCTTACTATCTAACCTATAGGGTGATCAAAGGTTCTTAACACCTTTAAGACCAAACAAACACTAATGTGAATGAAGAACAATCCTCTTCAAATCACAACACTTACTTCCAACAATCCTGGATAGTAAGGGAAAACCTTTAAGTAATACAATGATTAATTTGAAGTATATGGAGAGCTTTATCAATCTTCAATTGATCTTCTTCTTCAAGATAAAACAATTCTCAACAATGTATATAAATGTTCACAATGTATGTATGAAACTTGTAATGATAATGAAAGTGTATATGGCAAGTTTCACAAAATTATAAACACATGAAAGTTTATGTGCAAATTTGAATGAATGAGAAAATTGTTAATATGAAGAAGGTTTTTGTTGTTTTAAAATGTTATATATGTTCTTTTTTTAAAAACTGAAAAAATCTGCATTTTATAAAGTCATAAGAACCTCTTCATTCATGCCAATTCATATGAAAAGTTGCAATGCATTCATGAAAAGATACCACTTGAAAAATGTTCAAAAAACAAAGTAAAAGCTGCACTGGTTCGCTAGGAACCGGTTCTGACACTGACAGAACCCGGTTCTTAGTGAACGTTATAAGTTGAAATTCAAAATTATCACGCAGGAACCGGTTCCCCTATTGGTACAACCCGGTTCCTGGTACAAAAACCAGGGACATGTTTTTTGAGAAATGCTGGAACCCGGTTCCCTGTTAGGGAGGAACCGGTTCCTAAAGGGTTATTTTCAAAAATACTTTTTGAAAGATATTTCAAACAAAGTTTTCCTTGATGTTAAAGTTATGGAATATGTATATGTTGATGAATGCATATTGTGAACATCTATATTCAAGATTTTAAGAATTATTTATACCATTTGATATTTGATAATTCTTCAATAATTTCTTCGATAATCTTCAAGACTTTTATTTGATGTTGATAAGCTTTTTGCACATCCTTTGAATGTTGATGTTCATGTTGTCTTCATCAAAACACATGCTTTAAATATGACTTGGGAAGCTTGCAATTACATTCTCCCCCTTTTTGATGATGACAACCAAGTCTTGAAAACGATTTCTTGAAATGTTTATGTTGTTTTATATAGCAAACATGTTGAGCAAATGCAAGGCTCCCCCTAAATTGTATGCTCCCCCTAAGTCCATGATTCTTTGAATTTTGGAGTGAGTTTGATATTTTATGTGGGCCTGCAATTTCTTTGAAACAAAACAACACACATGCATATTCTTCTCCCCCTTTGTTAACATCAAAAAGGATGAGGAAAAAGAGTGAAATAGATACATATAAAAATTAAGACGTGCATCTTAAGAGAAACATTAGATATCACCTTCATCCAAAATACCATGTTCTCTTCGGATTTTGAAGAAAGGTTCTCGAGCAAGCGGTTTAGTGAAGATATCTGCGAGTTGGTTATGAGTATCCACAAAAGTGACTTCGACAGCTCCTTTAAGTACATGATCACGGAGAAAATGATGTCGAATATCTATATGTTTGGTTCTTGAATGCATGACCGGATTCTTTGTAATATTGATAGCACTCGTATTGTCGCATCGAAGAGGAATGCATCCGAGATCAAGTCCGTAATCACGGAGTTGTTGCTTGAGCCAAAGAATTTGTGCACAACAACTACCCGCTGCTATATATTCTGCTTCGGCCGTGCTAAGAGCAACACATGCTTGCTTTTTACAAGCCCATGATACTAATGCATTTCCAATAATGTGACACGTACCACTTGTGCTTTTACGATCAGTTTTACAACCTGCATAATCCGCGTCAGAATAACCAATTAAAGTGCAAGTACTACCTTTTGGATACCATAGGCCGACATTGATTGTTCCTTTAAGATACTTCATGATCCTTTTAACTGCCATGAGGTGTGATTCCTTTGGATTTGCTTGAAAGTGAGCGCAAAGACAAACATTAAACATGATGTCAGGACGGCTTGCCGTCAAGTACAATAAAGAACCAATCATACCTCTGTACTTTGTAATATCAATTGGAGTACCGGATTCATCTTGATCAACATATGTACTGGAGCCCATTGGAGTATTCATGGCTTTACAATTGTCCATATCAAACTTTTTCAATAATTCTTTGCAATACTTAGATTGATTGATGAAGATTCCATCTTCTAGTTGCTTGATTTGTAGTCCAAGAAAGTAGTTCATCTTTCCCATCATAGACATCTCGAATTCTCCTTGCATCATCAATGAGAATTCCTCACACATTTCTTTGTTAGTCGATCCAAAAATGATATCATCAACATAGACTTGAACCAATAAAGTGTTACTTTGGATTTTCTTAATGAACAAGGTTTTATCAACCTTACCCTTTTCGAAACCTTTTTCACACAAAAAATTGCTAAGTCTATCATACCATGCTCTTGGTGCTTGCTTTAAGCCATAAAGAGCCTTTCTCAACTTAAAGACATGTGAAGGATGTTTGAAGTCTTCAAATCCCGGGGGTTGTTTGACATAGACTTCTTCATTGATGTATCCATTCAAGAATGCGCTTTTGACGTCCATTTGAAAAAGCTGAAAATTTAATGAACAAGCATAAGCAAGTAAAAGACGTATAGCTTCTAACCTTGCAACCGGAGCAAATGTTTCTTCAAAGTCGATTCCTTCCTCTTGATTGTAACCTTGGGCAACCAACCTTGCTTTGTTTCAAACAATTAGACCATTCTCATCAAGTTTGTTTTTAAACACCCATTGGGTACCTATGATGTGTTTACCACTTGGTCTAGGAACAAGTTCCCAAACTTGATTTCTCTCGAATTGATTTAATTCTTCTTGCATAGCAATAATCCATTGATCATCTCCTAAGGCTTCATCAACTTTGGTAGGTTCAATTTGAGAAACAAACGCCATGTTTAAGCAAGCATCTTTTAGATTCAATCTTGTTGATACTCCTTGGCTAATGTCACCAATAATTTTATCAATAGGATGGTCTCTATGAGTTCTCCATTCTTTTTGTAGATCATTGGTGTTTGAATCTTGTTGTACAATGTTTTCTTGATTTTCCGGTGATTTCTTAATTTGATCAATTGAAAGATCTTCCGGGGGGTAAATCTATAGGATCATCATCATCACAAACAACTACTTCCTCCTTGGAGGGGTTAGTTTCATCAAAAGATACATGCATAGATTCTTCAATAGTTAAAGTTCTTTTATTATAAATTCTATATGCTTTACTAGAAAGCGAATAACCAAGAAATATACCTTCGTCGGATTTCTCGTCAAACTTACCGAGATTATCTTTGTCATTATTAAGAACAAAGCACTTGCATCCAAAAATGTGAAAGTGAGCAATATTTGGTTTTCTTCCTTTGAAGAGTTCATATGGAGTCTTCTTTATTATAGGTCTAATGATAACTCGATTTCCAACATAACATGCCGTACTAACCGCATCCGCCCAAAAATATTTAGGAAGATTTGCATCACTAAGCATTGTTCTTGCAAGTTCCACTAGAAACCTATTCTTTCTTTCAACTACTCCATTTTGTTGTGGAGTTCTAGGTGCTGAAAAATTATGAGAGATACCATGTTCTTCACAAAATTCTTCAAATTGAGCATTTTGGAATTCTCCACCATGACCACTTCTTATGGATACAATCTTTAGTGATTTTTCATTTTGGATTTTCTTAGCATACTTCTTAAAGGCTTTAAAAGCATCACTTTTCTGCACAAGAAACAAAGTCCAAGAATATCTAGAAAAATCATCAATAATGACTAAAGCGTATACATTACCTCCGAAGCTTTTTGTTCTTGATGGACCAAAGAGATCCATGTGTAACAATTGTAGTGGCCTTGTAGTAGACACCACATTCTTAGATTTGAAAGTTGTTTTGGTCTGTTTTCCCTTTTGGCATGCATTACATAATTTGTCTTTGATGAACTTCATCTTTGGTAGACCAATAACTAAGTCATGCTTAACCAATTTGTTCAAGTGCTCCATGTGAATGTGAGCGATCCTCTTGTGCCATAACCAAGCGTCATTGTTGTTTACCATAAGACATTGTACCTTCAGAGACAAATCATCTAAAGTAATCATAAAAATATTGTTAGTTCTTATACCTTTGAGTTTTACCTCATTGGTTGCCTCATCCATAATGAGACATTCATCTTTGTTGAATTTGATCTTGAACCCTCTATCGCAAAGTTGACTTATGCTAAGAAGATTGTGCTTTAATCCTTCAACATAGAGAACATCCTCAATTTGAATCGATGGAGGTGTGCCAACTGTTCCAACACCAAGAATCTTTCCTTTGGTGTTGTCTCCATAGGTGACATACCCTTTGGCTTTATGTACTAGATATGAAAATTGGTGTACATCTCCTGTCATATGCTTTGAACATCCACTATCAAGATACCAAACATTTGATATGGATTTCAAGCATACCTCTTCTTCATCGTCGGAGTGATGTGAAGCCATTAATGCTAGATTTGCACATTCGTCGCTTTCCGAATCGGATGAAGAACTTATCTCATTATCTTCCCATGCAACATAAGCCTTTTTGTTCTTGAACTCCTTTTTGCCTTTGAATCCATTTTTCTTTGAGAGTTTTGGACAATCCGGCTTTATGTGACCTTGCTTTCCACATTCATAACATGTGACATCTTGTGTTGATGTGGAGGCTTCTTTATCTTTATGATTATAAAATTTCTTCCTCTTGACAAAGTTAGCATTATGAAGATTATTTTTATGACCAAAATATTTTCCTAACCTTTTTACAAGAAGCAAGAAGTTTTCATCTTCCTCCGATGCATCTTTATCTTGACTTTCTTTTGAATCAACTTTCAAAGCAATGCCTTTGGATTTCTTCTCTAAATTTTAATGTTTTTCAAGTCTACCGAGTTCCGTTTCGTATTCTTGAAGTTTGCCAAATAATGTAGCGAAAGTCATTATGGAGAGACTCTTCTTTTCTGAGATTGCCGTTACCTTTGGTTGCCATTCCCTAGTCAATGATCTAAGGATTTTCAAGTTGAGTTCATCATTTGTCAAGGTTTTACCAAGAGCATTTAAGTGATTTGTCAAATGCACAAATCTCTTTTGTAAGTCAAAAATGGATTCTCCGGGCTGCATTCGAAATAGTTCATATTCTTGACTCAAGGTATTTAGCCTTGATCTTTTTACTTCAGCCGTTCCTTCATGAGTTTGAACCAGGGTATTCCATATTTCTTTTGCTGTCTTGCAGTTCGAGACACGGAAAAATTCGTCCATACTGAGTGCACCTTGAAGAAGGTTTATTGCCTTTTTGTCATAGAGAACTTTCTTTTTATCATCGTCGTCCCATGCAGTTTTGGGCTTTGCAGAACCAATGCCATTGATTACTGATATCGGGATAAATGGACCATTTTCAACATCATCCCATACTTCCTCTCCTTGTGCTTCTAAATGCGCCTTCATGCGTATTTTCCAGAAGTCAAAATATTCACCACAGAATAGAGGAGGCTTGTTGTTACTACCACCATCTCTGAAAACTGGTTGATGATTTGCGGAAGCCATTCTGGATCTTTAGGAACAAGTTACCTATAACTTGCTCTGATGCCAATTGTAAGTCTCAGAGTGCCTAAGAGGGGGGGGGGGTGAATTAGGTCTTATAAAAATTTATTCGGTTTTATGAGAATGCTTGGTAGTAATTTTGGTTAAGTGTTTGAAGGTTTTGTTTATATCTTTATCTTTTCTTGATTATGGTGATGAAAGCGATAAATGCGGAAAAGTAAAGAACACGGTCATATATCCTGGTTCCCCTCACAATCCAAGAGTACTCCAGTCCCCTTTCCAACACAAAAGAGATTTCACTATAGTTAGAATGATTGTACAGCCTATGCTTACTATCTAACCTATAGGGTGATCAAAGGTTCTTAACACCTTTAAGACCAAACAAACACTAATGTGAATGAAGAACAATCCTCTTCAAATCACAACACTTACTTCCAACAATCCTGGATAGTAAGGGAAAACCTTTAAGTAATACAATGATTAATTTGAAGTATATGGAGAGCTTTATCAATCTTCAATTGATCTTCTTCTTCAAGATAAAATAATTCTCCTCAATGTATATAAATGTTCACAATGTATGTATGAAACTTGTAATGATAATGAAAGTGTATATGGCAAGTTTCACAAAATTATAAACACATGAAAGTTTATGTGCAAATTTGAATGAATGAGAAAATTGTTAATATGAAGAAGGTTTTTGTTGTTTTAAAATGTTATATATGTTCTTTTTTTAAAAACTGAAAAAATCTGCATTTTATAAAGTCATAAGAACCTCTTCATTCATGCCAATTCATATGAAAAGTTGCAATGCATTCATGAAAAGATACCACTTGAAAAATGTTCAAAAAACAAAGTAAAAGCTGCACTGGTTCGCTAGGAACCGGTTCTGACACTGCCAGAACCCGGTTCTTAGTGAACGTTATAAGTTGAAATTCAAAATTATCACGCAGGAACCGGTTCCCCTATTGGTACAACCCGGTTCCTGGTACAAAAACCAGGGACATGTTTTTTGAGAAATGCTGGAACCTGGTTCCTTGTTAGGGAGGAACCGGTTCCTAAAGGGTTATTTTCAAAAATACTTTTTGAAAGATATTTCAAACAAAGTTTTCCTTGATGTTAAAGTTATGGAATATGTATATGTTGATGAATGCATATTGTGAACATCTATATTCAAGATTTTAAGAATTATTTATACCATTTGATATTTGATGATTCTTCAATAATTTCTTCAATAATCTTCAAGACTTTTATTTGATGTTGATAAGCTTTTTTCACATCGTTTGAATGTTGATGTCCATGTTGTCTTCATCAAAACACATGCTTTAAATATGACTTGGGAAGCTTGCAATTACACCTCTTTCATTGATAGACGGTGAACCACAATATCAGCATCGATCCCTGGCATGTCTTCATATGACCAAGCAAAAATCTCAACATATTCATGCAACATATGGATTAATCTGTTCTTTACACTGCTCTCTAAGTTGGCACATATGTTGACTTCTTCCTGTCTGTCTCAGAACCCAAATTTACCACTTCGATCGGCTCTTCATGTGGTTGAATAGCCTTTTCTTCTTGCACTAACAGTCTGGAAAGTTCTCTGGGTATTTCACAATCTTCCTCACCTTCGTCCTCGACTTGGTAGATCGGATTTTCAAAGTCATAAGTGGCAATAGAAGAATCGTTATCAATGAGATCTAGAGTAGATGTGGGTCTACAATATAGTGAGTGGGTGTGTGTAAGAACATATAGCTATTTGAAAGTACAATAAAGTAAAAGAAAGACAGAGAGTGGAAAATTTGAATGCAAAACGTCCAATATTTTTATTAAATGGAAATATGTTTATGAAATGACAACCCTTAACAAATGAACCATTGTTCCCCGGATAAGAAACAAGGTTTAAAGTCATTGTTTAAATGTTACATAACCAAAACTTTTTAAAGAAATAAAATAGAAATAGTTATTACTCCTGACTAAAGGAGCTAGAGATAATGTCTTCCGCCTTCCAGTTGTTGGTCCCGTTGCCAATGGTAGTAAATATGAAACTGTCAAGGTCCTATACGCTGTCAGCATCATCTATTACGTTGACTCCATTGTTGCTGACACGGAATAATGGTCTTCCAGCACGAGCGTGAAGAACAACCCTCTGACCCTATGCAGTAAAGCCCAAACCAAATTTGTCAGATTTATAGGGAATATCAGGAAGCTGACCTCAAATAGTACAATCACCTTCTTCTACATTAGCTTTAGCATCTTTCAAGGAAGCCATCTTATGCGGAACCTTGATGACCTTGGGAATGGCAGAGACATCTTCAATAGTAGTAAGGGAAATCACTTCAAAAGTCTGACAGGGAGTCTCAATGAATTCGCCGTCCATCTCTACATACCAGAGTGAATTCAGGTGGCTAACCATATACTCCTCTTCACCACAGACAGTGAAAATCTTTCTGTTCATAGTATACTTTAACTTCTGGTGCAGGGTAGAGGTAACAACTCCTGCCCCATGGATCCAGGGGCGTCCCAGTAAGCAAGAATAATTTGGTCGAATGTCCATTACATAGAAGGTAGATTCAAAGATTTGTGAACCCACTTTAATCAGAAGATCCACTTCTCCATGTACCATCCTCTTTGATCCGTCGAAGGCTCAGACTATAATGTCATTAGGTTTCAGTATATTCCCTTCATAGTCAAGCTTGTCAAGGGTACCTTTTGGTAGAACATTCAGTGAAGAACTAGTATCAAATAACACATGAGCCAAAGTGATGCCCCTACGTTCGATGGAGACATACAAGGCTTTATTGTGATTTCTTCCCTCAGGAGTCAGGTCAGCATCAGGGAAACCTAATCCATTGTTAGTAGTTAAGCTAGCAACATAACTTCCAAATTGATCGACAGAAATCTCTTGTGGTATGTGGG
The DNA here is from genome assembly GCA_948472305.1 of Vicia faba. NCBI lineage: Eukaryota > Viridiplantae > Streptophyta > Magnoliopsida > Fabales > Fabaceae > Vicia > Vicia faba. The sequence goes on along the minus strand of OX451739.1, from coordinate 62,109,010 downwards.
GGTGGAAGTAGGCCAGGCCAATAACAGGGGCCTACAGGCTAGCCTACATAGGCTCAAGCCATACCATACTCGTTTTTTAAACAGAAAAGGCTTAGGATTTTTTATTAGCCTATTTAGTTAAAAAGGCTAGGCCACAGGCCGCAAAAAAAAAACCTTTTAAGCCTATCAGACCGACCTATTTAAATAAATATGAATACTTTTATTATTATTATTATATAGTGTTTGTATTTTTAATTAAAATACAAAAATAAAGTTTATATGTCTAGAAGGACTTATGAAAATACGCTGAAAAAACTTATGAAAAATATCATAATTTTTTTTCATAAGTTCTCTCAAATAAATAGTATCAAAAACTATATGTTAATAGGTAAATTTGAATAAGTCAATGCAAATAAGCATCTAGTATAATTAATGTTTTTAACTTATTAGTTTATTTTAACATTAGTTGAATTACTTATTTGAAAATGTTCAAATAAAACAGGCTTTTATGTAGGCTAATAGGCCAACCAGGATTTGAAAAGGTCGGGCTTAGGCCTAAAAACAAGCCTTTGATAGGCCGCGGGCCAGGCATAGGATTTGAAATTTTTAATAGGCCAAACTCAGGCTTGGAAAAGCCTAGCTCGGCCCTTCCTATTTCAACCCCTAGTGCACATGAGCAGTCTTAAAAAATTTCACTAAAGCATGTGCATGGGCTTCAGAACACAGTAATAAGGATAACATGGAGATCTTGGATGGAGTCTGCCCCAGCTGTTCAACAATATTGTAGTCGCTCTTGAAGATAATCTTCAATACCTCTTCCAACTCTTGTCTAGAGGTGTCTTCAACTATAATTTCTTTAGACACCTCTATCTGGACAGGCTCTGTTATTGGCTCTTTACCCCGAGCCTCAGCAGTTGACTCGGTAGCGGTAACTCTAACAGGTGCAGAGCCAGTCTTCAGAGAGATTTCCGAAGAGAATAACCTTTTGGTTCTAGTAACTTTATTGGTCCTTACAATATTGTCAATGTTAGAATCAGCATCTTCACTAACTTCATCTTCATCAGTTGATAAATCTTTCTTAACGCCATGGTAGTAGACGTTGGATCTATAGTTCCACAGAATAGCTTTATCCGAAGAATATGGTATAAGTCCAAGTGTAGTGATAATCAAAGGAGCAACTTTTGGATTGGAAGTAATCCTTATAGAACTTTTGGAGGTAATCCTGACAGGGGTGCCTGATATTACGGATAAATCTTGACATAAATTCACAACAGACAAAACCTTCTCGATCAGAATTATATGATTATCCATTAGGCGTTGAACACCTTCCTTCAGTAACTTGCATCCATTGGGTTGGGCTGCGTAGCACTAACATTTTTCAACACAGCCCAGAAATAAACCGACCTGTAACAAATTCTTCTTGATTATTGTTAGAGGAGTAACCAATTCACTTATAGTAGCCACATAAAGAACATCATCGATTGCACTTATGCCATTTTCATGCTTTGGCATAGGCGCATTAATTACATTTGGTGTCTCTACAGGATCAAACTCAATTTCCCTGTTGTTAATCATGTCCTAAATTTTGTTTTTCAGAGACCAGCAGTTGTTGGTGTCGTGCCCAGGACTGTTAGAATGATAGGCGCATTTTGCATTCGGATTGTACTTAGGAGAGGAGATGTTGGGGTTCTGAGGAGGATCCCTTAGTGTAATCAGTTTTGCTTTTAGTAAATGTTGTAACGCCTGAGACAATGGCATATTAATATTGGTAAACTTCCTTCCCAGAGCGTTTGTCCTTCGCTTATTTCCTTGTTGTTGTTGTTGAATAGATGTAAAATTAGAAATCAACACCTCTCCCACAGACTTATTACGGTCACTTTTACCACGGCCCTTCTGGCCTTAAACATCATTGGTTTCCTTCTTATTATTGAACCTCTTCTTTCCAACGCTAGAATCTTTCCACTCTTGATACAACTTTTAACTTGTTCCCCAGTCAGAATCAGCTCAGTAAAACCAGATGAAGAACTCCCAATTATAAGATTAAAGAATGGACCTGTCAGAGTGCCCATGAACATATCAACTAGCTCTCGGTCAGACAAGGGCGGTTGTACCCTTCCAGCTAAGTCTCTCCATTTTTGGTCATATTCTTTGAAACACTCGTTCGAGCCCATAGACATGTTTTGTAATTGCACTCGAGTCGGTGCAAGGTCAGCATTATATTGATACTACTTGTAAAAAGCATCAACTAAGTCTTACCAAGTATGGATGTTGGTTCCTTCCAGCTGATAGAACCACTCAAGTTGAGTACCAGACAAACTTTCTTGAAATAAATGGACCCATAACTTCATATCAGCAGTATGGGGTTGGATCTTCCGAACATAAGATCTTAGATGAAGCTTGGGACAAGATACACCATCATATTTAGCAAAAGCAGGGACCTTGAAGTTGTGAGAGATGACTACCCCCTGAATAAGACCCAGCTCTTCAAAATCCAGTCTAGGCACTTTCTGGATTTCCATGGCCTTAAGGTGGTCTTCTAATTGCTTGTATTTGTCATCCGCAAGAGGGTACTGTTCATCAGAATAGTCTTTGTCCTCAGGAATTTTCCCAGAATTCTGATTACTTCTGCCTTCAGCGCTGACACCCTTGTCTTCTTCGCCCTGATTGTCATCTCTATCAGAGGAAATATCATTGTCTTGAATCTGTTTGAGAGGACCTTTAAACCTTCTTCCCATGATGAGAATGACTGGATTTCTATTCTTCTTCTTCTTCTTCCCTTTTGTGACGAGGGTCATCATATCCTTCTGTCCCTAGGCTAAGTTTAGGAGAGTTTCCTGGAATTGGGCTTTTTGTGCTTGAAGTTCCTAAACAGTCAGTTCTAGGGCCATATTTTACTGAAATAAACAACAAGAAAATGAGAAAACCTGTATTGGAAAGCCTGTGATGTAATGATGCATGATATGTATATGCAATGTTTTCAAGGATCTCGCGGGGTAAACAGAAACAATGTTAGAAGTTGAATTTGATTGCAGCTTTGATTGAAGAACTTCGTGTCGTTGAATATCCTTCTAGGAGAATCAAGCTCACCATGTCGAGTGGATCCTAGCCTTTGACTTAAGATAACGTGATTCAGTTTTTGACGGCATTGGTTAGAGGAAAATAAATCCCCTTGCCCCTTGCTAGATGTCTGGTTCATGATAATTTGACGGCATTTAGTTAGAGGAAAATAAATCCTCTTGCCCCTTGCTAGACGTCTGGTTCATGATAACCTGCATCACAGGACCTCGAGTCCTTGAAATGGTCAGTGAAAATGATATGATATGTGTTTTACCCCAAAATTTTCCCTCTCATTTCTCAAGACATTTCCCACAAGATCTTCAATAGCTCCAACTTGCACAAGGATTGACTAGGTCAAGACATCTCCTCAACCTAGATGCCTTAAATTAGGGTTTGAGTTTTTCACAAGGACAATTGGACTTTTAATTCCTCATATGACATTCATGGATCATTATGGACTTTCAATATTTCTCATGTCAAGTTTCAAGTCTTGTAGTTCATGTTTGCTCACTCAATTGATCAGATGACCTAAAATCGTTGTATTGGGTAAAAAAGTCAATTATGGTCAACTTAAAGTCAAAATTCAAGATTTTTTATCCATATCAACATTTTGAACTCATATGTATCATTTGATCAAATTTGGATCACAATTCTCCAAGAAAATTACTCAAATCATCAAAAGGGCAAAATGGTAAAATTAGGGTTTTGATTGAGAAGGCTTGATTTTTAACTTTTGACCTAATACATGCCTTATTGGTTTGAAACATGATATCAAGGATTAAAATACAACATGTTGACCTAATTTCATGGCTCAAGACATTTCTCAAGATCAATTGATTGATAAGTGAAATTCAGTCAACGGATACACCAAAAGTCAAACTTTGACTTTTTGATCAAATTTGAGTTTCAAAGATCACATATCATCAAGACATTTAAAAATATGAAACTTTATCATCAATTAATCAAGAAAGTAAAAAGTCAATGTGAAAAGTCAAACTTTTCAAGACTTAGAAAATTTTCTAAGTATTTTTTATACATGATAATTTCATTACTTCATGCCAATCTTTCACCAAGATGCAAGATGATTCAAGAAAAACTTCCAACATGAAAGTTTTAGAGCTTTATGAATTCTACAACTTTGATGTTTATGGTGATGTCAAAAAATTCTTATATTTGAAGATATGAGCTCATGAAGTCATGACATTTTTGTATAAACACTTAGAGAAATTTCCAACAGATTTTGGTCAGTTTTTATCTCAACTTCTAGGCCAAATTTCATCAAGTTCCAGTTTGATTTAACAAAAATGGAAAACATGAAAGTTCTAGAGGATGTTTTAAGCTTTTCCAAAATATCCAAGAGCATGAATTTATAATACTTGAGCTAGGAGATTCAAGGGCTTGAAGTTGGGCATCCATTCTTGAATTGCAATTCATTTTGTTGAAGAACATATAACAAAATCCTTATGCCTTGCTGCATAATATTACTTTGCAGGCCTTTTAACTTGCAAATTTATCCATAATCAGATGTTTACACAATTTATTGAACCATTATACAAGTGATTCAAGTATTGTCCATTGCATCATTCTATTTATGGCACCAAGGCACCATTTCCATTCACATAAAGCATGCTTTATACAAAGTCAACTCTCATTGAGCCTCTCAACTATTTTTTCTGCACACACAATGTCAAAGCAAGAAGTAACATTCCTAAAAACTCTTATCCACTTAATATCCCTTTTGTACCATACATTGGAACATCAAATTTCACATAACTTGGTTGTTTCATCTTAACCAAACCAGAATTCCACAGCTTGTGAAACAAACTCTCTCATCCTCTCAAACCTTCTCTATAAATAGAGATACCACTTGCAAGCTAAACGGTCAGAAGTTTTTGTTGTGTATACAAGTTTCTCAAAAACCCTCATACTCTCAAAAAACCATAATTGTCCATAAAACCTCCACTCTTGAGCTTTGAAGTCCATATCTTTGAACCTCTCACACCTTGCAAGTTATGTCCAAATAAACCATCCAATCACTTCACATACATCATATAGGAGTTGTTTAAACACGAGAGCAACTTTTGTTACATCATTATCACCATTTTCCAAGCCCAAAAACAGCGACTCGACTTCTCCAAGACAATACAACAACTCTAACTCAAAACACAAATTTTTGTTTCAAGGTAAGTTTTCTTGACTTTGAACTCTTCATACAAGCATCATTAGTGGTTCATTTGTGAAGATAAAATGTAGATATCATTTCCTTGGAGCTAACCATATGTTCACTTTTCATTTTCATTAACCATGTGTTGAGAACTAACTCATATATGCAGCAACAAAATGTTAGAAGTAAAAAACAGTAGTATGAGTTGATGCAAATCTCTTTGAGTCGACACATATTAGGTACAAAATAGGTTATGAGTCGATATAAAACACGAATGAGTCGATGAAAAATAGAAATGAGTCGATACAAACCATTATGTATCGACTCATACTGAGTTGGTTTTGATTTTAAGGAGAAAGGAATGATATGTATCGATGCATAGGTGCATGTGTCGATGCAAAACAGATATGACCCGATACATAAGTGCATGCGTCAATGCATAAAAGTTTTCATATCAATGCATAAGTGCATCTGTCGATACATAAACGTTTTTTTTTAAAACAATTTTTTTACATTATCTTTATATTTCTTTATATTTTTATTCTTATTCATTATTCAATATGGTTGTAACAATAATTAGGTTTTAATTGCTTTCATTTCCCATTTGTAAATTTGTATCCCCCATCCCCTAAAGTATTGTAATAGCGTAGGACATTTAATTTCCGAAATTTATCGCTTTCCATATTATTGTTAATAATTAGGGTGTTTATGGAAAGATAAAACCAATCTTATAGAACCCTAATTTCAAAGACAAAAGTGCATGCAAAACAAACACTTTGCACACTTGCACCTCTAGGGTAACCCACACTTGTTACCTAGAATAAAACAGTCATGTCCCTCAAACATGGGATACTTTAGCAATGACCCTTGAATACAAGTTTGTAGTCCCTCAATGACCCTTCAATGTTGCCTTCGGTAAACGATCTTAGACCCTTAAGATAAATTGCTAAGGTATCCTACAATGTTGCCTTCTATGATTGTACGACAACCCACTCCTGTTCCTTCACATCCAATGATAAGGCTTCTTACCAATCAATGGTAAGATAGCAATATCTAAAGGAGGAGGAAAAGAATAAGACTTTTTTAGTAGGTAGAACGCTCATAGTTGCTTGCTCACAACCATTTTCAAAACATCTTTGAAACACACCAACACTTTCTAATGAAACATTTTCAAAAGTCAACTCTTTGTATACATTCTTATAGAGACGAGAATCATTACAAAGTTCTCCTTAACGAAGGCACTTTTAAAAAATACTTTCAAAAACCAAGCACAAATACATTTTAAAACAAAGCATTTCAAAGTGAGCTAGCAACTGGGAGCCCGTATATATCTACAGATGAAAAGGGTGCTAACACCTTACCTTTTCATAACCTACCCCCCGAACTAAAGAAAATTCTCAAAAGGTCTTTCATGTTCTTTTCACCCTTTCCTTTATTGGATAAAAGAAAAGTCGGTGGAGACTCTTGTTATCCGCAACAATTGCAATAAAATGCAAAATACCCAAGTCAGTTCTCCCACCGTATTACAGAACTGGCGACTCTGATGGGGATGATACTTAAAAGTGGGGTTACCTTAGATCTAGATTACATTTAATTTCTTTTATTGTTTTATTTGTTTGCTTTACATTTTGGGTCCTTTTTTGGGCTTGTATTGATCCTCTACCCGGATATGAGAACACCATTAGGTAAATAGGAAAAAATTATGGAGACTATATGGCGTAGACCGATATGGTTGAGATAATAGCTATGTTAGTGTGACTATATGGGGCCGTTGTATGATGTCATGAAGCACCAACGAACCTTAGAACCTTTAATTGAACAACTTGGCTATTACGAAGTAGTGAAGTAGCCGGCTTTGGTGCAGTCCGAAGTTGGTTGATACTCGATACTACGCTTATTGAGATCTGACTTTTGGGATATTTTGGTCCCCAAAAAAGAGGCTTGCACTGAAACAATTCCCAATGAAGAAAGATCAATGATATTGAGATCCCCTAGAACCCGATCACTTTCTAGGACAGGTTGAACCAACAAAATTTCAAGAGGGTACTTACCAATGAACCCATGCAAGCCTAAACCTAAGGACTTGTTTGCTTTTTGTGTATATTTACATAACATCATAACATCATACCATGGCATTTTGCACTAACCATTTCAAGGACTTTGGGATTTATATTTGTGTTGTTTTGTAGGACATGGCTTCCATGCAAAGAAATACTATCCGAATCAAGCTCGTGAAAGTGCCTCCTCAAATTAAGGAATTAGCATCAAGGGTTCCCAATGATTCTCCATTCACTAAGAAATATGGTCGTCTCATCAACTTGGTTACAACAAACTTTAAAGAGGACATGGTACATGTGCTTTTCCAATTCTTTGATCCTAAGCACCATTGCTTTACATTTCCTGATTACCAACTAGTGCCCACTAGGAGGAGTTTTATCAACTCTTGGGAGTGCCTATTCTTGATCAATTACCCTTCACCGGTATTGAGAGAGACCCAAGACCTGAGGAAATTGCTCGAGCTTTACATTTGCAACGATCTGACGTTGTGGTAATTTTGGAAACAAGAAGTGGTGTTAAGGGGTTTTAGCCAAGTTTTTATTTAAGAAGGCTCAACATTTTTGGGATGGTTTAGACTTACAAGCCTTTGAAGAAGTGTTGGCTCTTCTCATCTATGGGATGGTATTATTTCCTAACCCAGACCAACTCATAGATGTGAATGCGGTCAAAGTTTTTCTATCTCGTAACCCAGTTCCTACCTTACTTGGAGATATCTTACATTCTCTTTACACTCGAACCATGAAGAGAAGGGGAATTCTTATGTGTTTAACTCCTTTGCTGGTTAGGTGGTTTATTTCACACCTACCTCGATCTATTTTGAAGAATGAGCAAGGCATGAGATGGTTTAATAGGTTGATGTCACTCTCACATTCAGATATTCATTGTTGTTCTCGATCTTTGGAGGATGTTATCATTATTGACCGTTGTGGGGGAATTCCCCAATGTCCGTCTCCTTGGAATTAGGGGAGGTATCACCTATAATCCTTGTTTGGATTTATGACAGTTTTGGTATGCTATGAGGGATGGTCCTCATGATGCACTTGTGCAAGGAATTACATTTGACTATGAGAATGATGTACAAGGTTATCATCAAATATTTGTACGACATTGGGGCATAAGAACTCCATTCCTTTGGAGCCTTATCTCAAGTGGGTGCGAGCTTGCACTTAAAACCTTGTGATGCCATATGAGGCCATTATACCTATCATCATGGAGCCTATTTTCGAGGGAGATGTTCCCTACACTATTCTTCATCTTGACATGCCTACTTCTCTTGAGGAGTTGCAAAGATCTTGGATTCAGCTGAAAGGGGAGCAAGACACCTTTGAAGCTCAATTCTACGCAGGCGAGAAGAAAGTGTTAGAGCTCGTGAGGCAACTTCTTAAAGAGTGGAGTTTGAATGCCTACATTGCACCAAATAGGATGCGCTCATGGGAGACTTGAGTCCTTTTTGTTTTAGGAGTTTATTTTGTATTATTTTTGTTTCTTCCATTGTTAGCCTAAGAGGAATTTTTGTAAACCGTTTGAACTTATTAATACAATTAATGTTTGTTCCTTCTTTGTTTAAAAAAATTTAAATCTTAAAGGTCCTTGAAAACATTTACATTCACATTACTTGCATCATAACATAAGCAGGTTTTACGATAAGGGTTTCCTCATCATTATATTGTTTACTTCAGTAAGATGGATCTCGAACAGACTGTGAAGGACTTGCAGACACAAAATTCTCAATTTCAAGAAACCTTGCTCACCTTGGCCAAAGGGAAACAAGAACTGATGTCACTTCTGGTTGCAAAGAAGAAGACCAAGAAGAAGGCTTTGATCAACATGGGGAAAAGTTTTAAAGGCCCATTCTGTCATGTGCAAGTGGTTGAAGAGTCATCCGAGGAAGATGAGAATCAGGATGAAGATGCAAGGAGCACCTGTGCCGGGGGTGCACACAATCAAGCTTCTGAGGATAAAGACTATTTTGATGAACATTATCCATCGGCTGAGGATAAGTACAAGAAACTGGAAGATAGGTTGAAATCTGGGGAAATTCAAGTCGTACCTGGGTTGAATTTTGGTGATTTAGGCTTGGTTCTTGGGGTAGTTATTCCCCACAAGTTCAAAATTCCAATCTTTGCTAAGTATAATGGCATTTCATTCCGAAAACTTCACTTAAGATCCTACGTTCGCAAGATACAACCGCATACCACTAACAAGAAGTTGTGGGTGCATTTCTTTCAAGAGAGTCTGTCTGGGACTCAGTTAGAATGGTTTTATCAGTTGGAGGGTTCAAACATTCATACCTGGGAAGATCTGGCCACCACTTTCTACCGCCAATATCAGTACAACACTGATTTGGCACCGACTATAGTTCAGTTACAAGGAATGTGTTGTACCCTAAAATTTTCCCTCTCATTTCACTCAAGACATGGCTCTAGAGGTCCCCAACTTGCTCAAGGATAACCAAGAATCGACCAGACAAGTTCTCCTCCTAAATGCAATGAACCTCAACTAGGGTTTCAATTTTGAGCAAGATGTGTGATTCCCAAGGACCCAAAATGTTCTCCATTATCCTAACATGTCCTCAAGACCATCCACGCCAAATTTCATGCCTTGAACAACAAGTTTGTTCAGTCAACTGCTCAAATACCTGGAAATCAACTATACTAGGTCAAAGGTCAATTTAGGCCCAAATACAGTCAAACTTCAAGATTTTTGGTCAACATCAACATTTTGAAGTATTATCCATCATTTGATCAAGGGTTGATCATGATTCCTCAAGAAATGCTCCAAACTCATCAAAAGTCAAAAATGGCAAATTAGGGTTTCTATAGGAAAAGTCAACCAAACTTTGACCAAGCATAACTTTCTCATACTTTATCAGAAATTTTTCCAACAAGGCTCATTTTGAAGAGAATCCAATTCCCTACAAATTCTCTTCATCCCTCAAGTTCAAGAAATGCCCCAATCAAAAGATACAAGCTCATACATTATAGGTCCTTTCAAAAAGACAACAAAAACACCTTTTGGGTCAAAGCTCCTTACATGAACATGGAAGATCCAATTGAAATGAAACCAAAATGGTTGTTTTGGGGAAATCCTAATATCTCTAAAAGTACACGAACACCCTCTTAGGGTTAAAATTTAAAGAGATATGCATTGCTAAAGTTGACCAGTTTTTGGAAAAATGCATGAAGCCAATATTGACCAAACTTGAATTTTTTCCAAATAGGCCCATGTTTTCATGCTTGAAACTTGTTCTTAACAAGGCCCACGACCTCTGAGCTCACTAATACATTATCTCATTAATTTTATTATTTATTTTGATTTTGTATTCATTAAAATTCAAATTAAATAAATAAATAATGGAAATCATGAAAGATATGATATGAGAATCTTTTTCTCATCAAATAGGGGCTGGCATGTCAAAATAACACGCATGGGACAAAAGGAGAAAGAGATTTTCTTGAAATAGCAAGTTTTGATACAAATTAAAAAACTCAAATTCTTGTCATCAAGACATGGAGATTTGGCACGTACTTGTTAACATAATTGCTAGCATATATAAACAGAAGATATTAAGAGCAAGAGGGGACGCGCAACAGCCACAAAAGAACCATAACAAAGTGCAAAATTTCAAGAAAATCATAAAAAACAAAAGCATTAGTTCCAGCCTTTGTTGATCAAAACAAAAGAGCCAATCTTCCTCCTGAGGTTCCAGGGGAGGAAAATCATCCCTCATACGCGCCTAAAAGACCCTGAGATTGCCCAACCGGATCTCAACTTTTGTGGTAAATTCTTGGATCTCAAACTTGCATATTAAGCCATATAAGTTTTGTTTAAGATTATCTTTGTACTACTGCTGATGTTTGCTGACTTTTGGACGTTTTACATGAGGTAATAGGGGCTGAAACGTGATACATCATGGATGACCCTTGTTAGGGTTTTAAGTTCAAATCTTGCAATACGTGAGTATTTAGCCATTTTAAGGCAATATTCGTGATCAGGGGGCATTTTTAAGTCAATCTGCATAGTTGGTTTTTTTGTTTGCTCACATTTCCAGGTGACCCCACCGAAGAAGACGGTGGAAACCACCAGCTCCGGTGGTTGGACTGGTCAGTCTTGAGTCAACCAGTTGACTTGGTAGGAGGCCAACATCCCATTGGCTGGATTCAAATGACTCTCCCTCTCTCCGCGCCTGATGGACCATTTGAAATACAGGGACCCCACTTGTTGGTCGTGTTTGACAACCTGCAGTTGTCCTTGTTTTACATTATATAATTTTATTTTATTTATATACATGAATGATCCAGTAGCGCATATGGCAAAAGAATAAGGGTGCAAAGGGTGAGACCTGGGTTCGATTCTCAGGTCTTGAATTTTATTTTTTCTATGAGTCTCAATCAGATCCAATGTTCCAGGGGCTAGCGTGTCCACCATGTAGCATCAAATCTGCACCATCTAATGTCTAAAGAGCCAGATCTAACGCCCAGTAACGCACCCCCATGATGGACCTCCAAGCATGCCTCCCACTGGATCCAGCTCAGCTGTGGGCCAACAAGATTTGGGCCTTTGAATTCAGCAGTACACCCCTCCAATTGGGTTTTTCACCCCTCAGGCCTATTTTTTAATTTCTTTATTATTTTTTATTTAGTTTATTTTTTTGTTTATTCATTTTTTTAAAAATCATAAAATCAGAAAAATCATAAAAAAATAAGACTTAGAGTTTTTCTTAATAAAATTAATTTTTGAAAATTAATTTAATTAACCTTAATTTGTTTTCCTTAATTTAAAATTAATTACATAATTAGGTTATATTCCAAATCTTTTTCATAAAAAACTTCAAATTCTTTTTAATAGGCAATTAAATTTTTAGGGTTTCAAATGTAGGCCATTCTTAATTTTCGCGCATTATTTTTCATACGATTATTTATTATTATGTAATTGTGCCCGATTTGTAATAGTTTAATTAGATTTTTTTCCACACTTTACTTTTCAGTCATTATTTATGTATCTACACCAAATCCTTGTAATAGGTGTAGGAACTTTATTTCTCGCCTTTACATGTCTTATATGCTTGTATACAAATTGTTAGTAAATTAGGTGTGCATGACAAAGATTAATCAATTAATCATTAGTTCACTAATTTCAAGATAAATATAACTAAATTGAACACATTTCTCACACTTTCACCCTTAGGGTATTTCCCCACTTTGGTTGCCTCGGAAAACAATGGTCATGTCCCTCGAACGTAGGGATATCTTAGCAAAGGCCCTCAGTTCAAAGTCATCATAAAGATCATAGTCCCTAAATGTCCCTCGAGTTGCCTAAGAGAAATGATCTTGTCCCTCGATGTTGCCTATATGATGACAGTCCCTTCGAAATGCTAAGGTATCCTTACATGTTGCCTTCAATGACCATAAGCGTCCCTTTCGATAGTCCCTCAACATCCAACGATAGGGCTACCTACTCACTAAAGGTAGGATAGCACTATCTAAAGGAAATGGGGGAAAAGAACATCCTTTTTCGAGTAGGTAGATAACTGATAGGTACTTGCTCAAAAACAACTTTTTCACACTACACTTCAAAACCTTTTTTCAAAAACGCTTTATCAACACTCTTGAGGACTGATACAAGAGTTATCATAAAGCAAACAAAAATATTTCAAAACACACAAACACGAAAACAGTTTTCAAAAATGAGCAAGTATCTAAGAGCCCGTGGAAAACCACGGATGGAAAGGGTGCTAACACCTTCCCTTTCAATAATCTACCCCCTTACTCGGAAAATTTCGAAAAAGGTATTTTTCTGTTCTTTTCACCCTTTCCTTTGTTGGATAAAAGAAAAGTAGGTGGCGACTCTTGCTTATCGCAACATTTGTGAACAAAAAACACAAACCAGTATTAACAGTCGGTTCTACCACCGTATCAGAGAACTGGCAACTCTGTTGGGGAAATAGTATTAAAAGTGGGGTTTACCTTAGGGACTAGATCATTTCTAAACTGTTTTCTTTGTCTGTTTTGATTGCTTTACTTTTAAGGGTATTGTTTGTGTTACTATAGATCCTACACCCGGATCTGGGGAAAACCTTTTAGGTAAGCAACAATAGATTGTGGAAACTGTGTGGGGTATACAGACACGGTTGAAGTGATGGCTATGTTGATGCGACACTTTGGCTGGTACCGGTAGCCCTTGAGTTAATCAAGGAGAATACGGGGCTGCTGCATGGTGTCATGAAGCGTCAACTGACCTTAGAACCTTAATTGAAAAACTTGGCTATTAGGACGTAGTGATATAGTCGTCTTTGGTGTATTCCCAAAGTCGGTTGATACTCGATGCTACACTCGTTGAGATTTGACTCCTGAGTTTTTTTTGGTTGCAAGTCAGTTTTCTATCGAAACAAAACTTGTGGGAAAGATCAATGATATTGAGATCTCTTAGAACCCAGTTACTATTTATAGGACAGGTTGAACCAATCAAAACTTCAAGAGGGTACTGCCTTAAAACCCATGCAAGCCTTAAACCTAAGGTCTTTGTGTGATTTCCTGAAAGCTCTCCCTTCACTGAAAAACATGGTTGACTTTTTAACTTGGTCACTTCAACCCCTGATGAAGAAATGTTAAAGGTGCTCTTTCAATTCTTTGACCCGTTACACCACTGCTTCACTTTTCCTGATTACCAATTAGTGCCTACTATGGAGGAGTTTTCTCAGTTATTAGGGGTACATATCCTTAATCAGTTACCATTCAACAGTATAGAAAGAGACCCAAAACCCGAAGATATTGCTCAAGCTCTGTCTTTACAACGGTCTGATGTAGTGGCAAATTGAGAAACCAGAAGAGGTGTCTAGGGATTTCCAGCTAAGTTTCTATTTGAGAAAGCTCACCATTTTTGGGGTACCCTAGATTTACAAGCTTTTGAGGAAGTGTTGGCCCTTCTCATCTATGGGATGGTACTATTCCCTAACACGAACCACCTCGTAAATGTGAATGCGGTTAAGGTTTTTCTGTCTCATAATCTGGTGCTTACTTTACTTGGGGATATTCTACACTCTCTGCATACTCGCACTCCTCTATTGGCTAGGTGGTTTATCTCACACCTACCTCGGTCTGTTTTAAGAAATGAGCAGGGTATGAGATGGTCTCATAGGTTGATGTCCCTTACACATTCGGATATTCATTGGTGTCCTTGATCCTTAGAGAATGTTACCATCATTGATCACTATGGGGAATTCCCTAATGTCCCTCTCTTATCCATTAGGGGAGGAATCACTTATAATCCTTGTTTGGCGTTGCGACAATTTTATAATTCTAGAAGGGATGATCATCACGAAACACTCGTCCAAGGAATCACATTTGACTATGAGAATGATGTTCAGGGTTATCGTAAGAGGTTAATTCGAGCTTGGCGCGTGATAAATAGAGTTGATAGAAAGACACTGGGGCACGAGAATTCCATCCCTCTTGAGCCTTACCTTAAATGGGTGTGAGCTCATGCTAAATGTCTTATGATGCCTTACCCCACCATCTTACCTGTGATTATGTAGCCAATTGCTGAGGGAGACACTCCTTACATCATTCTTCATCCTAGCATGCCAACTGATTTTAAGGAGCTACGGAAGTCCTGGATCCAACTCAAAGAAGAAGGGGATACCTTTGAGACCCAATTCTACGCCAGCGAGAAGAAGGTTTTAGAACTCACCAGGTTACTTCACGAGGAGAAGAGTATAAACGCGTAAATTGCACCAAAGAGGATACGGCGTTGGGAAGCTTGAGTTTATATGCTTAAAAAGTTATTTTTGATTTATTACCTCCTTTGTAAGCCCAAGAGGCATTATTGTGATCATCTTAATACAATTAAAGTTTGTTCTCTTTCTTTTTAAGAAAGTTTAAGTCTTAGAAATCCTTGAAAACATTGCATTCATATATCATACATATCATTGCATAAACATGTTTCATGGCAGGTTTCTCATCTTCTTCGTTGTTTATTTCAGCAATGGCTCTGGAACAAACAGTGAAGGATCTACAGACTCAGAATGCTCAGTTTCAATAGATAATCATGGCTCTGGCCAAGGGGAAAGAGGAACTGAAAGCCCTGATTGTTAAAGAGAAGACTAAGAAGCCAAGGAAGACAGCTAGTGTGGTGAATTTGGGAAGGAGGTTCAAAGGAACGCTAAGGCAAGTTGTAGAGCTGAAATCTTCATCAAAAGAAGGAGAAAATCAAGAAGGGGACACAAGAGAGGAAGACCTCGGTCTAGGGGAATCTGATAATGAGACTGACTATAATGAAGAGCAGTACCCTCCGGCTGATGAAAATATAAACAGCTGGAAGAGCGTCTGAGTGCAATGGAAATCCAGAAGGTACCTGGGATGGGTTTTGATGAGCTGGGTTTTGTTTCCAGGGTTATCATCCCACATAAGTTCAAGGTGTCAGTGTTCTCCAAATATGATGGGGTTTCATGTCCCAAGATGCATTTCCGATCTTATGTGAGGAAGATTCAGCCTCACACTGCTGACAAGGACTTATGGGTCCACTTCTTTCAAGATAGTCTATCCGGAACTCAACTAGAATGGTTCGACCAGCTGGAATGGACCAACATTTGTAATTGGGAAGACCTGGATGCTGCTTTCTACAAGCAGTATCAGTATAATGCAGACCTTGCTCCCACCGGTACACAACTCCAATGTATGTCTATGGGTTCGAGCGAGGCCTTTAAAGACTATGCTCAGAAGTGGAGGGACTTAGCAGGAAGAGTCCAACCTCCCCTGTCTGATAGGGAGTTAGTGGATATGTTTTTGGGTACCCTATCTGGTTCGTTTTTCAATCATCTGATTGGAAGCTCATCAGTCGACTTTACTGAATTGATTTTGACAAGAGAAAGAGTGGAAGCTTGGATTAGAAGTGGAAAGATTCAGAAGGATGCCTCTTCAAGTGAGGGAAAGAGACCTCTCGTAGGGAAAAAAGAGGTCAATGTTATGTACAACCAACGAAATCAGAGTAGAACCGAGCGCTGTCCAGCGGTAGGGGCTGTTATGATCTCTAAACCTGTACCTACTCAACAATGGAACAATCATCCTAGAGCAGAAAGGCTTGTAAGACAGTTTACCCGGATAAACATGACTTTGTCTTAAGTCTTGTCACACTTGTTGAAATCTAATCTGGTAACCTTGCGGGAAGCTCCTAAAAATCCCAACACTGCGTCTCCTCGCTACAACCTAAATTCTCATTGTGCTTACCATTCAGACAGTCCGGGTCATGATACAAACGACTGTTGGGCTTTGAAAAACAAGGTGCAAGACCTGATCGAAGCGAAGGAGATTGAATTTGATGCTCCTGAGATTCCCAATGTTATCACTGCTCCTATGGCCAAGCA
Source organism: Vicia faba (assembly GCA_948472305.1). NCBI lineage: Eukaryota > Viridiplantae > Streptophyta > Magnoliopsida > Fabales > Fabaceae > Vicia > Vicia faba. Next base: position 62,092,391 of record OX451739.1, on the reverse strand, counting down.
CGACCATGGTGTTAATGCTATTGAAGATGATATGTTTGTTACTTCTGTTGAAGAACTTGTTACTCCTCTCATGACCGTTAAGTGGAACTTGTTGAAATCCGGTTTATTTTCGGGTTGTGGCGAAGGTTGCCACTTATGTTTATCTCTACCGACTGGTTGTTATTTGTTGAAGGCAGGAGTTCAGCGCTTAATGGATGATAGAGAGATTTTGTTTGAAAAGACTCTCGTCCCGACTGTTCCTTGCAAGGATGTTTCAATCATAACCATTTCCGCCAATCCTCCCAGGGTCTCCACCAAAAGACCCGTCAGGATTACATCTACTCCAAAGTTGGCTCCACAGATTATCACTATGCCAGGTCCAATCCCATACTCCTCGGACAAAGTTGTTGCCTGGAACTATGGGGCTGACGTCTACTACCACGGCGTCAAGTAAGACCTGCTGGCTGTTGAAGACTAGGTTTTTAAAAATACTGATCCCGACATTGACAACATTGTTGGGACCGGTAAAATAACAAGAAGTGGAAGAGTGTTCTCCCCTGAGATTTCTCCTCCAAAAGCCTTTACTAGTCCTGTGATCATTCCTACTGTTGTTCTTGCTGATACTACTACTGCAATTCCCGTGATTACCCCATATGCCACCTTTATCACTGAGTCAGACGAGACTCGGGGCAAAGACATACTGATTGAGCATGTCCAGATGAAGGCGCATTTAGAATCTATCCCAGAGGATTCTAGGAAGGAAATGGAAGAAATCTTAAATATTATAAAGAAGAGTGACTACAATGTGGTCGAACAGCTGGGGAAGACCCCTTCTAAGATTTCTATGTTAGCCTTATTGTTGTGCTCCGAAGCCCATGCAAAGGCTTTGGTGAAGTTCCTTAAAACTGTCCATGTGCCACAAGAAACCTCCACTGACCAATTTGAAGATTGTGTGGCCAGTTTGACGGCTGATAACATTTTGGGTTTTTCTGATGTTGATATGACACCCAGAGGGAGAAAACACAATGACGTGCTACATGTTTCTGTCGAATGCAAGGGCACTACTTTGGCCCATGTTCTAGTAGGTACTGGTTCATCATTGAATGTTCTGCCTAAGAAAGCTCTGGACAGGTTAGACTGTGAAGGTTTGACCCTGAAACCCAACAACATTGTAGTGAGGGCTTTCTATGGTTCAAAGAGAATGGTGCACAGGGAGGTGGACATCCCCATCAAAGTTGGTTCTCATACCTTTGACTCCACCTTCTACGTGATGGATATCAGACTGTATTATTCTTGTTTGTTGGGTCGCCCTTGGATCCATGGGGAGGGAGCCGTCACGTCCACTCTGCATCAGATGATGAAATACCTGGTAAAAGGAAAGATTGTCACGGTACATGGTGAAGAAAAGTGCACAGTAAGCCACTTGAATTCCTTTAGGTATGTAGAAATGGATGACAATTTCATCGAGAATCCATGTCAGAACTTCTAAGAGGTTCCTCAGGCTATGGTTGCAACTGAAACTGTCACCAATCTGCCAAACATCACCAAACCTCCCTTGAAGATGGCTTCTCTCAAGGACGCCAAAGCAATTATTGAAGAAGGTGGGTGTACCATCTGGGGCCAACTCCTTGATATTCCGTACAAATCTGATAAGTTTGGTTTGGGTTTCTCTTCAGGGGCTCAAAGGGTTGTTCGTCGTGCTCGTGCTGGAAAACCTCCTCTACGCATCAACAATCATGGGGTCAACGCTCTAGAACACAGTGATGGTGACTATGACATGGATAACTGGATCTTCCCGACTACCAACAATGAACCCAGTAACTGGACGACAAAATACTTTGTACCAATAACTTTTATTCAGAAGTAATTGTCTTTCTTGTTTTTGGATATGTAATAAACAATATAAACTTTATGGCCATGTGTCTTACCTGGGGCGCAATGGTTTATTTGTGAGGGTTATCATGTTTCAATTTCATATGGAATTAATAAAGCATTGGACGTTTTGCGTACAAATTTTGTGCTCTCTGTTTTTCTTTTCTGCTTTTTACTTTGTCTATATAGCTATGCTCTTACACACACTCACGTATCAAACTGCAGATCCATGTCCACTATAGATCCCATTGATAACAATTCTGTTATTGCCTATTATGACTTCGAAAATCTGATCAACCAAGCCGAGGATGAAGGTGAGGAAGATTGTGAGGTACCCATAGAACTTGCTAGGTTGTTACAGCAGGAAGAACGGGCTATACAACCTCATGAAGAGCCAGTTGAGACAATAAACATGGGCACAGAGGAGGACAAAAAAGAAGTCAAGATAGGTGAAATTTTGGAGCTTAGTGTCAAATAGCGGTTGATACAAATGTTGCATGATTATGTCGAGATCTTTTTTTGGTCATATGAATACATGCCAGGACTAGACACAGATATTGTGGTTCATCGTCTGCCAACCAAAGAATATTGCCCTCCGGTAAAGCAGAAGGTCCGTCGTATGCGCCCTGAAATGTCAGAGAAGATCAAAGCAGAAGTTATGAAGCAGTTCAACGCTGGGTTCTTAGTTGTCACCTCTTATCCCCAATGGTTTGCTTACATAGTCCTGGTTCCTGAAAAGAACGGTAAGATGCAGATGTTTGTGGACTACAGAGATTTGAATAGGGAAAGCCCCAAAGATGACTTCCCGCTTCCCCATATTGACGTTCTGGTTGACAACACCGTGCAACACAAGATCTTTTCCTTCATGGACGGTTGCTCTGGTTACAATCAGATCAAGATGGCACCTGAAGACATGGAGAAGACACCCTTCGTCACACAATGGGGCACTTTCTGCTATAAAGTGATGTCGTTTGGGTTGAAGAATGCTGTGGCAACCTATTAGCGAGCTATGGTAGCTTTGTCTCATGACATGATTCACCATGAGATAGAGGTCTACGTTGATGACATGATAGCCAGGTCTCAAACTGAGGAAGAGCACCTCGATCATCTACAAAATCTATTTGATAGGTTGAAGGTGTACAAGATGAGGTTAAATCCGAACAAGTGCACCTTCGGGGTAAGGTGTGGTAAACTTCTAGGTTTCATTTTCAATGACAAAGGTATTCAAGTAGACCCTGCAAAGGTGAAGGCTATATAAGAGATGCCTGCTCCTTGCACTGAGAAGGAGGTTAGAGGTTTCTTGGGACGCATAAATTACATTGCCAGATTTATTTCCTATTTAACTGCTACTTGTGAGCCAATCTTCAAACTCCTGAAAAAAGATCAAGTGGTAAAATGGAATGACAAATACCAGACTACCTACGAGAGAATCAAGGAATACCTTCAAGAGCCTCCAATTCTGATGCCTCTGATTGAAGGAAGACCTTTGATAATGTACTTAACAGTGTTAGATAATTCAAGGGGTGTGTGTTGGGGCAGCATAACGAGTCCGGTCGAAAAGAGCATGCAATATACTACCTTAGCAAAAAGTTTACCGACTGTGAAACAAGATACTCACTGCTCGAGAAAACTTGTTGCGCTTTGGCATGGGCTTCTCGCCGACTAAGACAGTATATGTTGACCCACATTACTTTGTTGATATCTAAGATGGATCCGATCAAGTACATCTTCGAGAAGCCCACTATCTCCGGAAGAATAGAAAGATGTGAAATGATCTTGACCGAATACGATATTCACCACACGACCCAGAAAGCAATCAAGGGATGTGTACTAGCTTCTCATTTGGCTCATCAGGATGTGGATGACTACCAGTCCATGAATTTTGAGTTCCCGAATGAGAATATTATGTTAGTGACTAACTATGAAGAATCTGGACCGGATGAAGGATTTGAGGAAGGGTCCTGATGGACTATGGTTTTTGATGGAGCATCCAATGCACTCGGCAATGGCATCGGTGCGGTAATCATATGTCCTAAGGGCTGTCATACTCCTTTCACCGCCAGATTATGTTTCAACTGTACCAACAACATGGCGGAGTATGAAGTGTGCATCACGGGTCTCAAAGCTGCTATTGACCTGAGGATCAAGTTCTTGAGCATCTTCAGGGATTCAGCCTTGGTAATAAATGAAATCAAATGCGAGTGGGACATGAAGAACCCTAATATCATCCCTTACAAAGAACATGTGCTGACATTGCTCCCACACTTTGAAGAGGTCACCTTTGAACATTTTCCGCGAGAAGATAACCAGTTAGCGGACGCGGTAGCTACTATGTCATCCATGTTCAAGGTCAGATGGGACAACGAGGCTCCTCGAATCATTATTGAGAGGTTGGATGAACCAGCATACTGCTTTGAGATCGACATTAAATAAGTAGCAGACAAACCTTGGTTTCATGAAGTGAAAAGGTATCTCGAGGCTCAAGAATATCCTGAGGGGGCATCTGTCAATGATAAGAAGTTTCTGAGGAGGTTCTCCGAAAAGTTCTTCCTTAGTAATGGAATCCTCTACAAGCGCAACCATGACTCTACTTTAATTTGGTGCACAGACAAGAGCGAAGCAGAGAGGGCCATGGTAGATTTACACGAAGGTACTTTTGGAACCGACTCTAGTTGACACACCAATCTCAATAACACTATGATCACCAAGCTCTGCATGCAATTCAAGATCCAGCATTATAAATCTTCTCCTTACCAGCCGAAGATTAATGGTACTGTAGAAGCTGCTAATAAAAACATTAAGAAAATCATACAGAATATGACGGTGACATACAGAGACTGGCATGAGATGTTACCATTTGCTCTTCGTGGTTACCGCACCTCAGCACGTACGTCAACAGGGGAAACACCTTATTCTCAGGTATATGGTATGGAGGTTGTCCTACATATTGAGGTTCAGATCCCTTCTTTAAGGATCATGAAGGATGCAGGTTTAAATGAATATGATTGGATCCGGACTTGACTTTACCAACTGAATCTGATGGATGAGAAAAGGCTTGCTGCTATCTATCATGGTCAGATATACCAAAAACAAATGATCAAATATTTCAACAAAAGGGTCAGACGTCAGGTATATCAAATGGGTGATATAGTAATCAAGCACATCATAGTGCCACAAGGTGATCCCATGGGCAAATGGACTCCCACGTACGAAGGGCCATTTGTAATCAAGAGCATATTTTACGGTGAAGCCATGATTCTGACCACCATGGACAGTGACGACCTTCCTCACCCTGTGAATGCGGACAAAGTGAAAAGATACTATGCATAAATAAATACCCGCTAGGTTGACTGGTCTAGGCAAAAATAAGGGCATCCCGGTGAACCAAAAGGGTTTGGGCAAAAATTAGGGATAAACACAAAAAAATATGTACACCCGCCAAGCCGAAAACCTGAAAGGGAGGCTTGGGCAAAAAAGGGTATCCCGGTGGACTGAAAACCCAAAAGGACATTCCAAGCAAAAGTTAGGGATTTGAAGTGTAAAACTACATCCCATAGGATCACCTTGCGACCAGACATCAGTATCAACTATCAAGCTCAAACGGTACCGATCAATCCAGTAAGCTTCGGACAAGTAGCAAAGTGATGAGACGCTCAAGGACATAGGGACAATAGCATAATTGAAACTCAATGGGATTATTACACATAATTGTTTTCTCTTTGTACACTATTTTCTGTAGTTTTCATTTTTTTATGACGGTGTTCTCCTACTAGAACATCAGTCTCTTTGTACAAAATGCCTATTATAGGCGAATTTCAAAAATCAATACAAATCATTTCTTTGAAAGTACAAAACTACTTATTTTTATTTTTCTGTTTTGTTTTGCAAAAACGTCCAATGATTATTTTTGACATATGAATTTAAATATGATTACTGTCCATAAATACTTTCATAAAAAAAAGAAATACAATACCCACTGACTTTAAGAAACGGGGCAAAGTCTAAAAAAGCCATTTGTAGTCCCAACAGTTACTCTTTGTAACATGGTACAGGGGAAGAGACATTTTGAGACGAAGTCACCATTACATATGACCCCGTGACGTCTATGTTCCCCACAGAGTAGAAACAACCAAAGTTTTGATCTCCTCTTCCCCAAGCAGGAATTACCTTCTCCAACAAAGTTCCTTCAGAGAGCTAAAATCTGTTTTCCTCAACCGAGTTTTATAATTTCAAACAGTTTATAAAACTTCCTCCCGGGTAGAGTTTATTTTTCTAATTGCGGAGGAATCCCAAACAGAGTTTATTTCTCTACATCAGAAAAACCTTCCAGCAAAGCATTATCTCTCTCCACAGAGTTATTCTCAGGTAGGAGTTAAGAATCCTCGGTAGAATATCTTCAAACAGAAAGAGGAAATCCCCATCGAATTATCTCCATTTGTCATCCCCAGCGGAAATGAAGGATTCAGCTTCCCAATACTCTTCAGCGGCAGTCTGGGATTTACTTTCCCAGACTAAGAAATATCGCAATATCATCCCATGTTCATACATCATGACATGCGCATACACATCACATACAACATAGTCTCATTTATTTTGAGACCATTATCACAATGCATTTCATACATCATGACATTGCATACGACTAACTCTTTACCTTTTTCAGGAAAGATCAAATCAACAAGCACCATTGACTACGTAAGTGACCTGGTAGTATTCTCAAAAGCTACGTCTGATGTATGACTATTTCAGCATTTTCCTCAGAAAGATGTTTTCAAGACCTTCTCTGGTTCAGTTAGATCGATACTAAGATCTCTCTGATTTCTATTCCAGTTGAAGATATTCCAAGACTTTTATCTTGTTCAGTTAAATCGATACTAAGATTTTCCTGATTTCCATTCTAGTCAAAGTTAATTCAAGACCTTCCTCTGGTTCAACTAAATCGATACTAAGATTTTCTTGATTTCTATTCTAGTTGAAGACAATTCAAGACCTTTCTCTGGTTCAGTTAAATCGATACTAAATTTTTTATGATTGCTATTCCAGTTAAAGAAACTGCAAAGCTTGGAATACGATCAGATAGCAGCTCACCATACTGTGAAGCCTGGACCCGACCAGATAACATTTAACATCATGGCTGAAGCCCAAAATCTGACCAGATAATAGTCAATCAACAATTCAAGACACTGTGAAACCTGGAATCCGACCAGATAACAATATAAGGTGATGTGAAGCCTGGAATCTGACCAGATAATATTTTACTCTGTCAATTACTATGAAGCCTGGACTCGACCAGATAGTAGTTGTTGTACCCCAAAATTTTCCATCTCATTTCATCAACATTTTCTCGTCACAAGACTCTTTGAGCTCAAGATCAAGTTAGGGTTTGCTCTGCTCAAGGCCTCTCCTTGCACTGTTGACCCAAATTAGGGTTTGAGTTTGCACAAGGATGTTTTGACCTAAAATACCCAAAGTGACTTTCATGCTTCATGTTGGACTCACAAGTTTATCCATACCAAGTTTTAAGCCTTGATCCCAATCTTTGCCCAATCAATTGGACAATTGACCTAGAAATCAACTGTATTGGGGAAAAAGTCAACTGCGGCCAATTGACAGTCAAAATTCATAAAATTTGACCCACATCAACATTATGAACTTACATGAACCATTGGGTCAAGTTTGGATCACAATTCCACAAGAAATTTGATCAGATCTCCAAAAGGGCAAAATGGTCATTTTTAGGGTTTTGACTGCACAAAGGCAATTTTTTGACTGTTTGACCAAACCCATGGCAAACCAAGCTCACATATGGACTAAAGGACTCAATGGCATTGTCTTGACACATTCAACAAGTTCAAAAGATCTCAAATGCATAAGATTGACAGATGAATTCTTCAGTCAACGGATCAAAATTTGACTGTACACTGAAAAGTCAAACTTTGACTTTTTGATCAAAATCAAGTGCCAAGATTCATTTTTCATCAAGACATGTCAAATTATGAAACTTGTTCATCAAGAAACCCAAAATTGCAAATTAGGGTTTAAAATGAAAAAAATGCATAACTTAGAAATTTTCTAAGTTATGAAATTTTCTTATTTTTTCCTAATTTTGTCCCATTTTTTCACCAAGATGCAAATGGATTCAAACAAAACTTGAAACATGAAAGTTGTATTCCATTGCAAAATCTACAACTTTTATTCACAAAGTTTTCTCAAAGGAAGCTTGTATCTCAAGTTAGGAGTTTTGGAACAAGGGTGCAAAACACTTTTAACTTAGAAGAAATTTGACCTATTCTAGGCAGGATTTTTGTCCAACTTCTTGGCCATTTTTCACATGGTTCCACTTGGAGTTTCAATTTTCATTACAAATATGGATTGTAGTACACATTCCAAGCTTTCCATATTGTCCAAGAACTTCTCAAACACCCTTATGGTTAGAGAGAATCGAATTTGCAAAGTTGGCCAAAACTCACTTTTGTTCATGGCCAAGGCTTGTTCATAACACTTGCATTTTCAAATCAGTTTGTGTATTGCTAGCTTGCAGGCCTCAAGACCAAGTTTACACTCCATAATTTAATGCCTAACCATTGTGGTAAGGTGTTATTTTATTCATTTGGACAATACTTGTTAAACTAACGCTTATTTGAAAAAAGCAAAATTGCCATTTTTGAAAAGTAACACTTTATGTCAAATTCCAAATCCTTGAGGCATAGGCCAGATCTTTGAGGCAAGAGTTTGTACACAAATTCCATTTACCAATAGAAAATGCTGCAGCATGCTTGAGAGGATTGTACAGGCCTATATTGCAACTTGAGCTTTCTTACTTCAAAAGGAAGAAACATTGCAAAAGAAAACCAACTTGGATTTCCTGTAACCTAGAGCTTAAACAAACTTTGTGAACATCTTTCACACATCAAAACAAGCCTAAAGCACGACTCATTCATCCCTAAGACCTGCTCATACTCAGAATCCCTGTTTTACTGCAAAACAGGGCAAGTTCTGCAACTTGACCTCTATAACAATATCCATTCTTGCGTTTTTGCTCAAGCTTGTCCAAACACATTACATACCATCCATTGAAACTATTCCAAGCCTTAGACTCAAGTTGTAACATCCCTAACCCTACTTGCCATTTTTACTTTCAAGCTGTGCAGGTGGACTTCTGTAGCACGATACAGGTTGTTTCCAAGCAAGCCAGGTGTTGGAGAAGCTTCCTTGGACCTCAGGCAAGCTATACAGAAGCTCAAACTCCATTGAAGGTGGCCACATTTCTCTACACGATCCAAGCTGAAACAGGTAATCCATGGACTTCTATCTCTCAATCTAGGAAGAGTTAAGCTTAGGTTTGTGAATGAAACATGTCCTACTCATAGCCCTGAAGCCATACATATGATCACTTTTCATTTATGTTAAGCGTGCTGTGAGAATTTTAGCCATGAACATGAGGAAAAAATTAGGTTAAAATTTAGGGCCAGAGAAATTCTCTCTGGCCTTTGAGAGTTAATCCAAGTTTTTTACATATTTGAAATCGTGGCTTGATGCTCTATAATATTTGTGTTATGAGTTTTGCATAAAAGTCAAAGAATCAGGAATTGGTGTTTGATCAAAGAGGCGCGTGTTTTCTGTTTCAAACAAGAGGCTGGAGGTTGAAGATGATGGTTTGGGCTGGGCCTGAGCCATCCTTACTTTTGGCACCCCTTTTTTAGTTTTGCACCCCCCTGGCCCAAATGTTGAATACTTGTCATTTTTTGTGATTTTAATTTTATTTCTGACTTTATATTTTTTGCTCAAACATAAAAAACACCAAAAATATTTTTCCACATTTTTTTTCATATTTATTTGATATTTATTTGCTTTATTAGGTATATGTATGTAAATAATACAAATCTTTTCTTTATTAAAACCCTAAAAAATAATATAAAAAATATATTTATTTTTAGTTATTATTTTTATTTACACCCTTGAAAATATTTTCTTAAATATACATTTTTTTTATATACATAAATAATTAATTCTATCTTTTATATTTAATAGGTTTAGTAAATATATATATATATATATATATATATATATATATATATATATATATATATATATATATATATATATATATATATATATATATATATATATATATATATATATATATATATATATATATATATATACTTGTATATTTTATTTTATTATACACTTAAGACAAAAATATAGAAATAATACATTTTTATTTTTTATTTAATATTTGACATCAAAAATACTTGTTCACAATATACTTTTTATTCTTTGTATAAATTAATATATATTTGTATACATTTAATAAATAAATGCTATTTACTTGAAAATTAGGGTTTTGCCCTCAAACCACAAGAATAATCAAAAACATGACTTTTTTTTATTTTGTTTATACTTCAAACATGAAAACCTTTTTACATACATAAAAAGTCCTTTTTTGCATAATACATTGCATTTTGATATTTATTTTAATTGTATTTACTTAATTGTTAAATATTAATTTGTATATTCGATATGGTTGTAATAATTTAGATTTTATTTCCTTGTCAAATATCCCCCAAATTCAAACTTGTATCCCTATCCCCATAATCATGTTGTAATAGTTTAAGACTTTAAATTCTCGCACATTTAAAATTTTCCAAATTATGCCATGATAGACTTAGGGTTTGTATGCAAAATCAATCAACAAATAGCTTAACGTAATACAAGACAAATGCATGAAAATCAAAACACAATGCACACTTACACCCCTAGGGTTACATCCACTTGTTGCCTTCCAAAATGGGCCATGTTTGCATGTCAAGTGCTTTGGCAAAACAAAAACAAAACAAAAACAAACAAAATGATCATAGTCCCTCGATGACGCTATCTGGTTGCCTAAACAAAATGATCATAGTCCCTCAAGAAAATTGCCAAAATACTTGACACTATTGCTTTCATGGTCTATACGATGACCCGCGCCCGTCCCGTTAACATCCTAACGCAAGGTTGTTCATCAAATACAATGGTGAAACAACACTGTTAAAAGGGTTAAAAAACATAAGAAAGATCTTTGAGTAAATTAGGATAGATAGCTCTTAGTTACTTGATCAAACTTGCAAAACATCCTTGCCATTTTTCAAACACACTCCACTACACAACTTCAAAAACAATTTCAAAACAAACTTTCAAAACATTGAAACATCTTTTCAAAAAGACAAACACCTTTGTATATACTCAAACATGAGTCATTACAAAGGTTTCCTAGACAAGGCATCTTTTTTCAAAACATTTTCAAAACCACACACACAAAGCACAATTTCAAACAATTGAAAAGCAAAGGCAAGTGATATAAGCAAGTAACTAAGAACCCATGGATAACCATGAATAGAAAGGGTGCTAATACCTTCCCTTTCCATAATCTACTCCCCGAACCCAAGAAAACATATCAAAGGTCTTTCCTGTGCTTTTTGACCTTTCCTTAGGATAAAATAAAAAGTCGGTGGCGACTCTTGCTCAACCGAAACATTTGCGAAAACAAACGCAAAACCCAAGTCAGTTCTCCCACCGTATCACAGAACTGGAGACTCTGCTGGGGAGTTCTTTAAAAGTGGGGTTACCTTAGGGTTTTAAATCACCTCTACATGCTTGCTTTGATTGCTTTGATTGCTTTACTTTATTGGGTTCCTTGTTTGGGTTTGTTTAAATCCTACACCCGGATTTGGGGGCACCTTTTTAGGTAAATAGCAATAAACTGTGAGGGAACTGTGTGGGGTATACCGACATGGTTGAAGCAGTAGCTATGTTAGTGTGACATATTTGTGAGTACCAGTAGCCCTTGAGTAGTCAAGGAGAATACAGGGCCGCTGATTGATGTCATGAAGCACTAACAAACTCTTAGAACCTTACTTGACCATCTTGGCCTTTTTAGGGGTAGTGAGATGACCGACTTTGGTGCAGTCCGAAGTTGGTAGATACTCGATACTACACTCATTGAGGATTGTTTTCTTGGAATATTTTGGTCGCCAGTTAAGTGGCTAAACCAAAACAATGAACACAGAAAATAATCCAGTGATATTGAGCTCCTTAGAACCCGGTTTCTATTTTTTAGGACAGGATGAGCCAACTAACTTCAAGAGGGTACTTACCTACGAACCCCATGCAAGCCTAAACCTAAGGACTTGTTTTCTTTGTGTGAATATGATTACCTGTATATACACTTGCCTACTTTTGCATACATGTACATAACATCATGACATCATACCATAGCATTTACAATAACCATTTCAAGGATCTCGAAGGTCTTTTGATGTAGGGTCACGTTGAACCAGACGTCTACCAAAGGGTAAGAGGGTTCTCCTCTAAACAATCTCCGTCGAAGATCAAGTGCAACAACTTGAATCAGGGGCTATGACCCACTCGACATGGTGAGCTTGATTCTCGTGGAAAGACATCCACCGATACAAAGTTATCCAATCAAAGATGTTGATTCAACCTCTAACATTTTCTTGTGTTTACCCCATGAGATCCTTGAAAACATGCATCCATATATCATGCATTGCATCGTAACAGGTTTTCCTTTTCAGTTTTCCTTATTTCTCCTACTGTTTATTTCAGTAGAGATGGCTCTAGAGCAGACTATCAAGGACGTTCAGTCTCAAAATGCTCAACTCCGAGAAATGTTCTTGAACCTGTCCCAGGGGCAAGAAGAAGTGAAAGCTCTCCTCACGAGGGGCATGGCCTTGGGGAATTCAGGCAGTGTCAGGAATGATCAGTTGGAAGGATTGCAGATTGAGCTAGCAACAATGAAGATCCAGATGATGGGACAGCTGGTGGGCCAGATGGCTCTCATTCAAGACTTAGCTCAAAGACAAGAAGAGCTCAGGGTCCTCGTCAACAAGCTGCTTCAAAACAACCAAGTGGGGCAAACACCTAAGGTTGAAGATCAAGTCATCGTTCAACCTCCTTTGAGACAAGAAGACAAAGGAAAAGCTCCCCAGCTTGCTTCAGGGTCACAAGCCCAACAACAACCTCGCCAGCATCAACGGGGTAATCGGCGCAAGCGAAATGTACCTGGAAGACATTTCTCTGAGACTGAGATACCATCATCTCTAATACTGAAACGTTTGTTGGAGGTCAATCTGATTACTTTAAAGGATCCTCCCTGGAATCCCAACACCTCTGCTCCTACCTATCACTCCAATGAAAGGTGTGCATACCACTCCCATAGTCCTGGACATGACACCGACGACTGTTGGACTCTGAAGAACAAGATCCAAGACTTGATTGACGAAGGAGTGCTGGAATTCATGCCAGATGGTGAGATGAAAATCTTCCGCTAAGGGTCTTCCATTTTAAATGACAAAGCTCGAACTAAGAGACTTTTGTTCCATTTGAATTTTCAAGTTGTAATTTCTTCTGTTATTCAAACAATTATCTGTTGATGTCAAACTCTATTTCATTAATGCATTGCATATGTTTGTCTTGAATTTATCCATTCGTTTTCACTATTCTTATGCTTTCTTTATGATATTTAACTCTTGATAAAAAGATACAAGCCTTTAGAGGGAGGATGACAAAAGCAATACCGTAATCTCATACAGTATGCTTTTGGACAGACCTTGTTGACGATGTACAGGAATTTCTTTCAAATCCTAAACACTGGAGTTATAAGGAAGATAATCCCTAGTCAACCCCTTCGAGCCAAAGAATTAGGAGTTTTTTGTTTTAAACACAAATCAAAACCTTTGATATAAACTTGGGGCAGGGTAGTCTCTCAGTTAATAAAAAAAAAAGATGCGCATTGAAGTCGCAAACTCTCAGTTCATAATACAACGAACGACATCAAAAAAAAAACATTCCTTTGGAATCAAAAAGACAGTGATGGTTCTTTATCACATAGGCAGTCAATCTCTCAAAAGAGAAAAGCCCACTAAGCCAAAACCTACAAAGGAGGCTTAAGAAAGCTGGGGCATCCCGCTGACTGTAATCTCGAAAACAGGAACAGTCAGGCAAAAGTTAGGGATAACAAATCAAAAGAACGAGGTCATTACAAATCCTCAACAACATGAAAAATGTTGCAAAAAAATGATGATGATGATTGTCTTCCAACAAATTCAACTGGTGTGAACCATCACCAAAAAGTCGTTCCAAACTCGAATAGAGTTCGACGTACAATTAATTGAGTTTAGGATTGAAGAACATCACGAAGAGCGGGTGGGTACAAACATACTTTGAGCCTTTATCCTTTGTTTCTTAAATCGTGAACCAAGCCACGTTACAACCCTTCAAAAGTCCTAATTGAAGCATAGGTTAGTTCGAAAGCATACTGTTACAAAAGGTATCCTGGCTCCTGTAAGGCTTTGCCCTAAATCTTGTGTTGAATTTGTCTTATAAAAAGTTTACTTGCTAAAAATGCATTTTTTCAAAACTTCGAGACAAGCATAAACTTTGCATTATTTGAATATCGTTGTTTGCACATGGTTATTTGTTTGACAGCGAAGAAATTCATACAGCGAATGTTCGGAGGAACGAAAACTCTCTCAGTGAGTAAAAATCACTTCAAGTAGGATGACACTTCCGTTACAAAAATCTCATATCAACAAAAGGGGATTTTATTTGGTATTATCCATTTAACCTGGGGCAGTCCAGTCAAGATTTCAACAAATCTTTCCAAGTTCAGTTAACCTGGGGCAGTCCAGTCAAGATTTCAACAAATCTCTCAATTATAGATTAACCTGGGGCAAGTCTCTGTCACCATCACTTGGGGCATTTAAACATCAATCTCATCAAAGGGTTACGTGCAGTCCAAGTGACCCGGCAATATCACAAGCATCTGATACTAGGGGCAGTGATGAAACCTCTCTGAAATCTTTTTGAAAAGACATTCAAGCGTCCTCAAGGAGTTCATCACCTCTCTAGCAGACCTGCAGTCATGGGTTTATTTACCCAACATTTGTCAAGGATTTATTCTCCAAAGAAAAATTACATTTCAAGTTGAAAGAGCGTTCAAAAATTTCCTTCATCACCTGCTGGAAGTTGCGGTCATCATCAAAAATTCCTTCATCACCTGCTGGAATTCAAGAGCGTTCAAAAACTTCCTTCATCACCTGCTGGAAGTTACGGTCATCATCAAAAATTCCTTCATCACCTGCTGGAATTCAAGAGCGTTCAAAAATTTCCTTCATCACCTGCTGGAAGTTGCGGTCATCATCAAAAATTCCTTCATCATCTGCTGGAATTCAAGAGCGTTCAAAAATTTCCTTCATCACCTGCTGGAAGTTGCGGTCATCATAAAAAATTCCTTCATCACCTGCTGGAATTCAAGAGCGTTCAAAAATTTCCTTCATCACCTGATGGAAGTTGCGGTCATCATCAAAAATTCCTTCATCACCTGCTGGAATTCAAGAGCGTTCAAAAATTTCCTTCATCACCTGCTGGAAGTTGCGGTCATCATCAAAAATTCCTTCATCACCTGCTGGAATTCAAGAGCGTTCAAAAATTTCCTTCATCACTTGCTGGAAGTTGCGGTCATCATCAAAAATTCCTTCATCACCTGTTGGTAGATACGGTCCAGATATGCTCCAGACACGGTTGCCATTATGTCACCTATTTAGATCCCAGTTACGGTTTCAGATACACTCCAGACACGGAAGTCATGCTGCTACTTATACAAATCTCAGATCCCAGTTACAGTTTCAGATACACTCCAGACACGGAAGTCATGCTACTACTTATACAGATCTCAACTCCAAGATACAGTCCAAATATGCTCCAAACACGGTTGCCATTCTGTCACTTATTCAGATCTCAGTTACAGTCTCAGATACACTTCAAACACGAAAGTCATTCTGCTACTCATACAGATCTCAAATTCCAAGATACAGTCCAGATATGCTCCAAACACGGTTGCCATTCTGTCACTCATTTAGAATTTATCCTCAACCCAGAGATGCTCCAAAAGCAGATACCTTCCTATTTCTCAACATACAATTCAACTTCCTGATGTCCCCAGCAGAATGAAGATTCTCATTCTCAAAGTGGCATACAACCTAAACCTGAACTTCTTCCAGACAGGAATAAGTTTTTTCAAGAATCCTGAGTTTTACTCTCCAACAGGATAGCTACTTTTCAACAGTGTGGTTATTCCCCAAGCAGAATGAAGACTCTCATTCTCAGCTCCTCACAGGATATTTAGGTATTCCCCGGTGAATATCTCCTCAAGACAGGAATCCCCAGTAGATTGGCATACAACCCCAGTTCCTGATTCCCCAACAGTGGTCCCAGAACTTCTCATTTTCAACGATCAAAGGATCTTCATTCCCCTGCAGCAGTCAAAGATTTAATTATCCAGGATTCATCTTCCTCAGCAAGACAGCTACTCAGCTTACATGCACATCCATTACATTCATGTATCATAAACATTGATATAACATATGTATTGCATCATACATTTCATGCAACATAACTTTGTGTTTCAACTAATATTTTACCCTTTTCAGGATAAGATTAATAAAGCTTCGACTTTTGAAAACAGTTTACGGGTTCTCCAGATACGGATGTTAACCTATTGCTTATTCAACTCCAAGACTTCTAAAAATAGTTTACGGGTTCTCCAGATATGGATGTTAATCTATCGCTAGTTCAGATTCCAAACTTCTGAAAATAGTTTATGGGTTCTCCAGATATGGATGTTAATCTATCGCTTGTTCAGATACAAGACTTCTGAAAACAGTTCACGGGTTCTCCAGATATGGATGTTAATCTATCGCTTGTTCATATACAAGACTTCTGAAAATAGTTTACGGGTTCTCCAGATATGGATGTTAATCTATCGCTTGTTCAGATTCCAAACTTCTGAAAACAGTTTACGGGTTCTCCAGATATGGATGTTAATCTATCGCTTGTTCAGATACAAGACTTCTGAAAACAGTTTACGGGTTCTCCAAACACAGATGTTAATCTATCGTTTGTTCAGATTCAAGACTTCTGAAAACAGTTTACGGGTTCTCCAGATATGGATGTTAATCTATCGCTTGTTCAGATTCCAAACTTCTGAAAACAGTTTACGGGTTCTCCAGATATGGATGTTAATCTATCGCTTGTTCAGATACAAGACTTCTGAAAACAGTTCACGGGTTCTCCAGATATGGATGTTAATCTATCGCTTGTTCAGATACAAGACTTCTGAAAACAGTTTACGGGTTCTCCAGATATGGATGTTAATCTATCGCTTGTTCAGATTCCAAACTTCTGAAAACAGTTTACGGGTTCTCCAGATATGGATGTTAATCTATCGCTTGTTCAGATACAAGACTTCTGAAAACAGTTTACGGGTTCTCCAAACACGGATGTTAATCTATCGCTTCTTCAGATTCAAGACTTCTGAAAACAGTTTACGGGTTCTCCAGATATGGATGTTAATCTATCGCTTGTTCAGATTCCAAACTTCTGAAAATAGTTTACGGGTTCTCCAGATATGGATGTAAATCTATCGCTTGTTCAGATACAAGACTTCTGAAAACAGTTCACGGGTTCTCCAGATATGGATGTTAATCTATCGCTTGTTCAGATACAAGACTTCTGAAAACAGTTTACGGGTTCTCCAGATATGGATGTTAATTTATCGCTTGTTCAGATTCCAAACTTCTGAAAACAGTTTACGGGTTCTCCAGATATGGATGTTAATTTATCGCTTGTTCAGATACAAGACTTCTGAAAACAGTTTACGGGTTCTCCAAACACGGATGTTAATCTATCGCTTGTTCAGATTCAAGACTTCTGAAAACAGTTTACGGGTTCTCCAGATATGGATGTTAATCTATCTCTTGTTCAGATTCCAAACTTCTGAAAACAGTTTACGGGTTCTCCAAACACGGATGTTAATCTATCGCTTGTTCAGATTCAAGACTTCTGAAAACTGTTTACGGGTTCTCCAAACACGGATGTTAATCTATCGCTTGTTCAGATTCAAGACTTCTGAAAACAGTTTACGGGTTCTCCAGATATGGATGGTAATCTATCGCTTGTTCAGATTCAAAACTTCTGAAAACAGTTTACAGGTGCTTCTAGATATGGATGTTAATTTATCGCTTGTTCAGACTCAACTTCTGAAAATAGTTTACGGGTGCTTCCAAATACGGATGTTAATCTATCGCTTGTTCAGATTCAACTTTTGAAAACAGTTTACGGATGCTTCCAAATACGGATGTCAATCTATTTCTTATTCATACCCCCATCTCAGAGATGTTCCAAACATGGATAACTTTCTGATACTCGTCCACTCACCAACAACATACAATCCAGATGGCATCTTTAAGCCCATCCCCGACAAGATCCTGTCACCTCTCCAGATGGCATCTCTAAGCCCATCTCCAACAACTATCCATCATATCTCCAAATGGCATCTTTAAGCCCATTCTCGCACCTATTGTTTGACGAGTCCAAATTTACGGGCACTCTAGTGTCCAATCTCCTTTTACCTTCGAGACGCGAAAGGCAAACTTGCCAATCTAACTCTTCAAGTTCAAGAAGATTGAACAGGGGAAACTGTTGTACCCCAAAATTTTCCCTCTCATTTCATCAACATTTTCTCGTCACAAGACTCTTGGAGCTCAAGATCAAGTTAGGGTTTGCTCTGCTCAAGGCCTCTCCTTGCACTGTTGACCCAAATTAGGGTTTGAGTTTGCACAGGGATGTTTTGACCTAAAATGCCAAAAGTGACTTTCATGCTTCATGTTGGACTCACAAGTTTATCCATACCAAGTTTTAAGCCTTGATCTCAATCTTTTCCCAGTCAATTGGACAGTTGACCTAGAAATCAACTATATTGGGGAAAAAGTCAACTGCGGCCAATTGACAGTCAAACTTCATAAAATTTGACCCACATCAACATTATGAACTCACATGAACCATTTGGTCAAGTTTGGATCACAATTCCACAAGAAATTTGATCAGATCTCCAAAAGGGCAAAATGGTCATTTTTAGGGTTTTGACTGCACAAAGGCAATTTTTTGACTGTTTGACCAAACCAATGGCAAACCAAGCTCACATATGGACTCAAGGACTCAATGGCATTATCTTGACCCATTCAACAAGTTTAAAAGATCTCAAATGCATAAGATTGACAGATGAATTCTTCAGTCAACGGATCAAAATTTGACTGTACATTGAAAAGTCAAACTTTGACTTTTTGATCAAAATCAAGTGCCAAGATTCATTTTTCATCAAGACATGTCAAATTATGAAACTTGTTCATCAAGAAACCCAAAATTGCAAATTAGGGTTTAAAATGAAAAAATTTCATAACTTAGAAATTTTCTAAGTTATGAAATTTTCTTATTTTTTCCTAATTTTGTCCCATTTTTTCACCAAGATGCAAATGGATTCAAACAAAACTTGAAACATGAAAGTTGTAGTCCATTGCAAAATCTACAACTTTGATTCACAAAGTTTTCTCAAATGAAGCTTTTATCTCAAGTTAGGATTTTTGGAACAAGGGTGCAAAACACTTTTAACTTAGAAGAAATTTGACCTATTCTAGGCAGGATTTTTGTCCAACTTATTGGCCATTTTTCACATGGTTCCACTTGGAGTTTCAATTTTCATTACAAATATGGATTGTAGTACACATTCCAAGCTTTCCAAATTGTCCAAGAACTTCTCAAACACCCTTGTGGTTAGAGAGAATCGAATTTGCAAAGTTGGCCAAAACTCACTTTTGTTCATGGCCAAGGCTTGTTCATAACACTTGCATTTTCAAATCAGTTTGTGTATTGCTAGCTTGCAGGCCTCAAGACCAAGTTTACACTCCATAATTTAATGCCTAACCATTGTGTTAAGGTGTTATTTTATTCATTTGGACAATACATGTTAAACTAACCCTTATTTGGAAAAAGCAAAATTGCCATTTTTGAAAAGTAACACTTTATGTCAAATTCCAAATCCTTGAGGCATAGGCCAGATTTTTGAGTCAAGAGTTTGTACACAAATTCCATTTACCAAGAGAAAATGATGCAGCATGCTTGAGAGGATTGTACAGGCCTATATTGCAACTTGAGCTTTCTTACTTCAAAAGGAAGAAACATTGCAAAACAAAACCAACTTGGATTTCTTGCAACCTAGAGCTTAAACAAACTTTGTGAACATCTTCCACACATCAAAACAAGCCTAAAGCACGACTCATTCATCCCTACGACCTGCTCATACTCAGAATCCCTGTTTTACTGCAAAACAGGGCAAGTTCTGCATCTTGACCTCTATAACAATATCCATTCGTGCGTTTTTGCTCAAGCTTGTCCAAACACATTCCATACCATCCACTGAAACTATTCCAAGCCTTAGACTCAAGTTGTAACATCCCTAACCCTACTTGCCATTTTTACTTTCAAGCTGTGCAGGTGGACTTCTGTAGCACGATACAGGTTGTTTCCAAGCAAGCCAGGTGTTGGAGAAGCTTCCTTGGACCTCATGCAAGCTATATAGAAGCTCAAACTCCATTGAAGGTGGCCACATTGCTATACACGATCCAAGCTGAAACAGGTAATCCATGGACTTCTATCTCTCAATCTAGGAAGAGTTAAGCTTAGGTTTGTGAATGAAACATGTCCTACTCATAGCCCTGAAGCCATACATGTGATCACTTTTCATTTATGTTAAGCATGCTGTGAGAATTTTAGCCATGAACATGAGGAAAAAATTAGGTTAAAATTTAGGGCCAGAGAAATTCTCTCTGGCCTTTGAGAGTTAGTCCAAGTTTTTTACATATTTGAAATCGTGGCTTGATGCTCTATAATATTTGTGTTATGAGTTTTGCATAAAAGTCAAAGAATCAGGAGTTGGTGTTTGATCAAAGAGGCGCGCATTTTCTGTTTCAAACAAGAGGCTGAAGGTTGAAGATGATGGTTTGGGCTGGGCCTGAGCCATCCTTACTTTTGGCACCCCTTTTTTAGTTTTGCATCCCCTTGGCCCAAATGTTGAATACTTGTCATTTTTTGTGTTTTTAATTTTATTTCTGACTTTATATTTTTTGCTCAAACATAAAAAACACCAAAAATATTTTTCAACATTTTTTTTCATATTTATTTGATATTTATTTGCTTTATTAGGTATATGTATGTAAATAATACAAATCTTTTCTTTATTAAAACCCTAAAAAATAATATAAAAAATATATTTATTTTTAGTTATTATTTTTATTTACACCCTTGAAAATATTTTCTTAAATATACATTTTTTTATATACATAAATAATTAATTCTATCTTTTATATTTAATAGGTTTAGTAAATATATATATATATATATATATATATATATATATATATATATATATATATATATATATATATATATATATATATATATATATATATATATATACACTTGTATATTTTATTTTATTATACACTTAGGACAAAAATATAGAAATAATATATTTTTATTTTTTATTTAATATTTGACATCAAAAATAATTTTTTACAATATACTTTTTTTTTTGTATAAATTAATATATATTTGTATACATTTAATAAATAAATGCTATTTACTTGAAAATTAGGGTTTTGCCCTCAAACCACAAGAATAATCAAAAACATGACTTTTTTTTATTTTGTTTATACTTCAAACATGAAAACCTTTTTACATACATAAAAAGTCCTTTTTTGCATAATACATTGCATTTTGATATTTATTTTAATTGTATTTACTTAATTGTTAAATATTAATTTGTATATTCGATATGGTTGTAATAATTTAGATTTTATTTCCTTGTCAAATATCCCCCAAATTCAAACTTGTATCCCCATCCCCATAATCATGTTGTAATAGTTTAGGACTTTAAATTCTCGCACATTTAAAAGTTTCCAAATTATGCCATGATAGACTTAGGGTTTGTATGCAAAATCAATCAACAAATAGCTTAACCTAATACAAGACAAATGCATGAAAATCAAAACACAATGCACACTTACACCCCTAGGGTTACATCCACTTGTTGCCTTCCAAAATGGGCCATGTTTGCATGTCAAGTGCTTTGGCAAAACAAAAACAAAACAAAAACAAACAAAATGATCATAGTCTCTCGATGACGCTATCTGGTTGCCTAAACAAAATGATCATAGTCCCTCAAGAAAATTGCCAAAATACTTGACACTATTGCTTTCATGGTCTATACGATGACCCGCGCCCGTCCCGTTAACATCCTAACGCAAGGTTGTTCATCAAATACAATGGTGAAACAACACTGTTAAAAGGGTTAAAAAACATAAGAAAGATCTTTGAGTAAATTAGGATAGATAGCTCTTAGTTACTTGATCAAACTTGCAAAACATCCTTGCCATTTTTCAAACACACTCCACTCCACAACTTCAAAAACAATTTCAAAACAAACTTTCAAAACATTGAAACATCTTTTCAAAAAGACAAACACCTTTGTATATACTCAAACATGAGTCATTACAAAGGTTGCCTAGACAAGGCATCTTTTTTCAAAACATTTTCAAAACCACACACACAAAGCACCATTTCAAACAATTGAAAAGCAAAGGCAAGTGATCTAAGCAAGTAACTAAGAGCCCATGGATAACCATGGATAGAAAGGGTTCTAATACCTTCCCTTTCTATAATCTACTCCCCGAACCCAAGAAAACATCTCAAAGGTCTTTCCTGTGCTTTTTGACCTTTCCTTAGGATAAAATAAAAAGTCAGTGGCGACTCTTGCTCAACCGAAACATTTGCGAAAACAAACGCAAAAACCAAGTCAGTTCTCCCACCGTATCACAGTAGTATACCTCAAATTCAAGTTGAAGACTGGATCCGAATGAATAACAACTAAATTTCTCCAAATCACTGAAGCCTGGACACGACCAGATAACAGTTCAAGTCACTGAAGCCTGGATTCCGACCAGATAACAGTTTAAGAAACTGCAAAGCCTGGAGTACAACTAGATAACAGTTTAATCTCATTTCTCCAGTAAGTTGTTGTGAAGCCTGGAATACGACCAGATAGCAGTCGGCCTTATTATCCTCAGCAAGTCAATGTGAAGCTTGAATCCCAACCAGATAGAAGTTCACTTCTGTCTCTTCAATCAAGAGATGACTCCCCGGTAGAGTTATAGACGACTGAAGCTCCTAAACTCTATTCCCCAAAACAGATACCAACATTCCTCAGCGGAGTCCTCCTTAACAACAGGAATAGGGATTCCCACAAAGGAATATCTCATGAAATCAACATTGTTCTAGATGGCATCTTTAAGACCATCTTCGATGACTCTCCGGATGGCATCTTTAAGCCCATCTCCAACGATCTTATGTCATCCTCTCCAAATGACATCTGTAAGCCCATTCCCAATATTATCTACACAGTCAAGTATCGTCTCAGACGAGTGCAAATTTCTGGGCACTCTAGTGTTCATTCATCTTCCACCTTCAGATCACGAAAGGCAGACCATCCAATCTACATCCTCAGTTTTAATAAGATTGAACAGGGGAAGCTGTTATACCCCAAACTTTTCCCTCTATTTTCACTCAAGACATGCCTCTAGAGGTCCCCAACTTGCTCAAGGATAACCAAGAATTGACCAGACAAGTTCTCCCCCTAAAGGCAATGAACCTCAACTAGGGTTTCAATTTTGAGCAAGATGTGTGAGTCCCAAGGACCCCAAATGTTATCCATTGTCCTAACATGTCCTCAAGATCATCCACACCAAATTTCATGCCTTGAACAATAAGTTTGCTCAGTCAACTACTCAAATACCTGGAAATCAACTATACTAGGTCAAAGGTCAATTATGGCCCAAATACAGTCAAACTTCAAGATTTTTGTCAACATTAACATTTTTAAGTATTATTCATCATTTGATCAAGGGTTGATCATGATTCCTCAAGAAATGCTCCTAACTCATCAAAAGTCAAAAATTGCAAATTAGGGTTTCTATAGGAAAAGTCAACCAAACTTTGACCAAGCATAACTTTCTCATACTTTTTCATAAATTTTCCAACAACGCTCATTTTTAAGAGAATGCAATTCCCTACAACTTCTCTTCAGCCCTCAAGTTCAAGAAATGCCCCAATCAAAAGATACAAGCTCATACATTATAGGTCCTTTCAAAAAGTCAACAAAAACACCTTTTGGGTCAAAGCTACTTACATGAACATGGAAGATCCAATTGAAATAAAACCAAAAGGCTTGTTTAGAGGACATCCTAATCTCTCTAAAAAGTCAAAGAACACCCTCTTAGGGTTAAAATTGAAAGAGATCTACATTGCTGAAGTGGACCATTTTTTGGAAAAATGCATGAAGCCAATATTGACCAAACTTGATTTTTTTCCAAATGGGCCCATGTTTTCATGCTTGAAACTTGTTCTTAACATGGCCCACGACCTCTTAGCTCACTCATACATTATCTCATTAATTTTATTATTTATTTTGATTTTTTTATTCATTAAAATTCAAATTAAATAAATAAATAATGGAAATCATGAAAGATATGATTTGAGAATTTTTTTTCCTCATCAAATAAGGGATAAGATATGTTGGCATGTCAAAGCAAAATGCATGGGACAAAAGGAGAAATATATTTTCTTTAGATAGAAACTTTTGATACAAATAAAAAAAATCATATTCTTGTCATCAAGCCATGGAGATTTGGCACGAATTCGTTAACCTAATTGCTAGCATATATAAACAGAAGAGATTGAGAGCAAGAGGGGACGCGCAACAGCCACAAAATAACTATAGAAAAGTGCAAAATTTCAAGAAAATCGTGAAAATCAAAAGCATTAGTTCCAGCCTTTGTTGATCAAAACAAAAGATCCAATCTTCCTCCTGGAGTTCCAAGGGAGGCAAATCATCCCTCATACGCGCCTAAAAGACCCTGAGATTTCCCAACTGGATCTCAACTTTTTTGGTAAATTCTTAGATCTGAAACTTGCATATTAAGCCATATGAATTTTGTTTAAGATTATCTTCGTACTACTGCTGATGTTTGCTAACTTTTGGACGTGTTACATGAGGTAATAGGGGCTGAAATTGTGATACACCACGGATTACCGCCGTTAAGGTTTTAAGTTCGAATATTGCAATACGCGAGGATTTAGCCATTTTAAGGCCATATTTGTGATCATGGGACATTTATAATTCAATCTGCATAGTAAGTTTTTTTGCTTGCTCACATTTTCAAGTGACCCCACCGGAGAAGACGGTGGAAACCACCGGCTCCGGTGGTTGGACTGGTTGGTCTTGAGTCAACCAACTTATGTGGCAGGAGGACAACATCCCATTGGCTAGATTCCAATGACTCTCCCTCTCTCCGCGCCTGATTGGACCATTTGAAATGCAGGGACCCCACTTGTTGGCGCGTGTTTGACAACTCAACAGTTGTCCTTGTTTTACATTATATAATTTTATTTTGTTTATATACATGAATGATCCAGCAACGCAGATGGAAAAAGCATAAGGGTGCAAAGGGAGAGACCTATGTTCGATTCCCAGGTCTTGAAGTTTATTTTTTTCTATGAGTCTCAATCAGATTCAATGTTCCAGGGGCTAGCGTGTCCACCATGTAGCATCAAATCTGCACCATCTAATGTCTAAAGAACCAGATCTAACGCCCAGTAACACACCCCTATGATGGACCTCCAAGCATGCCTCTCACTGGATCCAACGCAGCTTTGGGCTAACAAGATTTGGGCCTTGGAATTCAACAGTACACCCCTCCAATTGGGTTTCTCACCCCTCAGGCCCATTTTTCAATTTTTAATTCTTTTTTTATTTAGTTTATATTTTTTGTTTATTCATTTTTTAAAAAATCATAAAATCAGAAAAATCATTTAAAAAAATAGGACTTAGAGTTTTTCTTAATAAAATTAATTTTTGCAAATTAATTTAATTAACTTTAATTTGTTTTCCTTAATATAAAATTAATTAGAGAATTAGGTTAAATTCCAAATCTTTTTCATAAAAAACTTCAAATTCTTTTTAATAGGCAGTTATATTTTTAGGGTTTCAAACGTAGGTCTGTCTTAATTTTTGCACGTTATTTTTCATAGGATTATTTCTTATTATGTAATTGTGCCCGATTTGTAATGGTTTAATTAGGTTTTTTTCCGCACTTTACTTTTCAGTCATTATTTATGTATCTACACCAAAGCCTTGTAATAGTTGTAGAAACTTTATTTCTCACCTTTACATTTCTTATATGCTTGTATACATACTGTTAGTAAATTAGTCGTGCATGATAAACATTAATCAATTAATCATTAGGTCACTAATTTTAAGATAAATATAATTGAATTGAACACATTTCTCACACTTGCACCCTTAGGGTATTTCCCCACTTTGGTTGCCTCGGAAAACAACGGTCATGTCCCTCAAACATAGGGATATCTTAGCAAAGACCTTCAGTTCACAGTCATCATAAAGATCATAGCCCCTAAATGTCCCTCGAGTTGCCTACGAGAAATGATCTTGTCCCTCGATGTTGCCTATATGATGATAGTCCCTTTGAAATGCTTAGGTATCCTTACACGTTGCTTTTAATGACCATAAGCGTCCCTTTTGATAGTCCCTCAACATCTAACGATAGGGCTACCTACTCACTAATAGTAAGATAGAACTATCTAAAGGAAAGGGGGAATAGAACATCCTTTTTCGAGTAGGTAGATAACTATTAGGTACTTGCTCAAAAACAACTTTTTCACACTACACTTTCAAAACCTTTTTTCAAAAACACTTTATCAACACTCTTGGGAACTGATACAAGAGTTATCATAAAGCAAACAAAAATCTTTCAAAACACACAAACACGAAAACAGTTTTCAAAAATGAGCAAGTACTTAAGAGCCCGTGGAAAACCATGGACGGAAAGGGTGCTAACACCTTCCCTTTCCATCATCTACCCCCCTTACTCAGAAAATCTCGAAAAATATCTTTTTCTGTTCTTTTCACCCTTTCCTTTGTTGGATAAAAGGAAAGTCGGTGGCGACTCTTGCTTACCGCAACATTTGCGGAAAAAAAAACGTAAACCAGTATTAACAGTCGGTTCTGCCACTGTAGCACCGAATGAAAATGGGTTCCAATGAAGGTTTTAAAGAGTATATGCAGAAATGGAGAGACCTTGCTAGGAGAGTGCATCTACCATGACTGATATGGAGCTGGTGGATATGTTCATGGGAACATTAACTGGACCATTTTTCAACTTGTTATTTGGAGCTCATCGTCTGGTTTCACCAAGTTAATCTTAACTGGTGAAAGGATCGAGAGCGGTATCAAAAGTGGACAAATTCCCATGGTTTCCACCTCTACATCAAATACTATGAAAAAGACCTTTACTGGCAAGAGGGAAACCAATTCCGTATATGGGTCAAGAAGCCATGTCAAGAAAGACCACCGCCAATATGTTAATGTTGTTTTAATCTCCAATCCACCCTCTACTCAAAGACAACAACAAGCCAACCATCAAAGACCTGAGGTTCGAAGAAGACAATTCACAAGGATTAACATTTCTCTATCCCAAGCCTTGCAACACATGTTAAAGGCTGACTTAGTAACATTCAAGGATCCACCATCAAATCTCAATGTTTTATCTCAGAAATACAATCCTAACGCCAAATGCGCTTATCACTCCAACAACCCCGGACATGATACTGATCAATGTTGGGCTCTGAAATGCAAGATTCAACACCTCATCGACAACAAGACTATTGAGTTTGATCCACCTACAACTCTGAATGTTATAACTGCACCAATGCTAAATCATGGAAAAGGTATGAATGCAATTGAAGACACTACTTTTGTTTCCTCCATTGAAGATTTGACTACTCTACTGACCATTGTTAAATAAAATTTGTTGAGAGCTAGGGTTTTCCCTGGTTGTTTAAAAGACTGTAATTGTTGTGCTCTACAAAATAATGGATGCGAATGGCTGAAAAAGGTATTCAACACCTGATAGATAATCATGAGATCCTATTTGAAAGAACTCTAGCCATAAAAAGTTTGACTGAAAAAGCTGAAGACATATCCATCATAACCATTTCCAACAAACCTATTAGGATCTCTTCAAAAGGTCCTATTAGGATTTCCGATGAACTGAAGATAGCCCCCTTGATAATTACTACTCCGGGGATAATTCCTTATTTTTCCGATAAGGCAGTCCCTTGGAATTATGGTGCTGAAGTATACTACCATGGGATTAAGCAAGACTTCTGGATTAATGAAGACAAAACTGATGATGTTATTAATATTGCTGGTTATAGAAAGGTGACAAGGACGGGGAGAATCTTCTCTCCTAACATTTCACCTCACCTTACTACTACTACACCTACTTGCATTACCATGGACAAACCAAGTACTGACACTAGGGGCAAAGAAAATATGGTTGAGCCTGCTAGGATAGAGGCGTCTGCCAAAGACATTGCCACTGAGGAACCCTCCACCCAAGAAATGGAGGAGATTTTGAAGATTATAAATAATATTAATTTTAAGATAGTAGAGCAGCTGGGGCAAACCCCCTCCAAGATTTGTATGTTATCTTTATTACTTTTCTCTAATGCTCACGCACAAGCATTGGTCAAATTTTTAAAGAAAGCACATGTTCCTCAAGAGACCACAACCGATCAATATGAAAATTATGTGGCGAGTTTGACTGCCGACAATGGATTGAAGTTCTCTGATGCTGAATTGACACCAGTTGGAAGAGATCATAATAAGTCTTTACATGTCTCTATTGAATGCAAAGGAACTACTCTGGACTGTGTCTTGGTGGATACAGGGTCCTCTCTAAATGTCTTGCTCAAAGGTTCCTTAGATAGGTTGGATTGCGAAGGTTTGGTGTTGAAGCCAAGTGACATAGTTGTAAGGGCTTTTGATGGATCCAAGAGGATGGTGCATGGAGAAGTAGACGTCCCTATTAAATATGGTTCACAAGTTTTCAACTCTACTTTTTTATGTGATGGACATCCGTCCCACTGACTCTTGTTTACTTGGGCGCCCTTGGATACATAGAGCAGGAGCAGTGACGCCCACCCTTCACCAAAAGTTGAAATATCCAGTCAAGGGAAAGATCATTATTGTCTCTGGTGAAGAAGAGTTCATGGTGAGCCACCTCAATTCATTCAAATATATGGAAATGGATGGTGATTTTATAGAGACTCCTTGTCAAGCCTTCGAAGTGGTTCCTCCCATGGTTTTCGTGGCTACTCCTGATGTTCCAAAAGCTGATGAAATTATGCCAAAGATGGTTTCACTCAAAGACGCTCGCGTTGTGGTCGAAGGTGGAAGTTGTACTATTTGGGGATAACTTTCTGACATTCCGTTCAAAGCATACAAGTTTGGTATGGGTTTCACAGCCAAAGCTCAAAAGGAAGTCAGACGTGCTTGCATAGGAAAAACACCTCTTCGCATTGGTAATCATGAAGTGAATGATATTGAAGACTCTGAGGATGACTGTAACTTTGATGAATGGATCTAACCGACTGCCAGAGAAGAGCTCAATAAATGGCGTGCCAAGGATTTCATTCACAGCTCCTTCAACAAGGAGTAATTACTATTTACCATTTTTATCAGTTCAAGAAATTTATCTGTAATTTAATTTCAAACAATGACTTTAAGTCATGTGCCTTGCCGGAGGCACTATGGTCCATTTGTTAAGGGTTTATTCATTTCCATATGCCATATGATCATTTAATGAAAAACATTAGACTCTTTGCATTCAATTTTTGTGCTCATTTTCTTTCTTTCATTTTATTGCATTTTTCAAAATAGCCATGTATATTACATGCACACACACACACACACACCTGTAAATCCTCATCCACTCCGGATCTCATTTTAAACGACTCTGCTATTTCTAGCTTTGACTTTGAACATCCAATCAACCAAGCCGAAGGCGAAGGTGAAGAAGATTGTGAAATACCAGGGGAATTAGCTAGACTTCTGATGCAAGAGGAGAAATCCATTCAACCTCATAAAGAACCGGTTGAAGTGAGCAACCTAGGTACTGAGGCAGACAAGAAAGAGGTCAAGATCGGTGCCAACTTGGAAGAAGGTATCAAAGGCAGATTGGTATAGATGTTACATGACTACGTTGAAGTGTTTTCTTGGTCGTATGAAGATATGCCATGGATGGATACTAATATTGTGGTTCATCGTCTATCAATGAAAGAAGATTGTCCTCCAGTCAAGCAACAAGTGCACTGTATGCGGATAGACATGTCTGAAAAGATAAAAGGTGAGGTAATGAAGCAATTCAATGCAGGTTTTATGGATGTGACATCATATCCTCAATGGGTGGCGAATGTGGTACCAATGCCAAAGAAAGATTGGAAGGTTCGTATGTGTGTAGACTATAGGGATCTGAATAGGGCAAGCCCCAAAGATGATTTCCCTCTATCGCATATTGACATTTTGGTCGATAACACTTATCAATATAAAGTCTTCTCCCTCATGGATGGCTTCTCTGGCTATAATCAAATCAAAATGGATCCCAAAGACATGCAGAAAACCACTTTTGTTACATAGTGAGGCACTTTTTGTTACAAGGTCTTGCCTTTTGGTTTGAAGAATGCAGGGGAAACCTATCAACGAGCTATGGTAGCCCTATTTCATGATATGATCCATCATGAGATAGAAGTATATGTGAATGATATGATTTCAAGGTCGCGTACTAAGGAAGAACACCTTGATCACTTACAGAAGTTGTTTGAAAGGTTGAAGAAATACAAGCTAAGGTTGAATCCCAACAAATGCACCTTTGGAGTAAGTTCTGGAATACTTTTAGGGTTTGTCGTCAGTGGAAAAGGTATCGAGTTCGACCATGAAAAATTCAACGCCATACAAGAAATGTCAGCTCCCTGTACTGAGAAAAAGGCCAGGGGTTTCTTAGGTCGACTCAACTACATTGCTCGATTCATATCTCACTTGACTGCTACTTGTGAGCCAATCTTCAAACTCTTAAAGAAAGATTAAGTAATCAAATGGAATGAAGAATGCCAAGCAACCTTTGACAAGATCAAGGAATATTTACAAGAACCTCTCATCCTGATGCCTCCAGTTGAAGGAAGACCTCTGATTATGTATTTAACTGTATTAGAGAATTCAATGGGGTGTGTGTTGGGCAAACATGACGAGTCTGGCCAAAAAGAGCATGCAATATACTACCTGAGAAAAAAGTTCACCACTGTGAAACAAGATATTCATTACCCGAGAAAACTTGTTGCGCTTTGGAATGGGCTGCTCGTTGGCTAAGACAGTATATGTTGACTCACATCACTTTGTTGATTTCAAAAATGGAACCTATCAAGTACATCTTCGAGAAGCCAGCTCTCTCCGGACGGATAGCTATATGGCAAATGATCTTAATTGAATATGATATCCAATAGACTACGGAAAAGGCCATCAAAGGAAGTATATTGGCAGATCATTTGGCTCATCAAGTTGTTGATGATTACCAGTCCGTGAACTTTGAATTCCCGGATGAGAATATCATGTTAGTAACTGACTGGGAAAAGCCTAGACCGTATGACGAACCTGAACTAGGATCCCGATGGACTATGGCTTTTGATGGGGCTTCCAATGCTTTGGGTAATGGAATTGGTGTTGTGATCATTTCTCCCAAAAGTTTCCATACACCTTTCACTGCTAGACTATGCTTTGACTGTACGAACAACATGGCTGAGTATGAGGCATGCATCTTGGGTCTTAAGGCTTCCATTGACCTAAGAATCAAATTCTTAAGTGTATACAGAGATTCAACTTTAGTAATCAGTCAAGTTAAAGGAGAATGGGATACCAAGCATCCAAGTCCGATCCCCTACAAAGAGTTTGTGTTAACCTTGATCCCATGCTTTGAGGAGATCAACTTTGAACACTTCCCTAGAGAAGAAAATCAGTTGGCAGATGCCTTGGCAACAATGTCTTCCATGTTCAAGGTCAATTGGGAAACCAAGGCACCTAGAATTACAATTGAAAGATTTGACAAACATGCATACTATAATGAGCTTGACACTGATGAAGAGAAGCCTTGGTATCAGGAGGTGAAGAGATATCTTGAGGCACAAGAGTATCCTGAAGGAGCCTCCATCAACGATAGGAAATTCTTGTGAAGATTTTCAGCCAAATTCTTTCTAAGCAATGGAATCCTGTATAAGCGCAATCATGATTCTACTACACTCTGTTGTATGGACAAGAAGGAGGCAGAAAAGATCATGGAAGACATGCATGATGATATCTTCGGGACTCACTCTAGTGGACACACTATGGCCAAGAAGATTCTGAGGGCTAGTTACTATTGGTCAACAATGGAAACTGATTGTCACCACCACTCGAGAACTTGCCATAAATGCCAAATCTATGCTAATAAGGTCCATGTACCTCCAATTCCCTTGAATTTCATGACTTCTTCGTGGCTATTTGCAACGTAGGGCATTGATATGATTGGAGAGATCAAACCTACTGCTTCCAATGGACACCACTTCATCCTCGTTGCCATTGATTACTTCACCAAACGGGTCGAAGTTACCTCGTATGCCTCAGTCACAAAGAACGTTGTAGCCAGGTTTATCAAACATAACCTCATATGTCGTTACGATATCCTTAAAAGAAACATCACCGACAATGGAACTAATCTCAACAATACTATGATTACGGAACTTTGCACTCAGTTCAAAATCAAGCATCAAAATTCTTCTCCTTACAGACCTAAAATGAATGGCGCAATGGAAGCTGCTAATAAAAACATAAAGAAGATTGTGCAAAAGATGGTGGTGACCTACAAAGACTAGCATGAGATGATACCGTTTTCTCTTCATGGCTACCGTACTTCAGCTCAAACATCAACCAGAGCAACCCCATTCTCTTTAGTCTATGGCATAGAAGTTGTCCTGCCTGTTGAAGTTTAGATTCCTTCCATAAGGATTATGAAAGAAGCAGATCTAGGAAAAGACGAATGGGTGCAGATTAGGTTGGATCAGTTGAATTTGATTGATGAGAAGAGACTGGTTGCTTTTTGTCATGGTCAAATATATCAAAACCGTATGATCAAGGAATTCAACAAGAAGATTAAGCCTCGAGTGTATCAGATTGGCGACTTGGTAATAAAACACATCATTTTTCCACAAGGCGGTCCTAGGGGAAAATGGACTCCCACATACAAAGGGCCATTTGTTGTTAAGAAAGTTTTCTATGGTGGTGCCATGATGCTGACTACTAAGGACGGTGAAGATTTTCCACATCCTGTGAATGTAGACATAGTCAAAAAATACTACGCATAAAAATGACCCGCTAGGTTGATATACCAAGGAAAAAATAAGGGCATCCCGGCGAACCAAAGAGGTTTTGGAAAAAGTTAGGGATTTATACAAAAGATTGTAAACTCGGCAAGTCAAAAACCTTACAGGGCGGTTCAGGCAAAAGTTAAGGATTAAAGCGTATTACTATGTCCCATGGAATCACTACATCCAGCTTTATTACCAAGGTCCAAGTTTAATGGTCCAAGATCAATTCAATCAACTTCTTTCAATGGAAAAGGATGATGTTCGAAGACATAGGGGCAATAGTAGAGTTTGAACTTAATGAGATCACTTCCACATGGCTATTATTCTTGTTTTCACGTTGTATTCCTTTCATTCTTTCGACGATTTCCTTTTACTAGGATCTCTGTCTCCTTGTACACAAACGCCTATTTATGGGTAAAACATCAATACAAATATATTTTGAAGTGCAAACTTTTTGTTTTTCAATTTTGAGTGCATAAGTGTCTAATGACTAAAAATTGAATGAACATATGCATATGAACATGATTAACTTTTAACAAATCTATGCATAAAAACAGTAATAAGTATTTCCTTAAGGATTTGCGATATCCCCACAGAATTACTTCAATAAAACTCTCCCCACTGAGTTAAATTCATACGTCCAGAGTTATAATCTCTTAGAAACCCTCTCCCTGGCTGAGTTGGTCTTAAAAAAGAAGCCTCATGGAGTTCTTCCTAAAGAATTCACTTCTCCATTAGGTCATCAAATATTCTCTTCAACAGGGTTTATTTCCCCAACAAACTACAAATTCCCCAATACAAATATTTTCCTCAGACCATTACAAATTACTGGACAAGACCTCTAATCCCCAACGGGGTCGTTACTATCCCCAAAAGTTGCTGCGAAGCCTAGAATCTAACCAGGTAACAGTTTAACTTCATCTAAGTTGTTGTGAAGCCTGTAATCCGACTAGATAACAGTTTAACTTCATCTAAGTTGCTGCGAAGCTTGGAATCCGACCAGATAACAGTTTAACTTCATCTAAGTTGCTAGGAAGCCTGGAATTCGACCAGATAATAGTTAACTTTATCTAAATTGATGTGAAGCTTGGAATCTGACCAGATAACAATTAATTTCAATTGCTGCAAAGCCTGGAATCCGACCAGATAACAATTAACTTTATCCTCCAAATTGAGTTGTTGTGAAGCCTAGAATCTTACCAGATAACAGTTAAACTTCATCTTTCCCAGTAGGTTGCTGTGAAGCCAGGAATACGACCAGATAATTTTTAACTTTATTTTCCCCAGCAAGTTGATGTGAAGCATAGAATTCGACCAGATAACAACTAACTTTTATTCTCCCCAGTGGAGCAATGGACAACTAAAACTCCTGAACTCTATTCCCCAAGCAGAAATAAATAATCCTCGCAAATTTTTCTCAAGAAAAGTCAATGTTCCCCAGCGGAATTCTCCTAAAACAACAAAGCAGGAATCCCTAGCGGAAACACTGTAAACAAGGTTTGAAGATGCACATAGTCTTCATCCCCAATAGCAATCCGGGATTTAACTTCCCAAAACTCCCCAGCATTTGCCAAGGATTTATTTTCCAGACAAAGATACGCTTTAACAATATTTCATATTCATACATCATATTACATACAAGACTGTTGTACCCTAAAATTTGCCATCCCATTTTACTCAAGACATGCCCATTGATATCCCCAACTTGCCTTAAGATGACTAAGAATTGATCAAACAAATCCTCCTCCTAAGGCAATAAACCTCAAACTAGGATTTCAATCTTCATCAAGATGTTTTAAGCTCCAAGGGTCTCAAATGTTTTCCAGGGCCCTAATATGTCCTCAAGGTTATCCATGCCAAATTTCATACCCTACACAACAAGTTTGCTTAGTCAACTGCTCAAATACCTGAAAATCAACTATACTAGGTCAAAAGTCAATTGTGGCCTATATACAGTCAAACATCAAGATTTTTGGTCAACATCAATATTTTGATGTAATTTGATCAATGGTTGATCATGATTCCTCAAGAAATGCACCTAACTCATCAAAAGTCAAAAATGGTAAATTAGGGTTTCTATAGGAAAAGTCAACCAAACTTTGACCAGGCATAACTTTCTCATACTTTATCAGAATTTTTTCCATGAAAGCTCATTTTGAAGAGAATCCAATCTCCTACAACTTATCTTCAGCCCTGAAGATTAAGAAATGCCTCAGTTAAAAGATACAAGCTCATACATTATAGGTCCTTTCAAAAAGTCAACAAAAACACCTTTTTGATCAAAGTTCCTTACGTGAACATGGAAGATCCCATTGAAATGAAACCAAAAGGGTTGTTTAAAGGATATCCTAAGCTCTCTAAAAAGTCCAAGAACACCCTCTTATGGTTAAAAATGAGAGAGATATGCATTGCTAAAGTTGACCAATTTTATGAAAATGCACAAGAGTCAACGTGAGCAACTTGGATTTTTTTGAACTAATGGGCGTGGGTTTTGGATCTCAAACATATCCATGGCCTTATTCAAGATATTTAAATCCATTATTTTATTTTTATGAGATTTTTTTATTTATTTGAATTTTTATTCATTTAAATTTTATTAAATCAAATAAAATAGTAAAATGATGAATTAAATCCAAAGATTTGTTTTATGATCAAATCATGAGCCTAACATCAGAAGATTGAATCAAAATTTCGTGTAAGGGCTGATTGGAGAGAAAAGAGCAAGTTATTTCCAAATTTAGAAACATATAATTCTAAGATTAAAATCAAATCTTTTCCATTCAATCTCCATGATTCTAACCATTTTTGTTGCCCTAATACATCCCAATATATAAACACAACATTTCCAGACAAAAAGAACAAGGGTTGGCCGCACAAAACTCACGTTCCAATTCCAAAATTTCAAGAGAAAAGTGTCAATCAGTTTTGGATTTTGAGGTAAATTCACAAAGGCTTTTGAAGACTCAACAAAAATCCCTTGACATCACTGAAGGTGTCACGATCACCCTCAAGCCCTGAAGCATCAGAAAATGATTCCTACAAGTCACAGTTTGCCACACTTTTTCCAAATTCGCATTCTTACATTCTTGCATTATTAATCAATTTCAATTGTATATTTGTGTTTGTATGGATGCATAGAAGGTTTCTGGATTGTCCAATTGAAGCTTAGGTACCGGTATGGCATTTCACCATTGTTAGGGTTCGAAACCTTCAATTTGGGGTTTTCTAATTCCAGGAAAAATCTAGCCAAATTAGGGACACCAACGTGATCAGAAGAACAAGGTGAGTTGAACCATGGGCATGGGAGGAATTTTTGGTTGTTATTTCCAAAGTTTGATGTTTGCAGGTGCTATAGCTACGGAGAGGAGCGTCACTAAAGCTTTTAGTGACGACAACGACCGTCATTAAAGGATCTATGTATTTCAAACGAAAACGATGATGAGTTGTCACCTACACGCGTTTTTCAATTCAAATTTAATGTTTATATGTATTATTTGTTTTATTTTTCTCTAACAGGAACAACAACATGGCTGAGTGGCCAAACTGCAGGCAATGAAGCTGGGGTCTTGGGTTCAAGTCCCAGCGACCCCCCCCCCCCCCCCCCCCCCCCCTTGGTTATTTTCCTTTTTTCTTCCACTATTTTGGTCATTTATTATTTTATAAAAAAGGAAAAGGCTTTTTATCTATTTAAAACTAATTCAAATTAACTTTTTTCAAACCAATCAAATTTCACCAAACAAGTTAATTTTCTTCATAAACATATTTTTTAATTAATTAACATTTTTTGCAAATAAATTTAATTATTTAATTAACTTGAAAATTAAGGTTCATTCACATGCTTAATTTAATTTTCTTTCATATAAAAAAACACAAAAAATATGTTTTAATTAATTTTACTTTTTATTAAATAAATCATCAAAAATATAAAAATATAGATTTAGGGTTTTTTTTATTAAAATTAATTTTTTTGCAAAATAATTTAATTAACTTTAATTAAGCTATTTTAAAATTAGTTAGAAACTAGGTTATATCTCAAAACTTTTTTATAAAATACCAAAAAATATTTTCATTAAACAATTAGAATTTTAGGGTTTTGAACTTACTCCTGTTCTAATTTTTGCGCGTTGTTATTTTTCATACGATTATTTTTTGTTAATTATGTAACTGCGCCCGATTTGTAATAGCTTAATTAGGGTTTTAACTTCCACACTTTACCTTTCAGTCACATATAATTGTAATTGCCTCGAAGCCATGTAATAGCTTAGGAGTTTTTATTTTCTGCAATTTACTTTTTGCACCAAATTATATGCCTGTATATAAACTGTTAGAAAATAAGGCGTGTGTGACAAGAACTAATCAATCAACCTTAGATCACTAACATCAAGATAAAATACCTGAAAAAAGCACACTATTGCACACTTGCACCCCTAGGGTGTTTCCCACGTTGGTTTCCTTCGGAAATGGTAATGTCCCTCGAATGTAAGGATACTCTTAGCAAAGACCCTCAGTTCAAAGTCATCATAAAGATCATAGTCCCTTAATGTCCCTCGAGTTTCCTATGAGAAATGATCTTGTCCCTCGATGTTGCCTACGAACATATGATGATGACAGTCCCTTCGAAATGCTAAGGTATCTCTACATGTTTCGTTCAATGACCATAAACGTCTCTTACGATACTCCCTCAACATCCAACGATAGGGCTACCTACTCATTAATAGTAGGATAGCGCTGTCTAAAGGAAAGGAGGAAAAGAACGCCCTTTTTCGAGTAGGTAGGTAGTTCTTAAGTACTTGATCAAATTTAATTCATTTTTACACCACACTTTCAAAACTCTTTTCAAAAAATGCTTTATCACACTCTTGAGGACTGATACAAGAGTTATCATAAAGCAAGAAAAAATTTCAAAACACACAAACATGAAAGCAATTTTCAAAAATGAGCAAGTACCTAAGAGCCCATGAAAAACCACGGATGGAAAGGGTACTAACACCTTCCCTTTCCATAATCTACCCCCCTTACTCAGAAAATCTCGAAAAAGGTCTTTTTCTATTCTTTTCACCCTTTCCTTTGTTGGATAAAATAAAAGTTGGTGGCGACTCTTGCTTACCGCACATTTGCAAATACAAAATGCAAACCAGAATAACAGTCGGTTCTGCCACCGTATCACAATGAAAAATGCATACAACACAATCTGATTAATTTTGAGAACATCATTACACCATGAATATATCTACATGCAACTAACCCTCTTCCTTGTAGGAAAAATTAATCAACAAAACAAAATTCCTCTTCTGGATAGATTTACTTTTTCCAGTTGATGATAGGCAATCAACAGTCCTCTTCTGGATGGATTTACTTCTACCAGTTAATAATAAGAAATCAAAAGGACTCTTCTGGTTAGATTTATTTCCCCAGTGAAGTCACCATCACAAGACCTCTTCTGGTTAGATTTATTTCTCCCAGTAAAGACATACAAAAGACATCTACATTTTCAGTATAAATTGACCAAGGATTTATGCTGATACTTCTTCCATTTTCTACCAATAGTCACTATGGATGGCATCTATAAGCCCATCTCTGACAAACTCTTAATCATTTCTCCAAATGGCATCTTTAAGCCCATTCCCAACATAATTAACTAACACATCATTGAGTGCAAATTTTTGGGAACTCTAGTGTTCAATCATATTTCACCTTCAAGTCATGAATGGGGGACCCGCCAATCTAACTCTTCAGGTTTAAGAAGATTAAACAGGGGCAGCTGTTGTACCCCAATATTTTCCCTCTCATTTCTCAAGACATTTCCCACAAGATATTCAATAGTTGAAGCTTGCACAAGGATTGACTAGGTCAAGATATCTCCTCAACACTAATGCCTCAAATTAGGGTTTGAATATTTCACAAGGACAATTGGACTTTTAATGCCTCATATGACTTTCATGGATCATTATGGACTTTCAATATTTCTCATGTCAAGTTTCAAGTCTTGCAGTTCAAGTTTGCTCAGTCAATTGATCAGATGACCTAAAATCAACTATATTGGGTTAAAAAGTCAATTATTGTCAACTTATAGTCAAACTTCAAGATTTTTTATCCATATCAACATTTTGAACTCATATGTATCATTTTATCAAGTTTGGATCACAATTCTCCAAGAAAATTACTCAGATCATCAATAGGGCAAAATGGTCAAAATTAGGATTTTGACTAAGAAGGCTTGATTTTTGACTTTTGACCTAATACATGACTTATTGGTTTTAAACATGATATCAAGGATTCAAATACAACATGTTTACCTACTTTCATGGCTCA
This sequence comes from Vicia faba, assembly GCA_948472305.1. Classification (NCBI taxonomy): domain Eukaryota; kingdom Viridiplantae; phylum Streptophyta; class Magnoliopsida; order Fabales; family Fabaceae; genus Vicia; species Vicia faba. Next base: position 62,052,971 of record OX451739.1, on the reverse strand, counting down.
AGACATTTCTCAAGATCAATTGATTGATAAGTGAAATTCAGTCAACTGATGAAAAGTCAACTAATACACCAAAAGTTAAACTTTGACTTTTTGATCAAATTTGAGTTTCAAAGATCACATTTCATCAAGACATTTAAAAATATAAAACTTTATCATCAAGAAATCAAGAAATTCAAAAGTCAATGTGAAAAGTCCAACTTTTCAAGACTTAGAAATTTTTCTAAGTATTTTTTAAACATGATAATTTCATTACTTCATGCCAATATTTCACCAAGATGTAAGATGATTCAAGAAAAACTTACAACATTAAAGTTATAGAGCTTGATGAATTCTATAACTTTTCTTTTTATGGTGATGTCAAAAAATTCTTATATTTGAAGATATGAGCTCATGAAGTCATGACATTTTTGTATAAACATTTAGAGAAATTTCTAACAGATTTTGGTCAGTTTTTATCTCAACTTCTTGGCCAATTTTCATCAAGTTCCAGTTTTATTTAACAAAAATTGAAAGCATGAAAGTTCTAAAGGATGTTTTAAGCTTTCCAAAACATCCAAGATCATGAATTTATCATACTTGAGCTAGGATATTCAAGGGCCTGAAGTTGGGCATCCATTCTTGAATTGCAAGTCATTTTGTTGAAGAACATATAACAAAATCTGTATGCCATGCTGCATAATCTTACTTTGAAGGCCTTTTGACTTGCAAATCTATCCATAATTAGATGTTTACACAATTTATTTAACCATTATCCAAGTGATTCAAGTATTGTCCATTGCATCATTCCATTTATGGCACAAAGGCACCATTATTATTCACGTAAAGCATGCTTTATACAAAGTCAACTCTCCTTGAGCATCTCAACTGTTTTTTCTGCACACACAATGTGTAGACAAGTTTCTCAAAACCCATCTGTTGTACCCCAAAATTTGCCCTCCCATATTTCTCAAAACATTTCAAGAAAAATTCACAAGTCCAACCTGGCGCGTCATATTCAGGTATTCTTTCGCCAAGATATCTCTGATAACGTATTCTCAAATTCAGGTTCGGCTCAAGAGTCAATTCTTTAAAGAAGGTATCCGAATGTGTGAGTTTTCTTGAAGAAATATAGTGAAAAAGTGTGCTGAAAGTGCACTTTTTACGCGCTAAAAAAATTCATAACTTGAAGATCGTGACTCGTTTTGAACCCGTTCCGGTGGCCAAAATTCCGTCTTGACATTATCTACGTTTTCATCTCTCACGGCTGGAAGCCAATTTCGATCAGAAGGTCTTCAAAAATGTGGATTTATCAAGTATTTTCGTGCAGAAAATTTGTGACAGAAGTTTATTTGCGTCATGTTCAAAAAATCATTACTTGGTCTATTTTCATCGTATCGAGCTGGTTCTGGGGCCAAAATTTCACAAATTGAGTTGGCTACATTTTCGCAGAAGGTATTGAGTTCAAACGGTATTCAAAAGGCCTTCGTTTGTTTCTCAGAGTGCGTGACACGCTGAAAATCCTGAATGCTAAATATTATTTCATCTGGGCCGAAACTTCGAAAATTCATAACTCGGTCAATTTTTATCGGATTGGACTCATATTTTTACACAAGGTTACTGACTCATAGATCTACAACTTTGCTTCAAAAGTCGAGACCAAATTATGCACCGATCAATACCAGTTTTTTATTGAAGAACGTGTCAGAGTCGACACTGAAGCCCAAAATAAGTTTGTCTGAGCTGAAACTTCAAAAATTCATAACTAATTCACCGTTTATCCGATTGAGTCGATTTTCGGACAGGAGTTAGTTCTCGATGTCGGCTACATTTTGTTTTCACATTTCAACTTCAAAAAATGCACTTAAGTCCCTGCGATTTAGCCTGGAAAGTGACGAATTCAAGTGAATATTGGAGACCCAATTGCACATTCAAAGCCTATTTGCTTTACCCTAATTTCCATTATATAATCACCTTCATTCACACAAACCGGAGAGGAGAAAAGAGGAGGAAAAGAGAGAAAAAACCTTGCCACAACACTGTTAGAATATCAAACTCTTTCAAGAACCCTAAAACCTTGAAATCCTTATTACAAATCCCTCTCTCACCACAAACAAGCCATCACAGTTATAAACCAATACCTCACTACTTCTTCAGCAAGGATAAGGCTGGCTTGATCTCCATGATCCTAATTTTCCAGTAAGGCATAAAAGCATTCAGGTCACTAATCTTCCAGTAAGGGTAAGATTGATTTGATCTCCATGATCAAAAGGGTATAATCATTCATACATGCCATATTGTGCCTAAACATTAAATTTCTTCATATGTTGGTTTTATTTGAATTTTTATGATTTTATTTAATGTGTTCATGAGGTTGCAGATTTAGACAGGATCCCATGCAGGTTCATTAAGGAACGTTGAGGCCAAAAGCCAAAAGTCAAATGACCAAAACAGAACATTTTACACATGACCCCAATACATGGCGAGACAGACATCCTGAGAAGATTAAGGAACGTTGAGGCCAAAACGCAAATGGCCAAAAGCCAAAAGCCAAATGGCCAAAGTAGAACAACTTATACATGATGAGGCCAGAACACAAATGGTCAAACCACTCCAATTCACCTCCAAAAAGGGGACAGAAACCCTCCAAGGTAATGTATTTTCTTTCTTTTCCTTATTTTATTTATTTCAATTATTTTTTTTAATTAATTCCTTTAATTTAACTTATTTTCATAAAATATAAAAAATAGTAAAAAACAGAAAAGTCATAAAAATCAAAATATATTTATTTAATTAATATTTTTTGTAAATAAATTTCACTAATAATTAATTATTTATTTTTATAAATCAAAATTGCATGTAAATAATTAGATTAATTTTAGGTTTAATTTTAACATGTTTTTCTTAATAAATAAAAAAAATTAGGATTAGGGTTAATATTTTAATTTCATTTAATCTTTTTCATAAAAATACATAAAAAACATAAATACCAAAAACTCAAAAAAAATAATAATTTCTTTTTTCTCTTTAATTTCATTAGTTTAATCATTTAATTTAATTTCATTAAAAAGGGTCCAACGCCCTCGCTTCCAATTTTAATTCCAATTCGTGCATTTTATTTTATTTCTTATAATATTAATGTAATTCTCCCAAAGCCTTGTAAATTCGGACATTTTATTTCTCGCACTTTACTTCTTTATTTTCTGTCAAATCGGGTCCTGGATTAAATTTGGCGATGTGGACCCGCGCCTTTGTAATAGTTTAGAACTTTCAATTTCCGCATCTCTTTTAAACTGTTAATAATGGCATGAAAGAATGAATGTCTAAATAAAAACAAAAGCGTAGATCACCTGACATGAACAAGATAAATGTAAATGAACATGACACACAAATCACACACCACCCCTAGGGTACGCCTCACTGTTGCCTTGCCTCGAAAGGTGATCGTCGAGTAGAGGATGTCTTAGTAAGTCCTCATGATCCGGGAACCTGGCATGAGGGTAGCTTCTAAGGTGTCTTCCTATTGCTCCGGTGATCACCATGTCCCGAACCTCGAATTGACCCGAACACCTCCAATGGTGGTGCTACCTACCTCTCAATGGTGGGATGGCACTACTTTAAAGGACATTTACACAGACGAATTCCTTAGGGTAGGTAGACGACTCTAGATACTTGCTCTAATTTCAAAACAAATCAAAAAAATACTTTTCACACCGACACTTTTCAAAAAGCTTTCGAAAGCAACTTTTCAAACACTCTTGAGGACTGATACAAGAGTCGAACTGGAATTTTCAAGGAAACTTTTTAAAACCCACAGTTGAAAAGCAAACAAACCATTTTTGAAAACACAGTGAGCAAGTATCTAAGAGCCCGTGGATAACCATGGATAGAAAGGGTGCTAACACCTTCCTTTTCTATAACCTACCTCCCGAACCGAGAGCAATCTCTATAAGGAATTTTTCTGTGCTTTTGTCCTTTCCATTAGGAGAAAATAAAAGACGGTGGCGACTCTTGCTTCCGCGACATTTCGCGAACCAGCGTTAAACAGTCAGTTCCAGATCCACCGATCACAGAACTGGCGACTCTGCTGGGGAACTCTTTATAAAGTGAGGTGTACCTTAGGGTTAGTTCATAACTGTGTTTTCAATTGCTTTCTTTGCTTGCTTTAAATTGTGGGTTGTTTGGGAGTTCTATAGATCCTAACCCGGATCTGGGGGATACCTTCTTAGAAAGTAGCAATAAGACTGTGAGGGAACTGTGCGGGGTATACCGACATGGTTGAAACAGTCTACTACGCTGATGTGGCACTTTGGTGTGTACCGGTAACCCTTGAGTTCAGTCAAGGAGAGTACGGGGCCTCCGTGTGGTGTCGTGAAACATAAACAGACCTTAGGAACCTTAATTGAACTATCTTGGCCTCTTTAGGGTAGTGAGATAACTGACTTTGGTGCAGTCCGAGGTTGGTTGATACTCGATACTACACTCAATTGAGAGTTGCTTTCCTGGAATATTTCGGTCGTCAAGTCAGTGGCTAAATCGAAACGATGAACAATGAAAGCAATTCAGTGATATTGGGACCCTTAGAACCCGGTTACTTCTGATAGGACAGGTTGAACCCACCAACTTCAAGAGGGTAATACCCAGACCCCATGCTGGCCTAAACTCTAAGGGCCTTCTCTTGTGTGACTTGTGTGCCTTCGTACTTGACTACTTGTATGCTTTATCTGACACATGAACTACTTGCAGGTTTTGTTTTAGTCCTTAATTGGGACCCATGACAGGGCTTACTAAGTTTCTTGCAGGTTTTGTTTTAGTCCTTAATTGGGACCCATGACAGGGCTTACTAAGTTTCTTGCAGGTTTTGTTTTTTAGTCCTTAACTGGGACTCATGACAGGTTTTACTTGAGTTTCTTGCAGGTTTCTGTTTATAGTCCTTAATAAGGGCTCATAACAGGGTTTATTCATATTACCCCATGCATCATGACATCATACCATTGCATACATCCTAACCCATTTCAAGGATCTCAAGGGCTTGTGATGCAGGTCATGATGAATCAAACATCTAGCAAGGGGCAAAGAGGATTTATTTTCCTCTAGCCAAAGTTGTCAGAGGCTATGACCCACTTGATATGGTGAGCTTTGACTCCTGAAGAAGGTTCCCCTAGCCAAAGTTGTTTGGAAAGCAAAATAAGGTTGATGAATTAAGTCAGGGGCTATGACCCACTGGATATGGTGAGCCTTTGACCCTTGGAAGAAAGACTCTCAACAAATATGAAGTTCTTTCAATCAAGCTACCGGATCCAAATGCTAACAAATTTTCTTGTTTACCCCGCGAGGTCCTTGAAAACATTACATGCATGTCATACTCATCATTGCATAACAGGTATCCTTGTTGCAGGTCACTTACCTTTCTCGCTGTTTATTTCAGCAATGGCTTCACAACAAGATAATCAGGACCTTTACGCTCAAGAGACTCAGTTCAGGGAAATCTTCCTAGGCCTATCCAAGGGGCAGGAAGAGTTGAGGACACTCCTCATGGGGAATCTGATCAGAAAGAGTCCTGAAGATGACAAGGACGAACAATTGAAACGTCTACAAGCTGAGGTAGACACACTGAAAACCCAGATGCTGGGGTAAAGGGCACTCATTCAAGGTTTAGCTCAGGAGCGAGGAGAGCTGAGGGCCATGATCAGTCAGCTTCATCAAGACATGAAGCAACCAGCCCAAGTCAGGGACCCAGTCATTAATCAACTTCCAAGAAGTCAAAGGTTTGGGCCTCTCCAAGCTGCTATTACTTCACAGGTCCAACAACGACCTCGCCCAGAACAACAGGCTGATCAGAGCAAACCAGACAAGCCTAAAAGGCAGTTCACCAAGATCAACATGTCGCTTGATCAAGCACTACAACAAATGTTGGAGGCAGGGCTGATCACCTTAAGGGCTCCTCTCCGGAATCCAAACACTTCTACTCCTAACTATCATCCCAACGATAGGTGCACATACCATTCTGATAGCCCGGGGCATACTACGGACAACTGTTGGCCTCTCAAAAACAAGATTCAAGACATGATCGACGCTGGAGAGATTCAGTTTGAAGTACCTGAGACTTCGAACATAATCACTGCTCCCTTGCCAAATCATGGCTAGGATTGAGAAATTTTTGTTCATTCGAATGTTCAAGTTGCAATTTTCCTTTGTTCAAACATTTACTCATGTTAAACATTGTTATTTCATTAATGCATCGCATGTGTCTGTTCTGAAACAATATATTCGTATTCACTAAATGAAAATTATTTTCATATTTTTTCTGATATCAGCTCTTGATCTAAAATTCTAAGCCTCTTGAGGGAGGATGACGAAAACGATACCACGATCTTTACAGTATGCTTTTGAATAGACCCCGCTGATGAGGTACATGCATTGTTTCAATCCCTAAACACTGGAGTTATAAGGATGATAATCCCTCGTCAACCCCTCTGAGCCAAAGAAGTAGGAGTTTTTCTTTTCGAAATTTAAAACCCTTAATCATAACCTAGGGCAGGGTAGTCTCTCAGTTGATCCAAGTGCATAACAAATGGCACCAAAGAGGTCCTTACAAAACAAAGAAAGACAGTGATGGTTCCGAATAATCAATAAAGAAAGGCAGTCATTATCTCAAAAAAATAAAAAAAAACCCATTAAGTCAAAACCCATGAAGGAGACTTACAAAACTGGGGCATCTCGCTGACTGTAATTCCAAAAAAGGAAACAGTTCAGGCAAAAAAGAAAGGGATAACAAAAATCAAACAAGAAAGAGGTCTTACAAACCCTCAACAAAAAAGGAATGACTGCCTATTCAAAATAAGTTATCAACATCCGAATCATCACCGGAAAATCAGAGCAAAGACTCAAACAAAGGTCTAACGTATGATCAACTGAGTTTAGGTTTGGAGAACATCACGAAGAGCGGGTGGATACAAATAAAATTTGAGCCTTTATCCTTTGTTTCTTAAACCGTGAACCAAGCCACGTTATAACCCTTAAAAGTCCTAGCTGAAGCATGGGTTAGTTCGAAAGCATACTGTACAAAAGGTATCCTGACTCCTTAAGGCTTACGGTAAAATACGGAGTTGACATCACATTTTACAAACATTCACTTGTTTTATGAAAAATAATGCATTTTTAAAATCTTCAAGACAGACATGAGCTTTGCATTTTTAACATAACTTTGTTTGCATATGACTTTTTGTTTGAACAACAGGGAAATTCGCACGAGGAATACCTAGTGAACAAAAGTACTTCCAATCAAGGGGCATGGCATGACTATTGTCTATTATCTGGGGCAATTCAGTCAAGATTCGGAGAATCTTTCAAAATGCCAAGATAACCAGGGGCAAATCTCCGCCTGAGTCACTTAGGGCACTCCAACAACGAATCTTTCCTGATCAAACATCTTCTGGTGGCGTGGCAAAATACTTCCAACAGGGGCAACTCCCCACATTCCCTGAACGTGGACATAGTCGAAAAAATACTATGCATAATCAAAGACCCGCTAGGTTGACATGCCTAGGCAAAAATTAGGGCTTCCCGGCGAACCAAAAGGGTTCGGGCAAAATGAAGGGGTGAAATGAAAAAAATTGTACACCCGGCAAGTCGAAAACCTGAAAAGGAGGCTTGGGCAAAAATGGGTATCCCGGTGGATTGAAAACCCGAAAGGGCGGCCCATGCAAAAGTTAGGGATCAAATTGTACGACTATGTCCTGTCATCTTGTCACCTGCCTACCAGAAGAAGATTGGTCAAATCGGCAGTCCTCAAGCACCTCCACAGGTATCTCCCTCTCCCACATCAGAAACAGGGGCAATAATGGGTGGTCTAAGCAATCTGATTGTTCTGTCCTCCAAGGTATCAAGGTAGGTTCCGTTAAAGAACATAACCAATACAATTCAATACTTCCCCAGGAGAGTCCAATCCAGTTTCCCCAAGAAAGTTGGAATCCATCTCCCCAAGCAATAAGCTTATCCCCAGTAGATTCTGGAAGCTTATCCTCACAGAGCATGAACGCGTCGTCCGGCTTTATTCAAAGAGTTATTTCCTTACCAGGATATAACTGGGTTATCCTCAGCCAAAAGCCACGGAAAGAGCGTCCTCGACGAAGTTCTCTTACCCCCAGCGAAGTCCATTAACACTTCCAACACAACAATGGTGTCCCCAGCAAGTCGTTATCAACAACTCAACAAAGTACCTCTCTCTCCACAGAGTTTTGCTTCCCAGCAAGATCGCTAGAGTACTTTTTCTCCCCGCAGAGTAATCCATTCGCCAAGTTTATTCCCCAACGGAGTTATCCTCTCCTACCGGTATTCTTGCAACTATCATCCCCGACGGAAGCAAAATCCATTCTTCAAACATCAGCCCAGGAGTGACTTCCCGGCACCCGTCAAGGATTTACTTTCCTAGACGAAAAAAAAATACATTCATAAACATCTTCATACATTATAGCATGCATATACGCATCATGAATATACAATCTCACGTATTCAGAGAGCATCTCGCATGTCATACCACATGACATCGCATACAACTAACGCTTGTCTTTTCAGGACAAAAGTACAAAATTGATTACCATCAATGGTCGCAACTAAAGATCCGATTCCTGAATCTTGCCAGGGTGTATCTGTTGATGACCAATTACCAGATCCGATTCCTGTATCTTGCCAAGGTGTGTCTGAAGAGTTCGAGGATCCGATGCCTGAATCTTGCCAGGATGTATCCGTTGAAGACTAACATTACCATATCCGATTCCTGTATCTTGCCAGGGTGTGTCTGAAGAGTTCGAGGATCCGATACCTGAATCTTGCCAGGGTGTATCCGTTGAAGACTAACATTACCAGATCCGATTCCTGTATCTTGCCAGGGTGTGTCTGAAGAGTTCGAGGATCCGATACCTGAATCTTGCCAGGGTGTATCCGTTGAAGACTAACATTACCATATCCGATTCCTGTATCTTGCCAGGGTGTGTCTGAAGAGTTCGAGGATCTGATACCTGAATCTTGCCAGGGTGTATCCGTTGAAGACTAACATTACCAGATCCGATTCCTGTATCTTGCCAGGGTGTGTCTGAAGAGTTCGAGGATCCGATGCCTGAATCTTGCCAGGGTGTATCCGTTGAAGACTAACATTACCAGATCCGATTCCTGTATCTTGCCAGGGTGTGTCTGAAGAGTTCGAGGATCCGATACCTGAATCTTGCCAGGGTGTATCCGTTGAAGACTAACATTACCAGATCCGATTCCTGTATCTTGCCAGGGTGTGTCTGAAGAGTTCGAGGATCCGATGCCTGAATCTTGCCAGGGTGTATCCGTTGAAGACTAACATTACCAGATCCGATTCCTGTATCTTGCCAGGGTGTGTCTGAAGAGTTCGAGGATCCGATACCTGAATCTTGCCAGGGTGTATCCGTTGAAGACTAACATTACCAGATCCGATTCCTGTATCTTGCCAGGGTGTGTCTGAAGAGTTCGAGGATCCGATACCTGAATCTTGCCAGGGTGTATCCGTTGAAGACTAACATTACCAGATCCGATTCCTGTATCTTGCCAGAGTGTGTCTGAAGAGTTCGAGGATCCGATACCTGAATCTTGCCAGGGTGTATCCGTTGAAGACTAACATTACCAGATCCGATTCCTGTATCTTGCCAGGGTGTGTCTGAAGAGTTCGAGGATCCGATACCTGAATCTTGCCAGGGTGTATCCGTTGAAGACTAACATTACCAGATCCGATTCCTGTATCTTGCCAGGGTGTGTCTGAAGAGTTCGAGGATCCGATACCTGAATCTTGCCAGGGTGTATCTGTTGAAGACATTTCAAGACCTAGACCGGTTCAGTTAATCGACCCTAAGATTTTATGTCTCTTATCCAGTCATAAGCCTTCTCTAGTCCAGTTAAATCGACCCCAAACAGATTTTTCTAATGAAGACTCAGTAGAAGTTATCCCAGGTTTTCTCAATGATTGCTGTTGAGATTGTAATCGCCTATGGTTCTCTCCCCGATACTGCGGAGATGATAATTCCATCCAAGGTTTTCTCGATGATTGCTATTGAGATTGTAATCGCCTATGGTTCTCTCCCCGATACTGCGGAGATGGTAATTCCCACCAAGATTCTCTCAATGTTTGCTGTTGAGATTGTAATCGCCTATGGTTCTCTCCTCGATCCTGCGGAGGTAGTAATCATCCCAAGATTTTCTCAACGATTGCTGTTGAAGTTAAAGTCACCCAAGGTTCTCTCACCGTTCCTGTTGAGGTAGTAACCATCCCTGGTTCATTCATCATCTTTTGAAGCTCCAGATCCAGCTCCTGTAACCAGTCAGGACACATCTATACAAAGAGTTTGAAGACCAGCTCATGTAACAGGCCAGGTAATCATTTTTTCTTTTGCAGGTACGCAGGTTCTCGCTAAGGAATCTCTTACGTGATCAACACCCAGATGGCATCTATAAGCCCATCCACATTCCACCATCACACTGCTACTATGTGAGCGCAAATTTCTGGGCACTCTAGTGTTCAATCATCTTCCACCTTCGGATTACGAAAGGCACGTCAGCCAATCTGCATCCTCAGGTTTAAGAAGATTGAACAGGGGCAACTGTTGTACCCCAAAATTTGCCCTCCCATATTTCTCAAAACATTTCAAGAAAAATTCACAAGTCCAACCTGGCGCGTCATATTCAGGTATTCTTTCGCCAAGATATCTCTGATAACGTATTCTCAAATTCAGGTTCGGCTCAAGAGTCAATTCTTTAAAGAAGGTATCCGAATGTGTGAGTTTTCTTGAAGAAATATAGTGAAAAAGTGTGCTGAAAGTGTAGTTTTTACGCGCTAAAAAAATTCATAACTTGAAGATCGTGACTCGTTTTGAACCCGTTCCGGTGGCCAAAATTCCGTCTTGACATTATATACATTTTCATCTCTCACGGCTGGAAGCCAATTTCGATCAGAAGGTCTTCAAAAATGTGGATTTATCAAGTATTTTCGTGCAGAAAATTTGTGACAGAAGTTTATTTGCGTCATGTTCAAAAAATCATAACTTGGTCGATTTTCATCGTATCGAGCTGGTTCTGGCGCCAAAATTTCACAAATTGAGTTGGCTACATTTTCACAGAAGGTATTGAGTTCAAATGGTATTCAAAAGGCCTTTGTTTTTTGCTTAGAGTGCATGACACGCTGAAAATCCTAAATGCTGAATATTATTTCATCTGGGCCGAAACTTCGAAAATTCATAACTCGGTCAATTTTTATCGGATTGGACTCATATTTTTACACAAGGTTAATGACTCATAGATCTACAACTTTGCTTCAAAAGTCGAGAACAAATTATGCACCGATCAATACCAGTTTTTTATTGAAGAACGTGTCAGAGTCGACACTGAAGCCCAAAATAAGTTTGTCTGAGCTGAAACTTCAAAAATTCATAACTAATTCACCGTTTATCCGATTGAGTCGATTTTCGGACATGAGTTAGTTCTCGATGTCGGCTACATTTTGTTTTCACATTTCAACTTCAAAAAATGCACTTAAGTCCCTGCGATTTAGCCTGGAAAGTGACGAATTCAAGTGAATATTGGAGGCCCAATTGCACATTTAAAGCCCATTTGCTTTACCCTAATTTCCATTATATAATCACCTTCATTCACACAAACCGGAGAGGAGAAAAGAGGAGGAAAAGAGAGAAAAAAACCTTGCCACAACACTGTTAGAATATCAAACTCTTTCAAGAACCCTAAAACCTTGAAATCCTTATTACAAATCCCTCTCTCACCACAAACAAGCCATCACAGTTATAAACCAATACCTCACTACTTCTTCAGTAAGGATAAGGCTGGCTTGATCTCCATGATCCTAATTTTCCAGTAAGGCATAAAAGCATTCAGGTCACTAATCTTCTAGTAAGGGTAAGATTGATTTGATCTCCATGATCAAAAGGGTATAATCATTCATACATGCCATATTGTGCCTAAACATTAAATTTCTTTATATGTTGGTTTTATTTGAATTTTTATGATTTTATTTAATGTGTTCATGAGGTTGCAGATTTAGACAGGATCCCATACAGGTTCATTAAGGAACGTTGAGGCCAAAAGCCAAAAGCCAAATGGCCAAAACAGAACATTTTACACATGACCCCAATACATGGCGAGACAGACATCCTAAGAAGATTAAGGAACGTTGAGGCCAAAACGCAAATGGCCAAAAGCCAAAAGCCAAATGGGCAAAGTAGAACAATTTATGCATGATGAGGCCAGAACACAAATGGCCAAACCACTCCAATTCACCTCCAAAAAGGGGACAGAAACCCTCCAAGGTATTGTATTTTCTTTCTTTTCCTTATTTTATTTATTTCAATTATTTTTTTTAAAATTAATTCCTTTAATTTAACTTATTTTCATAAAATATAAAAAATAGTAAAAAACAGAAAAGTCATAAAAATCAAAATATATTTATTTAATTAATATTTTTTGTAAATAAATTTCACTAATAATTAATTATTTATTTTTATAAATCAAAATTGCATGTAAATAATTAGATTAATTTTACGTTTAATTTTAACATGTTTTTCTTAATAAATAAAAAAAATTAGGATTAGGGTTAATATTTTAATTTCATTTAATCTTTCTCATAAAAATACATAAAAAACATAAATACCAAAAACTCAAAAAAAAAATAATTTCTTTTTTCTCTTTAATTTCATTAGTTTAATCATTTAATTTAATTTCATTAAAAAGAGTCCAACGCCCTCGCTTCCAATTTTAATTCCAATTCGTGCATTTTATTTTATTTCTTATAATATTAATGTAATTCTCCCAAAGCCTTGTAAACTCGGACATTTTATTTCTCGCACTTTACTTCTTTATTTTCTGTCAAATCGGGTCCTGGATTAAATTTGGCGATGTGGACCCGCGCCTTTGTAATAGTTTAGAACTTTCAATTTCCGCATCTCTTTTAAACTGTTAATAATGGCATGAAAGAATGAATGTCTAAATAAAAACAAAAGCGTAGATCACCTGACATGAACAAGATAAATGTAAATGAACATGACACACAAATCACACACCACCCCTAGGGTACGCCTCACTGTTGCCTTGCCTCGAAAGGTGATCGTCGAGTAGAGGATGTCTTAGTAAGTCCTCATGATCCGGGAACCTGGCATGAGGGTAGCTTCTAAGGTGTCTTCCTATTGCTCCGGTGATCACCATATCCCGAACCTCGAATTGACCCGAACACCTCCAATGGTGGTGCTACCTACCTCTCAATGGTGGGATGGCACTACTTTAAAGGACATTTACACAGACGAATTCCTTAGGGTAGGTAGACGACTCTAGATACTTGCTCTAATTTCAAAACAAATCAAAAAAATACTTTTCACACCGACACTTTTCAAAAAGCTTTCGAAAGCAACTTTTCAAACACTCTTGAGGACTGATACAAGAGTCGAACTGGAATTTTCAAGGAAACTTTTTAAAACCCACAACTGAAAAGCAAACAAACCATTTTTGAAAACACAGTGAGCAAGTATCTAAGAGCCCATGGATAACCATGGATAGAAAGGGTGCTAACACCTTCCCTTTCTATAACCTACCTCCCGAACCGAGAGCAATCTCTATAAGGAATTTTTCTGTGCTTTTGTCCTTTCCATTTGGAGAAAATAAAAGACGGTGGCGACTCTTGCTTCCGCGACATTTCGCGAACCAGCGTTAAACAGTCAGTTCCAGATCCACCGATCACACCATCATACTCTCAAAAAACCATAACTGTCCACAAAAACTCCACTGTTGAGCTTTGAAGTCCAAATCTTTGAACCTATCACACCTTGCAAGTTCTGTCCAAATAAACCATCCAAAAACTTCACATACATCATATTGGAGTTGTTCAAACACGATAACAACTTCTGTTACATCATCATCACCATTTTCCAAGCCCAAAAATATCCACTTGACTTCTCCAAGACTATACAACAACTCTAACTCAAAACACAAATTTGAGTTTCAAGGTAAGTTTTCTTGACTTTGAACTCTTCATACAAGCATCATTAGTGGTTCATTTGTAAAGATAAAATGTAGATATCATTTCCCCGAAGCTAACCATATGTTTACTTTTCATTTTCATTAACCATGTGTTGAGAATTGACTCATATATGCAGCAGAAAAATGTTAGAAGTAAAAAACAATAGTATGAGTTGATGAATATCTCTATGAGTCGAGACATATTAGGTACAAAACAGGTTTTGAGTCGATACAAAACATGCATGAGTCGATGCAAAACAGAAATGAGTCGATGCAAACCATTATGTATCGACTCATACTGAGTTGGTTTTGATTTCCAGAAGCAAGGAATGATATGTATCGATGCATAGGTGCATGTGTCGATGCAAAACAAATATGAGCCGATGCATAAGTACATGTGTCAATGCATAAAAGTTTTTGTATCAATGCATAAGTGCACGTGTCAATACATAAAAGTTTAAAAAAACAATTTTCTTTTTTTTTAGATTATCTTTATATTTATTTATATTTTTATTGTTATTCATTATTCAATATGGTTGTAACAATAATTAGGTTTTAATTGCTTCCATTCCCCATTTGTAAATTTGTATCCCCCATCCCCTAAAGTATTGTAATAGCGTAGGAAATTTAATTTCCGCAATTTATCGCTTTCCATATTATTGTTAATGATTAGGTTGTGTATGGCAAGATAAAATAAATCTTAGAGAACCCTAATTTCAAAGACAAAAATGCATGGAAAATAAACAATTTGCAAACTTGCACCTCTAGGGTAACCCACACTTGTTACCTCGAATAAAACAGTTATGTCCCTCGAACGTGGGATACTTTATCAATGACCCTTGAATACAAGATCGTAGTCCCTCGATGACCCTTAAATTTTGCCTTCGGTAAATGATCTTAGACCCTTAAGATAAATTGTTAAGGTATCCTACAATGTTGCCTTCTATGACTGTACGACAACCCACGCATGTCCCTTCACATCCAATGATAAGGCTTCTTACGAATCAATGGTAACATAGAAATATTTAAAGGAGGAGGAAAATAAATAAGACTTTTTGAGTAGGTAGGACGCTCATAGTTTCTTTCTCACAACCATTTTCAAAACATCTTTCAAACACACCAACACTTTGTATACATTGGTCGCCTCTGTCAACTGACATTGGTCGTGTCAGGCAAGCAGCAAAGGCAAAACAAAAATCAGAGGTCTGACACGGGGGGGGGGATGTCAGCTGACACTGGCCATGTCGGGATACCTGGGACCAAAAATTAACATTTGAAATTACATAAGAGCGACGCGGGCTCCCGTGTTGGCTGACACAGCCTGTGTCGGCTTGTGACGCTGATTTCTTAATTTTGTTTTATTTTCTCCATGGGTTGAGCCGTGGGGGTGTTTTGGATATTTCCAACCGATCTGAGTGAATGTTTGCTATTTAGATGATTTTTGAAGAGGAATTAGGTGACTTTTTGGCAAGTGAAGAATTACACGAGAAAATATTGGAGAAGACAAGGGTTTTGGTGAAATGAGATTTTCATGAACGGAAGCGATTGAAGATCAAATTTCTCCCCAATACTTGTAATGTTTACAATTTATATTTTGTTTTCTTTGAATACTATGAGTATATAAATCCCCCAATGCAAAGGGGTGTCCCTGATTTGAATCTGTAATGACTTTGGTTTTCTTATTGCAATAATAATATTTTATTTAATTATTCATTTAGTCTTATAATGCTTCTAGTGCCTTCTCTGTCGGACAAATAAGGATTAATTTATGATTAGCAGTTAGGCTAGACTGCCATTGTTAGTTCTTTTATAAGACTATGCTATAGTATATATCACCTAGGACTATGGATACTATAGTACGGTGGGAGAACTGACTTGGGTGCTTTGTGTTTTATCGCAAATGTTGCAGATAGCAAGAGTCGCTACCGACTTTTCTTTTATCCAATAAAGGAAAGGGAGAAAAGAATAGGAAACACCTTTTGAGATATTTTCTTGAGTTCGTGGGGGGGGGGGGTAGGTTATGAAATAGGAATGTGTTAGCACCCTTTTCATCCGTAGTTATCTACGGGCTCTTAGTTTCTTGATCACTTTGAAAATGCTTTGTTTGAAATGTGTTTGTCATTGGTGTGAGCTTGAAAATATTTTGAAAATGCCTTTGTTTCGATAAACTTTATAATGATTCTGGTCTCTATAAGAATGCATACAAAGTGTTGGTTTTGAAAATAGTTCAAAGAGATGTTTGTTTTTGAAGATGTTTTGAAAGTGAGAGTGTGGAGATGGTTTTAGTTTGTGAGTAAGCAACTATGAGCCTCCTACCTACTCAAAAGGTCTTTGTTCTTTTCCTCCTCCTTTAGATATTGCTACTTTACCATTAATTGATAAGAAGCCTTATCATTGGATGCGAAGGGACGAGCGCGGGTCAATCGTTATAGTCATAGAAGGTAACTTATGAGACGCTTTAGTAATTTTCGTAGGGACTAAAATCATTTTACCGAAGGAAACATCGAAGGTTCATCGAGGGACTACAATCTTTTTATATCAAGGGTCTTTGCTAAAGCGCCCATATTCGAGGGACATGACTATTTTCCGAGGCAACAAGCATGGTTACCTTAGAGGTGCACGTGTGAATAGTGTGTTTGATTGCATGCATTGTCTTTGAGATTAGGGTTTTCTAATAGTTGATTTTATCTTGCCATACACACCCTAATTACTAACAATTATATGAAAAGCAATAAATTTGCGGAAATTAAAATCCTAGGCTATTACATCATTCGGGAAGTGGGGGTACAATTTACAAATGGGGATGAATTAGATGTCTAATTATTACAACCATATCGAATAGCTGGACAGTAATGAAGAAAATATGTGAAAAATGTAAAGACAGTGTAGAAAGAAATAAAAATTGCATTTTGAACTATTATGTGTCGACACAATGCTGATATGCATCGATACATAACTCTTCTTTCTCTTGTAAAACAAAATCAACTCAGTGTGAGTCGATGCATAATGGGATGTGTCGACTCATGCACCTGTTTGTGTCGACACATACGCATTTTTTGTCAACTCATGCACCTTTCATCCTTCTATTTTGGGGCCTAGATAATAATATGAGTCGATTCATAAGGCCATTTTTCGACTCATACCCTATTTTTTCGCTAGAATGAGTCGACCCACGTGGGTACGTGTCGAATCATGCTGTAGTTTTTTGCCTCTATCATCATTCTTTTGCATGTATCATTCTATTTTCAACATATAATTGATAAAAATGAACAGCAAGTAAATGGTTAACTTTAAAGGGAAGTGATTACTACATTCTATCTTCACAAATGAACCAAAGATGATGTATCGAAAATGCAAAGTCAAGAAGACTTACCTTGAAACTGCACTTTATGTTTTGATTCTGAACACTTTTTAAGATGTTGTTTGGACTTTAATGAACCTCCAAAAAGTTGTTGAACCTCCTTCTGTATTGAAAGTTACTGAACCAAACTTTAAACTGTCAAGTTGTACAATATTGTCTTTTGTTTAGAAGGTGAAGATAAGGGCACTACAAAAATTGTTCTTGTGCTTGAACAATCTCTATGTGATATGAAATGTTTAACTGGTTTATGGGAGTGGTTGCAAGATGGAATAATGGGTTGAGGTTTTGTTTGAATGAAAACAGAGCTAGTTTTTTGAATGAGAAAAGGTTACAAAGACTTATGTTTCTTTTTCTCTTTTCTCTCTCAATAAAAGCCACCCTTTGTGTGTTGTGAAAATTGTTTATTTGCAGATGAAGTTGGCTGAAGTTTGGGAGGGAAACAAATGAATTTTTGAACTTTTTGGGTATGTTGTTTCATAGCATTTTTAGGAGAAGCTCTTATATGATAATTTGGTGCAAACATGGGACTGATATGATGCAGATTTTTAGGGCAGCATTGCAGGTTTTGGAGCAGATTGTGACATCATAGAAGGGTTGTTTTGTGGACTTAGTCAAGGGGAAAAGTTCAAACAAGGCAAGGCTTTAGGATTTGTAACTTAACAAATTCTAACCTAAAAAATGAAGTCTTGTAATAACTTTAATTATTTGTAACATCTTGAATTATTTTGAATTGTAGTGAAGAAATATGTCACGAGGTAATGAAATTAATCATGTATGGAAAATACTTAGAAAAAATTTCCAAGTCTTGCAAAGTTTGATTTGTGGCCTTCTTGATTTTTTGATGATCAAATTCCATATTTTGAATTGTCTTGATGAAATGTGATTTTTGAAACTCAAATTCGACCAAAAAGTCAAAGTTTGACTTTTCAGTGTACGGTTGACTTTTTCATCCATTGACCAAATTTCATCTGTCAATCGGGGGATGAATTGAAATATGAAATTAGGTCAAGATGATGTACTTGAATCCTTGATATCATGTTTCAAACCAATAAGTCTTGTACTAGGTCAAAAGTCCAAGATTTGTCATTCTCAGTCAAAACCCTAATTTGGAGTCTCAGTGCTTTGGAGATAATTTAGTCTGATCGGTTCCTTGAGAACCCTTCAGCATTGGAGATCCTTTATGAGGAATATCTTGAAAAAGAGAGGGAAAAATTTGGGGTACAATTTCTGCCCCTTTTCAATCTTCTTAAACCTGAAAAGTTAGATTGGCGGGTCTGCCATTCATGACTTGAAGGTGGAAGATGATTGAACACTAGAGTGTCCAGAAATTTGCACTCGATGATGTGTTGGTTGATTGTGTTGGGAATGAGCTTAAAGATGCCATTTGAAGAGGTGATGGAGAGTTGTTGGAGATGGGCTTACAGATGCCATATGGAGTGACTGTTGGTAGAAATTGGAAGAAGTATCAGAATAAATCTTTAGTCGATTTAATCTAAATGATATGTTGGAATGTACTCAAGTTAAGTCGTGTCGGAAATGTATTAGAAGGAACCTGTGTTGGATTTCTTCCGGATGAGCCTGTGTGAAGCTACATCTGGAGATTATGAGAAGGAATCCGTGTAAGATTGCTTCAGGATGAGCCCATGTGAAGCTGCATCTGGAAATTATGAGAAGGAATCCGTGTAAGATTTCTTCGTCTGGTCGTGTAGATAGTTGCTATGTCTTGTTTCAAGAACTGATCTTTATCTGACCAAAAGAAAGAAAGATAGTTTTCCCGTCTTGTTTCGGGAGTTAATCTTCAATATGCTTATGTAGATAGTTGCCCTATCTTGTTTTAGGTATTAATTTATAATCAGTTGTTCACAGATAGTTATTCTGTCTTGTTTCAGGTATTAATCTGGAACCTGCTTTTTTGTCATAGAGATAGTTGCCCTTGCTTATTTCAGGAATTAATCTCTGACCTTTTTGAGAAATATGAGTGGTATTTTCCAGAAGAGGTCTTTGATTCGCCTATCATTAACTGGAAGAGGTGAATCTATCCAGAAGAGGACTTTTGCTTTGTTGATTGACTTTTCCTGCAAGGAAGTGGGTTAGTTGCATGCATATGGATGCATGGCTTGACGATGTTCTCAAAGTAAATGAGATTATGATGTATGTATTTATCATGTATGTAATATGATGTATAGATGTGAAATATTGTAGAAGTTTATCTTTGTGTCGGAAAATAAATCCTTGATAAGTGCTGGGGAGCTTTGGGAATTTAAATCTTGGAATGCTATCGGGGATGAAGAGTATGCACATCATCAAACCTTGTTTAGAATGTTCCCACTAGGGATTCCTGTTTTTGTTATTTGAGGAGAAATCCTCCGGGGAACGTTGATTTTTCTTGAGGGAAACTCTATGGAGAGTGTTGATTTCTGCTTGAGGGAAAGAGTTCAGGAGTTTTAGTTGTCCACTGCTTTATCGGGGAGCTATCTCTTGATTGGAGAGGAAGAAAGTTTAGTTGTTATCTGGTCGAATTCCAGGCTTCACATCAATTTGCTGGGGATAAAGAAATTGACTGTTATCTGGTCGGATCCCCGGCTTTACAGCAACTCACTGGGGATAGTGGCAAACTCTACTGGGGGAGGAGCTTTGTTAATGATTTGAAGAAGTTAAACTATTATCTGGTCGGGTCTAGGTTTCATAGTAACTCGAACTGTTATCTGGCCGGGTCCAAGTTTCAGCCATTTGATCTTGAGGTTAACTGGTATATGGTCGGGTCCAGGTTTCAGCAACTCAAACTGTTATCTAGTCGGGTCCAGGTTTCAGCAATTTGATCTTGAGGTTAACTGGTATCTGGTCGGGTCCAGGTTTTAGCAACTCGAACTATTTTTTGGTCGGGTCCAGGCTTTGCCGTAACTGAAGAAGTTAAACTATTATCTGGTCGGGTCCAGGCTTTAGTAACTTAAAATTGAGATTTAGTGTTATCTGGTCGGGTCCAGGTTTCAGCAACTCAAACTGTTTTCTAGCCGGGTCTAGGCTTTGTAGTAACTGAAGAAGTTAAACCATTATCCGGTCGAGTCTAGGCTTTAGTAACTTAAAATTGAGATTTCCTGTTATCTGGTCGGGTCCAGGTTTCAACAACTCAAATTGTTTTCTGGTCGGGTCTAGGCTTTGCAGTAAGTGAAGAAGTTAAACTATTATCCGGTCGGGTCCAGGATTTAGTAACTTAAAATTGAGATTTACTGTTATCTGGTCGGGTCCAGGTTTCAGCAACTCAAACAGTTTTCTGGTTGGGTCAAGGCTTTGCAGTAATTTGAACTTGATGGAGTTGAACTAGTATCTTATCGGGTCCAGGCTTAGTAGTAACTTGTTTGAAATTGACTGTTATCTGGTCAGGCCCAGGTTTTACAACAACTATCGGGGATATCAATGACTCTGTTGGCGACTTCATTGGGGATTAGGGGTTGTGGTCCAATGATTTGTAATAGTCTGAGAGGAAAACTCAAGCTGGGGAATTTTTGCCACTTGTTGGGGAAATAAACCCTATTGAAGAGGATATTTAATGAACTGCTGGGGAGGTGTCTCTTTAGGAAGAAATCCAAAAGGCTTCCTTTTAAGACCAACTCAGCTGGGGAGAGGATCTTTCTGAGATTGAAATTCTGGATGGGGATTTTATGAATCAAAATCTGTGGGGATAATGTTATTGAAATAACTGTGGGGATATATCAAATGCATTTAAGGAGATGTTTGTCACTGTTTTTAAGCATACATTTGCTAAAAGTTTAATAATGTTCATATCCATATGTTCACTAAATTTTAGCCATTGGACACCTTTGCACTCAAAACAGAAAAAACAAAAAGTTTATATTTCAAAGTACATTTGTATTGATGTTCTTCCCATGAATAGGTGTTTTTGTACAAAGAGACAGAGATCCTAGTAAGAGGAAATTGTCGAAAGAATGAAAGGAATACAAAACAAAAATAACAGCCACGTGGAAGTGATCTCATTGTGTTCCAACTCCACTATTGCCCCTATGTCCTCGAACATCATCCCTTTTCGTTGAAAGAAGTTGATTGGATTAATCTTGGACCATTTGAACTTCGGACTTTGGTAATAAAGCTGGTTGTAGAGACTTTACGGGACATAGTCATACGCCTTAATCGTTAACTTTTTCCCAGACCTCTCTTTCGGGTTTTCAGCCCACCAGGATACCCATTTTTGCCCAAGCTTCCCTTTCGGGTTTTCGACTTGTCGGGTGTACAATCTTTTGCATATATCCCTAACTTTTGTCCGACCTCTTTGGTTCGCCAGGATGCCCTTATTTTTTCCTAGGTATGTCAACCTAGCGGGTCATTTTATGTGTAGTATTTTTTAACTATGTCTGTGTTCACAGGATGTGGGAAGTCTTCATCATCCATAGTAGTCAGCATCATGGCACCACCAGAGAAAACTTTCTTTACAACAAATGGTCCTTTGTAAGTGGGAGTTCATTTTCCCCTGGGGTCGCCTTGTGGAAGAATGTTTCACTTTATTACCAAGTCGCCAGTTTGATATACTTGAGGCTTGAACTTTTTGTTGAAAGCCTTGATCATACATTTTTGGTACATCTGACCATGACAAACAGCAGCCAGTCACTTCTCGTCAATCTAGTTCAACTGATCCAACCTAGTTTGAATCCATTCGTCTTCACCTAAATTTGCTTCCTTCATTATCCTTAGAGAGGGAATCTGAACTTCGACAAGTAGGACAACTTCCATGCCATGGACCAAGGAGAACGGGGTTTCCCTAGTTGATGTTCGAGCTGAAGTACGGTAGCCATGGAGAGCAAACAATAACATCTCATGCCAGTATTTATACATTACCACCATCTTTTGCACAATCTTCTTGATATTTTTATTGGCAGCTTCCACTGTGCCATTCATCTTGGGTCTGTATAGAGAAGAATTGTGATGCTTGATTTTGAACTGAGCACAAAGTTCTGTAATCATGACATTGTTGAGGTTGGTTCCATTGTCAGTGATGATCCTTTCGGGGATACCGTAATGGCAGACGAGGTTATGCTTGATAAACTTGGCTACAACATTCTTCATGAATGAGGCAAAAGAGGCAGCTTCGACCCATTTGGTGAAGTAATCAATAGCGACAAGAATGAAGCAATATCCATTGGAAGTAGTAGTTTTGATTTCTCCAATCATATTAATGCCCCACATTGCACACGGCCATGGAGCGGTCATGACATTTAGAGAAATAGGATGTACGTGGACCTTGTCAGCATAGATTTGACACTTGTGGCAAGTTCTTGAGTGATGAGGACAATCAGTTTCTATTATGGACCAATAGTAACCAACCCTAAGGATTTTATTGGCCATAGTGTGTCCACTAGAGTGGGTCCCAAAGAGGCAATCATGCATGTCTTCCATAATTTTCCCAGCCTCCTTCTTGGCCATACATCGAAGTAGATTAGAATCATGGTTGCGCTTGTATAGTATTTTGTTGCTTAGAAAGAATTTGGCTGAAAACCTTCACAAGAATTTCTTATCATTGATGGAAGCTCCTTCAGGATATTCTTGTGCCTTAAGATATCTCATCACCTTATGGTATCATGGTCTCTCTTTGTTAGTGTCAAGCTCATATCAGTGTGTAGGTTCGTCAAATCTTTCGATTATAATCGTAGGAGCTTCATCGTCTGATTTGACCTTAAACATGGAAGAAATTGTGGCCAAATCGTCGGCTAACTGATTTTCCTCTCTAGGGAAGTGTTCAAAGGTGATCTCCTCGAAGTATGGTATTAGGGTTAACACAAACTCCTTGAAAGGAATAAGGTTAGGATGCTTAGTGTCCCATTCTCCTTTGACTTGACTGATCACTAGAGCAGAATCTCCGAATACATCCAAATGTTTGATCCTTAAGTCAATGGCAGCCTTTAAACCCAAGATGCACGCCTCGTACTCAACCGTGTTATTCGTACAATCGAAGCACAATCTAGCAGTGAAAGGAGTGTGACAAACTTCAGGAGAAATCATCACAACACCAATTCCATTACCCAGGGCATTGGAAGCTCCATCAAAAACCATTGTCCATCGAGATCCTTGTCCAGGTCCGTCATACGATCCAGGTTTTGCACAGTCAGTCACTAACATGATATTCTCATCCAGGAAGTCAAAGTTCATAGATTGATAATCATCAACAGCTTGATGGGCCAAATGATCTTCCAATACACTTTCTTTGATGGCCTTTTATGTTGTATATTGAATATCGTATTCAGTCAGAATCATTTGCCATCTAGCTATCCGTTCGGAGAGAGCGGGCTTCTCGAAGATGTACTTGATAGGCTCCATCTTATAAATCAATAAAGTGGTGTGAGTCAACATATACTGTCTTAGCCGGTGAGAAGCCCATGCCAGAGCGCAGCAAGTTTTCTCGAGCAGTGAATATCTGGTTTCAAAGTCGGTAAACTTTTTGCTCAGGTAGTATATCGCATGCTCTTTTCGGCCAGACTCGTCATGTTGGGCCAACACACACCCCATAAAATTCTATAGCAAAGTCAAGTACATGATCAATGGTCCTCCTTCCACTGGAGGCATAAGGATAGGAGGTTCTTGCAAATATTCCTTCATCTTACCAAAGGCAGCTTGGCAGTCGTCGTTCCATTTGACTACTTGATCTTTCTTCAGGAGTTTGAATATTGGCTCACAAGTAGAAGTTAGATGAGATATGAAATAGTAAATGTAATTAAGATGACCCAAGAATCCTCTAACCTCCTTTTCAGAATGGGGAATTGGAATTTCTTGAATGGCTTTTACCTTTGCAGGATCAACTTCGATGCCTTTACCAATGACGACAAAACCTAGAAGCTTTCCATACCTTACTCTGAATGTGCACTTATTAGGGTTCAACCTCAACTTGTACTTATTAGCCTCTCAAATAGCTTGTGTAGGTGATCGAGATGCTCTTCTTCAATTTGCAACCTTACAATCATATCATCCACATATACTTCTATTTCATGATGGATCATATCATGAAATAAAGCTACCATAGCTCTTTGTTATGTTACCCCTGCATTCTTTAATCCGAACGTCATGACCTTGGAACAAAAGGTGCCCCGTTGTGTAATAAAGGTGGTCTTTTCCATGTCTTCGGGAGCCATCTTGATTTGGTTTTAGCCAGGAAATCCATCCATGAAGGAGAATACTTTATGTTGAGAGGTGTTGTCAACCAATAAGTCACTATGAGGTAGAGGGAAATCATCTTTGGGGCTTGCCCTATTTAAATCCCTATAGTCTACACACATATGAACCTTCCCATCTTTCTTTAGCACGGGAGCCACATTCGCAACCTATTAAGGATAAGATGTCACAGCTAGGAAACCTCCATTGAATTGTTTCATCACTTCAGCTTTTATCTTTTCAGACATGTCCGGCCGCATGCGACGAACCTTTTGCTTAACAGGAGGACAATCTTCCTTCATTGGCAGACGATGAACCATAATGTCGATATCCAACCCTGGAATATCTTCATATGACTAAGAAAACACTTCAACATAGTTATGTAACATCTGAACCAATATTCTCTTGATACCATCTTCTAGGTTAGTTCCGATCTTGACTTCTTTACATTCTGTCCAGGTACCTAGGTTGATAAATTCGACTAGCTCTTCATGAGTTTGAATAGATTTCTCCTCTTGCATTAGAAGTCTGGATAGTTCCCCTGGTATTTCACAATCTTCCTCGCCTTTGTCTTTGGCTTGGTTAATTGGATGTTCGAAGTCATAACTGTCAATAGTAGAGTCGTTGGTAATGAGATCTGGAGTGGATGAAGATCTGTAAGTGTGTGTGTGTCTGCGTGTGTGTGTGTGTGTGTGCATGTAAGATACATGGCTATTAAAAAAATGCAATAAAGAAAAAAGAAAGACAACGAACGCAAAATTTGAATGCAAAAGGTCCAATGGTTTATATTAAATGATCATATGATAAATGAACATGAACAAAACCCTTAACAAATGAACCATAGTGCCCCGGGCAAGGCACGTGGCTTAAAAGTCATTGTTTGGAATTTAAAATTACAGAAAAAGTTCTTGAATTGACAGAAAATGGTAAACAGTAATTACTCCTCAATGAAGGAGATGGGAGTGAAATCCTTTGCATGCCAGTTGTTGAGCTTTCCTCCGACAGTAGGGTAGATCCATTCTTCAAAAGCGCATTCATCATCAGATTCTTCCACAACATTTACTTCATGATTTCCGATACAGAGAGGTGGATTTCCCATGCGAGCGCGCCTAACCTCTTTCTGAGCTTTGATGGTGAAACCTAACCCAAATTTGTCTGCTTTAAACGGAATGTCGGGAAGTTGTCCCCGGATAGTACAGTTTCCATCTTCAACCACGACACGGGCATCCTTAAGTGAGACCATTCTTGGTACAACTTCATCAGCTTTTGATATGTTAGAGGAGATTTTGGTGGCGGAAACCATAGGAGGAACAACTTCGAAAGCCTGGCACGGAGTCTCTATGAACTCACCATCCATTTCAACATATTTGAAGGAATTGAGGTGGGTCACCATAAATTTTTCTTTGTCGCAAATAGTAACGATCTTCCCCTTGACTGGATATTTTAGTTTTTGATGAAGGGTGGATGTTACTGCCCATGCCCCATGGATCCAAGTGCGCCCAAGCAAACAAGAGTAGGCAGGACGTATGTCCATTATATAAAAGGTAGAGTTGAAAAGCTGCGAGCCAACTTTAATTGGGAGATCCACATCTCCATGAATCATCCTTTTAGACCCATTGAAAGCCCTTACAACAATATCGATTGGCTTTAATACCAGTCCTTCATAATCTAGCCGGTCCAAATAACCTTTGGGTAACACATCTAGAGATGAGCCAGTATCAACTAAGACATGTGCCAGGGTGGTTCCCTTGCATTCAATAGAGACATGCAAGGCTTTGTTATGGTTCCTTCCCATAGGAGTCAAATCAGCGTCGGAGAAACATAATCCATTGTCATCCGTTAAACTTTCTACACAGTTCTTGAACTGGTCAGCTATGGTTTCTTGGGGCACATGGGCTTTCTTCAAGAACTTGATTAAAGCTTGGGCATGAGCGTCCGAACAGAGTAACAATGATAACATGGAGATTTTGGAGGGGGGTTCCCCCATTTGCTCACCTATTTTAAAGTCACTCTTCTTTATGATTTTCAGGATTTCCTCCATCTCTCGAGTGGAGGGTTCTTCAGCATCAGTATCTTTGGTAGGTGCCTCTATCCCAGCAGGATCACCTTCTTTCTCTTTTCCTGTAGTGCTTGAACTAGACTTGTCATTGGTTATGCAGACGAGAGTTGTTATATTAATGGGCAGTGAAATATCATGGGAAAAGATCCTCCCTGTTCTTGTTACTTTACTAGAACATGTAATATTAGTAACATCAGCTTAGTTTTTGTTGATCCAAGAATCTTGTTTTATCCCATGATAATAAACCTCGGCACCATAGTTCCATGGAACCGCTTTGTCAGAGGAGTAGGGAATAGGCCCAGCGGCAGTGATTGTTAAAGGAGCAATGGTTGGTTCATTTGAAATTCTAATAGGACCCTTTGAGGGGATCCTAAGAGCATTGTTGGAGATGGTTATTATGGACATGTCTTCTTCAGCTTTGTTGGTTAAACTTTTGATGGTAGGAATCTTCTCAAATAGAATCTCGCGACTATTTATCAGGCGTTACACACCTTCCTTCAATGGCTTGCACCCATTTACTTGTTGATCACAGCAAACATAATCTTTAGAACAGTCGGGGAACACCCCGACTCTCAGCAAATTACCCTTCACAGTAGTTAATGGAGTTTTTAAATCCTCAATGGAGGAAACAAAAGTAGTATAATCAATTGCATTAACACCCTTGCCATGGTTCGCATTGGTGCGGTTATCACATTTGGAGTGGCAGGTGGATCGAATTCAATTGTTTTATTATTTATCAAATCTTGAATCTTATTCTTCAGAGCCCAGCATTGATCAGTTTCATGCCCAGGGCTGTTGGAATGATATGCGCACTTTGCATTTGGATTGTACTTAGGTGATGAAATGTCAGGATTCGATGGTGGATTGTGCAATGTCACTAAGTTGACCTTCAACAGATGTTGTAAGGCTTGGGATAGTGACATGCTTATTCTCGTGAACTATCTTTGAGGAACTTCAGATTGTTGATTGTTGGATTATCTTTGAGCAGATGGAGGGTTGGAGATTAACACAACATTAATAGAGGATCGGGGATCCTTCTTGGTAGGGGTCCTTGCCCCATACACATAATTTGTTTCCTTCTTTCCAGTGAAGGGCTTCTTTACAGTGTTGGATGCGGAAGCAGATGTCATGGGAATTTTCCCACTCTTAATGCCACTTTCTACCCTTTCACCAGTTAGTATCAACTCGGTGAAACCAGATGAAGAACTCCCAATCAATAGGTTGAAAAATGGATCAGTTAATGTACCCATGAACATGTCAACTAGTTCTCTGTCAGTTAGTGGTGGTTGGACCCTACCAGCAAGATCCCTCCATTTTTGTGTGTACTCTTTAAACACCTCATTAGTACCCATTGTCATACATTGAAGTTAGACTTTGGTTGGTTCCAGATCGACATTGTATTAATATTGATGATAAAAAGCAATGGCTATATCTTCCCATGTGTGAATGCGGGAACCCTCCAATTGATAGAACCATTCTAGTTAAGTCCCAGCCAGACTCTCTTGGAAGAAATGGACCCGGAGCTTTTTGTCGGTAGTGTACGGCTGTATCTTGCGCACGTAAGACCTTAGATGAAGTTTCGTGAAGGAAACCTTGTCATACTTGGCGAAGACCGGTATTTTGAACTTTTGGGGAATGACGACCCCAGGTACTAAGCCTAACTCACCAAAATCTAAACCAGGAACGACTTGAATTTCAACAGCCTTTAGTCTATCCTCCAATTGCTTGTATTTATCCTCAACCGGAGGATATTGCTCATCAAAATAATCTTCGTCTTCGGAAGCTTGATTATAGGCACCCTCAGCACGGGTGCTCCTTGACTCTTCGTCTTGATTTTTGTCCTCCTTAGACAACTCCTCGACTATCTGTACCTGACAAACCGAACCTTTGAACCTCTTACCCATGTTGATGAAGGCCTTCTTTTTGGTTTTCTTCTTGGCTACTAGCATAGTCATCAGCTTTTGTTTCCCCTTAGCCAGGGTCAGCAAGGTCTCTTGGAACTGGGAATTCTGCACTTGCAAGTCCTTCATTGTTTGTTCAATATCCATCTTACTAAAATAAATAGTAGAAAGATAAGGAAACCTGTTGTGGAAAACATGTTTATGTCATGATGCATGAAAATGCGTATGCAAATGATTTCAAGGACTTAGAATATTTAAATTTGTTTAGACAAAAGGGAACAAACATTAATTGTATTAATAAGTTCAATTTTATTACAACATGCCTCTTGGGCTTACATTGAAAGAAAAGAAACAAAATGAACTAAAATACAATAAAAATGGCTCAAATTTCCTATGGATGCTTCCTCTTTGGAGCGATATAGGCATTCAGGCTCCTCTCTTCATGAATTTGTCTTGTGAGCTCCAATGTCTTCTTCTCGTTTGCATAAAACTGGGATTCAAAGGTGTCTCTCTCCCCCTTTAGCTGAATCTAAGCTCTTTGCAAATCTTCAAGAGAATTAGGCATACCAGGATAAAGGACAGTATATGGAACATCTCCTTCGGCAACAGGATCCATGATGATTGGTAGAATGGACTCATAAGGCATCATGAGATTTTGAGCGCGAGCTCTCACCCATGTAAGATAAGGCTCCAAAGGAATGGAGTTCTTATGTCCCAATGTCTTGCTATCAACTTTGTTCACCATGCCCCAAGCTCAATGAATCTCTAACGATAACCTTGGACATTGTTCTCATAGTCGAATGTAATTCCTTTGACAAGTTCATCATGTGGACCATCCCTCATAGCATACCCAAACTGTCATAACGCCAAACAAGGGTTATAGGCGATTCCTCCCCTAATGCCTAGGAGAGGGACATTATGGAATTCCCCACAGCGATCAATGATGGTAATGTCCTCCAAAGATCGAGGACACCAATGGATATCTGAATGCGTGAGGGACATCAACCTATTAGACCATCTCATTCCTTTCTCATGATTCAAAATAGATCGAGGTAGGTGAAAAATAAACCACCTAGCCAACAGAGGTGTGTAACACATAAGGATCCCTCTTCTCTTCATGGTGCGAGTGTAAAAAGAGTGCAAAATGTCTCCAAGTAAGGTAGGCACCGAGTTATGAGATAGAAAAAATTTGGCCGTATTCACATCTATGAGTTGGTCCGGATTAGGAAATAGTACCATACCATAGATGAGAAGGGCCAACACTTCTTTAAAGGCTTGTAAATCAAGAGTTTCCCAAAAATATTGAGCCTTCTCAAACAAAAACTTGGCTAGAAACCCTTTGACACCAATTTTTGTTTCCCAATTTGCCACAACGTCGAACCGTTGTAAATGTAGAGCTCGAGAAATCTCCTCAAGTTTTGAGCCTCTTTCAATACCGTTGAAGGGTAATTGATTACGAATAGGAACTCCCAATAACTGAGGAAACTCCTCCACGGTAGGCACTAATTGGTAATCGGGAAATGTAAAGCAATGGTGTAAAGGATCAAAGAACTGAAAGAGCACTTTCATCATTTCTTCATCAAGGCTCGAGATAACCATATTGAGAAGTCGACCATGTCTTTTGGTAAATGGAGAATGTTCGGGAACCCTCGATGCTAACTCCTTCAGTTTAGGAGACACTCTTACGAGGTTGACTTGGATAGTATTCCTGTGAGTGGAAGCCATGTCCTACAAAACAACACAAAGATAAGTCCTAAAAATCCTTGAAATGGTTAGTGCAAAATTCCATGTTATGATGCCATGATGTCATGTACAAACAATTATATACAAGCACAGGAACAAGTCCTTAGGTTTAGGCTTGCATGGGTTCCATAGGTAAGTACCCTCTTGAAGTTTAGTTGGTTCAACCTGTCCTAGAAAGTATCGGGTTCTAGGGAATCTCAATATCACTGATCTTTCTTCATCGGGCATTGTTTCAGCACAAGCCTCTTTATTGGCAACGGAAATATCCCGAAAGTCTGATCTCAATAAGCGTAGTATCAAGTATCAACCAACTTCGGACTGCACCAAAGCCGACTATCTCATTACTTCCTAATGGCCAAGTTATTTAATTAAAGGTCCTAAGGTCAACTAGTGCTTCATGACACCACACAGTAGCCCCGTATTCTCCTTGACTAAACTCAAGGGCTACTAGTACCAACATATGTGTCAAACTAACGTATCCATTGCTTTAACCATGTTGGTATACCCCGAACAATCCCTACGATCTATTTCTACTTACCTAATAATGTTCCCCGATCTGGGTAGAGAATCAAAACAAAACCCAAACAAGGACCCAAAAATATAAAGCAAGCAAGTAAAACAAGGAAAGCATTATAAAGGTGATCTAGATCTAAGGTAACCCCACTTTTCAGATCCTCTCCCCAACAGAGTCTCCAGTTCTATAATACGGTGGGAGAACTGACTTGGGTGTTTTGTGTTTTATCGCAAATGTTGCGGATAGCAAGAGTCGCCACCGACTTTTCTTGTATCCAATAAAGGAGAGTGTGAAAAGAACAGGAAATACCTTTTGAGATATTTTCTTGAGTTCGGGGGGTAGGTTGTGAAAAGGGAAGGTGTTAGCACCCTTTTCATCCGTAGTTATCTACGGGCTCTTAGTTGCTTGAACACTTTGAAAATTATTTGTTTGAAATGTGTTTGTGATTGGTGTGAGTTTGAAAATATTTTGAAAACGCCTTTGTTTCGGAAAACTTTGTAATGATTCTCGTCTCTATAAGAATGTATACAAAGTGTGGGTTTTGAAAATAGTTCAAAGAGATGTTTGTTTTTGAAGATGTTTCAAAAGTGTGAGTGTGGAGATGGTTTTAGTTTATGAGCAAGCAACTACGAGCATCATACCTACTCAAAAGGTCTTTATTTTTTTCCTCCTCCTTTAGATATTCCTACTTTACCATTGATTGATAAAAAGCCTTATCATTGCATGCGAAGGGACGAGTGCGGGTCAATCGTATAGTCATAGAAGGCAACTTATGAGATGCTTTAGAAATTTTCGTAGGGACTAAGATCGTTTTATCGAAGGCAACATCGAAGGGTCATCGAGGGTCTATGATCTTTTTATATCAAGGGTCTTTTCTAAATCTCCCATATTCGAGGGACATGACTATTTTCCTAGGCAACAAGCGAGGTTGCCCTAGAGGTGCATGTGTGAATAATGTGTTTGATTGCGTGCATTGTCTTTGAGATTAGGGTTTTCTAACGGTTGATTTTATCTTGCCATACACACCCTAATTTCTAACAATTATATGAAAAGCGATATATTTGGGGAAATTAAAATCCTATTGTATTACATCATTAGGGAATTTGGGGTACAATTTACAAATGGGGGTGAAGTAGATGTCTAATTATTACACCCATATCGAATAGCTGGATGGTAATGAATAAAATCTATGAAAAATGAAAAGACAGTGTAAAAAGAAACAAAAATTGCATTTTGAACTATTATGTGTCGACACAATGCTGCTATGCATCGACACATAACTCTTCTTGCTCTTGTAAAACAAAATCAACTCAGTATGAGTCGATACATAATGGGATGTGTTGACTCATGCACTTGTTTGTGTCGACACATATGAATTTTATGTCGACTCATGCACCTTTCATCCTTCTGTTTTGGGGCCTGGATAATAGTATGAGTTGATGCATAAGGCCATGTGTCGATTCATACCCTGTTTTGTCACTAGAATGAGTCGACCCATGTGGGTATGTGTCGACTCATGCTGTAGTTTTTTGCCTCTATCATCATTATTTTGCATGTATCATTTAGTTTTCAACATATAATTGATAAAAATGAACAACAAGTAAATGGTTAACTTCAAAGGGTAGTGATTACTATATTCTATCTTCACAAATGAACCAAAGATGATGTATGGAAAATGCAAAGTCAAGAAGACTTACCTTGAAACTGCACTTTATGTTTTGAGTCTGAACACTTTTCAAGATGTTGTATGGACTTCAATGTACCTCCAAAAAGTTGTTGAACCTCCTTCTGTATTGAAAGTTGCTGAACCAAACTCCAAACTATCAAGTTGTACAATATTGTCTTTTGTTTAGAAGGTGAAGATAAGGGCACTACATAAACTGTTCTTGTGCTTGAACAATCTCTATATGATATGAAATGTTTAGCTGGTTTATGGGAGTGTTTGCAAGATAGAATAATGGGTTGAGGTTTTGTTTGAATGAAAATAGAGCTGGTTTTTTGAATGAGAAAAGGTTACAAAGACTTCTGTTTTTTCTCTTTTCTCTCTCAATAAAAGCCACCATTTGTGTATTGTGAAAATAATTTATTTGTAGATGAAATTGGCTGAAGTTTGGGAGGGAAACAAATGAATTTTTGAACTTTTGGGGTATGATGTTTCATATCCTTTTTAGGAGCAGATCTTATATGCTAATTTGGTGCAAACATGGGACTGATATGATGCAGATTTTCAGGGGCAGCATTGCAGGTTTTGGAGCAGATTGTGACAGCATGGCAGGGCTGTTTTTGTGGACTTAGTCAAGGGGGAAAGTTCAAACAAGACAAGGCTTTAGGATTTGTAAATTAACAAATTCTTACCTAAAAAATGCAGTATTGTAATAACTTGAATTATTTGTAACATCTTGAATTATTTTGAATTGTAGTGAAGAAAGATGTCATGAGGTAATGAAATTAATCATGTATGGAAAATAATTAGAAAATTTTTCGAAGTCTTGCCAAGTTTGATTTTTGGCCTTCTTGATTTTTTGATGATTAAATTCCATATTTTTAATTGTCCTTATGAAATGTGATTTTTGAAACTCAAATTCGACCAAAAAGTCAAAGTTTGACTTTTCAGTGTACAGTTGACTTTTTCATCTGCTGACCAAATTTCATATGTCAATTGGGGGATGAATTGAAATATGTAATTAGGTCAAAATGATGTACATGAATCCTTGAGATCATGTTTCAAACCAATAAGTCATATACTAGGTCAAAAGTCCAAGATTTGTCATTCTCAATCAAAACCCTCATTTGGAGTCTCAGTGCTTTAGAGATGATTTAGTCTGGTCGATTCCTTGAGAATCCTTGAGCATTGGAGATCCTTTATGAGGAATGTCTTTAAAAAGAGAGGGAAAATTTTGGGGTACAACAGATACCCTATAGAAACCAAATATTCTTGATGATAAAAATGCTTAATTTTATCGATAAGTTTCTTTGGACTTAAGGCTTAGGATGAATGATTAAAGGTTTTCTCACTAAGGAATTAGGAGCAAACACCCTTAAGAACCGGTAATTGATTATTTAAAATAAGTTTTTGCAATATTAATTCAGAGTTGTTACATGAATAAATGACACACCTTCCCTAGCATGTTACTGATATCTATTAAAACAGTCCTTCACATCTATTTATTTTATTCGCAATCGTTTTATTTTAACAAATCAAACCCTAACTCTAGTTTTTGTTTAATTGAACAACAATTCGAACTCCATATTTGTACGCAATCCTTGAGATCGGCATTCAGTGAACTTTCCTCATTATTACTGCAGAGGCAACATCGTACACTTGCTATTTAACCAATTAGTAGAATAAAATAATTAAGATGATGTATTTTTCCCAATACCTTGCTATAATTAAAATAAACTTTTGAGTGATGAATTATGATGAGGCTATGATGAATTGATGTGATTATGCATTGATGAAACATGATGTATGTTTATATAATGAATTGATGTTGTTATAATGATGATAACTGTATTGTGAAGCATGTGATGATATTATGATGATTATATGGATGATGATGTATTTTGACTAGAAGTGTTAATGTTTTTTGTATGTTGTTACACCTCATGCATTCATGGCATATATTAGGACATTGGTCCAGTGATGTTGTTAGGAAGTTGGTCCAGTGACGGCCTCAATTCCATGGTGTGGATTGAGTTCATTTTTATGATGCTCCGATTCCAAGCGAGAATAAATCCTAAGGTGGGGATTTTAGGAGGAAAGATGACTCGGTCATCGGTGAAGTATGGTACCACATACATGAGTCAATGATGTTGCATTGTATTCTTTGTGACATTGCATGATTGTTGATTGAGTGGTGTTAATGATGTTGTAAGTATATATGTGAAGTATGATAAATATGTGGAATCTTTGATGATTGTTGTTGTAACTACTATATTTATTCCATATATATTTTATAATGGTATGTGAGTATTCACCCTTTATGCTTGGAAATGTTGCCTCTATATGTGGGTAACTTGCTGGTAATCAAGAATAGCTCGTAGAAGTTTGAGGATAACTTGGAGTTATTCATTTATTTCCGTTAATGATAATGGTCTTGCTCTGATATTGTAACATCGGGTAGAGAAAATCTTGAGTCGAAGTTTCTGGTTTTTTGATAAACATATTAGTTTCTTTGAGTTTTTACTATGTTGGATTTATTTGATAAAGAATCTTGATATTGACTAAAAGGTTTTGATATTGATGGACTAAATGAAATTATTTTGAGACTATGATTTCGTTGTGATGTTTGAATTGTTTGTTGATGTTACCAAATAAATGATTGCTTAAAATGATTTAAAAGCCCGTGTTACATAGCAGGGTGTTTTATATGATGTTTTTACGAAGATGTGACACACTTCTTGGTGATTTATGTTTGATTAATATTATAATTATTCGTGAATTATTCATTGAGTTTAAAAGGGTGTTACATTAGTGGTATCAGAGCAGGTCGGTCCATCCGACTAGGTTTTCTTATGAATGTGCATGTCCTGTTGGTCGATTAGTTTGAGTACATTATCGATACGTTGTTTTCTGATGTTAGTTTTCCTGTGTGTAGAACGGATGGAAGAAACAATGTTGCGATTGTTGTGGCTTTGCAGGCTATTGCTCAGGTTGTGCAACATCATCCTAATGCTAGTGTGAATGTTGGATCCCATGTCTTGGAGACGTTTCATAGAAACCATCATCCTACTTTCAAGGGTAGGTACAATCCTGATGGAGAGCAGACTTGGCTCAAGGAGATTGAAAGGATCTTTTGGGTCATGGATTACTCAGAGGCACATAAGGTGTGGTTTGGGACGCATACGATGGGAGAGGAAGCCGAGGATTGGTGGGTCGGCACCCGTCAAAGACTGGAAGTGATGGGTGAAGTTGTTACCTGGGTTGTGTACAACAGAGAGTTCCCGAGGAATTACATTCCCAAGGATGTGCACGTGAAGAAAGTAATTGAGTTTCTAGAGTTGAAATAAGGGAATCTGACTGTGACTGAGTATGCTTCGAGGTTTATGGAACTGGCAAAGTATTATCCGCATTACAGTGGAGAGACTATTGAATTCTCGAAGTGTATCAAGTTTGGAATGGGTTGCATCTAGAGATCAAGCGAGCGATTGGATATTAGCAAATCCGTAGATTTCCAGAGTTGGTGAATAGATGCAGAATTTATGAAGAGGATAGTAAGACTCATTATAAAATCATGAACGATAAGAGAGGAAATAATCAAGACAGTGGGAAGCCTTACAATGCTCCAGCTGATAAAGGGAACAAAAATTTTCCGATGGGAAGAAGACAAGTGGGGGAGGAGCTCTCACTCCTATCAAGTACTTTAGGTGTGGTGAACAAGGTCACCATTCTAATGAATGTGAGAATAAGGTCCTGAGATGTTACAAATGTGGTAAGAAAAGTCATCATGCTCTTGAGTGCAAGAACAATGGTCCAACTTGTTTAAGTTATGGAGAACATGGTCATATCAGTACCTAGTGTCAGAAGACAAAGAAGGATGTTGCTGCCACCAAGACTAATGGTAGAGTGTTCGCTTTCAGTGGATCAGAGGATTCTAAGAAGGACAACTTGATTCTTGGTACTTGTTTTATTAACAATGTCGAGTTGGTTTCTATTATTGATACTGGTGTTACTCATTCGTTTATTTTGCGTGAATGTGATACTATGTTGGGATTGAGATTGTCTAGTATGAATGGTAGTATGGTAATAGATACTCCTGCTAGTGGTTATGTTACTACTAATTTTGTTTGTTCAAGATTTCCTTTGCCTATCTTTGGCAAGAGGTTTGTAATAGATTTGGTGTGTTTACCCTTACACAAAATTGATATTATTCTTGGGATGAACTGGTTGGAGTTCAACTATGTTCATATCAATGGTTATAATAAAACTTTGAAGTTCCCTAGTGTAATACGGTGGAAGAACTGACTTTTTGGTTCTATCCAAATGTGAGGATAGCTAGAGTCACCACCGACTTTTCTTTTATCCATATTTAGGAAAGGTGAAAAGAACATGAAAGACCTTTGATAGATTTTGAGTTCGGGGGGAGGGGGGGTAAGATATGAAAAGGGAAGGTGTTAGCATCCTTTTCACCCATAGTTATCTACAGACTCTTAATTTCTTTGCTCAATTTTGAAAAACATGCTTTGTGTATGTAATTTGTTTGAAAATATTTTGAAATCACCAATGTAAGGCTGGCTTTGTAATAATTCTTGTATCAGTCCTCAAGAATGTATACAAAGTGTTTTTGAAAATATTTTTTTTGAAAGTGTAGTGTGAAAATGTTTTGAGAAAAGTTGTTAGCAAGCAATTAAGAGTTTCTTACCCACTAAAGTCTTTCTTATTCTTTTCCTTCTCCTTTAGAGATAGTACTATCCATACCATTAGTTGGTAGGTAGCCATATATATTGGATATGAAGGGACATGCGTAGGGTCATCAGATGGTTATCAAAGACAACAAGTAAGGATACTTTAGCAATTTGATGGGATTATCATCATATTACTCGTAGGGTCACCGAGGGACTAGATCATCTTTTCTTAGGCAACTTGAAGGACATCGGGGGACTATGATCTTTTGTATAATAGGGACTATGATGATTTGATCGAGGGTCTTTTTCTAAATTATCCCCACTTTCGAGGGACCTGACCAATATTCGTAAGGCAACAAGAGAGGGTACCCTAGAGGTGCAAGTGTAAAGAGTGTATTGATTTCAGTTAATTTATCTTGAAATTAGGGTTTTCTAGGTTGTGTTTAGTCTTGCCATACAAACCCTAATTACTAACAGTTAAATATATACAGAAAAATAAGGTGCGGAATGTAAAGTGCGGGAAATTATACCTAAGTTATTACATCCTGTGAGCAGTTACATAATAGGGAAAAATGCGGAAATAGTAAATCTAAGCTATTACATTAGAGTGCTCCATATACACTTGATATATGAATTTAAATAAAAGAAAAAAGAAAATGTTGAAATTTTTGTGATTTTTTTTGTGAAAAATCAATTTAAGTGATCTTAATGTTTAAGAAAAACAAGGGTTAATTAATTAATTAATTAATTAATTAATTAATTAATTAGAAAAATTAAATATTAGTTATAAAATCAAGGAAATTAGGTTAAAAAGGATAAAACTGCATGGGGTGGGTGTTGAACCCACACCCTCCTGGCTTCTCACCACATCGCTTGCTACTAGGCCTAGCCCTCGTTTTTGTTTGGAAATAGGCGTTGAAGATTATATGTGAAACCTGCATTAATTTGGAAAATAGCAAAAAATATTGTGAAACGCATGGATCAAACCCACGTCCTCATGTTCACAAACCTTCGCCTTGACCAGCGGTGCTACGCTCTCATTCGGTTATATAATAGAAATCATTAAATATAATATAAAAACAGATGGACCAGAGGGGTGCAGGAGCCCTAGCTCTGGTCGTCTTCTCCAGCAAGGTGACTCTTGTAACATGCAAAATAGCAAACTCCAATGATCAAGAAGGAGCCTACCCCCCTAAATTGACCCTTGTGAATCCAATGGTGGTGTTAGTTTTGGCTAAATTGTCCTGCACAGAGAGATACGATCAAAATAAGGCGAATCGGTTCAATAGTGGTGATAGGTTATTCTGGCGTCATGGGCTTCATGAAAGAAATTAGACCTGTGTTATTTTATCTCAGGAGCACATTAGAATTGTTAGTTTCAATCAAAGCATCACAAAAATTAAAATATGAATTTCATGAAAAATGCAAAATCGGCCATGTATGGGATGCACGTTTCAGGCACTTTTGATCATTAAGAATGATCTCCACTTACTCTATGGTACCTCGGGAATCAATTTGGATGGATGGTTGGCCTTGAGGATGGATGAATGATGGGTTTCGATTTCACCGTCTTCCTTGAATATTTCAATTTACAACACCTTGTTTCTTGCACAACTTTTTATGTTCTCTCTTTGTCTGAAGATGCAATGTATATATAGGAGAAAAGATTAGGTCAAAATATGGGCTTGGACATCATGTAAAACCTATCTTTTGATTTTGTTTGAAAATAGGTTGAAATCATCCAAAACCATGAAGATTTGTTTCACAAATAAGTTCACACGGTTTGTAGCATGATTGTTGCAACCCAAAATTTTCCATATCATAAATGATTCAATATGCCTCCTCATGCTCCTAGGGTTTTCAATTTCTCAACTACTCAAGGTTTGATCAGAAAAACTCTCCTCCTAAGTAGTTGACCTACAACTAGGGTTTCACTTTTCTCAAGGAAAATTGATCTTATAATGCTTCAAGTGGATTCTATGGTTTCTCATATGTCTCTAAGAATTATCATGCCAAATCTCAAGCCTTGCATCACATGTTTGCTCAATCAATGGCTCAGATGATTGAAAATCAATTGTATTGGACAAAAAGTCAATTGTGGTCAACATACAGTCAAACTTCAATATTTTTTGTCAACATCAAGATTTTGAGGTCACATTCATCATTTGATCAAGGGTTAATCATGATTCATCAAGAAAACTCAAGATTCATCAAAAGTCAAAAGTTGCCAAATTAGGGTTTTCTTAAGGAGAAGTCAACTGAACTTTGACCAAGCATAACTTTCACATGCATCATCAGATTTTTCTCAACTAAAAGTTCATTTTGAAGGAAACTCAATTCTTTACAACTTTGTCTATCTAAGCTCAAGTCCAAAAATTCTTCATTTGAGAGATATGGGCCAAAACAATATAGGTCATTTCAAAAGTCAATAAAAAGGCACTTTTTGTCAAAGCAATTTACATCAAGATAAAGTCTTCAAATGAAAAAATGATCACGTGTTCTGAAGATTGTTGAAAAGCTGGGGCAGACCCCATCTAAAATCTCCATGTTATCCATGTTACTGTGTTCTGAAGCCCATGCACAGATGTCATACGGTGGGAGAACAGACTTCCGTGTTTTTGCGTTTTATCGTAAAATGTTGCGGATAGCAAGAGTCGCCACCGACTTTTCTTTTATCCAATAAAGGAAAGGGTGAAAAGAACAGGAAAGACCTTTTGAGATATTTTCTTGAGTTCAGGGGATAGGTTATGAAAATGGAAGGTATTAGCACCCTTTCATTTGTAGTTATCTACAGGCTCTTAGTTGCTTGCTAGATCACTTTGAAAAAAAATTGTGTTTGAAATGTGTTTGTGGTGGGTTTTTTGAAAGTATTTTGAAAACACCTTTGTTTCAGCAAACTTTGTAATGATTCTCGTCTCTATAAGAATGTATACAAAGTGTTGGTTTTGAAAATAATTCAAAGAAATGTTTGTTTTTTGAACATGTTTTGAAAGTGTAAGTGTGAAAATGGTTTTAGTTTGATGAGCAAGCAACTACGAGCGTCCTACCTACTCAAAAGGTCTTTGTTCTTTTCCTACTCCTTTATATGTTGCTATCTTACCATTGATTGGTAAGAAGCCCTGTCATTGGATGTGAAGGGATAGGCATGGGTCGATCGTAGTCATAGAAGGCAACTTATGAGATGTTTTAGCAATTTTAGTAAGGGACTAGATCGTTTACCGAAGGCAACATCGAGGGACTACGATCTTCTTTATCGAGGGTCTTTGCTAAAACGCCCATATTCGAGGGACATGACTATTTTCCGAGGCAACAAAGCGAGGTTACCCTAGAGGTGCACGTGTGAATAGTGTGTTTGATTGCATGCATTTTATCTTTGAGATTAGGTTTTTCTAGAGGTTGATTTTATCTTGCCATACACACCCTAATTACTAAACAATTTATATTAAAGCGGTAAGTTGCAGAAACTAAAATCCTAAACTATTAGATCATTAGGGGAGTGGGGGTACAATTTAAAAATGGGGATGAAAAAGGAACTTTAATATTACAACCATATCTAATAATAGAGAAGACAATGTAATAACAGTGCAAAATAAAGGGAAAATTGCATTTTGAACTATTATGTGTCGACACATACTGCTATGCATCGACACATAACTCTCATTGCTCCTGTAAAACCAAACCAACTTAGTATGAGTCGATGCATAATGGGATGTGTCGACTCATGCACCTTTCATCCTTATGTTTTGGGGCCTGGGTAATTGTATGAGGCGATGCATAAGGCTATTTGTCGACTCAAGTGGGTAGGTGTCGACTCATGCTGCAGTTTTTTGCCTTTAACATTGTTTTATTGTCTGTTTGGGTCAGTTTACAGCATATAATTGATAAACATAAACAGTAGGCAAATGGTTAGCTCAAAGGGGAAATGATTACTACATTTTTATCTTCAAAAATAAATCCTTAACATGTATGAAAAAATGCAAAATCAAGATGACTTACCTTGAGACTGCACTTGGGGTTTTAAGTCTGAGTACTTTTCCAGCTATTGTGATGGCTCCAATGAATCTCCAGGAAGCTGTCCCAAACTGTTGAATCACACTAACTCAGTCAAGTTGTCCAGTGCTATTTTTTTGTGTTTGGAGGGTGAAGATAATGGCACTAACAGAAATTGTTCTTGTGTTTGAACAATCTCTATGTGATAAGGTTTTTGGTTTATGGGAGAGTTTGTAATATGGAATAAAGGATTGAGGTTCTGTTTTGAATGAAAGTAGAGATGGTTTTTTGAGTGAGCAACGATTACAAGGAATACTGTTTTTTCTCTTCAAAAACTCTATTTTCTCTATCTAAAAGCCAACCCTTGTGTGTTGTGAAAACAATCTATTTCTAGAGGAAGTTTTGTTCGGATTATGGGAGGGAAACAAATGATAATTTGAACTATTTGGGTATGTTGTCTTCATAGCCTTTTTTATGCAGCTCTTATGTGCTAATTTGGTGCAAATATGGGGCTAAGATAATCCAGGCTTGGACTGGGTTCGAAGCAGCAAAGTAGGGCTGTTTTGCAGCAGTTTTGAAGTGTTGTGGTAGCTTGGTGCAGGGTTGTTTTACAGCATTATAGCAGACTGTATTTTGACATGGTTTCGGGTTGTTATATGGGTAATACAACAGGTTTGGACAACATTGTTTGTAGCATGATACAAAATCTGGTTTGTGGACCAATTTATGCAGATTGTAACAAAGACAAAGCATATTTCTGGGCAACATAATGGCAAGGTTTGAGTCAAAGGGAAAGAGCTCAAACAAGACTAAAACTTAGGATTTGTAATCTGAAAAAAATGCCACTTTGTAATAACTTGAATTATTCGTGACATCTTAAATTATTTGTAACATCTTGAATTATTTTTAATTGTAGTGAAAAGATATCATGAAGCAATGAAATTAACAAGTATAGAAAATACATAGAAAATTTTCCAGGTCTTGCAAAAGTTGAATTTTTGAATCTCTTGATTTTTGATGATCACATTTCATATTTTGGGTGTCTTGATGAAATGTAATTTTTGGGACTCAATTTTGGTCAAAAAGTCAAAGTTTGACTTTTTAGTGTATAGTTGACTTTTTCCACCAGTTGATCGAATTTTGTCTATCAATCCACTAGCCTCGGGAGATGAATTGAAATATGCGATTAGGTCAAAATGACGTGCTCGGATCCTTGAGATCATGCTTCCAACCAATAAGTCAGGTATTAGGTCAAAAATCAAAGTTCGGTCATTTTCGGTTAAAACCCTAATTTTGCCCATTTTGCCCTTTTGATATAAATGAATGACTTTCTTGGAAAATTATGATCCAAGACTTGAAACTTGACAGAAGTAATCCTGAGGGTCCATAACGATACATGAAATCCATCTGAACATTAGAAATCCAACTGCCTTTGTACAAACTCAAACCCTAATTTGAGGCATTATTGTTAAGGAGATTATTTGACTTAGTTGATGCTTGCGCAAACTTGAGTCATTGAAGATCTTTGTAGGAAATATCTTGATAAATGAGAGGGAAAATATTGGGGTACAACAACTACCCCTGTTCAATCTTCTTAAACCTGAAGAGTTAGATTGGCGAACCTGTCATTCGTGACTTGAAGGTGAAAGATGATTGAATACTAGAGTGCCCAGAAATTTGCACTCGATGATAGGTTGGTTGATTGTGTCAGGAATAGGCTTAAAGATGCCTTTTAGAGAGGTGATAGAGATGGGCTTATAGATGCCATCCAAAATAGATGTTGACTTCATAAGAGGTCTCTTTATGGGGATTCATGTTCTTGTTGTTTGAGGAGGACTCCGTTGGGGAATGTTGGTTTCTGTTTGGGGAATAGAATCTAGGAGCTTTATTTGTCCACTACTCTACTGGGAGAGTTATCTCTTGACTGGAGAGATGAAAGTTAGTTGTTATATGGTCGAAATCCCGGCTTCACAGTAACTTACTGAGGAATATGAGATTAACTGTTATCTGGTTGATTTTGAGGCTTCGCAGTAACTCAAACTATTATCTGGTCGAAATCCAGGCTTCAGTGATTTGTAGATTATACTGTCACCTGGTCGGGTCCAGGCTTCAGTGATTTGAAAAAATTAAGCTGTTATCTGGTCGGGTCCAGGCTTCAACTTGAATTTGAAGTTAATTGTTATCTGGTCGGGTCCAGGCTTCAGTGATTTGTAGATTATATTGCCATCTGGTCGGGTCCTGACTTCTTAGTAATTGACAGAGTA
The DNA here is from genome assembly GCA_948472305.1 of Vicia faba. Taxonomy (NCBI): domain Eukaryota; kingdom Viridiplantae; phylum Streptophyta; class Magnoliopsida; order Fabales; family Fabaceae; genus Vicia; species Vicia faba. The sequence continues at coordinate 62,009,632 of OX451739.1, read as the reverse complement.
AACTACTATCTAGTCAGACATCAGGCTTCATAGTGTTATAAATTGCTATCTGGTCGGATTCCAGACTTCATAGTGTTGTAAACTGCTATCTGGTCGGATTCCAGGCTTCACAGTAAATTGTATTTGATGTTAACTACTATCTGGTCAGACTCTAGGTTTCACAGTGATTTGACAGAGTAAACTGCTAACTAGTCAGATTCCAGACTTTGCAGCAACTTATATTGTTATCTAGTCGGATTCCTGGCTTGATAGTGTCTTGAATTGTAGATTGACTATTATCCCGTCAGATTGCAGGCTCTAACAATGATGTTAACGGATATCTTGTCGAGTCCAGGCTTCACAGTGTTGTAAACTGCTATCTAGTCGAATTCAGGGCTTCACAGTGTTGTAAACCGCTATCTGGTCGAATTCCAGGCTTCACAGTAAATTGTATTTGATGTTAACTACTATCTCGTCTGACTCCAAGTTTCATAGTGATTTTACAGAGTAAACTGCTAAATAGTCATATTCCAGACTTCGTAGCAACTTATATTGTTTTCTGGTCGGATTCCAGGCTTCACAATGTCTTAAATTGTAGATTGACTGTTATCCAGTCAGATTTCGGGCTTCAGCAATGATGTTAACTACTATCTGGTCAAGTCCAGGCTTCACAGTATTGTAAACTGCTATCTGGTTGGATTTTAGGTTTTGCAGTGTTGTAAACTTCTATTCGGTCAGATTCCAGGCTCCACAGTAAATTATATTTAATGTTAACTGCTATCTGGTCGGGCTCCAGGTTTCACAGTGACTTGACAGAGTAAACTGCTAACTGGTCAGATTCCAGACTTTGCAGCAACTTATACCGTTATCTAGTCAGATTCCAGGCTTCACAGTGTCTTGAATTGTAGATTGACTATTATCTAGTCAAATTTCCGACTTCAACAATGATGTTAACTGCTATTTGGTTGGGTCCAGGTTTCACAGTGTTGTAAACTGCTATCTGGTCAGATTCCAGGCTTCACAGTGTTGTAAAATGCTACCTGTTCAGATTCCAGGCTTCACAGTAAATTATATTTGTTGTTAACTGCTATTTGGTTGGACTCCAGGTTTCATAGTGATTTGACAGAGTAAACTGCTAACTGGTCGGATTCCAGACTTCGCATCAACTTATACTGTTATCTGGTTGGATTCCAGGCTTCACGGTGTCTTGAATTGTAGATTGATTGTTTTCCAGTCGGATTTCGGGATTCAACAATGATGTTAACTGCTATTTGGTCGGGTCTAGTCTTCACAGTGTTGGAAACTGCTATCTGGTCAGATTCCAGGCTTCACAGTGTTGTAAACTGCTATCTGGTCGGATTCCAGGCTTCACAGTAAATTGTATTTGATGTTAACTGTTATTTGGTCGGACTCCTGGCTTCGCAGTGATTGATGAGTTATTACTTCAGATAGTTACCCTGTCTTGTTTTAGGAATTAATCTGGAACTTGTTGAAAGTTGATGATGACATTTGTCTGTTTGCAAACTTTCCTGAAAAGATAAAGAATTAGTTGTATGCAATGTTATGATGCATGACACACATTGTGTAATTATATTCTCCAAATAAATGAGATTGTGATATATGTATTTGGTATGCATATGCTATGATGTTTGTAAAATGACGTATGAATGCAATATATGAATTGATCAGCCGTTCTTTGTAGCATTGTTGAAATGAGGGAAAATAAATCCCTGACTGATGTTGGGGATGAAGAATGTGATTCTTCATTATTTATTGAAGTTGAATTGCTGGGAGATTAATTTCCGCGACTAGAGAAATAAACTCTATCCGGGAAAGAAAACTCTGTAAACTGCTTGTCGATTTTTATGAAGCCCTGTTGGGGAACCCAAGAAGTTTATGAATCATGTTGTGGAATTCTTCAAGATGTCGGGGAGATGATTGGAGACTCTTGCTCTGCAGGGGATGTCGGAACCTTTGTCATCAATAGGCTGTATGCTGAGGATATGGCAGTGACTTCACAGAAGGACGTCTCTGTCTCTGTACCTATTGTGGGATGTATCTTTCCCTTTGAAGTGATTTTGTTTATTAAGAGAATTTCCGTTCATTGGATATTGGCCATGCAAATTTCTCCGTTGTCAAACAATTAGCCATACGCAAACAGCGGTCTTCAAATAATGAAAAGTTTATGTTTGTCTTGAAATTTTTGAAAATGTATTTTTGGAAAATCAAAGAATTTTGTAAGAATATGAATTCAATTCAGGATTTACAATAAGCCTTACAAGAGTCAGAATACCTTTTGTAACAGTATTCTTTCGAACTAACCCATGCTTCAATTAGGAATTTTAAGGGGTTGTAACATGGCCTGGTTCACGATTTAAGAAACAAAGGATAAGGCTCAAAGTTTATTTGTAACCAACCCATTCTCCATGATGTTCTCCAGTCCTATACTCAGTTAAGCGTGTTTGGATTCCAATTGAATCTGGAATGATATTTTAATGATGGTTCAAATACTAGTAGTTTATTTGAGAAGGCAGACATTTTTGTAACAATTTTGATTGTTGAGGATTTGTAACGATCTCTTTTATTGTCCCTAATTTTTTGCCTGACTGTTTTGAGATTACAGTCAACAGGATGCCCCAGTTTTTCTTAAGTCTCCTTCATAGGCTTTGACTCAGTGGGCTTTTCCTTTTGAGAGATGATAATTGCCTATTTTACGGGTAACCATCGCCATCTTTTGATTCAGAAGGATCTTTTTGATGTCATTCTTTGTGTACGAAATGAAAGCTTGCGACTGAATGCGCATTTGGGTTAACTGAGAAACTACCCTACCCCAGGTTCTAATTAAAGGTTTCAATTTGTGTGAAAAAGAAAACTCCTACTTCTTTGGCTCAAATGGGTTGACTAGTGATTATCTTCCTTATAACTCCACTGTTTAGGAATTGAAATAACGCTTGTACATCATTAGCAAAGTTTGTCCAAAAGCATACTCTATAAGATCATGATATTATTTTCGTCATCCTCCCTCTAAAGGCTTAAAACTTGTAGTGGAGAGTTTAATATCATACAAGAAGAGGTAAAAGCATAATTTTAGTATAGTGAAAACGAATGGATTAACTCAAGATAAACATATGCAATGCATTAATGAGAATAACCAAAGTCTGACATAAGGACAAATGTTTAAGAAAACAAAGAAACTACAACTGAAAATTCGAATAAACAAAAGTTTCTCCTCCTAAACTTCTCTCTTTAGATGATGTGTCTTTGAGGGGTGGCAGAAGAACTCCAATTGACCATCTTGTGCAAATTCCAACGTTCCTTTATCGATCAAGTCTTGAATCTTATATTTCAACATCCAAAAGCTATCAGTATCATGCTCCAGACTGTTGGAGTGATATGCACACCTTTCATTGGGATGGTAACTAGGAGCGAAAGTATTAGGATTCCGAGGAGGATCCTTCAATGTGACTAGATTCAACTTCAACATGTGTTTCAAGGCTTGTGACATCGGCATGTTGAGTTCGGTATAATTCCTATTGGATGTATCTTGCTTACGCCGATTACCCTGTCGTTATTGGCGAGGTTGTTGTTGGGCTCGTGATGTAGAAGCAATTTGGAAAGGTCTACTCTCCACTAAGCCAACTTCTTGTCTCTTTGGGGGATGATTAATGACTTGATCCCTAGCCTCGACTGTTTGTTTCATACAGTTGCATCCGTCTTGATGAAGCTTGTTGACAAGAGTTCTCAACTCTTCTTGGCCCTGAGCTAAGTTTTTGATAAGAGCCATATGTCCCAACATATGGATTCTCATCATTGCTATCTCCGCTTGCAATTGTCTTATCTGGCCCTCCTTGTCGTCTTCAAGATTGTTATTGGTTATGCTCTCAATGAAAAGTGTTTTCACTTCTTCTTGCCCCTTGGATAGGTTCAAGAACATTTCTTGAAGCTGGGCATTTTGGGTCTGAAGATCCTTGATAGTCTGTTCTAGAGCCACCTCTACTAAAATAAACAGTAAGTAGATGAGAAAACCTGTAAGGAAAAAATCTGTCATGATATGATGTATGGTATGCGGATGCAATGTTTCCAAGGATCTTGCAGGGTAAACACAAGAAGATGTTAGAAGTTGAACTTTGATTACAGCTTTTGTATCGTATAATGTCCTTCTACAAGAATCAAGCTCACCATGTCAAGTGGGTCATATCCCTTGACTCAAGTTACTGTGCTTTGGTCTTTGAGAGCGTTTGGTTAGAGGAGAATAAATCCTCTTTCCCCTTGATAGATGTCTGGTTCGATACAACCCTGCATCATAAACCCTCGAGACCCTTGAAAATGTTATGGTGTGATGTTTATGATGTTTATGTACAAGTAATCATATGCACACAAAGAAAACAAGTCCTTAGGTTTAGGCTTGCATGAGGTTTCATTGGTAAGTACCCTCTTGAAGTTTAGTTGGTTCAACCTGTCCTAGAAAGTAATCGGGTTCTAGGGGATCTCAATATCATCAATCTTTCTTCATTAGGAATTGTTTTAGCACAATAAATATTTTATTGCAGCCAAAATATCCCAAAAGTCTGATCTCAATAAGCGTAGTATCGAGTATAAACCAATTTCTAGCTTTCCACTGAAACCGGCTATCTCACTACTTCCTAATGGCCAAGTTGTTCAATTAAAGGTTCTACGGTCAGTTAGTGCTTCATGACACTGCTCAGCAGCCCCATATTCTCCTCGATTCAACACAAGGGATACCGGTACCAACAAATGTGTCACACTTTGCCATTGCTTCAACCATATCGGTCTACGCGGTACAGTTTCCACAATCTATTGCAACTTACCTAATGATGTTCCCAGATCCGGGTAGAGGATCAATACAAACCCAAACAAGGATCCATAAATGTAAAGAAAAAAATCAAACAATGAAAGCAAATAAATGTAATCTAGATCTAAGGTAACCCCACTTTTAAGCCTCTTCCCCAGCAGAGTCGCCAGTTCTGTCATGCGGTGGGAGAACTGACTTGAGTGTTTTTGTGTTTTATCGCAAAACGTTGTGGATAGAAAGAGTCGCCACTGACTTTTCTTTTATCCAATAAAGGAAATGGTGAAAAGAACAGAAAAGACCTTTTGAGATATTTTCTTGAGTTCGGGGGGTAGATTATGAAAAGGGAAGGTATTAGCACCCTTTTCATCCGTAGTTATCTATGGGCTCTTAGTTTCTTGCTAGATCACTTTGAAAAAATGCTTTCTTTGAAATGTGTTTCTGGTGGGTTTTTTGAAAGTATTTTAAAAACGCCTTTGTTTCGGCAAACCTTGTAATGATTCTCATCTCTATAAGAATGTGTACAAAGTGTTGGTTTTGAAAATAGTTCAATGAGATGTTTTTTTAAAGATGTTTTGAAAGTATAAGTCTGACAATTGTTTTAGTTTGATGAGCAAGCAACTACGAGCGTCTTACCTACTCAAAAGGTCTTTGTTCTTTTCCTCCTCCTTTAGATGTTGCTATCTTACCATTGATTGATAAGAAGCCCCCTCATTGGATATGAAGGGACATGCATGGGTCGATCGTATAGTCATAGAAGGCAACTTATGAGATGTTTTAGCAATTTTCTTAAGGGACTAGATCATTTACCGAAGGCAACATCGAGGGACATCGAGGGACTACAATCTTCTTTATCGAGGGTCTTTTCTAAAATGCTCATATTCGAGGTACATGACTATTTTCCGAGGCAACAAAGCGAGGTTACCCTAGAGGTGCACGTGTGAATAGTGTGTTTGATTGCATGCATGTTATCTTTGAGATTAGGGTTTTCTAGCGGTTGATTTTATCTTGCCATACACACCCTAATTACTAAACAATTTATATTAAAGCGGTAAGTTGTGGAAATTAAAATCCTAAACTATTACATCATTAGGGGAGTGGGGGTACAATTTACAAATGGGGATGAAGTAGGAACTTAAATATTACAACCATATCGAATAATAGAGAAGGCAATGTAAAAGCAGTGCAAACTAAAGGGAAAATTTCATTTTGACCTGTTATATATCGACACATGCTGCTATGCATCGACACATAACTCTCCTTGCTCCTGTAAAACCAAACCAACTCAGTATGAGTCGATGCATAATGGGATGTGTTGACTCATGCACCTATTTGTATTGACATATACGCATTTTTTGTCGACCCATGCACCTTTCACCCTTCTGTTTTGGGGTCTGGGTAATGGTATGAGTCGATGCATAAGGCTATGTGTCGACTCATGCTGCAGTTTTTTGCCTTAAACATTGTTTTATTGTCTGTTTGGGTCAGTTTACAACATTTAATTGATAAACATAAACAACAAGCAAATGGTTAGCTCAAAGGGGAAATGATTACTACATTTTTACCTTCAAAAATAAATCATTAATGATGTATGAAAAAATGAAAAATTAAGATGACTTACCTTGATACTGCACTTGGTGTTTTAAGTCTGAGTACTTTTCTAGCTGTTGTGATGCCTCTAATGAATCTCCAGGAAACTGTCGCAAACTGTTGAATCACACTAACTCAGTCAAGTTGTCCAGTGTTGTTTTTTTGTGTTTGGAGGGTGAAGATAATGGCACTAAGAAAAATTATTCTAGTGTTTGAACAATCTCTATTTGATAAGGTGTTTGGTTTATGGGAGAGTTTGTAAGATGGATTAATGGATTTAGGTTCTGTTTTGAATGAAAATAGAGCTGCTTTTTTTAATGAGCAATGGTTACAAGGAATGTTGTTTTTTTGTTCAAAAACTCTATATTGTCTCTCTAAAAGCCAACCCCTTGTGTGTTGTGAAAACAGTCTATTTATAGTGGAAGTTTTGTTGGGATTTTGGGAGGGAAATAAATAATAATTTGAACTGTTTGGGTATGCTGTCTTCATAGCCTTTTTTATGCAGCTCTTATGTGCTAATTTGGTGCAAATATGGGGCTGAGATAATGCAGGCTTGGACTGGGTTTGAAGCAGCAAAGCGGGGCTGTTTTGCATCAGTTTTGGAGTGCTAGGGCAGCTTGGTGCAGTTCTATTTTACAGCAGTATAGCATATTGTCTTTTGACATGGTTTTGGGTTGTTATGTGGGCAATACAACAGGCTTGGACAATATTGTTTGTAGCATGATACAAAATTTGGTTTGTGGACCAATTTATGCAGATTGTAACAAAGACAAAGCATGTTTGTGGGCAGCATAGTGGCAAGGTTTGAGTCCAAGGGAAAGAGTTCAAACAAGACTAAAACTTAGGATTTGTAATCTTGCAAAAATGCCACTTTGTAATAACTTGAATTATTTGTGACATCTTGAATTATTTGTAACATCTTGAGTTATTTTTAATTGTAGTGAAAAGATATCATGAAGCAATGAAATTAACAAGTATAGAAAATACTTAGAAAAATTTTCAGGTCTTGCAAAAGTTGAATTTTTGACTCTCTTGATTTTTGATGATCAAATTTCATATTTTGGGTGTCTTGATGAAATGTGATTTTTAGGACTCAATTTTGGGCAAAAAGTCAAAGTTTGACTTTTTAGTGTACAGTTGACTTTTTCCACCAGTTGACCAAATTTTATTTATCAATCCGCTGACCCCAGGAGATGAATTGAAATATGAGATTAGGTCAAAATGACACGCTCGGATCCTTGAGATCATGCTTCCAACCAATAAGTAAGGTATTAGGTCAAAAATCATAGTTCGGTCATTTTCGGTCAAAACCCTAATTTTGCCCATTTTGCCCTTTTGATAATATGAATGACTTTCTTGGAAAATTATGATCCAAGACTTGAAACTTGACAGAAGTAATCCTGAGGGTCCATAACAATCCATGAAAGTCATCTAAACATTAGAAATCCAACTTCCTTTGTACAAACTCAAACCCTAATTTAAGGCATCATTGTTGAGGAGATTATTTGACCTAATCGATGCTTGCACAAATTTAAGTCATTGAAGATATTTGTAGGAAATATCTTGAGAAATTGGAGGGAAAATTTTGGGGTACAACTTAGTGAAATTCTTGAAGATTGCTCACGTGCCACAAGATATTTCTGCCGATCAATTAGGAAGTTATGTTACTAGCTTAACAAGTGAAAATGGATTAGGTTTTTCTGATGCTGACCTGAGTCTTGAAGGGGGAAACCACAACAAAGCCTTGTATGTCTCCATTGAATGTAGGGGCACTACTTTAGCTCATGTGTTGGTTGATACTGGTTCTTTGTGAATGTTCTACCGAAAGGTGCTCTTGATAGACTAGATTGCGAAGGGGTTGTACTGAAACCCAGTGAAATTATAGTTTAAGCCTTTGACGGATCAAAGAGGATGGTACACGGAGAAGTAGATCTTCCGATCAAGGTAGGTTCATAGGTCTTTGGATCCATGGGGTAGGCGTTGTTACCTCAACCCTACACCAGAAGCTAATATATCTTGTGAACGAAAAGGTTGTTACTGTCTGCGGTGAAGAAGAGTATATGGTTAGCCACTTGAACTCATTCTGGTATGTTTAGATTAATGGTGAATTCATCGAAACTCCTTGCCATACTTTTGAAGTTATCCCTCCTGCCATTATTGAATATGTTTCTGCCATTCCCAAAGTTACCAGGGCTCCACCTAGAATGGTTTCCTTGAAAGATGCTAAAGCTGCCGTAGAAGAAGGTGGTTGTACTACTTGGGGTCAGCTTCCTGACATTCCGTATAAATCTGACAAATTTTGTTTGGGTTTCAATGTAGAGGGTCAAAGGGCTGTTCGTCACGCTCGTGCTGGAAGACCTCCATTCAGTGTCAACAACAACAGAGTCAACTTGATAGAAGATGTTGACAGTGATTATGACCTTAATAGCTGGATCTTTCCTACCATAGGCAAAGGGCTCAACAACTGGAAGGTTGAATACGTTATCTCTATCTCCTTTAGTCAGGAGTAATAGCTACATTTCTATTTTTATTGTTTCTAAGTTTTTGTTATGTAATTTTTAAACAATATCTCTAAGCATTGTGCCTTACCTGGGGCACAATGGTCCATTTGTTAAGGGTTGTCATTTCATAAACATATTTTCATTTAATAAAAGCATTGGACGTTTTGCATTCAAATTTTTCACTCTCTGTCTTTCTTTTACTTTTATCACTTTCAAATAGCTATGTGTTCTTACACACGCCCACATGATACATTGCAGATCCACGTCCATTCTAGATCCCGTTGATAACAATTCTGCTATTGCCACTTATGACTTTGAAAATCCGATCTACCAAGCCGAGGATGAAGATGGGGAAGATTGTGAAATACCTGGTGTTGTACCCAAACTTTTTCCCCTAAGATCCCTTCATCATACCATATTGATTCAATCACAACAAGATCACATTAGGGTTTTTGGTTCTCCTCCCTATCTTTATCTTTTCTCTTTGAGGAATCACCAAGAACCTTGACTTGTTTTCTTTTGTGATCGTGAATATTTATTCTTGATTTTCCTTTTAATTAATAAAATGTAATGTTGGTTTGTCTTACTTGTTACTAATGTAGGTAAAGGCAATGAGGTTTAGCAAGTTGATCCATGGGTTCATGAGTTTATTTCCATGCCCTAGGCAATAAAGCTTGAGAAGTCCAAACCTCACCATTGAAGTTGCTTTGGAAGGGATGGCATAGAAAGTTTATTTTGGTTCACTACATTTCCAAGATATCAAGATTGATTCAAAAGTGAAAGGGATTGATTGAAGAAGTTGTCATGGTTGGACAAAGTCTTGTTTCCATTATTCACAAGTGCATATTTCTCTCAATTATCAAGATATGGAAGTGGTTTTGGTGGATATGAGTTATTAATTTCATCCTCAACAACTTCTATTTACAAAGCAATAGTGTTGGTATAAGAAGGTGGTTCAAAATTGTCAAGGTTCCACAAAGCATTTTCTTGATCTAGGAGCTACGGTTTTGAACTTCAAAGAAGTATATCTTGCTCTTCTTTTGGTATTTTTGAGTTATTCCAAAGACATCTTTCTATTCAAATGGTTAATAACAAATCACTTCAAAAGTTTCAAGGAGTTTTCATGTGGAAGAAACTTGATGATGAAGAAAGAATACAAGTTCTCCAAATGAACCCCCAATTTCTCATGTGTGACTTCAAATGATCATAACTTGGTCAATTTTTATCACCTTGAGCCCACTATTTTTCCATAATGATCTTGAGGATGTTAAATTTATCCATTCTTTCATATGCAAAGTGATAAAATGGATGGAAGATGCCCTAAGGATACAAAAGATTATAGGTCATTTCATGATTTTTTGCTAACTTCAACAATTCATAACTCCCTTAATTTTTGGATATTTTGAACGGTTCAAATTTCAAAGTGTCATTTAAGAGGTCTATTTCATGCCATTTTTTTGGTCAAGAAAAAATTCCAAGTGGAAGGCCATGTTTGGATGCAAAACATTATAGGTCACTTTTGAAGAAAAATTTGAAATATTTCTAAGTATTGAAAGTCAACCCTTTTTCTCCAACTTTGACTAAATGAAACTTTCAGGTCAAACATCCATTTGACTCCATTATTTTCCCATTTCAAAGCTTGTAACCTCATCTTTCTAAGGCATCAAGAATCATGCCCTAAGACCCCTTGAGCTGAGAATGCCATTGATTTGAACTTGGTAACTTGGAACTGAAGTTTCTTCAAAAGTCAGAATTTGAAATCATTGATTTATCTTCTAAACACTTTGTTTATGCGCGTTTTTTCCTCTAAACATGTTTAGTGAACTTCCAGAAGTGATTAGCACAACAAAACGCGCGTTTTGGATGAGTTTTGATCAAATTAGAAGTCACACTTTTCTTGTTTGCAACTTCACACGACTTCCCTCCAAACTTCAACATTTCACACGCGTGGACATTCCATTTGATTCCCTATTGTTGTACCCCAAAATTTTCCCTCCCATATTTCTCAATACATGTCAAGTGAGGTCCTCAAATTGCTCAAGGAAGTCCAAGGGTTGACCAGACAAACTCTCTTCTAGGGCAGTCTACCTCAAATTAGGGTTTCATTTTGCATCAAGATGATTGAGTCCAAAGGATCCCAAATGCTAACAGTTGTCCTAATATGTTCTCAAGATCATCCATATCAAGTTTCAAGCCTTGTAGAGGAAGTTTGCTCAGTCAATTGCTCAAAGGCCTGAAAATCGACTGTGCTAGGTCAAAAGTTAACTATGGCCCACATACAATCAAACTACAAGATTTTTGGTCAACATCCTCATTTTGAAGTATTATTCATCATTTGATCAAGGGTTTATCATGATTCCTCAAGGATTGCTCATAATTCATCAAAACCCAAAAGTTGTCAAATTAGGGTTTTGTAGGAAAAGTCAACTCAATTTTGACCAAGCATAACTTTCTCATACTTTATCATAAATGACCCATCCAAATCTCATTTTGAATAGGATACAATTTCCTACAATTCATCTTCATCTCCCAAGTTCAAAATTAGCACTCACAAAAATATATGAATTTTGACATTATAGGTCATTTTGAAAAGTCAACAAAAACACCTTTTGGGTCAAAGCTCCATACATGAACATGGAAGACTCAGTTGAGATGAGACCAAAAGGGTTGCTTATAGGACATCACAAGATTTATAAAAAGTCCAAGAACACCTCTCTAGGGTCAAAATTGAGAGAGTTATGCATTGGCCAAGTTGACCTTTTTTGCAAAATTGCCAAAGTCAAATATGCTCAAATTTGCATCTTTTGCTAAATGGGCCCAACTTTTTATGCTTGCATCTCATTCCTAACATAGTCCACGACCTATGGGACCCTCCATGCTTGATTTATTCATTTATTTAATTTATTTTGATTTTTATTCATTTAAAATTCAAATAAAATCAAATAAATCCTAATAAATCACATATTGTATTTTAGGGATGATTTTTGCATAGAAAAAAGATTTTATATGCTGTCAATTGAAGATCAACTCATGCAAAGTCAATTTGGTTGGAAAAAGATTGGATTTGAGAAAAATTGGAAAGGAATCATATGCTATGAAAGATCAAATCAAATCTCCATGATGAGAAAGATTGAGGTCATTTTTGTTGACCTAATAGTTTGTAGTACATATACAGAAGGAGACCAAGGCATAAGGAGGTTGGAAGCAGTCGTGCAGAGGTGAAACAAAACTCAAAAAATTTCAAGAAAAGTGGCGATCCAATTTTCATATTAGAGGCCAATTCGTACCATTCTCAAGACAACAACAGGTTCTTGGACATCTCCAGAAGGAATTCCAACCATTTGCAAGCTCTCTCACACTTGGAGCTGTAAGATATAGGTATCACGACTTGCCTCCAAATTCAAATTCAGTTTCATTAATTTACTCATCCTATACATATTTTGATTGTATATTTGTGTTTGTCATTAAGTTTGCAAATGATTGGTACCATTTAATTGCATTTCTAATGCCTGTACATGATGTTGCCATAGCTAGGGTTATGTATTCTTGATTAGGGCTTTGCAGGATAGGCAAAATTGGGCGTTGATTCTGGTACCATGAGACTCATGAGGATGACACGAGTCGATTGGTACCAGTCATGGCCATTTATATTGCTTGTGGAGAGTTTTTGAAATACACATGGATATACCTACATTAAGTGTCTGTAGGTAAAAGTTGGCTACCTAAAACGACGGTTTGGGAGGAAGACGATGATGCGTGTCATCCCCTGGTTGGGTGATTTGAATTTGGCGTGTTTTGACTTTCAGCGTTTTGTTTTTATTATATTATAATTGATTTCCATTATATATTTAAACAAAAGAATTGGCTCAGTTGGTAAGCGTGCAGGGGGAAAGTGCAGAGGACCTGGGTTCGGTTCCCATGTCCCAACCTTTATTTCACATTTTTCTTCAATAGGTGATCCAGCGCATAGCAAGTCAGGAAGTTCACCATACACCATCAAGATCTGGCCATCCAATTCATCAACGCCTCAGATCAACATACCACCATTGGAGGACCACGGTGTGCCTCAAGTCAACAGCAATATTGGATCATGCAAAGTCAAATGGGCCTGGATTCTTTTGGGCTCAGAATTCCATAATACACCTCCCATAATTGCTATTACAGGCCAATATCTCTTTCTTTTTTCTCTTAATTTTTTAAATATTTCATTTTTTATTTTTATTTTTATTTTCTTTAATTCACAAATTAATTTTTTTTCCACAAAATACCATAAAATCAATAATTCACAAAATTAGGATTAGTTTTTTTTTTATTTATCAAAATTAATTTAAATTAGTTTAATTTAGGAAATTATAATTTGTTTTCAAAAATAAAATCAAATAGAAATTAGGTTAAACTTTTCCTTTAATTTTATTTTGCCATTTTTCTCAAATAAATAAAAATACCAAAAAATAGGCTTTTAGACAAATTAATTCATTTTTCTTAATTTAAAATTAATTAGAACTTAGGATTTCCTTTTAATGTAACTATTTCATTATTTTCTTAAAACATGACAAAAAAACATGTTTTTTTTAATCAATCGTCAATAGGTTTAGTCAGGGGTCAAAACCCTAATCGTCTCGCATTTAATTCGCCGCGCTTATTATTATTTATTTTGACAATATTTTTATAACTGTTCATGGTTTGTAATAGTTTAACTTAGGGTTTTATTTACCGTTTTAATTCTCGGGTTTTCGGCTATGTAATTAATTCCCCTCCCCGAAGCGTTGTAATAGCATAGATTTATTTTCTCGCATTTTTAATTCCCGCAAATATTTAACTGTATAGATGTATGTTAATAGGGTTGTATGACAAGAATGCATGACAAATTAATACGGTTAGAAAACCATAATGTGAAAAGATTAAATAACTGAAAACAAATCACTCGCACATATCACTCTTAGGGTATACCCTCACTTTGGTTGCCTTCGGTAAACGATCATTAAGCATAGGGCGTCTTAGTGGTTGCCCTCCTGTCTAAAAAAGATCAAACGTCCCATTCGTATGTTGCCTCGGAAATGTTGCCTCGGAAATATTTCCTCGAATATGATCTTAAGAATCTAGGGTTATTACTAAGGTGTCTTAATATTTTTTTAGTGATCGTATGTCCCTTTCGAATTGACCCTTACAAACTCCAACGATAGTGAAACCTATTTCTCAATAGTAGGATAGCGTTGTCTAAAGGAAACAAGAATAGAAACGATCTTTTTTCGAGTAGGTAGATGCTAGTAGGTACTTGCTCAAATCAAAGCTTTTCACACTTACACTTTTCAAACAAATTTTCAAAACAACTTCGTCACACTCTTGAGGACTGATACAGGGGTTATCACGAAGTAAAACATTTTCAAAACAAAGCACATACACAAGCAATTTTAAAAAGATAAGCAAGTACCTAAGAGCCCATGGAAAACCGTGGATAGAAAGGGTGCTAACACCTTCCCTTTCTATAATCTACGCCCCGTACTCAGAAACATCTCGAAATAGGTTTTTTCTGTTCTTTTTCCTTTTCCTTTATTGGATAAAATAAAAGTCGGTGGCAACTCTTGCTTACCACGACATTTGCAAACAAAAAATGCAAACCAGTATTAACAGTCAGTTCTGCCACCATATCACAGAACTAGCAACTCTGCTGGGGAAATATAAGTGAGGTATACCTTAAGATCTAGTTCATCATAATTTCTTTTCTTGATTGCTTTGATTGCTTTACTTTTAAGGGTTTTGTTTGGGAGTTACTATAGATCCTAACTCGGATCTGGGGATACCTTTTAGGTAAGTAGAAATAGATTGTGAGGGAACTGTACGGCGTAGACCGATACGGTTGAAGCAGTAGCTACGTTGATGTGGCACATTGGTTGGTACCGGTATCCCTTGTGGAGAAGCGAGGAGAATACGGGGCCGCTGCGTGGTGTCGTTAAGCATCAACTGACCTTAGAACCTTTAATCGACCAACTTGGCCATTAGAAAGTAGTGAGATAGCCGGCCTCGGTATAAAGCTGGGAACTAGTTGATACTCGATGCTACACTCATTGAGACCATACTCTCGAGATAGTTACGGCTGCAAGAAAAGATTGTGTGAGATGAAACCATGATCGATAGAGGATGGTCAGTGATATTGAGATCCTCTAGAACCCGGTTACTTTTTTTCTAGGACAGGTTGAAACCAACTTAACTTCAAGAGGGTATTACCTTTGACCTCATGCAAGCCTTAAACCTAAAGGCTTTGTGTGATTTGACTGTGTTTGCAATATCTGTGTTTTCTATACCTGTGGTTTACCATGACATCATGCATCATAACATGGCATTCATACTCCATTATACTAACCATTTCAAAGACCAAGGGAATTTATCTTTGTTCTGTTTTGCAGATTATGGCTTCCGTGCATAGAAATACCATCCGAGTCAACTTTGTGCAAATACCTGCCCAACTTAAGGAGCTAGCCTCAAGAATTTCTGAGACTTCTATGTTCATTAGAGACACTGTCAACTTCTCAGCCTGGTCACTTCAAATCTTGATGAGCAGATGATGAGTGTACTTTTCCGGTTCTTCGATCTTGTGCATCATTGCTTCGCCTTTCTAGATTACCAGTTGGTTCCCACCTTGGAAGAGTTCTCTCACCTATTAGGCATATCCATCCTTGAACGGGTACCCTTCACAGGTATGGAAGAAGTTTCTAGACCAGAAGACATTGCCTCAGCCCTGCATTTGAAACGAGCTGATGTAGTACCCAATTGGGAAACACGAAGCAGGGTCGAAGGTTTTCTAGCCAAATTTCTGATAGACCAGGCTCATCTATTCTAGGATAATTTGGATTTTCAGGCTTTTGAAGATGTCTTGGCTCTCCTTATCTATGGTTTGGTTCTCTTCCTGAATCTGGATTCCTTTGTAGATGTGAATGGTGTCAAGATTTTCCTTTCTCACAACCCTGTACCTACCTTGTTGGGAGATATCTTGCATGCCCTCTATACTCATACCGTAAGGAGAAGTGGGACTCTCATGTGCTACATGTCGTTGCTGTCGAGGTGGTTTATTTCTCATCTCCCCAAGTCTGTACTAAAGAATGAAGAAGGTTTGGGTTGGTCCTATAGAATAATGTCGCTTGCTCATACAGATATTCTTTGGTGTTCCCAGGCTATGGAAGACACTGCTGTTATTGAACATTGTGGGGGATACCCTAATGTCCCGTTGCTTGGAATTAGAGGAGGTATAACTTACAATCCTTGTCTCACTTTGAGACAATTTGGTCGTTCTCGGAGAGATGGTCCCCATGAGTTACTTCTTGAGGACATTGTATTTGACTACAAGGAGGACGTTAAGGAGTACCGTCGGAGGTTTATACGAGCTTCGGGCAGGGTGAATAGATCTGACCCTCAAGAGTTGGGACCAAAGACTTCTCTTCCTATGCAACCTTACCTCCAATGGGTCCGAGCTCGTGCCCCAAAACTTGGGATGCCCTATGAGGCCGTATTACTAGTGATTGTGGAGCCCACTAATGAAGAGGGCATTCCTTACACGGTTCTCTATCCTTACATGCCCACTGATCCTGGGGAGTTGCAGAGGTCTTGGATTCAGCTGAAGAATAAGCGGGACAGTTACCGGGAACAGTACCATGAGCAAGAAAGGAAGATTTTGAAGCTCACCAGGCAGCTCGAGGACGAAAGAGTGATCAATGACTACATCGGCACAAGGAGGAAGCGTCCATGGGTCTTTGGATTTTGCTCTTTTTTAGTTTTAAATTTTGTTTTATTTAATTCTTTGTAACGCCTTAAAAGGCATTGTTGAACCTTTCAAAGTTAATCTAACAAAGTTTGTTTACTTTTGGTCTACAAATTTAAATCTCCCAAAGTCTTTGAAATCATTACATGCGCATCTCATTATCATGCACATCATTACAGGTACCCTTACAGGTTTCTCATCTTCTTCGCTGTTTATTCTAGCATAAATGTCTTCCGATCAAGCCATCAAAGATCTTCAGGCACAAAACACCCAATTCCAACAGATGTTCATAAGTCTGGCTAAAGGACAAGAGGATCTGAAGACCCTTATTCTAAAAGAGAAGAAGAAAAAGAAGAAGGTCGGGATTCTGAACATGGGTAGAAGTTTCGGAGAAAGGTTGAGACAACCAACTGATCTGTCCTCCTCATCCAAGGACGGGGAGAACCAGGAGAGGGTAAAGGACCCTAGTCTAGTCGTTTCTGATAACGATACAGATTACGATGATGAGAAATATCCTTCTGTCGAGGGTAGGTATAAGCAGCTAGAAGACCGTCTAAGTGCTATGGAGATTCAGAAAATCCCTGGTTTGGACTTCGGAGAATTGGGACGGGTATCGGGAGTGGTCATCCCTCATAAGTTCAAAGCTCCGGTTTTTTCCAAGTACGATGGAGTATCCTGTCCAAAACTCCATCTCCGCTCGTATGTCTGAAAGATTCAACCCCACATTGCTGATAGAAATTTGTGGGTGCACTTCTTTCAAGATAGTCTGTCAGGGACTCAGCTTGAATGGTTTTATCAGTTGGAAGGAGCCAGTGTCCGAAACTGGGAAGACCTTGCTGCTGCTTTTTACAAGCAGTATCAGTATAACACCGACCTTGCTCCCACTCGTACTCAGCTCTAAGGTATGTCTATGGGTGCAGGTGAAGGTTTTAAGGACTATGCTCAAAAGTGGAGAGACTTGGCTGGAAGAGTCCAACCCCTTTGTCTGATAGGGAGTTGGTTGACATGTTTCTAGGGACGCTATCTGGTCCATTTTTCAATCACTTGATCGGCAGCTCGTCATCTGGGTTTATTGAGATGATTTTGACTGGAGAAAGAGTAGAAGCTGGCATTCGAAGTGATAAAATATAGAAGGATGCCTCTTCGAGTTCGGTAAAGAATCCTTTCACTGGTAAGAAGGAAGCTAGTGCAGTCTATGGCCCGAGGGGCCAAAGCAGATGTGAACATCGTCAAACGGTGAATGTTGTAGTGATACCAAGACCCGCGGTTGCTCCACAATGCAACAATCAACAAAGGGTGTAAAGACCACAACGACAGTTTACCCGCATCAATCTGACTTTGGCTGAAGTTCTACCTCATCTGCTGAAATCCAACTTGGCAACCTTGAAAGAGGCTCCCAAGAATCCAAACACTGCTTCTCCCAGATACAATCCCAACGTGCGGTGCGCCTACCATTCTGAGAGTCCGGGCCATGATACAAACGATTGTTGGGCTCTGAGAAACAAAGTGCAAGATTTGCTGGTGTTGTACCCCAAAATTTTCCCTCTCATTTTATCAAGATTTCCCCTCACAAGACTCTTTGGACTCAAGACCAAATTAGGGTTTTGCTCTACTCAAGACATCTCCTTGCACTGATGACCTAAATTAGGGTTTGAGTTTGCACAGGAATTTTGGACTTCTAATTCTCAATGTGACTTTCATACTTCATGTTGGACTTATAAGATTGCCCATGCCAAGTTTCAAGCTTTGAATCAAATTTTTGCCCAGTCAATTGGTCAGTTGACCTAGAAATCAGTTGTATTGGGGAAAAAGTCAACTATGGCCAATTTATAGTCAAACCTAATGATTTTTTATCCACATAAACATTATAGACTCATATGAACCATTTGATCAAGTTTGGACCACAACTCCTCAAGAAATTTGATCAGATCATCAAAAGGGTAAAATGGTCATTTTTAGGGTTTTGAATGTATAAGGGCAATTTCTGATTTTTCACCTAGCCAATGGCAAATTGGGTCCAAGTATGGATTCAAGGACTCAATGGCATAATCTTGACCTATTCACAAGGTTCAAAAGATCTCAATTGCATTGGATTGACAGATGAATTTTCCAGTCAACTGATCAAAAATTGACTGTACACTTAAAAGTCAAACTTTGACTTTTTGGTCAAAATCAAGTGTCAAGGGTCATTTTTCATCAAGATGCATCAAAACATGAAACTTGTTCATCAAGAAACCTAATTTTGCAAATTAGGGTTTATGATTGAAAAATTTCATAACTTAGAATTTTTCTAAGTTATGAAATTTTCTTATTTTTTCCCAACTTTGCCCAACATTTTCACCATGATGCAATTGGATTCAAACAAAACTTCCAACATGAAAGTTGTATTCATCCACAAAATCTACAACTTTGATCCACACAGTTTTCCCAAAAGAAGCTTGGATCTCAAGTTATGATTTTTGGAACAAGGGTCCATGAAACTTTTAACTTAGTGAAATTTTGCCCTAGTTTAGGTAGGATTTTGACCTATCTTCATGGCCATTTTTCACATAGTTCCACTTGGAATCTCAAAATGCATTTCAAAGATGGATTGTAGAGAATGCTACAAGCATTCCAAAATGTCAAAGAACTCTCCAAAATCATTTTTGGTTAGGGAGAATCGAAGGTTTGAATTTGGCAAAAACTCACTTTGATCCATGGCATGTTTCATGTTGACACAAATTGCAAACTCTATCCAGCCTCACTTGTACTTGCTCACGGGTCTCTAAACCCTTCCACACTCAAAAATTGAATGCAAACTCAATGGTCTAAGGCTTTATTCTGATCAATGGAAGTTTACACAAGGGTTTAATCCATTTTTAGCAAAAAGGCAACTATGTTATTTTCATAAAGCATAACTTTATGCATTTTTGTTTCTCTTGATCATTGAACCTTTCTTTCACAGCAAACAAAGTCCACAAAGATAGGGAAAAGCATACCAACTTTGTACAGGCCCTGAGCTAGATGGTACAAGCCTTTGCATAGTCACTTCTCATTCTTGCTTCAAAACCAAGAAACCTTGCAAAAACCACAGAACTTGAGTATGTGCTCTAACCAAGCTTGGTGACCATTCAAAACAACTTTTGCACATTTCCTTGAGCCAGAAACACGAGTCATCCAACCCTCAAGCCTACGAAAACACAAAAACACTTTCTTCTTGCAAAACAGGGCAGTTTCTGCACTTTGAGTTCCAAAACAAAAACTACTCGTGTGTTTTGCCCCAAACCTCTTCCAATACATTCCATATAACCCACCTAAGTTATCCCAACCATTAGCCATTGACTGTAACTCCATTTGCAAGCTTCGCCATTTCTGATTTCAGCTTGTGCAGGTTGACTTCTACAGGCTTATTCAAGCAAGCTCAAAGCAAACAAAGCATTGGGGAAGGTCAGAGGAAGTTCAGGCAAGCTCACAAACATCTCAGGCTTCACTGAAAACCTCCACATTGCCATACTCGTGTTCAACTGAATCAGGTATTTTCCAACTTTCTATCTCTCTATTTAGGAAGAATTAGGCTTAGGTTTGTGAATAAAAAATGTAGTACTCATTGCCCTTAAGTTGTACATATGCATAGATTTCATTTAAGTTAACTGTGTTGAGAGAATTTGATTGATGAACATTCTGAAAAAGTTAAGTTAGAAATTAGGGCCAGATAAATTCTCTCTGGTCTTTGAGAGTTAGATTAAGTTCTTTATATGGTTGGAATCGTGTGATTATGCGCTACAACTTTCATGTTACAAGTTTTTGTTTTTAAGCACTGAAACAGGAGATACGCAGTTGAACTCAGAACGCGTGTTTTTGTGTTTGAACGAAGGTTGAAGATGAAGTAGTAGGGCTGGGCCTGCCTTTTCCCTGCTTTTTGCACCCCTGACTTGCTGATTGCACACCCTTGGCCCATTGTTTTATATTTTTATATTTTTCTATTTCTTTTTCATTTCTGACTTTATTTTATTTTTTCTAAACTTAAAAAATCACCAAAAACATTTTCATAAATTTTCACATTTTATTTAGTATTTATTTATTATTTTTTTTCTAACATAAAAATAATCATTAAATAACATACTTTTATTTTCTTTAATAAAAAAACTTGAAAATAATACATAAAAATATTATATTGTTATTTTTATTATTTACATACTTAAATAATATTTTTTACTAATATATTTTTATTTTTTTGTACATATTTTATTATTTTATTTTTTATTGTACATAAATGATATAATTAATATATATATATATATATATATATATATATATATATATATATATATATATATATATATATATATATATATATATATATATATATATATATATATATATATATATATATATATATATATATATATATATATATATATATATATATATATATATATATATATATATATATATATATACTTTTCTTTAAAAAATAGGGTTTTTACCCTTAACAAAAATAACCTTTTATTTTCTTTTTTTGTATATTAAATATTATATTTTTACATACATAAAAATAATACAAAAACATTTTTTGCATATTTATAATATATTGCATATTTATTTGATTGTCCATTTAAATACTTGCCTATTTATTTATTTGCACAATCTATTCAATTTGGATGTAATAGTTAATCTTAGGGTTTTATTTTCTTGCAAATACTCCCCATTCAAAATTGTATCCCCCCTCCCCATATCAATGTTGTAATAGTCGTAGATTTATTTTACGCATTTATAGCTTTCAAATATGCCATGATAGAGATTAGGGTTTGTATGCAATATCCAAAATCAAAACAAATAGCTAGACCTAAAACAAGACAAAAAAATGCATGAAAATGACAACACAACGCACACATGCACCCCTAGGGTTTCATCCACTTGTTGCCTTTTAAAATGGCCATGGTATGCATGTTGAGTATCTTGGCAAAACAAAAACAAAACAAAAGATCATAGTCCCTCGATGAAGCTATCTTGGTTGCCTATACAAAATGATCTAGTCCCTCAAAAACTTGCTAAAGATACTTAGCACTATTACTATCATGGTCAATTTGATGACCCGCGCCTGTCCCGTTTAACATCCAAATACAAGGTTGTTTACCAAATGCAATGGTAAAACAACACTGTCAAAAGGGTTAAAAATGTGCAGGAAAGACTCTTGAGTAGATAGGGTAGACAACTCTTAGTTACTTGATCAAAACTTGCAAAAACATCCTTGCTATTTTCAAACACACCTCACAACACAATTTCAAAACATTTCCAAAAACAAACATTCAAACATTGAAACATCTTTTCAAAAGACAATACACCTTTGTATACATTCAAATAAGAATCATTACAAAGGTTGCCACAACGATGGCCTCTTTTCAAAACATTTTCAAAACCACACACAAAGCACCATTTCAAACAATTGAAAAGCAAAAGCAAGTGATCTAAACATGTAACTAAGAGCCCAAGGATAACCATGGATGAAAAGGGTGCTTGCACCTTCCCTTTTCATAATCTACCCCCCGAACCCAAGAAAACATATCAAAGGTCTTTCCTGTGCTTTTTGATCTTTCCTTTGGATAAAATAAAAAATCAGTGGCGACTCTTGCTAAACCGAAACATTTGCGAACACAAACGCAAAACCTCAAGTCAGTTCTCCCACCGTATCAGAGAACTGGAGACTCTGTTGGGGACCAGTATAAAAGTGGGGTTACCTTAGGGTTTAGATCACCTTTACATGCTTACCTTGTTTGCTTTGATTGCTTTACACTTGGTTCTATTGTTTGGGTTTGAAATCCTCTATCCGGATTTGGGAAACATTCATAGGTAAATAACAATCCATTGTGGAAACTGTGCGGGGTATACCGACATGGTTGAAGCAATAGCTATATTAGTGCGACATATTTGTGGGTACCAGTAGCCTTTGAGTCAATCAAAGAGAATACGGGGCCGCTGAGTGATGTCATGAAACACTAATGGACTTTTAGAACCTTTACTTGACCATCTTGGCCTTATTAGGGGTAGTGAGATGACCGGCTTTGGTGCAGTCCGAAGTTGGTAGATACTCGATACTACACTCATTGAGGGTTATTTTCTTGGAGTATTTCGGTCGCCAGTTAAGTGGCTAAACTGAAACAATGAACACAGAAGATAATCCAGTGATATTGAGATCCTTAGAACCCGGTTACTATTTATAGGACAGGTTGAGCCAACTAAACTTCAAGAGGGTACTTACCTATGAAACCCCATGCAAGCCTGAAACTAGGACCTTGTGTGATTTGTTTGTACATATACTTGTGCATACATCATGAACATCATGAAGCATCATATGCATCCACTGACCATTTTAAGGGTTTGGATCTTCATCTTTGTTCCTGTTTTGTAGGTTATGGAATCACTTCACAGAAAAACCATTCAGGTCAACCTTGTGAGAATCCCTCTTCAACTCAAGGAGCTTACTTCTAAGATTCCAGAGAATTCTCCCTTCACTGAAAGACATGGCAGGCTTCTCAAATTGGTCAACTCCAACATTGAAGAAGACATGGTGAAAGTTCTCTTCCAGTTCTTTGACCCCCTACACCACTGCTTCACATTTCCTGATTACCAACTAGTACCTACTTTGGAGGAATTTTCTAAACTCTTGAGGATTCCTATTCTCCATCAACTACCCTACAATGGTACGGAAAGAGAGCCAAAGCCTGAAGATGTTGCTCAAGCCTTACACTTGCAACCATCTGATATCAAAGGTCATTGGGAAACCATAAGTGGTGTCAAGGGTTTATTGGCAAAGTTTATGTTTTAGAAGGCACAAGACTGCTGGAATTCTCTAGATCTGCAAGCTTTTGAAGAGATTGTAGCACTTCTCATCTATGGATTGGTCTTGTTCCCAAACCCTGATCAGCTTATAGATGTGAATACTGACAAGATTTTCATATCTCGGAATCCTGTGCCTACATTGCTTGGGGACATCCTACACTCATTTCACACACGAACAATGAGGAAAAGAGGTGTTCTCATGTGTTGTACTCCTCTTCTAGCAAGGTGGTTTATTTCTCACCTTCCCCAATCAGTCTTGAAGAATGAGCAAGGCTTGAGGTTGTCACAACGGTTGATGACTCTTACGCATTCTGATGTTCATTGGTGTTCTCGGTCCAGAGAAAATGTCATCATCATTGATCATTGTGGGGAATTCCCTAATGTCCCATTACTTGGCATTAGGGGAGGCATTACCTACAACCCCTGCTTGGCTCTGAGACAATTTGGGTATGCCCGAAGGGATGGCCCTCATGACATGCTGATTCCAGGCTTGGTTTTTAACTTCGACAACGACGCTCAAGAACTTCGACAAAGGTTTATCCGAGCTTGGAGGATGCCCAACAAGGTAGACAGTAAGACACTGGGACACAAGAATTACATCCCCCTTGAGCCTTACCTCAAGTGAGTACGAACCCGCGCCCAGAGTCTTATGATGCCTTACCCCTACATTTTGCCTATGATCAAAGAGCCTGTTATGGAAGGAGAGGTTCCATACACCCTCCTACATCCTGACATTCCAACATCATTGGAAGATTTGCAAAAGAGTTGGCTACAGCTCAAGGAAGAACGTAACACTTTTGAAGCCAGCTTCTACGCCAGTGAGAAGAAGGTTTTGGAACTTACTCGTCGACTCCATGAAGAGAAGACTCTCAACACCTACATAGAACCGAAGAGGATGCACAACGTCTTTTTATCTTAGAATTTTGTATTATTTTGCCCATGGGGCATTTATGTACTAACAATTCCATCTTATTAATATGACGTGCGTTCTTTTTTGTTTGCAACAAATTTGAATTTCTGAATCCTTGAATGCATTACATGAATACATATCATTCATCATATTCATAAGCAGGTCTTTACACCAGATTTCTTTATCTCTCTACTGTTTATAGCAGCAAGATGGATATAGAGCAGACGGTCTAAGATCTACAAGTGCAGAATTCACAGTTCCAACAACTACTCATGACCTTGGCAAAGGGTCAGGAGGATCTTAAAGCACTGCTGGAAAAGGAAAAGGAAAAAGAAAAGGAGAAAAAGAAAAAGAAAAGAGTGGGTGTGGCAAAGGAAAGGGAGCTGCAATGCCCTTCGAGTATGAGGAAGAAGAAGAAGAAGAAGAAGAGGATGAAGATTACTCTGAGCAGCGGTACCCTCCTGCAGACGACAAGTACAAGAATCTAGAAGAACGTCTGGCTGCCATGGAGGTACAAAGAGTGCCTGGGCTGGATTTCAAGGAGCTAGGGTTGGTTGCTGGGATTGTGATTCCCCCTAAATTCAAGGTGCCTACATTTGCTAAATATGATGGTTTGTCTTGTCTGAAGATGCACCTACGGTCTTACGTCAGAAAGATCCAACCTCATTCTTCTGATAAGGATATGTGGGTCCACTTTTTTCAAGATAGTTTATTGGTTACACAATTGGATTGGTTTTACCAGCTTGAAAGATCTGATGTGCATAATTGGGAGGATTTGGCTGCTGCCTTCTACACACAATATCAATATAATGCGGACTTAGCACCTACACGTACTCAATTACAGTGTATGGGTGTGGTCTTTAATGAGGGCTTTAAGGAGTATGCCCAAAAATGGAAGGACTTGGCTGGAAGGGTGCAGCCACCATTGTCTGAGAGAGAGATTGTGGATATGTTTTTGGGGACCCTGTCAGATCCATTCTTTAATCACTTGATCAGGAGTTCGTCTGCGGGGTTCACTGAGTTAATTCTGATAGGTGAAAAGGTTGAAGCTGGAATCAAGAGCGGTAAAATTCCAAAGGATGCATCTGCTTTCGCTGCTATCAAGAAGACCTTTCCAGCCAAGAAAGAAGTCTCAGTTGTTTACTCCCAGAGAAGTCAAAGAAGAGTTGAGTGCTGGCCAGTAGTGGGGGCTGTAATGATTCAGAATTCTTCAGTGGATCAACCTCGAAACAGTCAACCCAGAACCAACCAAGCAAGGGTGGAAAGGCCTGCACGGCAATTCACCCGGATCAATATGACACCTGCTCAGGTTCTCCCTCATCTATTGAAGTTAAACCTTACAAGCTTGAAAGAGGCGCCAAAGAATCTGAATACCTCCTTTTCTCCCTACTACCATTCAAATGCAAAGTGTGCCTATCATTCAGATAGCGTGGGGCACAACACCAACAACTGTTGGGCCCTCAAAAATAAGATCCAAGATTTAATAGATGCCAAGGAGGTGGAATTTGACGCCCCTGAAAAACCTAATGTGATCTCTTCCCCAATGCCAAAACATGGTCACAATGTCCATGCTGTTGTAGAAGATCTTTATGTTGCTACTGTTGATGACTTAATGACTCCATTGTCAATGATCAAGATGAATCTGTTGAAAGTCAGCATTTTCCCAGGCTGTGAAAAAGATTGTTACCTTTGTTCGTCCCTACAATCTGACTGTCTGTTATTGAAGTTAGGCATCCAACGCCTAATGGATAATCAAGAAATCCTCTTTGAGAAAACTCCTGTAACTCATGTTACTCCAATTCCTATCAAATATGTTGCTATAATCACCATTTCCGACAATCTTTCCAAGGTCTCCAAAAGACCTGTTAAGATTACACCTGATCCGAAAATTGTACCTTTGAAGATAACTATGCCGGGGCCTATCCCATACAAGTCCAACAAGAAAATACCGTGGAATTATGGAGGAGAGATCTTCTACCACGGTGTTAAGCAGATTGAATCAGTTGAAGAAAGTGCCAATGAAGAGACTCTTGAAATAGGAAATATTGCAGGGACAAGTAAGATCACCCGCAGCGGAAGAATTTTCTCTCTAGAGATTGCTCCCCCAAGGGCAGTCTTCAGACCCTCAAATGCTCCTAAGGTTACTCTTGTTCCAGTCAACATCTCTGTGCGAACTCCAGTGATTGAAGAAATTGTTACTCCCGTGGTTGAACCCTCTACTGTTGCTGCTGATAAAGGTAAGGGGATCCAAGAAGCGCCCGTCAGGACGAGGGCTCAGCCTTTGGTCATCCCCAAGACCACTCAAAAGGAAATGGAGGAGATTTTAAAGATAATTAAGAAAAGCGACTATGATGTCGTAGAACAACTGGGGAAAACCCCTTCAAAAATCTCTATGCTAGCCTTGTTACTCTATTTCGAAGCTCATGCCAAAGCTTTGATCAAGTTCTTAAAGACGGCCCATGTGCCTCAGGAAACCTCCGCGGACCAGTTCCAGGAGTGTGTAGCCAGTTTAACAGCCGACAACGGTTTTGGCTTCTCCGATGCCGATTTAACATCTAAGGGGAGAAAGCATAATGAGGCGCTGCATGTCTCGGTGGAATGCAGAGGGACTACTCTTGCTCACGTTCTGGTTGATGTTGGGTCGTCTTTAAATGTCTTGCCTAAGAAAGCATTGGATAGACTAATTGCGAAGGTCTAATTTTGAAGACCAGCAACATCATTGTAAGAGCTTTTGACGGTTCTAAGCGGATGGTCCACGGGGAGGTGGATATCCCGATTAAGGTAGGTACGGAAACTTTCAACTCCACATTTTATGTCATGGACATCTGTCCCTCCTACTCTTGCTTGTTGGGAAGGCCCTGGATTCATCATGCGGGAGCCGTTACGTCTACTCTGCATCAGAAGCTTAAGTACCCTGTCCAGGGGAAGATTGTGACAGTTCGTGGCGAGGAGGAGTATATGATAAGCCATCTGAATTCATTCCGCTATGTTGAATTAGATGGTGAATTCATCGAGACCCCCTTTCAGCACTTTGAAGAGGTTTCTCCTAAATTTGTGGTAGCCAAGACAATGACTTTTGTGCCCATCATTACCAAACATGTGTCCCGGATGTCATCCCTTAAAGATGTGAAGGTTGTGATTGAGGAAGGAGGAAGCACAACATGGGGTCAGCTGCCAGATTTTCCTTACAAGACAGATAAGTTCGGCTTGGGTTTCACTGCTGCTAGTCAGAAGGCTGTGCGTCGCTCCCGGGCTGGAGGGCCACCGGTGAAGATCACCCATCATGGAGTTCATGCTTTAGAGGAGGATGAAGAGGAGAGCAATTTTGAAGACTAGATCTTTCCAACTATTGAAGGAGGGTTAAATAACTGGGAGTCGAAAGACTTTGTTCCCATTACTTTCATCAATCATTAATTTATCTTTCGAACATTTCCTGTTGGTCTGTAATAATTTTTAAACAATTCGTACACTTGTTGCCTTATGCCTTACCCGAGGCATATAGGTCCATTTGTAAGGGCTTGATTTTTCATCTTCATATGCCATTTTAATGAATCATGGATGTTTTCATATATAAACTTTTGTGTTCATTGTCTTTCTTTTTACATTTTATTTTTTCAAAGGTGGCTATCCCTTACACACACCCACACTCACAAAATGCAGGTACCCGTCCACTCCGGATTCCATGGGTAACAATTCTGCTATGACCTTCAGTGACTCTGAAGATCTGGTCAATCATGCCGAATACGAAGGTGATGAAGATTGTGAAGTGCCTGGAGAGTTGGCTAGACTGCTGCAACAGGAAGAAAGGGCTATTCTACCTCACGAGGAGTTGTTAGAGACTATCAACTTGGGAACAGAGGAATACAAAAAAGAAGTTAAAGTGGGTGCCAACCTAGAGCCAAATGTCAAGGAGCGCTTAGTTCAAATGTTGAATGAATATGTTGAGATCTTCGCCTGGTCCTACGAAGACATATTGGGACTGGATATAGATATTATGGTTCACCGTCTCCCTACAAGAGAAGACTGCCCACCAATTAAACAGAAAGTCCGTCGAATGAGGCCCGACATGTCCGAAAAGATCAAAGCTGAAGTGATGAAGCAGTTCAATGCTGGATTTCTTGTTGTTACTTCCTATCCATAATGGGTTGCTAACATTGTGCCCGTGCCTAAGAAGGACAGCAAAGTGAGGATGTGCATGGATTATAGAGACTTAAATAGGGCTAGCCCTAAAGATAACTTTCCACTACCGCACATTGACATCTTGGTTGACAACACAGCTCAACACAAGGTATTTTCTTTCATGGATGGATTTTCAGGGTACAACCAGATCAAAATGGCCCCCAAAGACATGAAGAAGACTACTTTTGTTACGCAGTGGGGTACCTTTTACTATAAAGTGATGCCGTTCGGACTGAAGAATTCTGGGGCAACCTATCAACGCGCCATGGTGGCTTTGTTTCATGATATGATACATCATGAGATAGAGGTTTACGTAGACGACATGATAGCCTATTCACAGACAGAAGAAGAACACCTCGACCATCTGCAAAAGCTGTTTGTCAAGTTGAAAGAGTACAAGCTCAGACTAAACGCTAACAAGTGCACTTTCGGAGTCAGGTCCGGTAAACTTTTGGGATTCATCGTCAGTAACAAAGGCATCGAGGTTGATCCTGCCAAAGTCAAAGCTATACAAGAAATGCCCGCCCCTCGCACTGAGAAGGAGGTCAGAGGTTTCTTGGGACGCCTAAACTACATTGCAAGGTTCATTTCTCACCTAACATCTACCTGTGAGCCAATCTTTAAGTTGTTGAAGAAAGACTAGGTGGTTAATTGGAATGATGACTGTCAAGTTGCTTTCGATAAAATCAAGGAGTATTTGTTGGGACCTCCTATCTTGATGCCACCCTTCGAAGGAAGGCCGTTAATCATGTATCTGATTGTCCTAGAGAATTCAATGGGGTGCGTATTGGGCCAACATGACGAGTCTGGCCGAAAAGAGCATGCCATTTATTACCTTAGCAAAAAGTTTACCAACTGTGAGACTCGCTACTCACTGCTCGAGAAAACTTGTTGCGCTTTGGTATGGGCTACTCGCCGGCTAAGGCAGTATATGTTGACACATACCACTTTACTGATCTTTAAGATGGATCTGATCAAGTACATCTTCGAGAAGCCTGCTCTATCTAGAAGAATCGCTAGATGGCAGATGATCCTCACTGAATATGATATACAGTACACAACCCAAAAAGCTATAAAGGGGAGTGTGCTAGCCGATCATCTGGACCATCAAGCTGTCGAAGATTACCAATCCATGAGGTTCGACTTTCCTAACGAAGATATCATGACTTTGAGCAACATTGAAGAGAACAGACCGTATGACGGACCTGAACAAGGATCCCGATGGACTATGTACTTTGATGGTGCCTCCAACACACTTGGGAACGGTATCGGTGTTGTGCTCATCTCTCCACAAGTTTGCCATACACCTTTCACTTCCAGACTCTGCTTCAGCTGCACCAACAACATGGCCGAGTATGAAGCTTGTATCTTTGGTCTCAAGGCCACTGTCGACTTGGGAATCAAATCATTGATTGTATTTGGGGACTCAGCTTTAGTTATCAGTCAAATCAAAGGAGAGTGGGATACTAAACACCCTAACCTCATCCCTTACAAAGAACATGTTCTGACATTGTTACCACATTTCGAGCTGATTACCTTCGAGAACTTCCCGCTAGAAGAGAATCAGCTAGTAGATGCACTAGCTACAATGTCATCCATGTTTAAACTTAACTGGGATAATGAGGCTCCTCAAATCACCATTGAGCGAATGGACGAACCTGCACATTGTCACGAGATTAATACCGAAGAAGTAGTGGACCGACCTTGGTTTCATGACGTCAAAAGGTATCTCGAAGCACAATAATACCCTGAAGGAGCTTTAGTCAACGACAAAAAGTTCTTAAGGAGGTTCACGGCCAAATCTATGCTGACAAGGTACACATACCTCCAGTTCCTCTCAATGTCTTAACAGCTCCTTGGCCATTCGCGATGTGGGGAATCGACATGATTGGAGAGGTCAAGCCTACAACATCCAATGGACACCGCTTCATCTTGGTGGCCATTGACTACTTTACCAAGTGGGTCGAAGCAGCTTCCTTTTCCTCCTTTACAAAGAATGTTATTGCCCGGTTCATCAAGTAGAACCTCATTTGCCGGTATGGTATCCCTGACAGTATCATCACTGACAACGGTACAAATTTGAACAATATTATGATCACCGCTCTGTGCGAGCAGTTCAAGATTCAACATCACAATTCATCTCCCTATCGGCCTAAGATGAATGGTGTTGTCGAAGCTGCGAACAAAAATATCAAGAAGATCATTTAGAAGATGACAGTCACCTACAAGGACTGGCATGAGATGTTATCGTTTGCTCTGCACGGGTACCGTACCATGGCATGAACATCAACTAAGGCAACACTCTATTCTTTGGTATACGGCATGGAAGTTGTTTTACCTATCGAGGTTCAGATTCCCTCCTTGAGAATCATGAAAGATGCTGGTTTGAGTGAAGACGATTGGATTCAAACCTGACTTGATCAACTTAACTTGATTGACGAGAAGTGACTTACTGCTGTTTGCCATGGTCAGGCGTATCAAAAACGAATGATCAAAGCTTTTAACAAGAAAGTCAGAAGACAAGTATATCAAGTCGGGGATCTTGTAATCAGGCGGATCATCTTGCCGCAAAGTGATCCTAGGGGCAAGTGGACTACTACTTACGAAGGACCATTTGTGACCAAAAACATCTTTTCTGGTGGGGCAATGATCCTGACCACCATGGACGGTGATGACCTGCCGCACCCTGCGAACACAGGCATAGTCAAAAGATACTACGCATAAAACGACCCGGCAAGTTGAAAACCCGAAAGGGCGACTTGGGCAAAAATGGGCATCCCGGTGAATCAAAAACCCGAAAGGGCGGTTCAGGAAAAAATTAGGGATAAACAAAAAAAAATTGTACACCCGGCAAGTTGAAAACTCGAAAGGGCGACTTGGGCAAAAAAGGGTTTCCCGGTGGATCGAAAACCCGAAAGGGCAGTCCAGGAAAAAGTTAGGGAATTAAAGCGTATGACTATGTCTCGTCAGATCACTTAAAGGACAATCTCTTCACTGACAAGCCCCAGGTTTCTGATCAATTCATTTATCGTCGAACGAAGCCACGAATGGACAAGATATCCAGAGTTACGAAGGCTATAGCAGAATGGGAACCCCATGGAATTTTTACACATAGCCATCTTTCTTTGTATAAATTTTTCTCAATTTTTACGACAACATTCTCTTACTAGGATGTTTGTCTCCTTTGTACAAGATACTTACACAAAGTTAATACAAAGATACTTCAAAGTGCAGAAAAATATTTGCCTTTTATTTTTCTTTACACTTGTGTTTTATTTGAAAACGTCCAATGGTTTATTAAATGAGCATATGCATTTGAATATAATCACTGTTTACAAGTAAACGAAAATGGGAAAGAATAATTACTGATAGGTTGGAAGTATAGGAAAATGTCTTTAGGCTATTCCAAGTAAAATCCCCTGCAGTACATCATCGAGGTCCCCAATGGAGCCAAAACCTTGAAATACATGTCCCCCGCGGAGTTAAATTTCAAAATCCCCACCAGAACTAAGTTTCCAAAACTCCCAATCCCCAGCGGAGCCAGAAAACTTTGAGTTGCAGACCCTCAGCAAAGATGAAACTTTCTTCCCCAACGAAGTCCAAAACTTCAACCCTTAAACCCCGGTGTAAGATCATTTGGTCTCCTCCAATTCCCCTGCAAGTTATCTTAGAAACCAGACAACAACTTCGGATAATTCCTTAGAAGATTGGCATACAACCCAAGCTCTTGAAAACTCTTCAACAGAATAAACATTCTCCCCACAGAGTTATTTCTCAGCAGATTGAATATTCTCAATCCCCAGCCACAGCCATCACGTTTCTCGGGGCTCCCCAAACAAGTTTCTGAAGCAGCACTCGGCATTATTCTTACAACGGAATGTCTGTCATGTTCCAACTTCAAAGGACTTGAAAGATCCTAATGTCCCCAGGAAAGTCGTAAAGGATTCTCACATTCCCACAGTAGTTGACAAAGTTCTTGTTAATCCCCACAAGTTGCCAAAGATTTTCTATCCCCAACAGTGGTCTAAGGATTTCTCATTCTCAGCAATCAAAGGTTGTGGAATTCCCGGCATCGGTCCAGGATTTATTTTCCCCGGCAGCAGTCAAAGATTTCATTATCTCTAGCTATCATGGATTTATTTTCCTCAACAAGACAGCTAATCAGCTTACATGCGCATACATTACATTCATATATCATAAACATTGATAGAACACATTTTATTGCATCATACATGTCATGCAACATAACTTTGTGTTTCAGCTAACATTTTACCCTTTTTAGGATAAGATTAAAAGCTATCTTTAACAATTATGCAAATATTTCAGATACAATACGGATACACTCCAAGACATGGAAGTCATTCTGCTACTCATTCGGATCTCTTATTCAGATACAATATGGATACCCCCCAGACGCGGATGTCATTCTATTACTCATTCAGAATTTTTTAAGTTAAGATACAGTATGGATACACCCCAGACACAGAGGTCATTCTACTATTCATTCAGACTTCAGCAATCATATACAGACTAGATATGTTCCAGACACAGAAGCCATTCGATTTCTCATTCAGATTCAACTATCAACTTCAGGTTCAGATGAACTCCAGACACGGAAGCCATTCTATCACTTGTCCAGATCCCAGTTACAGTACGGATACATTCCGGACACGGAAGTCATTCTGCTACTCATACAGGTCTCAACTTCAGATACAGTCCAGATACGCACCAGACACGGTTGCCATTCTGTCACTCATTCGGAATTTATCCCCAGCCCAGAGATGCTCCATACACGGATGCTATTCTGTCGCCCATTCAGAATTTAGATACAATACAGATACACTCCAAACACGACAGTCATTCTGATATTCATTCAAAAATCGAATACAGTTACGGCTC
This sequence comes from Vicia faba, assembly GCA_948472305.1. NCBI lineage: Eukaryota > Viridiplantae > Streptophyta > Magnoliopsida > Fabales > Fabaceae > Vicia > Vicia faba. The sequence continues at coordinate 61,976,192 of OX451739.1, read as the reverse complement.
GGATACGCTCCAGACACGGACGGTATTCCTTTGCTCATACGAATCCAATCTCCAGATACAACTCAGATATGTTCCAGATACGGATACCATTCTGATGTTCATTCTCCTGATTTTCAATAAACACTCTTTGATGGAATCTTTAATCCCATCCCCGACAAGATTATATCACCTCTCCAAATGGCATCTTTAAGCCCATTCCCTCATTTACATTTTGACGAGTGCAAATTTACGGGCACTCTAGTGTCCAATCCTCTTTTACCTTCGAGTCACGAAAGGCAAACTCGCCAATCTAACTCTTCAGGTTCAAGAAGATTGAACAGGGGCAGCTGTTGTACCCCAAAATTTTCCCTCTCATTTTATCAAGATTTCCCCTCACAAGACTCTTTGGACTCAAGACCAAATTAGGGTTTTGCTCTGCTCAAGACATCTCCTTGCACTGATGACCTAAATTATGATTTGAGTTTGCACAGGAATTTTGGACTTCTAATGCTCAATGTGACTTTCATACTTCATGTTGGACTTATAATATTTCCCATGCCAAGTTTCAAGCTTTGAATCAAATTTTTGCCCTGTCAATTGGACAGTTGACCTAGAAATCAGCTGTATTGGGGAAAAAGTCAACTATGGCCAATTTACAGTCAAACCTCATGATTTTTGATCCACATCAACATTATAGACTCATATGAACAATTTGATCATGTTTGGACCACAACTCCTCAAGAAATTTGATCAGATCATCAAAAGGGTAAAATGGTCATTTTTAGGGTTTTGAATGTATAAGGGCAATTTCTGATTTTTCACCTACCCAATGGCAAATTGGGTCCAAGTATGGATTCAAGGACTCAATGGCATCATCTTGACCTATTCACAAGGTTCAAAAGATCTCAATTGCATTGGATTGACAGATGAATTTTCCAGTCAACTGATCAAAAATTGACTAAACACTGAAAAGTCAAACTTTGACTTTTTGGTCAAAATCAAGTGCCAAGGGTCATTTTTCATCAAGGTGCGTCAAAACATGAAAATTGTTCATCAAGAAACCTAATTTTGCAAATTAGGGTTTATGATTGAAAAATTTCATAACTTAGAATTTTTCTAAGTTATGAAATTTTCTTATTTTTTCCCAACATTGCCCAACATTTTCACTATGATTAAATTGGATTCAAACAAAACTTCCAACATGAAAGTTGTATTCCTCCACAAAATCTACAACTTTGATTCACACAGTTTTCCCAAAAGAAGCTTGGATCTCAAGTTATGATTTTTGGAACAAGGGTCCATGAAACTTTTAACTTAGTGAAATTTTGCCCTAGTTTAGGCAGGATTTTGACCTATCTTCATGGCCATTTTTCACATAGTTCCACTTGTAATCTCAAAATGCATTTCAAATATGTATTGTAGAGCATGTTGCAAGCTTTCCAAAATGTCCAAGAACCCTCCAAAATCATTTATGGTTAGGGAGAATCAAAGGATTGAATTTGTCAAAAACTCACTTTGATCCATGGCATGTTTCATGTTGACACAAATTGCAAACTCTATCCAGCCTCACTTGTACTTGCTCAAGGGTCTCCAAACCCTTCCACACTCAAAAATTGAATGCAAACTCAATGGTCTAAGGCTTTATTCTGATCAATGGAAGTTTACACAAGGGTTTAATCCACTTTTGGCAAAAAGGCAACTATGTTATTTTCATAAAGCACAACTTTATGCATTTTTGTTTCTCTTGAGCATTGGACCTTTCTTTCACAGCAAACAAAGTCCACAAAGATAGGGAAAATCATACCAACTTTTTACAGGCCCTGAGCTAGATGGTACAAGCCTTTGCATAGTCACTTCTCATTCTTGCTTCAAAACCAAGAAACCTTGCAAAAACCACAGAACTTGAGTATATGCTATAACCAAGCTTGGTGACCATTCAAAACAACTTTTGCACATTTCCTTGAGCCAGAAACACGCGTCATCCAACCCTCAAGCCTTCCAAAACACAAAACACCTTCTTCTTGCAAAACAGGGCAGTTTCTGCACTTTGAGTTCCAAAACAAAAACTACTCGTGTGTTTTGCCTCAAACCTCTTCCAATACATTCCATATAACCCACCTAAGTTATCCCAACCATTGGCCATTGAATGTAACTCCATTTGCAAGCTTCGCCATTTCTGATTTCAGCTTGTGTAGGTTGACTTCTACAGGCTTATTCAAGCAAGCTCAAAGCAAACAAAGCATTGGGGAAGGTCAGAGGAAGTTCAGGCAAGCTCACAAACATCTCAGGCCTCACTGAAAACCTCCATATTGCTATACTCGTGTTCAACTGAAGCAGGTATTTTCCAACTTTCTATCTCTCTATTTAGGAATCATTAGGCTTAGGTTTGTGAATAAAAAATGTAGTACTCATTGCCCTTAAGTTGTACATATGCATAGATTTCATTTAAGTTAACTGTGTTGAGAGAATTTGATTGATGAACATTCTGAAAAAGTTAGGTTAGAAATTAGGGCCAGAGAAATTCTCTCTGGTCTTTGAGAGTTAGATTAAGTTCTTTATATGGTTGGAATCATGTGATTATGCTCTACAACTTTCATGTTACAAGTTTTTGTTTTTAAGCATTGAAACAGGAGATACGCAGTTGAACTCAGAACGCGCGTTTTTGTATTTGAACGAAGGTTGAAGATGAAGTAGTTGGGCTGGGGCTGCCTTTTCCCTGCTTTTTGCACCCCTGACTTGCTGATTGCACACCCTTGGCCCATTGTTTTATATTTTTTTATTTTTTTATTTCTTTTTCATTTCTGACTTTATTTTATTTTTTCTAAACTTAAAAAATCACCAAAAACATTTTCATGAATTTTCACATTTTATTTTGTATTTTTTATTATTTTTTCTATCATAAAAATAATTATTAAATAACATACTTTTATTTTCTTTAATAAAAAAACTTGAAAATAATACATAAAAATATTATATTTTTATTTTTATTATTTACATACTTAAATAATATTTTTTACTAATATATTTTTATTTTTTTGATATTTGTACTTTTTTTTTATTGTACATAAATTATATAATTAATATATATATATATATATATATATATATATATATATATATATATATATATATATATATATATATATATATATATATATATATATATATATATATATATATATATATATATATATATATATATATATATATATATATATATATATATATATATATATATATATATATATATATATATATATATATATATATATATATATATATATATATATATATATATATATATATATATATATATATATATATATATATATATATATATATATATATATATATATATATATATATATATATATATATATATATATATATATATATATATATATATATATATATATATATATATATATATATATATATATATATATATATATAAATTTTTTATTGTACATAAATTATATAGTTTATATATATATATATATATATATATATATATATATATATATATATATATATACTTTTCTTTAAAAAATAGGGTTTTTACCCTTAACAAAAATAACCGTTTATTTTCTTTTTTTGTATATTAAATATTATATTTTTACATACATAAAAATAATACAAAAACATTTTTTGCATATTTATAATATATTGCATATTTATTTGATTGTCTATTAAATACTTGCCTATTTATTTATTTGCACAATCTATTCAATTGGATGTAATAGTTAATCTTAGGGTTTTATTTTCTTGCAAATACTCCCCATTCAAAATTGTATCCCCCCTCCCCATATCAATGTTGTAATAGTCGTAGATTTATTTTACGCATTTATAGCTTTCAAATATGCCATGATAGAGATTAGGGTTTGTATGCAATATCCAAAATCAAAAACAAATAGCTAGACCTAAAACAAGACAAAAAATGCATGAAAATGACAACACAACGCACACCATGCACCCCTAGGGTTTCATCCACTTGTTTCCTTTTAAAATGGCCATGGTATGCATGTTGAGTATCTTGGCAAAACAAAAACAAAACAAAAGATCATAGTCCCCCGATGACGCTATCTTGGTTTCCTATACAAAATGATCTAGTCCCTCAAAAAATTGCTAAAGATACTTAGCACTATTGCTATCATGGTCAATACGATGACCCGCGCCTGTCCCGTTTAACATCCAAATACAAGGTTGTTTACCAAATGCAATGGTAAATCAACACTATCAAAAGGGTTAAAAATGTGTAGGAAAGACTCTTGAGTAGATAGGGTAGACAACTCTTAGTTACTTGATCAAAACTTGCAAAAACATCCTTGCTATTTTCAAACACACCTCACAACACAATTTCAAAACATTTCCCAAAACAAACATTCAATCATTGAAACATCTTTTCAAAGACAATACACCTTTGTATACATTCAAATAAGAATCATTACAAAGGTTGCCACAACGATGGCCTCTTTTCAAAACATTTTAAAAACCACACACAAAGCACCATTTCAAACAATTGAAAAGCAAAAGCAAGTGATCTAAACAAGTAACTAAGAGCCCATGGATAACCATGGATGAAAAGGGTGCTTGCACCTTCCCTTTTCATAATCTAACCCCCGAACCCAAGAAAACATCTCAAAGGTCTTTCCTGTGCTTTTTGACCTTTCCTTTGGATAAAATAAAAAGTCGGTGGCGACTCTTACTAAACCGAAACATTTGCGAACACAAACGCAAAACCTCAAGTCAGTTCTCCCACCGTATCTCAGCTGGAAGCTAAGGAGATTGAGTTTGATGCTCCGGAAAAGCCAAACGTTATAACTGCTCCTATGCCCAAACATGGTCGTGGAGTCAATGTTGTGGACACCGATTCATTTGTGACCTCTGTAGAAGAAATTTCTACTCCTTTGATGATGGTTAAGAAGAATTTTTTGTTGGTCGGTTTATTTCCAGGCTATGGTGAAGGTTGCCACATGTGTTCAATTTTGCCTTCCAGTTGCCATTTATTGAGGTCAGGTGTTCAGCGCCTGATGGATAATAAAGAAATTTTGTTTGAGAAGACTATAATTCCGTTTGAAGATGTTTCCATCGTAACCATTTCTGCCAATCCTTCCAAGGTTTCCTCGAGAAAACCTGTTAGGGTTACACCTGTTCCAAGAATTGCTCCGGTTAATAATCACCGCTTCGGGTCCCATCCCATACACTTCGGATAAGGCTTTCCCTTGGCACTATGGTGCTGATGTGTATTACCATGGTGTCAAACAAGACTTGAAGAAAGAAGAAACTGATATTGATGTCAGTAATATTGTTGGGGCTAGCAAGGTCACCAGAAGTGGAAGACTCTTTTCCCCCGAGATTTCCCCTCCAACTGTCCATAAACCTGTTGTCATTCTGTCTGCTAGTACATCAACTACTGTCTCAATTCCTACTCCATTTATCACCCCTGTCACCCAGCCATCTGGGACTCGGGGCAAAGAAATCATAGGTGGGCCAGCCCAGACGGGGGCACCTAAGAAAATCATTGTAGAAACCTCTAAACAAGAGATAGAGGAAATACTGAAAATTATCAAGAAGAGCGACTACAACATAGTCGAGAAGCTGGGGCAGACCCCGTCAAAAATCTCCATGTTGTCCATGTTATTGTGTTCTGAAGCCCATGCGAAGAATTTAATTGCGTTCCTTAAGACTTTGCATGTGCCGCAGGAAACTTCAGCCGATCAGTTCAAATATTGCATGGCCAGCCTGACTGCCGATAATGGGTTGGGTTTCTCAGATGCGGATCTGACACTGAAAGGAAGAAATCATAATGATGCTCTGCATGTCTCGATCGAGTGCAGGGGCACCACTATGGCCCATGTGCTGGTAGATACTGGGTCATCACTGAATGTTCTGCCAAAGAAAGCGTTAGACCGTCTGGATTGTGAAGGTTTGATTCTAAAGCCGAGTAACATTGTGGTAAGGGATTTTGATGCACGAGGAGGTGGACATCCCTGTTAAAGTGGGTTCTCAGACCTTTGGGTCCACCTTCTACGTAATGGATATCAAGTCGTCATATTCTTGCTTGTTGGGTCGTCCTTGGATTCATAAGATTGGGGAAGTTACTTCCACACTCCATCAAATGCTGAAGTATCCGGTGAAGGGAAAGATTGTCACGGTGCAAGGTAAAGAAGAGTATATGGTGAGTCATCTCAATTCCTCCCGCTACGTGGAGATGGACGGGGAATTCATAGAAACTCCTTGTCAAAATTTCGAAGAGGTCCCTCAGTTCTCGGCATCAACCGAAGTTGCTACCAACAAGCCTCCGCTGAAGATGGATTCTCTCAAAGATGCCAGGGTTGTAATTGAAGAAGGGGCTCAAAGGGATGTCAGGCGCACACGAATTGGAAGACCTCCTCTACACATCAGCAATCAGGGAGTTAATACAATTGAGGACAATGAAGAAGATTCAGACATCGACAACTGGATCTACCCAACAACTAATGGTGGACTGAATAATTGGACGGCGAAGGACTTCATACCTGTTTCTTTTATTCCGCAGTAATTGACTTTTGTTTTAAGATTTTTAATAAACAGTTTGGAACTTTGTGGCCTGGTGCCTTTCCCGGGGCACCTTGGCTTTGCTTGTGAGGGCTTATTACTTGTCATTTTCATATATCATTAATAAAACATTTGACGTTTCTTGCATTACAAATTTTGCGCTCCTTGTTTTTTTCTTTTTCTGTCTCTCACTTTAATCAAAACGGCTATTCTCTTACACACACTCACGTATCATAATGCAGATCCATATCCACTCTGGATCCCATTGATAACAGCTTTGCTACTGCCGGTTATGACTTCGAAAATCCAATCAACCAAGCCGAGGACGAAGGTGATGATGATTGTGAGTTGCCTGGAGAACTTGCTAGACTATTATTGCAGGAAGAAAGGGCCATACAGCCTCATGAGGAGCCAGTTGAGTCAGTGAATTTGGGCACAGAGAAAGACAAGAAAGAGGTCAAGATAGGTGCGAATCTGGAGCCTAGTGTCAAACAACGGTTATTACAGATGCTAAACGACTACGTCGAGATCTTCGCCTGGTCCTATGAAGATATGCCTGGTTTGGACACTGATATTGTGGTACACCGCCGACCGACCAAAGAAGACTGCCCTCCGGTAAAGCAAAAGGTTCTTCGTATGCGCCCCAAAATGTCAGAGAAAATCAAAGCAGAGGTCATGACGACACAGGATTCTTAGTTGTCACTTCTTATCCGCAGTGGGTTGCCAATGTTGTTCTGGTACCTAAGAAAGACGGTAAGGTACGGATGTGTGTGGACTATAGAGACCTAAACAGGGCAAGCCCCAAGGATGACTTCTCGCTTCCTCACATTGATATTCTAGTCGACAACACTGCACAGCATAAGATCTTCTCCTTCATGGATGGTTTTTCTGGCTACAACCAAATCAAGATGGCTCCTGAAGACATGGAGAAGACAACCTTTGTTACACAGTGGGGCACCTTCTATTATAAGGTAATTCCTTTTGGGTTGAAGAATGCTGGGGTAACTTATCAACGTGCTATGGTCGCTTTGTTCCACGATATGATTCACCACGAGATCGAGGTTTATGTTAATGACATGATAGCCAGGTCCCAGACTGAAGAGGAGCACCTTGATCATCTCCAGAAACTGTTTGACAAGTTGAAGACATATAAGCTGAGGTTGAATCCGAACAAGTGTATCTTCGGGGTAAGGTCTGGTAAGATTCTGGGGTTTATTGTCAGTGACAAAGGTATTCAGGTAGACCCCGCAAAGGTAAAGGCCATACAAGAGATGTCGGCTCCCCGCACAGAGAAGGAAGTTATAGGTTTCTTGGGACGTCTAAATTACATCGCCAGGTTCATTTCACATTTGACCTCTACTTGTGAGCCAATCTTCAAGCTACTGAAGAAGGATCGGGTGGTAAAGTGGAATGATGAATGTCAGACCGCTTTCGAAAGAATCAAGGAATACCTTGAAAAATCACCAATTTTGATGCCTCCAGTTGAAGGAAGACCCTTGATTTTATACTTGACAATGCTAGACAAATAAATGGGGTGTGTGTTGGGGTAGCATGACGAGTCAGGCCGAAAAGAGCATGCCATTTATTACCTTAGCAAAAAGTTTACCGACTGTGAGACTCGATACTCATTGCTCGAGAAAAATTGTTGTGCTTTGGCATGGGCTGCTCGCCGGCTGAGATAGTATATGTTGACCCACACCACCTTGCTGATATCAAAGATGGATCTGATCAAGTATATCTTCAAGATGCCCGCTCTCTCCAGAAGGATAGCAAGATGGTAGATGATCTTGACCGAATACGACGTCCAATACACAACCTAAAAAGAAATCAAGGGAAGTGTATCGGCAGATCATTTGGCGCATCAGGCCGTGGATGACTACCAGTCCATGAATTTCGAGTTCCCGGATGAGAATATCATGTTGGTAATCGATTGCGAATAACCTGGACCGGATGAAGGACCTGAGGAAGTATCCTGATGGTCTATGTATTTTGACGGAGCCTCGAATGCATTGGGTAATGGCATCGGCGTTGTAATCATATCTCCTGAAGGCTGTCATACTCCGTTCACCGCCCGATTATGTTTTAACTACACCAATAATATGGCGGAGTATGAGGCATGTATCATGGGTCTTAAAGCTGCTATTGACCTGAGGATTAAGTTCTTGAGTGTATTCGTATATTCCGCCCTGGTGATAAGTCAGATAAAGGGTGAGTGGGATACGAAGCACCCGAATCTTATTCCTTATAAAGAGTATGTACTGACATTGCTCCCAAACTTTGAGGAGGTAACCTTTGAACATTTCCCTAGAGAGGAGAATCAGTTAGCGGACGCACTAGCTACCATGTCTTCTATGTTCGAAGTCAGGTGGGACAATGAAGCTCCCCATATTACCGTTGAGAGGTTGGACGAACCCGCACATTGTTGTAACATTGAGACTGAAGAGGTAGCAGATAAACCCTGGTTTCATGAGGTAAAGAGGTATCTTGAAGCTCAAGAATACCACGAGGGGAAATTTGTTAATGATAAGAAGTTTAAGAGAATATTTATTGTGAAGTTCTTCATCAGTAACGGTATCCTCTATAAGCGTAACCATGATTCAACCGTACTGCGGTGCATAGACAAGAGTGAGGCAGAAAGGATCATGGCAGACCTACATGAAGGTACCTTCAGAACTCATTCCAGTGGACATACCATGGCGAAGAAAATCCTACGGGCAGGATATTACTGGTCCACTATGGAAGCCGATTGTTATCAGCACTCTCGGACCTGTCATAAGTGCCAAGTCTATGATGATAAGGTGCATGTACCTCCAATTCCTCTGAATATTTTGACAGCTCCTTGGCCCTTTGCAATGTGGGGCATCGACATGATCGGCGAGATCAGACCTACTGCATCTAACGGGCATCACTTCATTATGGTAGCAATTGATTATTTCACAAAGTGGGTTGAGGCAGCTTCCTTTGCTATAGTGACCAAAAACGTCGTGGCGCGGTTCATCTGACACAATTTGATCTGTCGATATGGTGTACCAGAATGGATTATCACTGATAATGGTACAAATCTCAACAATACGATGATTACTGAACTCTGCAAACAGTTCAAGATACAGCGTCACAACTCTTCTCCCTACCAGCCGAAGATGAATGGGGTTGTTGATGTGGCTAACAAGAACATCAAGAAGATTGTGCAGAAGATGACGGTGACATATAAAGACTGGCACGAGATGTTACCATTCGCTCTTCATGGGTACCGTACCTCGGCAAGAACATCGACAGGGGAAACACCCTACTATGTGGTATATGGTATGGAGGTAGTCCTACCCATCGAAGTCCAGATACCCTCTCTCAGGATTATGAAGGATGCAGGTTTGAACGAAGATGACTAGATCTAAACCCAACTTGATCAGCTGAATTTAATCGATGAAAAGAGACTTACTGCTATTTGTCACGGTCAGACGTATCAAAGGCGGATGATCAAGGCTTTTAACAAGAAATTCAGACGTCAAGAATATCAAGTCGGGGATCTAGTGATCAAACGCATCATACTGCCGCAAGGTGATCCCAGGGGTAAAGGGACCCCCACATACGAAGGGCCATTTATGGTTAAGAGCATTTTCTCAGGAGGAGCTATGATTTTAACCACCATGGATGGTGATGACCTTCCTCACCCTGTCAATGCATACATAGTGAAAATATACTACGCATAATCAAAAGACCTGCTAGGTTGACTGGCCTAGGAAAAAATAAGGGCTTCCCGGCGAACCAAAAGGGTTCGGTCAAAAGTAAGGGATGAAAATGAAAAAACTGTACACCCGGCAAGTCGAAAACCTGAAAGGGAGACTTGGGCAAAAAAGGGTATCCCGGTGGACTGAAAACCCGAAAGGGAGGTCCAGGAAAAAATTGAAGATTAAAGCATAACGCTATGTCTCATTGGATCATCTTGCAACCAGACTTCGGTATCAACTATCAAGCTCAGACGGCGCCAATCAATTTGATCCACCTTAGACCAAGTAACAAAGTGATGAGATGCTTGAAGATATAAGGGCAATAGCAGAGTTGGAACCCAATAGGGTCATTTCACATAGTTGTCTTTCTTTCTTTTACAAATTGTAATTTCTTCCGACGGCGTTCTCTACCTAGGACGTCATCCTCGTTGTACAAAACGCCTATTACGGGCCACTTTCAAAATCAATACAATTCATTTTCACAAGAAATTTCAAATTGTTTTTCTTTTTCTGTTTTATTTTGCAAGAACATCCAATGATTCATTTTTTATATATGCATTTGAAAATAATGGTTGTTCATAAATATTTACCTAAGAAACAAAGATGATTACTCGTAATTCCAGGAACAGGGACAAACAAGAAGTGCCCAAACCTTACAGTTACTCTGCCCACCAGGTATCAGGATAGAGCCAGCTGGAGAACATGAGAAGTGGTACATACACTTATCATAGAGTAAGAAGTATCCAAAGACAGTGGTGTTAGCTTTTTCGAAAAGGACACAATTCTCCTCAGTCGAGGTTCACAATCGCGAGTGAGTCGGCAAAATTTTCCCCAAGAAGAGTTTGTTTATCACCAGCAACAGAAGTTCATCCCCAGCTGATTTATTTCTCCAAGTCGGCAGATCTATCAACAGAGTATCTCCTCTCCAACAGAGTTATTCCCCGCAGAGTTATCCTCAGACAGAATCTCGTCCGGCAGAATATTTACCAGCCAAGGGGAAAATCCCCAGCACGGTCATCTTTGTTCACCATCCCCAACAGAGGTGGAGGAACTATGGTTTTCATAGAAATTAGGGATTTATTTTCCCAGATTCATATTATCACGTCAACATTTCATGTTCATACATCATGACATGTGCATACATCACATATAACATAGTCTCGTTTATTTTGAGAACGTTATTATACAATGCATCTCATGCATCGCATATAACTAACCTTGTATTTCTTTCAGGAAAGACATTATTATCAATAATTTCCAGCAAGTCCATGATCAACACTCAAAGCTAAACAGAGTAATCATCGGAAACAAGGCAACCTCACCCAGGTTCCCTCTGCAGTTTTACCCAAACTCATTTCGAAGTAACCCTACTATCCAGGTTCCTTCTCACAGCCCTACTACCCAGGCTTTCATTTCGAAGTAACCCTACTATCCAGGTTCCTTCTCACAGCCCTACTACCCAGGCTTTCATCTCGAAGTAACCCTACTATCCAGGTTCCTTCTCACATCCCTACTACCCAGGCTTTCATCTCGAAGTAACCCTACTATCCAGGTTCTTTCTCACAGCCCTACCATCCAGGCTTTCATATCGAAGTAACCCTACTATCCAGGTTCCTTCTCACAACCCTACCATCCAGGATTTCATATCGAAGTAACCCTACTATCCAGGTTCCTTCTCACAGCCCTACCATCCAGGCTTTCATATCGAAGTAACTCAACTATCCAGGTTCCTTCTCACAGCCCTACCATCCAGGCTTTCATATCGAAGTAACCCTACTATCCAGGTTCCTTCTCACAGCCCTACCATCCAGGCTTTCATATCGAAGTAACCCTACTATCCAGGTTCCTTCTCACAGCCCTACTATCCAGGCTTTCATATCGAAGTAACCCTACTATCCAGGTTCCTTCTCACAGCCCTACTATCCAGGTTCCTTATCCTAACCTTACTATCCAGGTTCGGCCACCCTTATCCCCAGATAACAGTCCACAACATTGTAAGACCGGGACCCAATCAAACACAATTGATTTCACATTTCCCCAATAAGTCGCGGTGCAGCATGTACCCTGACCAAACATGCGGTTTATTTCCGCTTCCCAAACCAAAATCATTCCCCAGTAGAGTAACGGACAACTGAAGCTCCTAAAACTCTATTTTTCTCAAGACAGAGACCAGCATTCCCCAGCGAAGTCCTCCTCAACAACAGGTATACGGGTTCTCGCAAAGGAATATCTTATGCACTCGACACTTCTTTGGATGGCATCTTTAAGACCATCTCCGATAATTCTCTAGAAACTACCAAATGGCATCTATAAGCCCATTCCCGATAAGTATAAGTCAAGTATCACTTCATGCGAGTACAAATTTCTGGGCACTCTAGTGTCCAATCATCTTCCATCTTAAGATCACGAAAGGCAGACACGCCAATCTACATCATCAGGTCTAAGAAGATTGAACAGGGGCAGCTGTTGTACCCCTAAGTTTTCCCTCCCATATTTCTCAATACATGTCAAGTGAGGTCCTCAAATTGCTTAAGGAAGTCCAAGGGTTGACCAGACAAACTCTCTCCTAGGGCAATCTACCTCAAATTAGGGTTTCATTTTGCATCAATATGATTGATTACAAAGGATCCCAAATACTCACCATTGTCCTATTATGTTCTCAAGATCATCCATGTCAAGTTTCAAGCCTTGTAGAGGAAGTTTGCTCAGTCAATTGCTCAAATGCCTAAAAATCGATTGTGTTAGGTCAAAAGTCAAATGTGGCCCACATACAATTAAACTTCAAGATTTTTGGTCAACATCCTCATTTTTAAGTATTATTCATAATTTGATCAAGGGTTGATCATGATTCCTCAAGGATTTCTCACAATTCATCAAAACCCAAAAGTTGCCAAATTAGGGTTTTGTAGGAAAGTCAACTCAACTTTGACCAAGCATAACTTTCTCATACTTTATCAGAAATGACCCATCCAAAGCTCATTTTTAAGAGGATACAATTCCCTACAATTCATCTTCATCTCCCAAGTTCAAATCTATCACTCACAAAAAGATATGAATTTTTACATTATAGGTCATTTTGAAAAGTCAACAAAAACACCTTTTGGGTCAAGTTCCATACATGAACATGGAAGACTCAGTTGAGATGAGACCAAAAGTGTTGGTTAGAGGACATCACAAGCTTTCTAAAAATTCCAAGAACACCTCTCTAGGGTCAAAATTGAGAGAGTTATGCATTGGCCAAGTTGACCCTTTTTGCAAAATTGCCAAAGTCAAATATGCTCAAATTTACATCTTTTGCTAAATGGGCCCAACTTTTCATGCTTGCATCTCATTCCTAACATAGTCCACGACCTATGGGACCCTCCATGCTTGATTTATTCATTTATTTAATTTATTTTGATTTTTATTCATTTAAAATTCAAATAAATCCTAATAAATCACATATTGTATTTTAGGGATGATTTTTGCATTGAAAAAAGATCTTATATGCTTTCAATTGAAGATCAACTCGTGCAAAGTCAATTTGGTTGGAAAAAGATTGGATTTGATAAAAATTGGAAAGGAATCATATGCTATGTGTTGCACCCCAAAATTTGCCCTCCCATATTCTTCGAAGAAATGCCAAGTCAAGCTGCAAAATTCCCCAAGGGTTGCACAGTGCATAGATCTCCTATACAGTCAAAACTAGGGTTTGTGTTCTGATCAAGAAAATGAAGGTTCCAAAGGCCCAACCAAGTCTCACATGCCTACAAATATGGTCAAGTATCCTCATATCAAGTTTCAAGGCATTCAGCTCAAAATTGCACAGTCAAAACCCTAAATTGCACTACAGTCAACTGTAGGGGCAAAATGGTCATTTGACAGTCAAAAGTTCAAATTTTTGGTCAACATATCATTTTGAAGCCACAAACATCATTTGATCAATGCTTGATCATGACTCTCAAAATTTGGCTCAGAAATCATCAAAGATGCAAAAGTTTCCTTATTTGGACAGCTGAAAAAGTCAACTGAAATTGACCAGGGCATAACTTTCACATGGATTATCAGAAAAATTCCATCCAAAGCTCATTTTGAATAGAAAGACATTTACTACAACTCATCTTCATACTTCAAGTCCAAGAAATTCTCTCACAAAAAGTTATCAATTTCAACATTATAGGTCATTTTCAAAAGTCAACAAAAAGGGACTTTAAGTCAAAGGCCATAACTTGCGATTGGTAAATCAAAATGACATGGGACCAAAGACATTGGTTAGAGGACTCAAATACCTTTCCAAAATGTCCAAGAACATGAGAAAAGCTTAAATATTGAGCAAGTTATGCCTTGTGGAAGTTGGGAAATTTTTGGATATTTTGAAAAGTCAACTTTGATCCAAAGGACCTAAAAATGCTAATGGGCCCATTTTTCTTCCATGATTCATCATTCCAAGCATATGCACGACCACTTGGCCCAAAGGGAAGTATTTTCTCATTTTTTTATTTATTTATTTGAATTATTATTTATATTAATTCATTTAAATTATTTAAATACATGAAAAATATCTAACTGGCCTTAACAAATCTTTTTATACATGTTTTGCCATCAAGATTTCATGCACATGCTAATGAGGAAAGAATTGGATTGATTGGATGCTAATTGGCACAAGAACATGTGAAAAAGATATGAAAAGATCTTAGAAAATCAATTATCAAAAATCATGATTACAAGAGATTTGGTTGAATTTTGTTGACCTAATCTATTCACTACATATGCTTGATGAGAACCCTAATGCCCATAGACAGAAAGCTGCGCTGAAGAACACATTGCAAACTTGGAATTTTCTCTAAAAAGCTCAAAACTGAAAAGCAGATTCTAGGTCGATTCAAAGCACAAGACTTGTTTCATTAGCATCCTCAAGCCTCACTGAACGATTCTCAATCATTAACGTCCATCAAGACTCAAGGAATTGGTAACGAGAACCGGAACTGTATCAAACAAATTTCATAATCTTACATTCCATTCTATGCATTATTTGTGAAATATATTACTTGATTCATGTTCATAATGAAGTTTTGAAGCTAACCAGTACCTTTAATTGTATTTTTGCAAGCCATACGCGATTATGCCATAACTGAATTCTAGGGTTTACAGGATGTGAATTTGGAGATTTTGAAACCAGGCAAAATTGAGACATATGACCTTGACCATTAAAACAAGCGCTTTGGGACAAATGAGAATCAACCCTCGCGCTCAATTTATGAGCGCTTGAGAGCTATTCGTTATTTTCCAATAGCATGCCTAAAACCACGCGTTTAAAACCGTTGCCTCATGTTTTTGTTTTCAGGCACAGGAAGAAGATGGAATCGTGGCAGTGTATGATACGCTAATTTGAATCTCGCGCGTTTTAACCCACTAACATCATGTTTTTATTTATTATATTTATATGTTATTATATGTTAAATGTACAAGCGATGGTTCAGTGGCAAATGCGTTGTTGGGAACGGTACATGACCTGGGTTCGAGCCCCAGGTCTTACAAGTTTCCATATTATTTTTCAAAAGCAATTCCCATGTGTTTCAAGGCTGCAGGCGCATCAT
The DNA here is from genome assembly GCA_948472305.1 of Vicia faba. Classification (NCBI taxonomy): domain Eukaryota; kingdom Viridiplantae; phylum Streptophyta; class Magnoliopsida; order Fabales; family Fabaceae; genus Vicia; species Vicia faba. The sequence goes on along the minus strand of OX451739.1, from coordinate 61,960,375 downwards.
GTTCCTTCACCATCTATCCATACACGCGTCTAGCATATTCAGATCAAGGGCTGAGAGTTGATGGACACCATGAGGATGAGTCAGAGCGCGTATACGTGTCATGCAAAGTCAACAAAAGCCATGATACAAATGGGCCTGAATTGCTAAGGCCCTACCTCACAATTGGGGCCTGAACCCCCCCCCCCCTGGTTTGCAATTTCCTTCATATTCTATTTTTTAATTATTGTTTTTATTTTCTTTATTGCTTTAATCAATTAATTATTTTTTACAATATATAAAAAATGCCTAAAAAATCAGAAAAGAGATAAAAACATGATAAATAATTTCTATTTTAATATTTTTATGTAAATAAATTAATTTAGATTAGGGTTTTAAGTTTAATTCTTTTAATAACAAAAAATACAAAAATATAGAATTAGGTTTAATTAATTTTTATCCCTTTTTAATTTCTTCCTTTTTTACCATAATATTTATTTATTTATTTTTATAACTAAATTTGCATGTAAAATAACTTAGGTTTAAATTAGGTTAAAAACTTCAACATTTTTCTTAATAAATTTAAAATAAATAGAACTAGGTTTAACATTTTATTTTAGTATTAATTAATTCTTTTTTTTATTAAACCTTAAAAAACATAAAAATACCAAAAACATTCTTTTTTTTAATTTTTAATTTTAATTCCTCATTAATTCTAATTAATTAATTCATGTAATTTAATATTTTGCAAAAGGGTCCAACGCCCATATTTTTAATTGCTTAATTTCGCATGTTTATTTTATGTCATTTAAATAATTATGTATCTCTCCCAAAGCTTTGTAACTTAAACTTCTCGCACTTTTAATTTATTTATTTTCTGTCAAATCGGGTCCGGTTTAATTTTGGCGATGTGGACCCGCGCCATTTGTAATAGCTTTAGCTTTACTTTCCCGCCAATATTTCTTAACTGTTAACAAAAAGCATGAAAGAATGTATGGACATAAATAAAATCAAGCGTAGAACACCAATAACACGACAAGACAAATACAAATGAAAACGATACACGAATCGCACACACCACCCCTAGGGTACGCCTCACTGTTGCCTTGCCTCGAAAGGTGATCGTCGAGTAGAGGATGTCTTAGTAAGTCCTCATGATCCGGGAACCTGGCATGAGGGTAGCTTCTAAGGTGTCTTCCCATTGCTCTGGTGATCACCCTGTCCCGAACCTCGAATTGACCCGAACACCTCCAACGGTGGTGCTACCTACCTCTCAATGGTGGGATGGCACTACTTTAAAGGACATCTACACAGACGAATTCCTTAGGGTAGGTAGACAACTCTAGATACTTGCTCTAATTTCAAAAACAAATCAAAAATACTTTTCACACCGACACCTTTTCAAAAAGCTTTCGAAAGCAAATTTTTCAAACACTCTTGAGGACCGATACAAGAGTCGAACTGGAATTTTCAAAGAAACTTTTTTTTTTAAACCCACAGTTGAAAAGAAAACAAAACATTTTTGAAAACACATTGAGCAAGTATCTAAGAGCCCATGGATAACCATGGATAGAAAGGGTGCTAACACCTTCCCTTTCTATAATCTACCTCCCGAACCGAGAGCAATCTCTTTAAGGAATTTTTCTGTGCTTTTGTCCTTTCCATTTGGAGAAAATAAAAGACGGTGGCGACTCTTGCTTCCGCGACATTTCGCGAACCAGCGTTAAACAGTCAGTTCCAGATCCACCGATCACAGAACTGGCGACTCTGCTGGGGATAGCTTTATAAAGTGAGGTGTACCTTAGGGTTAGTTCATAACTGTGTTTTCACTTGTCTTCTTTGCTTGCTTTACTATTGTGGGTTATATCGGAGTTACATAGATCCTAACCCGGATCTGGGGATACCCTGTTTAGGTAGCATAAGCTGTGAGGGACCTGTCCGGCGTATACCGACATGGGTGAAGCAGTGGCTACGTTGGTGTGGCACCTTGGTCTGTACCGATATCCCTCGTGTTGAAACGGGGAGAATATGGGTCTTCCAAGGAGTCATTAAGCACCAACAGACCTTAGAACCTTAAATGACACAACTTGGCCATTAGAACAGTAGCAGTATGCTACGCCCATTGAGGCTAAACTCTCGTGATGGTTCTGGCCACAAGAAAAGATTGCGATGCTGGAGTTATGACCGATTGAGGGTAGTCAATGATATTGGGATCCTCTAAGAACCCGGTTACTTTGATAGGACAGGTATGAACCAACAAACTGAAAGAGGGTAATACCTAGACCTCATGCTGGCCTAAACTCTAAGGGCTCTTTTGTGTGACTTGTGTGCCTTCGTACTTGACTACTTGCATGCCTGTTATCTAACACATGAACTACTTGCAGGTTTTGTTTATAGTCCTTAACTGGGACTCATAACAAGGTTTACTAAGTCTTGCAGGTTTTGTTTATAGTCCTTAATTGGGACTCATAACATAGTATGCTGAATTTCTTGCAGGTTTTGTTTATAGTCCTTAATTGGGACTCATAACAAAGTATACTGAATTTCTTGCAGGGTTTGTTTATAGTCCTTAATTGGGACTCATAACAAAGTATACTGAATTTCTTGCAGGGTTTGTTTATAGTCCTTAATTGGGACTCATAGCAGGGTTTGCCAAGTTTTTGCAGGTTTTGTCCATAGCCCTTAACTAGGACTCATAACAGGGTTTACTGAATTTCCTACAGGTTTTTGTTTTAGTCCCTAACCAGGACTCATAACAAGGTTTACCAAGTCCTTGCAGGGTTTGTTTATAGTCCTTAACTGGGACTCATAACAGGTTTTACTTGAGCTTCTTGCAGGTTTTGGTTTGCAGTCCTTAATTAGGGACTCATAACAGGGTTACCTACATTACCCCATGCATAGCATGACATCATACCATTGCATACATCCTGCATAAAAAAAAATAACCCATTTCAAGGATCTCAAGGGCTAGTGATGCAGGTCATGGTGAATCAACTATCCCAGCAAGGGGCAAAGAGGATTTATTTTCCTCTAGCCAAGGCAGTCAGGGGCTATGACCCACTTGACATGGTGAGCTCTGACTCCTGAAGAAGGTTCCCCTAACCAAGGTTGTTTAGAAATCAAAACCAACATGATGACTAAAGTCAGGGGCTATGACCCACTTGATATGGTGAGCCTTTGACCCTTGGAAGAAAGACTCTCAACAAATATGAAGTTCTTTCAATCAAGCTACCGGATCCAAACGATAACAAATTTTCTTGTTTACCCCGCGAGATCCTTGAAAACATTGCATGCATATCATACATATCATTGCATAACAGGTACCCTTTCTCTACAGGTTGCTTACCTTCTCCGCTGTTTATTTCAGCAATGGCTTCACAACAAGATAACCAGGACCTTCACGCTCAAGAGACTCAGTTCAGGGAAATCTTCCTAGGTCTATCCAAGGGGCAGGAAGAGTTGAGGACACTCCTCATGGGGAATCTGACCAAAAAGAGTCCTGAAGATGACAAGGACGAACAGCTGAAACGTCTGCAAGCTGAGGTAGATACGTTGAAAACCCAAATGCTGGGACAAAGGGCCCTCATTCAAGGTTTAGCTCAGGAGCAAGGAGAGCTGAGGGCCATGATCAGTCAGCTTCCTCAAGGCATGAAGCAACCAACCCAAATTAGGGACCAGGTCATAGAACAGCTTCCAAGAAGGCAAAGGTCGGGTCCAATGAATAGACCTCTCCGAGTTGCTACTACTTCTCAGATCTAACAACGACCGCGCCAAGAACAGCGGGTTGATCAGAACAGGTCGGACGAGCCTAAGAGACAATTCACCAACATCAACATGCCATGGTCACAAGCATTGCAGCACATGTTGAAGATGAACCTGATTGCAGTAATCAACCCTCCTGCAAATCCCAAGACCTCCTCTCCGAGCTACAACCCAGAAGCAAGGTGTGCTTATCATTCTGATAGCCCGGGGCACGATACTGAGGATTGTTGGGCGCTGAAATACAAGATCCAGAATATGATCGACGCTAAAGAGATTGAATTTGAACCTGCTGAGACCCCCAACGTGATCACTGCTCCCTTGCCAAAACATGGCTAGGATTGAGAAATTTTTGTTCATTCGAATGTTCAAGTTGCAATTTTCTTTTGTTCAAACATTTACTCATGTTAAACATTGTTATTTCATTAATGCATCGCTTATGTCTATTTTGAATCAATATATTCGTGTTCACTCTATGCAAATTATTTTCATATTTTTTCTGATGATCAACTCTTAATTGATAATTCTAAGCCTCTTGAGGGAGGATGACGAAAACGATACCATAATCTACAGTATGCTTTTGAACAGATCCCGCTGATGAGGTACAGGCATTATTTCGATCCCTAAACACTGGAGTTATAAGGATGATAATCCCTCGTCAACCCATCTGAGCCAAAGAAGTAGGAGTTTTTCTTTTCGAAATTTAAAACCCTTAATCATAACCTGGGGCAGGGTAGTTCTCTCAGTTGATCCAAGTGCATAACAAATGGCACCAAAGAGGTCCTTACAAAACAAAGAAAGACGGTGATGGTTCCGAATAATCGTAAGGGTAGGCAGTCATTATATCTCAAAAATAAGAACCCAATAAGTCAAAACCTATGAAGGGGACTTACAAAACTGGGGCATCCCGCTGACTGTAATTCCAAAATAAACAGTTCAGGCAAAATTTAAGGATAACAAAATCAAAAAGAAAGAGGTCTTACAAACCCTCGACAAAGAACGACTGCCTATTCAAAATAAATTATCAACATCTGAACCATCATTGGAAAATCAGAGCAAGGACTCAAACAAGGTCTAACGTATGATCAACTGAGCTTAGGTTTGAAGAACATCACGAAGAACGGGTGGGTACAAATAATTTGAGCCTTTATCCTTTGTTTCTTAAACCGTGAACCAAGCCACGTTATAACCCTTAAAAGTCCTAGCTGAAGCATGGGTTAGTTCGAAAGCATACTGTTACGAAAAGGTATCCTGACTCCTTAAGGCTTACGGTAAATACGGAGTTGACATCACGTTTTACAAACATTCACTTGTTTTATGAAAGAGAATGCATTTTCAAAATCTTCAAGACAGACATAGGCTTTGCATTTTTAACATAACTTTGTTTGCGTATGACTTTTTGTTTGAACAGCAAGGAAATTTGCACGATGAATACCTAGTGAACAAAAGCACTTTCAATCAAGGGGCATGACATGATCATGGTCCGTCATCTGGGGGCAGTCCAATCAAGATTCGGAGAATCTCGCAAAAGCCGAATAGTCTGGGCAAATCTCCATCTGGATCGTTTGGGGCATTGGACGATCAAACAAAGATCTTCTGGTAGTATGGCAACACTACACTTCTAACAGGGGCAACTCCTGACTTTCTGAGAATGGACATAGTCGAAAAGATACTACGCAAAATCAAAGACCCGCTAGGTTGACGCACCTAGGCAAAAATAAGGGCTTCCCGGCGAACCAAAAGGGTTCGGGCAAAATGAAGGGATGAAATGAAAAAATCTGTATACCCGGCAAGTCGAAAACCTGAAAAGGCGGCTTGGGCAAAAATGGGTATCCCGGTGGACTGAAAACTCGAAAGGGCGGTCCAGGCAAAAGTTAGGGATTAAAGCGTACGACTATGTCTCGTCATCTTGTCATTTTCCTACCAGAAGAAGGTTTGTCCATCAACAACTATCAGCACCCCACAAGTGCCTCCCCCATAGAAGCAGGGGCAATAAAGAGTGGTCTAAGCAATCTGGTTGTTCTATCCTCCAAGGTATCAGGGTAGGTTCCGTTGAAGAACATAACCAATACAGTTCAATACCTCCCCAGAAGAGTCCAATCCAGCTTCACCAGGAAAGTGGGAATCCATCTCCCCAAGCAGTAAGCTTATCCCCAGTAGATTCTGGAAGCTTATCCCTCGCAGAGCACGAACGCGTCGTCCGGCTTGATTTAAAGAGTTATTTCCTTAACAGGATATAACTGGGTTATCCTCAGCCAAAAGCCACGGAAAGAGCGTCCTCGACGAAGTCTTCTTTCTCCCCAGCGAAATCCATCAGCATTTCCAACAACAAGGGTATCCCCAGTAAGTTATTATCAACAATTCAGCAAAAGTATCTCTATCCCCACAGAGTATCGCTTCCCAGCATGATCACTAGAGTATCTTTTCTCCCCGCAGAATCTTCCATTTGCCAAGTTTATTCTGCAACGGAGTCATCTTCTCCTACCGGTATTATTGCAACTATCATCCCCAGCGGAAGCAAAATCTATTCTTCAACATCAGCCCAGGATATGACTTCCCGGCACCCGTCAAGGATTTACTTTCCTAGACAAAAACATACATTCATAAAACATCACATCTTCATACATTATAGCATGCATATGCATCGTACTACACGAATCTCATTAATTTTGAGGACATACAGTTCATGCATCATGATCTTGCATTCAACTAATGCTTTACCTTTTCAGGAAAAGATCAATACAAAAATGACTACTATCAACTATCGCAATTCATTCTAGATATAGTTTCAGATATGACCCAGAGATGGCGACGTTCTGATACTGCTTCCAGAATTCCTTCTAGATATAGTTTCAGATATGACCCAGAGATGGTGACGTTCTGATACTGCTTCCAGATTTCCTTCTAGATATAGTTTCAGATATGACCCAGATATGGTGACGTTCTGATGCTGCTTCCAGATTTCCTTCTAGATATAGTTTCAGATATGACCCAGAGATGGTGACGTTCTGATACTGCTTCCAGATTTCCTTCTAGATATAGTTTCAGATATGACCCAGAGATGGTGACGTTCTGATACTGCTTCCAGATTTCCTTCTAGATATAGTTTCAGATATGACCCAGAGACGGTGACGTTCTGATACTGCTTCCAGATTTCCTTCCAGATATAGTTTCAGATATGACCCAGAGATGGTGACGTTCTGATACTGCTTCCAGATTTCCTTCTAGATATAGTTTCAGATATGACCCAGAGATGGTGACGTTCTGATACTGCTTCCAGATTTCCTTCTAGATATAGTTTCAGATATGACCCAGAGATGGTGACGTTCTGATACTGCTTCCAGATTTCCTTCTAGATATAGTTTCAGATATGACCCAGAGATGGTGACGTTCTGATACTGCTTCCAGATTTCCTTCTAGATATAGTTTCAGATATGACCCAGAGATGGTGACGTTCTGATACTGCTTCCAGATTTCCTTCTAGATATAGTTTCAGATATGACCCAGATATGGTGACGTTCTGATGTTGCTTCCAGATTTCCTTCTAGATATAGTTTCAGATATGACCCAGAGACGGTGACGTTCTGATACTGCTTCCAGATTTCCTTCCAGATATAGTTTCAGATGTAAACCAGAGACGGTGACGTTCTGATACTGCTTCCAGATTTCCTTCCAGATATAGTTTCAGATGTAAACCAGAGATGGTGACGTTCTGATGCTGCTTCCAGAGTTCCTTCCAGATATAGTTTCAGATGTAAACCAGATATGGTGACGTTCTGATGCTGCTTCCAGATTTCCTTCCAGATATAGTCCAAATATGAACCAGATATGGCGACGTTCTGACACTTATTCCAGTTGAAGACATTTCAAAACCTAGACCGGTTCAGTTAATCGACCCTAAGATTCTCTGTTGTTATCCTGTCCAAGGCCTTTTCTAGTCCAGCTAAATCGACTCCCAACAGATTTTTCTGAGGAAGACTCAGTAGAAGTTATTTCAGATGTTTCCCTCTCCGACGGTGAGTGTGAGGTGATAGTCTCTTATGGTCCCCTCTCCGACGGTGAGTGAGGTGGTAATTCCTTTTTCAGATGTTTCCCTCTCCGACGGTGAGTGTGAGGTGATAGTCTCCTATGGTTCCCTATCCGACGATGAGTGAGGTGACAATTCCTCTTCTTATGGTTTCCTCTCCGACAGTGAGTGAGGTGACAATTCCCTTTCAGATTATAATTGCCTATGGTTCTCTTCCCGATACTGCAAAGATGGTAATTCCCGCTAAGATTTTTCTCAACGAGCGTTGTTGAGGTCAAAGTCGCCCAAGGTTCTCTTACCATTCATGCTAAGGCAGTAACCATACCTGGTTCATTCATCATCTTTTGAAGCTCCAGATCTAGCTCATGTAACCAGTCAGGACACGTCTATACCAAGCATCTGAAAACCAGCTCCTGCAACGTGTCAGGTACTCATTTGTTCTTTTGCAGGTATGCAGGTTCTCGCTAAGGAATCTCCTACGCAATCAACATCCAGATGGCATCCATAAGCCCATCATCCTATCCAACAACCTCTCAATGGCATCTATAAGCCCATTCCATCATCACTGCTACTATGTGAGCGCAAATTTCTGGGCACTCTAGTGTCCAATCATCTTCTACCCTCGGATTACGAAAGGCACGTCAGCCAATCTGCATCCTCAGGTCTAAGAAGATTGAACAGGGGCAACTGTTGCACCCCAAAATTTTCCCTCCCATATTCTTCGAAGAAATGCCAAGTCAAGCTGCAAAATTCCCCAAGGGTTGCACAGTGCATAGATCTCCTATACAGTCAAAACTAGGGTTTGTGTTCTGATCAAGAAAATGAAGGTTCCAAAGGCCCAACCAAGTCTCACATGCCTACAAATATGGTCAAGTATCCTCATATCATGTTTCAAGGCATTCAGCTCAAAATTGCACAGTCAAAACCCTAAATTGCACTACAGTCAACTGTAGGGGCAAAATGGTCATTTGACAGTCAAAAGTTCAAATTTTTGGTCAACATATCATTTTGAAGCCACAAACATCATTTGATCAATGCTTGATCATGACTCTCAAAATTTGGCTCAGAAATCATCAAAGATGCAAAAGTTTCCTTATTTGGACAGCTGAAAAAGTCAACTGAAATTGACCAGGGCATAACTTTCACATGGATTATCATAAAAATTCCATCCAAAGCTCATTTTGAAGAGAAAGACATTTCCTACAACTCATCTTCATACTTCAAGTCCAAGAAATGCTCTCACAAAAAGTTATCAATTTCAACATTATAGGTCATTTTCAAAAGTCAACAAAAAGGGACTTTACGTCAAAGGCCATAACTTGAGATTGGTAAATAAAAATGACATGGGACCAAAGACATTGGTTAGAGGACTCAAAGACCTTTCCAAAATGTCCAAGAACATGAGAAAAGCTTAAAAATTGAGCAAGTTATGCCTTGTGGAAGTTGGGAAATTTTTGGATATTTTGAAAAGTCAACTTTGATCCAAATGACCTAAAAATGCTAATGGGCCCATTTTTCTTCCATGATTCATCATTCCGAGCATATGCACGACCACTTGGCCCAAAGGGAAGTATTTTCTCATTTTTTATTTATTTATTTGAATTATTATTTATATTAATTCATTTAAATTATTTAAATACATGAAAAATATCTAACTGGCCTTAACAAATCTTTTTATACATGTTTTGCCATCAAGATTTCGTGCACATGCTAATGAGGAAAGAATTGGATTGATTGGATGCTAAATGGCACAAGAACATGTGAAAAAGATATGAAAAGATCTTAGAAAATCAATTATCAAAAATCATGATTACAAGAGATTTGGTTGAATTTTGTTGACCTAATCTATTCACTACATATGATTGATGAGAACCCTAATGCCCATAGACAGAAAGCTGCGCTGAAGAACACATTGCAAACTTGGAATTTTCTCTAAAAAGCTCAAAACTGAAAAGCAGATTCTAGGTCGATTCAAAGTACAAGACTTGTTTCATTAGCATCCTCAAGCCTCACTGAACGATTCTCAATCATTAACGTCCATCAAGACTCAAGGAATTGGTAACGAGAACCGAAACTGTATCAAACAAATTTCATAATCTTACATTCCATTCTATGCATTATTTGTGAAATATATTACTTGATTCATGTTCATAATGAAGTTTTGAAGCTAACCAGTACCTTTAATTGTATTTTTGCAAGCCATACGCGATTATGCCATAACTGAATTCTAGGGTTTACAGGATGTGAATTTGGGGATTTTGAAACCAGGAAAAATTGAGACATATGACCTTGACCATTAAAACAAGCGCTTTGGGACGAATGAGAATCAACCCTCGCGCTCAATTTATGAGCGCTTGAGAGCTATTCGCTATTTTCCAATAGCATGCCTAAAACCACGCGTTTAAAACCGTTGCCTCATGTTTTTGTTTTCAGGCACAGGAAGAAGATGGAATCGTGGCAGTGTATGATACGCTAATTTGAATCTCGCGCGTTTTAACCCACTAACATCATGTTTTTATTTATTATATTTATATGTTATTATATGTTAAATGTACAAGCGATGGTTCAGTGGCAAATGTGTTGTTGGGAACGGTACATGACCTGGGTTCGAGCCCCAGGTCTTACAAGTTTCCATATTATTTTTCAAAAGCAATTCCCATGTGTTTCAAGGCTGCAGACGCATCATGTTCCTTCACCATCTATCCATACACGCGTCTAGCATATTCAGATCAAGGGCTGAGAGTTGATGGACACCATGAGGATGAGTCAGAGCGCGTATACGTGTCATGCAAAGTCAACAAAAGCCATGATACAAATGGGCCTGAATTGCTAAGGCCCTACCTCACAATTGGGGCCTGAACCCCCCCCCCCCCCTGGTTTGCAATTTCCTTCATATTCTATTTTTTAATTATTGTTTTTATTTTCTTTATTGCTTTAATCAATTAATTATTTTTTACAATATATAAAAAATGCCTAAAAAATCAGAAAAGAGATAAAAACATGATAAATAATTTCTATTTTAATATTTTTATGTAAATAAATTAATTTAGATTAGGGTTTTAATTTTAATTCTTTTAATAACAAAAAATACAAAAAATATAGAATTAGGTTTAATTAATTTTTATCCCTTTTTAATTTCTTCCTTTTTTACAATAATATTTATTTATTTATTTTTATAACTAAATTTGCATGTAAAATAACTTAGGTTTAAATTAGGTTAAAAACTTCAACATTTTTCTTAATAAATTTAAAATAAATAGAACTAGGTTTAACATTTTATTTTAGTATTAATTAATTCTTTTTTTTATTAAACCTTAAAAAACATAAAAATACCAAAAACATTCTTTTTTTTAATTTTTAATTTTAATTCCTCATTAATTCTAATTAATTAATTCATGTAATTTAATATTTTGCAAAAGGGTCCAACGCCCATATTTTTAATTGCTTAATTTCGCATGTTTATTTTATGTCATTTAAATAATTATGTATCTCTCCCAAAGCTTTGTAACTTAAACTTCTCGCACTTTTAATTTATTTATTTTCTGTCAAATCGGGTCCGGTTTAATTTTGGCGATGTGGACCCGCGCCATTTGTAATAGCTTTAGCTTTACTTTCCCGCCAATATTTCTTAACTGTTAACAAAAAGCATGAAAGAATGTATGGACATAAATAAAATCAAGCGTAGAACACCAATAACACGACAAGACAAATACAAATGAAAACGATACACGAATCGCACACACCACCCCTAGGGTACGCCTCACTGTTGCCTTGCCTCGAAAGGTGATCGTCGAGTAGAGGATGTCTTAGTAAGTCCTCATGATCCGGGAACCTGGCATGAGGGTAGCTTCTAAGGTTTCTTCCCATTGCTCTGGTGATCACCCTGTCCCGAACCTCGAATTGACCCGAACACCTCCAACGGTGGTGCTACCTACCTCTCAATGGTGGGATGGCACTACTTTAAAGGACATCTACACAGACGAATTCCTTAGGGTAGGTAGACAACTCTAGATACTTGCTCTAATTTCAAAAACAAATCAAAAATACTTTTCACACCGACACCTTTTCAAAAAGCTTTCGAAAGCAAATTTTTCAAACACTCTTGAGGACCGATACAAGAGTCGAACTGGAATTTTCAAAGAAACTTTTTTTTTAAACCCACAGTTGAAAAGAAAACAAAACATTTTTGAAAACACATTGAGCAAGTATCTAAGAGCCCATGGATAACCATGGATAGAAAGGGTGCTAACATCTTCCCTTTCTATAATCTACCTCCCGAACCGAGAGCAATCTCTTTAAGGAATTTTTCTGTGCTTTTGTCCTTTCCATTTGGAGAAAATAAAAGACGGTGGCGACTCTTGCTTCCGCGACATTTCGCGAACCAGCGTTAAACAGTCAGTTCCAGATCCACCGATCACACTATGAAAGATCAAATCAAATCTCCATTATGAGAAAGATTGAGGTCGTTTTTGTTGACCTAATAGTTTGTAGTACATATACAGAAGGAGACCAAGGCATAAGGAGGTTGGAAGCAGTCGTGCAGAGGTGAAACAAAACTCAAAAAATTTCAAGAAAAGTGGCGATCCAATTTTCATATTATAGTCCAATTCGTATCATTCTCACGACACCAACAGGTTCTTGGACATCTCCAGAAGGAATTCCAACCATTTGCAAGCTCTCTCACACTTGGAACTGTAAGATATAGGTATCACGACTTGCCTCCAAATTCAAATTCGGTTTCATTAATTTACTCATCCTATGCATATTTTGATTGTATATTTATGTTTGTCATTAAGTTTGCAAACGATTGGTACCATTTAATTGCATTTCTAATGCCTGTACAGGATGTTGCCATAGCTAGGGTTGTGTATTCTTGACTAGGGCTTTGCAGGATAGGCAAAATTGGGCGTTGATTCTGGTACCATGAGACTCGTGAGGATGAGACGAGTCGATTGGTACCAGCCATGGCCATTTATATTGCTTATGGAGAGTTTTTGAAATACACAGGGATATACCTATAGTAAGTGTCTGTAGGTAAAAGTTGGCTACCTAAAACGATGGTTTGGGAGGAAGACGACGATGCGTGTCATCCCCTGGTTGGGTGATTTGAATTTGGCACATTTTGACTTTCAGCGTTTTTTTTTATTATATTAGAATTGATTTCCATTATATATTCAAACAAAACAATTGGCTCAGTTGCTAAGCGTGCAAGGGGGAAAGTGCAGAGGACCTGGGTTCGATTCCCAAGTCCCAACCTTTATTTCACATTTTTCTTCAATAGGTGATCCAACGCATAGCAAGTTAGGAAGTTCACCATACACCATCAGGATCTGGCCATTCAATTCATCAACGCCTCAGATCAACATACCACCATTGGAGGACCACCGTGTGCCTCAAGTCAACATCAATACTGGATCATGCAAAGTCAAATGGGCCGGGATTCTTTTGGGCTCAGAATTCCACAACACACCTCCCATAATTGCTATTACAGGCCCATATCTTTTTCTTTTTTTCTTAATTTTTTAAATCTTTCATTATTTATTTTTATTTTTATTTTCTTTAATTCACAAATTATTATTTTTTTCACAAAATACCATAAAATCAATAACTTACAAAATTAGGATTAGTTTTTTTTTATTTATCAAAATTAATTTAAATTTGTTTAATTTAGGAAATTATAATTTGTTTTCAAAAATAAAATCAAATAGAAATTAGGTTAAACTTTTCCTTTAATTTTATTTTGCCATTTTTCTCAAATAAATAAAAATACCAAAAAATAGGCTTTTAGACAAATTAATTCATTTTTCTTAATTTAAAATTAATTAGAACTTAGGATTTCCTTTTAATGTAACTATTTCATTATTTTCGTAAAACATGACAAAAAACATATTTTTTTTAATCAATCGTCAATAGGTTTAGTCAGGGGTCAAAACCATAATCGTCTCGAATTTAATTCGTCGCGCGCTTATTATTTATTTTGACAATATTTTTGTAACTGTTCATGGTTTGTAATAGTTTAACTTAGGGTTTTATTTACCGTTTTAATTCTCGGGTTTTCGGCTATGTAATTAATTCCCCTCCCCGAAGCCTTGTAATAGCGTAGATTTATTTTCTCGCATTTTTAATTCCCGCAAATATTTAACTGTGTAGATGTATGTTAATAGGGTTGTATGACAAGAATGCATGACAAATTAATACGGTTAGAAAACCCTAATGTGCAAAGATTAAATAAATGAGAACAAATCACTCGCACATATCACTCTTAGGGTATACCCTCACTTCGGTTTCCTTCGGTAAACGATCATTAAGCATAGGGTGTCTTATTGGTTGCCCTCCTGTCTAAAAAAGATCAAACGTCCCATTCGAATGTTGCCTCAGAAATATTGCATCGAATATGATCTTAAGACTCTAGGGTTATTACTAAGGTGTCCTAATATTGCTTTAGTGATCGTATGTCCCTTTCGAATTGACCCTTACAAACTCCAACGATGGTGCAACCTATTTCTCAATAGTAGTATAGTGATGTCTAAAGGAAACAAGAATATAAACAATCTTTTTTCGAGTAGGTAGATGCTAGTAGGTACTTGCTCAAATCAAAGATTTTCACACTTACACTTTTCAAAAAAAAATTTCAAAACAACTTCGTCACACTCTTGAGGACTGATACAGGGGTTATCACGAAGTAAAACATTTTCAAAACAAAGCACATACACAAGCAATTTTAAAAAGATAGGCAAGTACCTAAAAGCCCATGGAAAACCATGGATAGAAAGGGTGCTAACACCTTCCCTTTCTATAATCTATCCCCAGTACTCAGAAACATCTCGAAAAAGGTTTTTTCTGTTCTTTTTCCTTTTCCCTTTTTAGATAAAATAAAAGTCGATGGCGACTCTTGCTTACCGCGACATTTGCAAACAAAAAACGCAAACCAGTATTAACAGTCGGTTCTGCCACCATATCACACCTATAAATAGAGGGTCATCCCTCATTCATTTTCTTAAGCTTAGATAGCCAGAATCACCCTGCCAAACTTGTTCCATAACTCAAATTTCTGCAACTTTGAAATCTGTGTTCAAGCCTTTTTCAATCCAATTTGTCAATCAATTTACCTCCCTTGATCTTACCTTAAGCTAACCATATAATTACCTTCAATAATTGTGTCCTATATTGCTCCATAGAAGTACAGTTTCAGAGCTATGCAACTCAACTTCAATAGGTAGATTTCTTCATCAATTCTTCAAAACTTTAATATCATTGTGATGCTCTCATTACCCTGGTTCTAGTCGCAACACTTACTTTTATCTGGAATCATGTTTTGACCATGAAATTTCAAATCCCTTTTCAAAACTTTCCTTCCAAATTGCATGAGCTACAGTTTATATAAATTTACCGCGAAGGTGTGGTTGTCTTCATTTTGAAGAGACGAAGCAAATGGCATAGGTCTCGTGCTCTAATTTTACAGATTTAGCAACCTGGTTTTGGGACTGGCTGGAGGTTGAAGATGACCAACATGTCATCCTTCAACCAATGAAACAATGCCATTTGTATTTTTTGAATTTCTGATTTACATTTGATTCAGTGCTTTATTCACTAATGACCATGATATGCACAGCGCGCCAGATCCCTTGGATTTGATTACTAACGCGTTTTGACTCTCATCCAATGGTCCACATATTTTTGTCTTTATTTTTTCTTTTCTGATTTTTATATTTAATTGTTTTAAATTTCAAAAAATCATAGAAAAATCATTTTTAGTCAAAAAAATCTGAAAAAATTATGAAAAATATTTTTGATTTTTCTCTTTTTGATTTTTATTTTTTCACAATTTTATTGTGTTTTGATATTTTTTATAAATTTTCACTTTATTTGAATTGTTTTAAATGTTTAAAAATACTTTTATGCATTTTTAAATTCTGAAAAAAATTTGGAATGATCCAATGATATTATGACAAATTTTGGTGACCTCATTTATTTTTTATTTCTAAATTTGTTATTTTTTTATCATTTTTGGTTTATTTTGCCCATTTCTTATAATTTTAAAAAAAAATTCTGACTTTAAAAAATTACCAAAAATTTTATAAAAATATTTGAGTTCATTTCTGATTTTTCTATGGTCTTACTTAATATTTCTTGATTAATTTGAACATACTTTCCTTCTTTCTCTATCATTTTAATTTTTTAATTATTTTTAAACCCTAATTCTTTTATTTTAAAATACAATTTAATTTTTGTATATTTTCTGGCTGATCTTGGGTTGAATTTTTGGTCATGAACTTTATTAAAATCATTGGATCCATCGTGTTGAGTCTAACTCCACAAAAATGGATGAATGATTTTAATAATAGTTTGATTAAATTTTAATTCAAATGTAGTTTGTATATTCTTTCCCACCCTTCTTCATCTTATCCCTTTCGTATTTCATTAAGTGTTATTGGAGCATGATCTCTATATGATGTCTCAAAATAAATGGTGCATAGATTGCTATTGACCGGCCTCAAAATAGGTGCGACTTCTACATAAGTCCACTTACGATTGCTTAACATAGCGCTAAATTTTGTCCCGATTCGAATAAATGATCATTCATGGCCCAAACATATGTTTGAAAACCCAAGTATGTTAATTTGATCTCTTTGATCCAATAACCTTGATATTCATTGTGTGGAGGTTTTTGTTCTACCAATCATCTAATGGATCTACAACACTTTTGGTCGACGCGGATCACTTAAACACCATTGATAATTGGATGGTACTTTTGAGGATTCCAAATGGATGATATACTTGACAAAAAGAAAATGCAACATGTTGTGTAGAGGCTTTGGGTCTACCAATCATCTAATGAGTTCCAAATGCAAGTTTCAAGATGGTCATCCAACTAACCACTAATTATTAAATTGCTTTTACTTTATGCTTTTATTTTTTATGCTTTATGTACCATTTACTTTAAGCATTACATTTCATGTCATTTTTATTTTTCTCATTTGAGCATTTACTTTCTTGTCATTTTTATTTTGCTCACTTGAGCTTTTATTTTCTCTTCTAAGACACCTAATAATAAACATGAACCATAAAACCTTTAATAATACTTGGACTATTTGGATACTATCCTTGGCATTATGGAGCATTGAACTTCTTGGACTTAGGATTAGAAACCTTGGCCTATGTCGAAGACCTTGTGATCTTAATTGTTGTTTGGTTTGGAGTTATTAAGGTTTACCTCAAGACATTGGTTGTTTGTTTGTTTTGTATGGAGGTAATTATGATTACATACTTTGTTTGTAATCTGGGATTCACCCGTATACAGCCGTTACTCTGCTCAATTTTTGTGAAGACTTAATACACTTGAAGAGGTCTAGTATCTTTGCTTCCTTGGTTTCAATCCAAATAATGGGAATTCTATCTTGACTCATAATGTCAAGTATTGGCTTCTTGTTAGTTAGATGGTTCTTATCCTTATCTTTTACCTTATGCTTTAGGATAGTCTCTTCTTCTCCTCCAATCTTCTTTAATTTCAAAAATCTCCTCCCTCCTTTTGAAAAATCTTCTTGTTTCTAAAATTGAACCACTTTCATAATAAACTTGGACTTAGGTCCATGCATTTTCCAATCATTTTGGATAAAAGTCAATCAATCTCATTTCAAACCATTTTTCCACTTTGGCTTTTTTTATTTTAAAACTTTTCTCAAAAGATTAGACTCTTATCAATCCTTGTAGTGATGCAAACAAATATACTTCTACAATATGTAGTGAAGAGAGATATTTTCCACTTGGGTGTTGAGTGAAGCATTATTAATTTTAAAATCTAATTCATATCCTACACTTTGAGATGATACAAAATCTCCTTTCTCGTGATTGTGGGTAGTAAGTATGTTTTTCCACACGGACAATGACGATGATGTCTTATCTTATAAAATCAATTAACATACTTATGTTTTAAAAAACTTTAAAAGAGGAGCTATGTGTACCCTTATCCCCTATTGCACGAAAGGTGGTACGTAGGCACTAAAGGTTCACAACCGCGGAGGGTGAAAAAACCATAAAAATATATTTCTTTTCTCACATCCACCATCCATTTTTACACAACGTTTTATAGCCAAAATATACAAATTTTAAAAAGAGGTTCATGCGGAGTACTGTAGATGTTTAGGGTGCTCATACCTTTCCTTTGCATAACCAACCTCCTTACCTTGAATATTTCCCCCTCTTGTTTTGGGTTACTCTCTCTTTTCCCATTCCTTTGGAAACAATAAAGCACGGTGGCGATTTTTATTTTGATCTGTATAAGTCTAGCCAACCCAATGGCTTAGTCTTAAACATTTCTACCGCTACAGAAAAAATGGCGACTTCACTGGGGACATATTGACCTCTTGTTGGTCCATCCCTAAGTGGGTTGAGCCTATCTTTGTTTATATATGTATATGTGTTATTGTTGTTTATGTGTGATCTTGTTGTATATATGTTTATCTGGATTTTCCTGGTTTTCAGGGTGCTTGGTGATTACTTATAAGTCCTATACCCGGACTTAGGAAAACTTTAAGATAGGACGGGCGATATAGTCATGTTAACTTTGAGGGAGTAATCCCAAAAAATGAGGCATGAGATCCCCCACTCAGTGGAGGCCCCTTTGACTGTAGTGTCGTTTACCGAGTAATTGGGAAGACGTGCTTCTTTCGACCTGGGAGCCTTCTAAAGCTGAGGACTAAAGAATACCTAACCCATCTTGGCATTTTAGGTGTAGTGCGGAAGCTATGACGGAGTAATACGGAAATAGTTGTCACATGATACTACGCTTGGACGAGTTTTTCTTGAGAATATTACTAATTACCGAGTTAATCAGGAAGTTGGTAAAATCCGAAGGAAGGATGTAGACTCTGGGAACCTCTAGAACCTTGTTCGGAAGGTGATAAATTTTACACCAACACCTTATGGGTAGTACCTTCGACCTCATGCTCAAGACATTGATCCTATGAACCCTATATGTGTGATCTTATTATAGCATCATGCATCCATGCACTCATAAGCATCTTTTGAAGAAATTTTATTTCGAGGGACTTAAAAGTTGACCATTTATGAATATCTCAGGTACTTTTTGACCATGGATTCTGGAAAAAGAAAGACTGGAAAATACAGTTTCAATGATCCCAAGATAGATGAGTTGATCAGTCTAATTCCTGAGATTGAGTGTGCTGTAGATTTTTGGAAGAAGTATGGATCCATCATTCCTCTTATGAAGCTTAGGATGAAGAAGGGTATTCTCTCGACCTTAGTCCATTTCTATAATCCGATGTATCATTGCTTTACTTTCACCGACTATCAGTTGATGCCTAAACTAGAGGAGTATTCTTATCTACTGGATTTACATGTTACCGATCATGTTCCTTTTACTGGTTTGGAGGGTGAGCTGAAACCACATGAGATTGCTGCTTTGATCCATCTGGGGAAGTATGAGGTGGAAGCCCATATGACTACTAAAGGAGGGATTAGAGGATTATCATCCCAATTCTTATTGGAGAAAGCTCGTTATTTTGCCAGGATGAAGAGTACAGTCGCTTTTGAGGCCATCTTTGCTCTACTTGCTTACGGGTTGTTTTTATTTCCTAATATGGATAAGTTTGTTGATGTTAATGCTATCAGATATTCATGATTGGAAACCCAGTTCCTACATTTTTAGGTGATGCTTATTACTCTATTCATCTTCGGATTTCTTATCATGGGGGATGATTATCTGTTGCACGTCTTTGTTGTACCGGTGGTTTATCTCTCATATGCCTCAGTCTGATGCTTTTTGGGATGTCAGGAAGGAACCCCGTTGGGCTCCTAAGATTTGGAACTTACTCACTCGGATATTGATTGGTATCATCGAGCTTACCAGGATATAGAGATTATTGACTGTTGTGGTAGTTTCCCCAATGTACGTCTTCTTGGTACAAAGGAAGGAATTAACTATAACCCTGTTCTTGCACGACGACAACTCGGTTATCCGATGAGAGATAAACGAAATAGTATTCATTTGAGTAGTTTCTTCCTGAAAGAGGGAGAAGACCCTAAGGAATCTAGGGAGCAGATTGCGAAGGCCTGGCGTCACATTCATAAGAAGAGTAGGAAAGACTTGGGACCTAGGGGGGCTATTTCTTTGGAGCCATATGTTCAGTGGGTTCAAGCGAGAGTTATTCAGTTGAAGATGTCGTATTCCCGGGAAACATCTATGCCTGATTTATTTGTAAAGACCACTCCTCCCTTATTGGATGATATAGAAGAGCTACAACTTGCTTTGGTCAGGATGCAGCAGGAAAAGGATGCTTGGAAGAATAAGTGCCAAACTTTAGAGATTTCCTATAGAGCAGACTTGAAGGAGAAAGACGACTTGATTGAGATCCTTGAGAGTCGAGCAGTAGAGACTATAGAGAGGAAAGGGGATTTATTTTCTCCTAAGCCTCAGTCAGATGCTAGTTGCTCTCTTCCTGATTTAGGAGATTGGAAGGAGGTCGCCACCAGATATGCGGAAGAAAACCAGAGGTTGAAAGCTCAGATTTCCAGGCTTACAGGAAAGCGCCAGCGTATAGAGTGATCTCCGACAACTTTACTTCTCAGGGTTTTAAACTTTATTTTCATCTTGTACTTGGGATTGTTGAGACTTGTAACTTATTTTGAAGTTATTATAATAAGAATTTTCAGTATTTCAAATGTGTTATTACTTTGATATTTGCAATGTGTCTATAAATCTTTAAGCCCCTTGAAATATTAATAATAAAAATAAATCATGTGCACCACATATCATGCATCATATTACACATATTTCTTGCATTTGTTATGCATATCCAGGTGTCTTACCAAGCTTCTTTACTTCGTATAGCAAGCTGACTCACCACTACAACACTCAGGATAATTTCAGAAGGAAGATGGACAACTTAGAACAAGAGAATCGCGAGCTGCGCGAGGAGGTTTCTTCTTTGAAGAACAACATGTCCAATCTAACTGCTCTGATGGAATCTCTGGTGGCTGCTCAGAATCATCCACTGAGTGTTCAACCTCAATCGACAAGGGCTACTGCTGAATCTCCGACTGTTCCTGTGTCTGCTACCCCAGCTGTTGTTTAGAATCACATGCCTCAAGGTTATCCATGGGGAATGCTAGAGAATTTTGCACCTGAAGGTTTCAATCTTGGTCCTCAAGAAGCCCCAGTTGTTCAGACTACTATTCCTGCTGCACCTCCTTCGGTGAATTTGGTTCCATTTGTTAATGATGATGTGTGTCATCCTTTTCCTACACCAAGTGAAGACTTGGGTCTTTATGAAATAATGGATGATTTTCAAGAGCAATTTGACAAGATGCAGAGGGAGATGAAGGCCTTCAGGGGAAAGGAATTGTTCAGGCAGAATATGAATGAATTATGCTTGGTCCCGAATGTTAAGATACCTACAAAGTTTAAGGTCCCGGAGTTTGAAAAGTACAAGGGAAACACTTGCCCTCGTGCTCATCTGGTAATGTATATAAGTAGAATGTCTACCCATACAGATGATCAGCGTCTGCTGATTCACTTTTCTCAGGATAGTTTGACTGGTGATGCGCTGAAGTGGTATATGAGTTTGGATAGTGTTAATATCCATACTTTCAATTACTTTGGAGAAGAATTTATCAGACAATATAAATACAACATGGACATGGCGCCTGACTGTGATCAACTCAGGGCCATGGTTCAGAAAGACATGGAATCATTCAAAGAATATGCACAGAGATGGCGTGAGGTAGCCGCCCAAGTGATTCCTCCCATGGAAGAGAAAGAGATGACTAAGATTTTCTTGAAAACTCTGGGTGTTTTCTACTATGAAAGGATGGTAGCAAGTGCGCCAAGTGACTTTACTGAAATGGTAGGCATGGGTATCCGTTTAGAAGAGGCTATAAGAGAGGGTCGTTTAACGAAGAATGAAGGATTTTGAGGTGCAAAGAAGCCATATTATGGATTTACCAAGAAGAAGGAAGGATATACAAATGTTGTTATACAAGAGAGGAGGGTTAATACTCCTAGAAGAAATTATCAGCGTCATCAGCAAGTTACCTCAGTTACTCCAGTTGTTGGTGTAGCTCCAACCATCGTTGCTTATCAGAGACCATCCCAGCAGGGGAATTAAGGGTATAATCAGAGAAGGGAGAGTTATGACCTTATTCCTATAAGTTATATAGAGTTACTACCGAAATTGATTCAGAAGAAGTTAGTTCAGACTCGACCATCTCCCGCTGTACCATCACCATTGCCTTGGTATTACAAAGCAGACCAAACATGTGCTTTTCATCAGGGAGCACCAGGGCATAATGTTGAGAATTGCTATCCTTTGAAGACTGAGGTGTAGAAATTGGTGAAGTCTAGTATTCTATCTTTCAAGGATGTGGGCCCTAATGTGAAAGACAATCCTCTACCCAAGCATGGAGGAGAGAATGCTGTGAACATGGTGGCCGGTTGTCCAGGCGACTTCCAGATTTTTGATATTCATCTGGTTAGAGGAGATTTGGTGAAAATGCATGCAGACCTCTGTGAATTTAGCTACTATACGCATGACCATTCCGGTTGTGCTATTTGCAGTACAGACATATAGGGTTGCGATAAGATAAAGGTTGATTTGCAGGAGATATTGGATGAGGGCCTCATCCACATAATCAGGCCTAAGGAAGAGTATGAAGAGGAGGTGAACATGGTTTCTGGATGTCCTAGAGAGTTCAAAATTTTTTATGTGGAGCACATGAATGAGGATCTTGTACAATTGCATGCTACTTTCTTCCACATGGCTCATCAGGTGGAACATCAATATGGATCTTGCCGAATTTGATGCCTGGACTCCCGAGGATGTTCAATCATGAGGAAAGGTGTTCAATTTTTGTTGGATAATGGAACTATCAAGGTTACAGGTCAAAGGGATGATTACCATGAAGTTGATATGATTGAGTTTTATTTGGCTAAAGAAGAGTCGGATGATGAGTATGCCTCTGCAGATGAGTTCTTCTCCTCATATGAAGATTTGTTTTCCAGAGATGACTCCATAACGACTAATTGTGTCGAAGAAGGGGTAAAAGCCATTGTGCCTTGTTTTGGTGCACTCGCCCATTTTGAAGTCGAGTATCATGGCAAGCCGGCTATTACTCCATTGGTGATTAGTTTGTCGGGTCCTGTCCCCTACAAGTCAGATAAGGCTGTACCCTACAAATATAACGCTACAATCTTAGAGGATGGTGTGGAAGTTCCCATCCAACCAATGCCTGATGTTGGAAATATTGCTGAGACTAGCAGAGTGACCCGCAGTGGTCATGTACTTGCACCAGTTGTTCATGCAGATGTTAGCGCTGGAAAGAAAATTGCTGAGAATGTTGAACCCAAGAAGGTTACGGGTGAATCTAGTGAAGCTACGTTAGAGAAAGAAGTGGATGATATTTTAAAGATAATCAAGATGAGCGACTACGGAATTGTAGACCAGCTACTGCAGACTCCTTCAAAAATATCTATCTTGGCTTTATTGATGAACTCATCTGCTCACAGAGAATCTCTGATGAGGGTATTGGACCAAGCTTTTGTGGAAAGTGACATGCCTATAGACCAATTCAGCAGTGTAGTAGGGAACATTACGTCATGTAATAACCTGAGTTTCTACGACGATGACCTTCCCGATGAAGGAAGGAATCACAATTTGGCCCTCCACCTCTCTATGAACTGCAAGAATGATTCACTATCCAATGTGCTAATTGATAATGGATCCGCTTTGAACGTTATACTGAGGAGCACACTTATGAAATTGAAATATCAAGGAACGCCCATGCACCAAGTGGCATTATTGTGAAAGCGTTTAATGGATCAAGGAAATCTGTTATTGGTGAAGTGGACTTGCCTATTCATATAGGCCCACATTTGTTTCAGATTACTTTCCAGGTCATGGATATTGTACCCGCTTATAGATGTTTGCTAGGACGATCGTGGATACATGAGGCAGGGGTTGTCACTTCGACTTTACACCAGAAGCTGAAGTTTGTACGTGAAGGAAAATTGGTAATTATAAATGGAGAGCAGGCATTATTGATATCTCATTTGTCCTCTTTCAGCATTGTGGAGGCGGATGAAGCTGTTGTTGGAACCCGGTTCCAAGATTTATCCATTGACAACATAAGAGGAAATGAGAATTCTATGGTTTCGCTTAAGGATGTGCAGCAGGTTGTGCGTAAGGGTCATAGTGAGGTGTGGGGACAAATTGTGGATCCACCTGTAAACAAGAATAGAGTCTGCTCGGGGTTCTCTATGAAGAATGATAAAGATAAAAGCATGAAGCCAAAGTCTGCTGCAGGTAAGTATCAATACATCTTCCGTAGCGGGGGTTATCTTCATCCAACTGTTTCTAAGATTAATGCCATTGTGGAAGATGAAGCAGAGCCGAAAATGCCAAATTACGTGACGCACAGAGTTAGGGTTCAGAACTGGACCACCATTGATGTTCCCTCTTACATACATGTTTCAAAGTAATTTGTCTTGTTAATCTTTTTGAAAAGCTTTCACTCTGCCCAAGGTGGAAGTATTAATATTGTATGGGCTTATATGTTTGTTGTGACTTTTAAAGTCGATAATAAAAGTTGTCTTTGTTTCTCAAATTATGTCTTTATTTTATGCTTTTTCTTGGAAAATGGTAATCAGAAAAAACCTTTCAAAATAAATAATAACTGAAATTCAATATGCATGATCACTTGTTATATGTGTCAGTTTCTAAAAACAATCATAAATCATATGTGCAGATTAATTAAAAAACACGTTGAATACAATGACCCGGCACCCTCTCCCAACATTGAATGTCCTATGTATGGGACCGAAGAAGAAGACTATGATAATATTCCAGAAGAGGTCTCATGGTTGCTTGAGCGCGAGGAAAATGCCATTCAGCCATATAAAGAGCCATTGGAAGAATCAATTTGGGTTCAGAAGAAGATCTGAAAGAAGTCAAGATTGGAGCATTGTTGCATCCTGGTGTGAAGAGCAAGTTGATTGAGTTGTTGAAAGAGTATGTGGATATTTTTGCTTGGTATTATCAAGATATGCCTGGTAGAGATACAAATATTGTAGAGCACCATTTGTCGTTGAAGCCAGAGTGTCCACCAATCAAATAGAAGCTGCAAAGAACTCACCTGGATATGGCAGTGAAGATCAAATAGGAAGTTCTAAAGCAGATTAATGCCGGTTTTCTTGTGACATCAGTATACCCTCAATGGATTGCCAATATTGTCCCAGTACCGAAGAAAGACGGAAAAGTTCACATGTGCATAGATTACAGAGATCTAAATAAAGCTAGTCCAAAAGATGATTTTCCATTGCCACACATTGACGTGTTAGTGGATAGCACAGCAAAATTCAAAGTATTCTCGTTCATGGACGGATTTTCCGGGTATAATCAAATAAGAATGGCTCTAGATGACATCTAAAAAACAATGTTTATCACACCCTGGGGAACATTCTGTTACAGAGTGATGCCCTTCGGGTTGAAGAACGCTGGTGCAACGTACCAGAGGGATATGACAACCCTATTCCATGATCTGATGCACAAGGAAATCGAGGTATATGTTAATGATATGATTGCTAAATCTCAGACTGAAGAAGGGCATGTAGAAGACTTGTTGAAGTTGTTTCAGCGTTTGAGGAAGTATCGTCTCCGCTTGAATCCAAATAAATGTACCTTCGATGTTCGATCAGGGAAATTGTAGGGTTTCATTGTCAGCCAGAAAGGAATGGAATTTGACCATGACAAAGTCAAAGCAATTCAAGAGATGCCAGCACCGAGAACTGAAAAGTAAGTCAGAGGGTTTCTCGGGAATTTTAATTATATTTCCATATTCATTTCTCACATGACTACAACGTGTGAAGTGATATTTAAGTTGTTAATAAAAGATCAAGGTTGTGTGTGGACAGATGACTGCCAAAGGGCATTTGAAAGTATTAAAGAATATCTGCTTGAACCTCTTATCTTACTCCCTCCTGTTGAAGGAAGACCGTTGATTATGTATCTGACAGTGTTAGATAATTCCATGGGTTATATTCGGGGACAACAAGATGAAACGGGGAAGAAAGAATATGCCATTTATTATCTCAGTAAAAATTTTACTTATTGTGAGTCCCGGTATTCCATGCTGGAAAAGACATGTTGTGCACTAGCCTGGGCGGAAAAACGTTTGCGGTAGTATATGTTGAATTACACTACTTGGTTGATCTCCAAAATGGATCCAATCAAGTACATTTTTGAAAAGCCTGCTCTTACTGGGAGAATTGCCCGCTGGAAGATGTTGTTATATGAATATGACATCGAATATTGCACTCAAAAAGCTATTAAGAGTAGCGTGTTGGCAGATTATCTTGCTCACCAACCAGTTGATGATCATCAGTCTGTGAAGTATGATTTTCCCGATGAGGATGTGATGTTTCTGAAAATGAAAGGTTGTGATGAACCATTTCCCGAGGAAGGTCCTGATCCTGAATCTCGTTGGAGTATGATATTTAATGGAGCTGTGAATGCTTAAGGTAAAGGAATTGGTGTTTTGATTGTCACTCCACATGGATCGCAAATTCCTTTTACTGCAAGGTTGACATTTGATTGTACTAATAATATGGAAGAATATGAGGCTTGCATCATGGGTCTCGAGGAAGCTATTGATCTCAGAATTAAAATTCTAGATATGTATGGTGATTCAGCTTTGGTAATAAATCAGATTAAAGGAGAGTGGGATACTCGTCACCCCGACTTGATCCCTTATAAAGATTACACTAGAAGATTGTTACCCTTCTTTAATAAAGTCGAATTTCATCAAATTCCCAGAGAGGAAAATCAAATGGCGGATGCTCTGGCAACTCTGGCTTCTATGTATCAAGTGAATACTTGGAATGATATACCTTGAATTATGGTTCGGCGACTGGATAGGCCCGCTCATGTGTTTACAACAGAAGAGGTAGCAGATGAGAAACCTTGATATTATGATATCAAGCATTTTATCCAAACTCAGGAATACCCGATTGGTGCATTGAATAAAGATAGAAAGACATTGAGAAGATTAGCTGGCAGCTTCTTCCTCAGTGAAAATGTGTTATACAAGAGAAATTATGACATGGTCTTGCTTAGATGCATGGATAGACACGAAGCAGACATGTTGATGCATGAGGTTCATGAAGGCTCATTCGGCACACATGCCAATGGATATTCGATGGCTAAAAAGAAGCTAAGTGCAGGTTACTATTAGCTGACAATGGAATCTGACTATTACAAATTTGCAAAGAAGTGTCATAAATGCCAGATTTATGCGAACAAGGTTCATGTGCCTCCGACACTTCTCAATGTGATCTCTTTCCCATGTCCTTTCTCTATGTGGGGTATTGACATGATTGGGATGATAGAACCCAAAGCTTCAAATGGACACCGTTTCATCTTGGTAGCAATTGATTACTTCACCAAATGGGTGGAAGTTGCTTCATATGCTAACGTTACCATGCAGGTGGTTGTGTGCTTCATTAAGAATAATCTCACATGTTGGTATGGTGTGCCGAGCAGAATTATCACTGACAATGGCTCGAATCTAAACAACAAGATGATGACAAAACTTTGTGAGGAATTCAAGATTGTACATCACAACTCATCTTTGTACATGCCAAATATGAATAGGGATGTTGAAGCTGCTAATAAGAATATCAAGAAGATCATCCAGAAGATGGTTGTTACTTATAAAGATTGGCATGAAATGCTCCCTTTTACTTTGCATGGATATCGAACATTTGTACGCACTTCAACAGGAGCAACTCCGTTCTCCCTTGTGTATTGAATGGAAGTGGTACTCCCAATTGAGGTTGAGATTCCCTCTTTGCGTGTGATAATGGAAACCAAGTTGTCAAAGGCTGAATGGGTCCAGAAGAGGTTTGACCAATTGAATTTGATTGAAGAGAAGATAATGACGGCTTTGTGTCATGGGAAGTTATATCAGAAGAGAATGAAGAAAGCTTTTGATAAGAAGGTCAAACCTCGTGAATTTAGAGAAGGCGGCCTCGTGCTCAGGAAGATCATGTCTTTTAACGCTGATTCTAGGGGAAAGTGGACTCCCAATTTTGAAGGCATATATGTTGTCAAGAAAGCCTTCTCTGGCGGTGCATTAATTCTTGAAACTATGGATGGCTAGGAGTTCCCACATCTCATGAATGCTGATGCAGTCAAGAAATACTTTGCCTAAAGAAATAAAAGAACAACTCGCTAAGTTGAAAACCCGAAAGGGCGGCTTAGGAAAAAAAAAGCGTCTCGGTAGGCAGAAAACCCGAAAGGGCGTTCTAGGCAAAAATTAGAGACATAAACAGAATAAAATTTTCCGCTAAGTTGAAAACCCACAAGGGCAGCTTAGGCAAAAATTAGGGACTTTCTTGGCAAGTAACTACATCAAACAAGACTTGATTGTTGAAGCAACAATCTTCTCGGATCCTCATCATACTTCAATGGAAGCTGCTGCTCCGGATTTCAAAAGTTGTTAGAGGGGATAGTGGTCATTGTATCTCAATGTATCTTTTCCAATATATATTACCATTTTCCGAACTTTGTAATTATCCATGGAGTCTGGCCATTCGCAGACTACCATTCTATCAATGAAATTTGAGCTTTTACCCAATTCTTTGTATTTCTTATTTTATTTAGCTTGAAAAGACTGCATTTATTATTGATAATAATTTTCAAAGCGAAAATATTAAATAATAAAATTGATCTTCAAAAAGAATTTACAATTTACTTTTACTTTAGAATTGGTGATGCAAGAGAAAAACAAAAGTGGTGATCCCAAGAATGGACGAACTCCAATTGTTTTGAGAAGTTTTGTTTCCCGAAGATGTTTTTCTCAGGATGTTTTCGCTGTATTTGGTTTGTGACTCCAGTGTCCCCAATCAAGTCTTGGTTCATTTTTCTTCTTTTGAGTTTGCATGATATGAAGACTCAATCCAAGATTTCTCCAGTGAAGGTTTTGTTTGTTTGATAGAAGTTCTTTCTTCCCAGAGAAGGTGGTACAATAATTACTCTTGAAGAACACATGTCTCCGATTTCTCCAGTGAAGAACGTATATTGGTTTTCCCTTTGAGAATATGGTGTTGACCTCCCCAAGGAAGGCAGCATGAAATCTCTAGTTAATGTCTCGATGTTGGGGCATTATATGCTTTAGCGAAGTTTGTATGTTTTTCCTCCTTCAAAATGGGCCTGAATTCCCTAGTGAATGTTTTGATGATTTGGTGTACATCTGCTTTACTTGAAATTGACTTTGCAATCCCTAGTAGAAGTGTTACATTTGAAAACATTTGTTTCCCTGTTAAATTATGAGTGTTATTCCCTGGTAAAGTCTAGTGAAGGATGTTATATCTTTGTATCTGTACTATTTTGTCGCTATATTTTGTTTACTTCTGGATTACGTTTCTCCCCAGTGAAGTTAAGCCATGCAGTAGGATTTTGTTTCCTCAGTTGGCGCTTACTTTTTCTTGGATTTTTCATCTTGGATGTGATTTGGCCGAGGGTTGTTTGTGCCCGAGTTGGTTTTGCCTGGTTACTCCCAGTGTTATATGTTTATTTTGTCAGCATATGCACGATAGCACTCATACATTCATACATACATCAGGCATAGTTAAAATTTAGCAAATCATTACTCATTCACATTTGTTATTATTTTATGGACGTATTGCCCTGTTTTGCAGAGTTGTGTTGTCCTCTCTCCAATAGAGTGTCAATCATAAGTAGAAAGTGTGTGTTCTTTCAATTTCCCCATTGAATTATCCCTCATGGAAGATTTTTGCTTTAGCCTTCCTGCACATCTCCTCAAGTGGATGATTTGGATTTCTCTCTTGAGTTCATTTCTCAAAGAATGTATTTTTGTAGACTATTTTACTCCAGTTTATTTCTAGATCGAATCTTTGTTTCCCAGCAATATTATCACTTTGTACGTCTGAAAGCTTCGAGTTTTGATTTGAGAATGTGCATTTATTTTGCATGAGAAGACCTTTATCTCCTCAGCAGGAATATATTGGCATTTCCCCAAGAAGTCATATTGTGTTCCCCGGAAATAATTTTTACAATCCTTCCTATAACAACAAGTAGCAGGTCTCTTTATTTGAGCAACTTGTACTTCCGTGTAAAAGTCGACGTAACTTTTTTGTTATCTTCTCTATGAAGTGGATAGTTTGCAGTCTGTTGTCAAATTACACCAGTGGATGGCAAGAATTTCAATATTGCAGAGACAGTTCATTGTAAAATCTTTGCAAGTGGTAGTCTCTTTATTTGAGACAGCTTATATATTACCCTTTCCAGGCAAATGCCTTGGTTAAAGAAGAAGTTGAGACCCGTTCTAGGTGAAATATCGGGATTTTGGAAAAAACTTGTTATCTTTTTGCTACCTTCAGTGAATGTTGGTAGTTCATCATCAGTCAACGGTGATGTTATGATATATTCTCTTTCTACCATCAATGAAAGTTGGTAGGTCACCTTCAGTGAAAGTTGGTGCTTGTTATCTTTTTGCTACCTTCAATGAACGTTGGTAGTTCATCGCCAGTGAACAGTGGTGCTATGATATATTCTCTTTCTACCTCCAATGAAAGTTGGTGCTTGTTATATTTTTTCTACCTTCAGTGAATGTTGGTAGTTCATCGTCAGTGAACGACGATGCTATAATATATTCTCTTTCTACCTTCAGTGAAAGTTGGTAGGTCACCTTCAATGAAAGTTGGTGCTTGTTATCTTTTTGCTACCTTCAGTGAATGTTGGTAGTTCATCGTCAGTGAACGGTGATTCTATGATATATTCTCTTTCTACCTTCAGTGAAAGTTGGTGCTTGTTATCTTTTTTGCTACCTTCAGTGAACGTTGGTAGTTCATCGTCAATGAACGATGATGCTATGATATATTCTCTTTCTATCTTCAGTGAAAGTTGGTAGGTCACCTTCAGTGAAAGTTGGTGCTTGTTATCTTTTTGCTACCTTCAGTGAATGTTGCTAGTTCATCGTCAGTGAACGATGATGCTATGATATATTCTCTTTCTACCTTCAATGAATGTTGGTAGGTCACCTTTAATGAAAGTTGGTGCTTGTTATCTTTTTTCTACCTTCAGTGAACGTTGGTAGTTCATCGTCAGTGAACGACGATGCTTTGATATATTCTCTTTCTACCTTCAGTGAAAGTTGGTAGGTCACCTTAAGTGAAAGCTGGTGCTTGTTATCTTTTTTCTATCTTTAGTGAACGTTTGTAGTTCATCGTCAGTGAATGGCGATGTTATGATATATTCTCTTTCTACCTTCAGTGAAATTTGGTAGGTCACCTTCAGTGAAAGTTGGTGCTTGTTATCTTTTTGCTACCTTCAGTGAATATTGGTAGTTCATTGTCAGTGAACGGAGATTATATGATATATTCTATTTCTACCTTCAGTGAAAGTTGGTAGGCCACCTTCAGTGAAATTTGGTGCTTGTTATCTTTTTGCTACCTTCAGTGAACGTTGGTAGTTCATCATCAGTGAACGGCGCTGCTATGATATTTTCTCTTTCTACCTTCAGTGAAAGTTTGTAGGTCACCTTCAGTGAAATATGGTGTCTGTTATATTTTTGCTACACTCAGTGAACGTTGGTAGTTCATCATCAGTGAACGGCGGTGCTATGATATATTCTCTCTCTAGCTTCATTAAAATTTGGTGGTTCATCGTCAGTGAACATCGATGATTTTTCTTTTCCCTACCTTTGGTGAACGTTGGTAGCCCACCGTCAGTAAACGTCGATGTTGTTATTTCTTTCCTCTTTCTACCTTCAGTGAATGTTGGTAGTTTCGCTTTCAGTAAAAGTTGGTGTATCCTTTGACTTTTTATCATCCTCTATAAGTCAGGTCTTTTGATCCACCAGTGATTTAATTTCTTGGTCGATTTTCTATTTTGTTTCTTTATTTCCTTTGTTACATACCCAATGGTGTTTTGTGTCTCTTTGATTTTGTTCATGCGCATTCACGCTCATAAGCATTGCATGACATCTTAGGGCCAAAAATAGGGTTTGTTTTTTATTTAAGTATCTTTGATCGTGTCGACACGAAGATTTTTACCCTTCATATCTCCGGATAGAAGAAACTTAAATAAGGGAAGTGTTTGTACCCCAATTTTTGCCACTAAGATCCCTTCATCATACCATATTGATTCAATCACAACAAGATCACATTAGGGTTTTTGGTTCTCCTCCCTATCTTTAGCTTTGCTCTTTGATGAATCACTAAGCACCTTGACTTGTTTTATTTTGTGATCATGAATATTTTATCTTGATTTTCCTTTTAATTAATAAAATGCAATGTTGGTTTGTCTTACTTGTTACTAATGTAGGTAAAGGCAATGAGGTTTAGCAAGTTACTCCATGGGTTCATGAGTTTATTTCCATGCCCAAGGCAATAAAGCTTGAGAAGTCCAAACCTCACCATTGAAGTTTCTTTGGAAGGGATGGCATGGCAAGGTTATTTTGGTTCACTACATTTCCAATATATCAATATTGATTCAAAAGTGCAAGGGATTGATTGAAGAAGTTGTCATGGTTAGACAAAGTCTTGTTCGCATTGATCACAAGTGCATATTTCTCTCAATTCTCAAGATATGGAAGTGGTTTTGGTGGATATTAGTTCTCATTTTCATCCTCAACAACTTCTATTTACAAAGCAACGGTGTTGGTACAAGAAGGTGGTTCAAAATTGTCAAGGTTCCTCAAAGCATTTTCTTGATCTAGGAGCTAGGGTTTTGAACTTCAAAGAAGTATATCTTGCTCGTCTTTTGGTATTTTTGAGTGATTCCAAATACATACTTCTCTTTAAATGGTTATTAACAAATCACTTCAAAAGTTTCAAGGAGTTTTTATATGGAAGAAACTTGATGATGCAGAAAGATTACAAGTCCTCCAGATGAACCCCCAATTTCTCATGTGTGACTTTAAATGATCAAAACTTGGTCAATTTTTATCACCTTGAGCCCACTCTTTTTCCATAATGATCTTGGTGATGTGAAATTTATCCCTTATTTTATATACAAAGTGAGCAAATGGATGTAAGATTCCCTAAGATACAAAATATTATAGGTCATTTCATGATTTTTTGCCAACTTCAACAATTCATAACTCCCTCAATTTTTGGAGATTTTGAATCTTTTAAATTTCAAAGTTACATTTAAGAGGTCTATTTCATGCCATATTTTTTGTCAAGAGAAAATTCCAAGTGGAAGTCCATGTTTGGATGCAAAACATTATAGGTCACTTTTGAAGAAAAAATTTGAAATATTTCTAAGTATGGAAAGTCAACCCTTTTTCTCCAACTTTGACTCAATGCAACTTT
Organism: Vicia faba; assembly: GCA_948472305.1. Classification (NCBI taxonomy): domain Eukaryota; kingdom Viridiplantae; phylum Streptophyta; class Magnoliopsida; order Fabales; family Fabaceae; genus Vicia; species Vicia faba. The sequence goes on along the minus strand of OX451739.1, from coordinate 61,927,262 downwards.
CAGGTCAAACATCCATTTGACTCCATTCTTTTACCATTGCAAAGCTTGTAACCTCATCTTTCTAAGGCATCAAGAATCATGCCCTAAGACCCCTTGATTTGAGAATGCCATTGATTTGAACTTGGTAACTTGGAACTGAAGTTTCTTCAAAAGTCAGAATTTGAAATCATTGATTTATCTTCTAAACACTTTGTTTCTGCGCGTTTTTTCCTCTAAACATGTTTAGAGAACTTCCAGAAGTGATTAGCACAACAAAACGCGCGTTTTGGATGTGTTTTGATCAAATTAGAAGTCACAATTTTCTTGTTTGCAACTTCACACGATTTCCCTCCAAACTTCATCATTTCACACGCTTGGACGTTCCATTTGATTCCCTATAAATAGAGGGTAATCACTCATTCATTTTCTTAAGCTTAAATAGACAGAATCACCTTGCCAAACTTGTTCCATAACTTAAATTTCTGAAACTTCGAAATCTGTTTTCAAGCCTTTTTCAATCCAATTTTTCAATCAATTTACCTCCCTTGATCTTCCCTGAAGCTAACCATATATTTACCTTCAAGAATCGTGTCCTATATTGCTCCATAGAAGTCCAGTTTCAGAGCTCTGCAACTCAACTTCAATAGGTAGATTTCTTCATCAATTCTTCAAAAATTTGATATCATTGTGATGCACTAATTGCCCTGGTTCTAGTTGCATCACTTACTTTTATATGGAAACATGTTTTGACCATGAAATTTCAAATCCCTTTTCAAAACTTTCCTTCCAAATTGCTTGAGCTATAATTGATATAAATTTATCGGGAAGGTGTGGTTGTCTTCGTCTTGAAGAGACGAAGCGGATGGCATAGGTCTCGTGCTCTAATTTTACAGATTGAGCAACCTGGTTTTGAGACTGGCTGGAGGTTAAAGATGACCAATGTGTCATCCTTCAACCAATGAAACAGCGACATTTGTATTTTTTTGAATTTCTGATTTACATTTGATTCAGTGCTTTATTCACTAATGACCATGATATGCACAACGCGTCCAGATCCCTTGGATTTGATTACTAACGCGTTTTGACTCTTATCCAATGGTCCACATATTTTTGACTTTATTTTTTCTTTTCTGATTTTTTATATTTAATTGTTTTAAATTTCAAAAAATCATAGAAAATTCATTTTTAGTCAAAAAAATCTAAAAAAATTATGAAAAATATTTTTAATTTTTCTCTTTCTGAATTTAATTTTTTCACAATATTATTTTTTGTTTTGATATTTTTTATAAATTTTAACTTTATTTGAATTGTTTTAAATGTTTAAAAATACTTTTATGCATTTTTAAATTCTGAAAAAATTATAGAATGATCCAATGATATTGTGACAAATATTGGTGACCTCATTTATTTTTTATTTCTAACTTTTTTTATTTTTTATCATTTTTGGATTATTTTGCCCATTTATTTTAATTTTAAAAATAGTTTCTGACTTTAAAAAATTACCAAAAGTTTTATAAAAATATTTGAGTTCATTTCTGATTTTTATATGGTCTTACTTAACATTTCTTGATTAATTTGAACGTAGTTTCCTTTTTTTCTATTATTTTCAGTTTTTAATCATTTTTAAACCCTAATTCTTTTATTTTAAAATACAATTTAATTTTTGTATATTTTCTGGCTGATCTTGGGTTGAATTTTTTGTCATGAACTTTATTAACATCAATTGATCCATGGTGTTGAGTCTAACTCTACAAAAATGGATGAATGATTTTAATAACAGTTTAATTAAATTTTAATTCAAATGTGGTTTGTATATTCTTTCACACCCTTATTCATCTTATCCCTTTCTTATTGCACTAAATGTTATTGGAGCATGATCTCTATATCATGTCTCAAAACAAATGGTGCATAGACTGCTATTGACCGACCTCAAAATAGGTGCGACTTCTACATAAGTCCACTTACGATTGCTTAACATAGCGCTAAATTTTTTCCCGATTCGAATAAATGATCATTTGTGGCTTAAACCTATGTTTGCAATCCCAAGTATGTTAATTTTATCTCTTTGATCCAATAACCTTGAGATTCATTGTGTGGAGGCTTTGGTTCTACTATCATCTAATGGATCTACAACACTTTTGGTCGATGCGGATCACTTAAACATTGTTGATCATTGGATAGTACTTTTGAGGATTCCAAATGGATGATATACTTGACAAAAAACAAATGCAACTTGTTGTGTGGAGGCTTTGGAACTAACAATCCTATAATGAGTTCTAAATGCAAGTTTCAAGATGGTCATCCAACTAACCACTAATTACTAAATTATTTTACTTTATGGTTTTACTTTTTATGCTTTATGTACCATTTACTTTAAGCATTACATTTCATGCCATTTTTATTTTGCTCATTTGAGCATTTACTTTCTTGTCATTTTTATTTTGCTCACTTGAGCTTTTCTTTTCTCTTCTAAGACACCTAATAATCAACATAAACCATAAAAACCTTTAATAATACTTGGACTATTTGGATGCTATCCTTGGCATTATTGAGCATTGGACTTCTTGGACTTAGGATTAGAAACCTTGGCCTATGTTGGAGATCTTGTGATCTTAATTGATGTTTTGTTTTGAGTTCTTGAGGTTTACCTAAAGACAATGGTTGTTTGTTTGTTTTGTATGCATGTTATTGTGAATACATATTTTGTTTGTAATCTGGAATTCACCTGTATACAGCCGTTACTCTGCCCAATTTTTGAGAAGACTTAATACACTTGAAGAGGTCTAGTATATTTGCTTCCTTGGTTTCAATCCAAAGAATGGGAATTCTATCTTGACTCATAATGTCAAGTATTGACTTCTTGTTGGTTAGATGGTTCTTATCCTTAGCTTTTACCTTATGCTTTAGGATAGTCTCTTCTTCTCCTCCCATCTTCTTTAATTTCAAAAATCTCCTCCCTTCTTTTGAATACTCTTCTTGTTTCTAAAATTGAACCACTTTCATAATAAACTTGGACTTAGGTCCATGCATTTTCAAAACCCCTTTTCATAAATAAAATTCAATCAATTTAATATTACCTTGACATTTTTTGAGAAGACTAAAAGTCAATCAATCTCATTTCAAACCATTTTGCCACTTTTTCTTTTTTTATTTTAAAACTTTTCTCAAAATATTATACTCTTGTCAATCCTTGTAGTGATGCAAACAACTATACTTCTACAATATGTAGTGAAGAGAGATATTTTCCACTTGGGTGTTGAGTGAAGCATTGTTGATTTTAATATCCAAGCCATATCCTCCACTTTGAGATGATGCATAATCTCATTTCCCATGATTGTGGGTAGTAAGTATGTTTTTCCACACGGACAATAACGATGATATCTTATCTTATAAAATCAATTAACATACTTATGTTTTAAAAAACATTAAAAGAGGAACTATGTGTACCATGATCCCCTATTGCACGAAAGGTGGTACGTAGGCACTAAAGGTTCGCAACCACAGCGGATGCAAAAACCATAAAAATATATTTCTTTTCTCACCTCCACCATTCATTTTTATACAATGTTTTATAGCCAAAATACAGATTTTACAAAGAGGTTCCTGTGGAGTACCGTAGATGTTTAGGGTGTTAATACCTTCCCTTTTCATAACCAACCCTCTTACCTTGAATCTTTCCCCCTCTTTTTTTGGGTTACTCGCTCTTTTCCCATTCCTTTGGAAACAATAAAGCGCGGTGGAGATTTTTATTTTGATCGATATAAGTCTAGCCAACCCAATGGCTTAGTCTTAAACATTTCTATCGCTACACCTGGAGAACTTGCCAGACTGTTAATTCAAGAGGAAAAGGCTATAAAACCGCATGAAGAGCCGATCGAGGTGGTAAACTTGGGTTCTAAAACAGACAGGAAGAAAGTCAAGATAGGTGCCAATCTAGAGGACAGTGTAAAAATAGGTTAATCAAGATGTTGCATGAATATGTGGAGATCTTTTCTTGGTCATATAAATACATGCCAGGACTCGATACTGATATTGTAGTTCACCGTCTACTGATGAAATAGGGTTGCTCTCTCATAAAGCAGAAGGTTCATCGTATGCGACCCGAAATGTCAGAAAAGATCAAGGTTGAGATTATGAAACAATTCAACGCATGTTTCTTGGCTGTTACATCATATCCTCAATGGGTTGCAAATATTGTTCCGGTACCAAAGAAAGAAACCAAAATACATATGTGTGTAGACTACAGGGATCTGAACAGGGAGAGCCCCAAAGATGACTTCTGGCTTCCACATATTGATGTTTTGGTCGAAAACACCGCTCAACATAAAGTATTCTCCTTCATGGACGGTTTCTCGGGTTATAATCGGATCAAGATGGCACCTGAAGATATGGAGAAAACTACTTTCGTGACACATTGGCACAACATATCAGCGTGCCATGGTAGCTTTGTTCCATGACATTATTCACCACGAGATAGATGTCTATGTTGATGACATGATAGCTAGATCTCAGACTGAAGAAGAACATCTTGACCATCTACACAAGTTGTTTGAGAGACTGAAGAAGTACAAGCTGAGGTTGAATCCGAACAAGTGTACCTTTGGGGTGAGATCTGGTAAACTCCTTGGTTTCATTGTCAGTGGTAAAGGTATTGAAGTTGATCCCACCAAAGTCAAAGCTATTCAAGAAATGATTACTCCCCGTACTGAGAAGGAAGTCAGAGGTTTCTTGGGACGACTGGATTATATTTCCTGATTCATTTCTCATATGACCGCTACTTGTGAGCCGATCTTCAAGTTGTTGAAGAAAGATCAGGTAGTAAAATGGAATGACGATTGCCAAATAGCCTTTGACAAAATCAAGTACTACCTTCAAGAACCTCTGATTCTAATGCCACCAGTTGACAGAAGACCTCTAATCATGTACCTAACATTACTAGAGAGTTCAATGGGGTGTGTACTGGGCCAACCTGACGAGTCTAGTCAAAAAGAGCATGCAATTTACTACCTTAGCAAAAAGTTTAACGACTATGAAACAAGATACTCATTACTCAAGAAAACTTGTTGCACTTTGGCATGGGTTGCTCGCTGACTAAGACAGTATATGTTGACTCATACTACCTTATTGATCTCTAAAATGGATCCCATCAAATACATATTCGAGAAACTCGCTCTCTCTAGAAGGATAGCCAGATGGAAAATGTTCTTAACAAAATATGACATTCAGTACAGGACTCAGAAAGCAATCAAAGGAAGTGTAGTGGCAGATCATTTGGCTCATCAAGCTGTAGACAACTACTAGTCTATGAATTTTGAGTTTCTGGATGAGAACATTATGCTAGTTACAGATTGTGAAGAACCTGGACCATATGAAGGACCTGAGCCAGGATCCTGATGGACTATGGTTTTTGAAGGAGCTTCTAACGCACTTGAAAACGGAATTGGTGTTGTAATTATCTCTACTCAGGGTTGCCATACGCCCTTCACCGCCAGATTATGCTTTGACTGTACCAACAACATGGCAAAATATGAAGCGTGCATCATAGGTATTAAAGTTTCTATTGACCTGAGGATCAAGTTCTTGAATGTATACGGGGACTCAGCCCTAGTGATCAATCAAATCAAGGGAGAATGGGATACGAAGCATATGAATCTCATTCCTTACAAAGAATATATGCTGACCTTAATTCCATATTTCAAGGAGATTACTTTTAAGAACATTCCAAGAGAAGAGAACCAGTTGGCAGACGCATTAGCAACCATGTCATCTATCTTTAAGGTCAGGTGGGACAACGAGGCTCCTCGAATTACCATCGAAAGACTGGACGAACCAGCACACTGCTACGAAGTTGATACTGACAGAGTAGAAGAGAATCCTTGGTTTCATGAAGTGAAGAGGTACCTCGAAGCTCAAGAGTACCCTAAGGGGGCATCTATCAATGACAAGAAATTCTTATGGAGGTTCTCTACTAAATTCTTCCTGAGTAACAGAATTATGTACAAGCGCAACCATGATTCGACTCTACTTCGTTGTGTGGACAAGAAAGAAGCGAAGAATATTATGGAAGATATGCATGAAGGTATCTTTGGTACTCATTCCAGTGGACATATTATGGCTAAGAAGATTTTGAGAGCAGGTTACTATTGATCGACCATGGAAACCGATTTTCATCACCACTCAAGAACTTGTCACAAGTGCCAGATCTATGCTGATAAAGTACATGTACCTCCAGTACCTTTGAATGTCTTGACTTCTCCTTGGTCCTTTGCAATGAGGGGAATTGATATGATTGGAGAAATCAAGCTTACTGCTTCTAACGGACATCACTTCATTCTCGTCGCCATTGATTACTTCACAAAGTGGGTGGAAGAAGCCTCGTTTCCCTTTGTTACTAAGAATGTGGTCGCCTGATTCATTAAGCATAACCTTATCTGTCAGTATGGCATCCTTGAAAGGATTATCATAGACAATGGTACCAACCTCAACAACACTATGATCATAGAACTCTTCACGCAATTCAAGCACCGTAATTCTTCTCTGTATCGACCTAAGATGAATGACGCAGTAGAAGCCGCCAATAAAAACATCAAGAAGATTGTGTTGAAAATGGTTGTGACTTACAAAGACTGGCATGAGATGTTACCATTTTCTCTTCACGGCTACTGCACTTCAGCATGAACATCAACTGGGGTAACTTCATTCTCTCTGGTCTATGATATGGAGGTTGTCATACCTGTCGAAGTTCAGATTCCTTCTCTGAGGACTATGAAAGATGTAGATTTAGACGAAGACGAGTGGATTCAGACTAGGTTGGACCAGCTGAATTTGATTAACGAGAAAAGACTTGCAGCTGTCTTTCATGGTCAGATGTACCAAAAGCGTATGATAAAAGCCTTCAATAAGAAAGTTAAGCATCGGTTATATCAGGCTGGTGACTTGGTAATAAAGCGCATCATCCTACCACAAGGTGATCCCAGGGGCAAATGGACTCCCAACTACGAAGGGCCATTTCTAATAAAGAAAATATTTTTGGACGGTGCTATGATACTTACCACCATGGACGGTGAAGATTTTCCGCACCCTGTGAATGCAGACATAGTCAAAAGATACTACGCATAAAAACAACCCGTTAGGCTGACTGGCCTAGGAAAAAATAAAGGCATGCTGGCGAACCAAAAGGGTTCGGGAAAAAATTAGGGATAAAAAGATAAAGATTGTACACCTGGAAAGTCGAAAACCTGAAAAGGCGGCTTGGGCAAAAAAGGGTATCCCGGTGGACTAAAAACCCGAAAAAGTGGACCAAGTAAAAGTTAGGGATTAAAGCGTATGATTATGTCCCGTTGGATCACTTACAACCAGTTTATGACCAACGTCAAGTTCAAATGGTACAGATCAATTCAGTCAACTTCTTCTGACAGCTAGTGATGAGATGTTCAAAGACATAGAGGAAATAACATAGCTAAAACCAGACATGATCATTTACACATAATTATATGTTTTGTTGCTACTTTGTACTCTTTTCATTTTACGATGATTTCCTCTTACTAGGATTTCTGTCTCTTTGTACAAAAAACCGCTTGTATATAGGCAAGTTATCAATACAAATACCATTCTCAAATTCAATATTTTGTTTTACTTATTCTGTTTTATTCGCAAAAACGTCCAATGACTAAATTGAATGAACATATGCATATGAATATGATTACTGTTAACAACTATATGCATAAAAACAGGAATAAGCATTTACTAAAAACTCTAGGAGTTGGGATAACGTTCAAGTCATCCACAAATCCCCATAGAGAAATCCCCACAGAACAACTTCCATATGAGCTTGTCTTCGACAGGAATACATTTCCCCGCAAGTCTAAAATGCCTTAAGACAAGAATTGGGGCATCCTCCAACAATTAACCTAATCACACTCCCCAGCAGATCCCCCTAGCGGATAAAGGAGTATGATATTTTCCCCGGCAATGTTGCCAACCTACGGAATCCCACCCTCATCAGAGATTATGTCATCAACACAGTTCATAGGAATTCTCTTCCTCAGTTGAGTTTATTTCTCCAACACTACAAAAAAAAACCTGCAGAATTCTCTTTTCCAGCGGGTCTCATTTCTTCAACAGAGTATATTTCTCCAACATGGTATATTTCTCCAACATGGTTTATTTCCCCAACAAAACCCAATCTCCCCATCTTGAGTCTATTTCTCTGACTACTACAAATCACCGGCAAAATTCCCCTCTCCAGCAAAGGGAACTCCAGGTTTTTATACCCAGAAAGTTACTACGAAATCTGAAACTGGACCAGATATCATTCAACCTTATCCTCCCCAGACAAGTAGGCATCTATATCATAAACTTCTTTAGACAAAACCTCGGGAGGTTATCCCTCTCTTTTATCCCCATTCAGGGTATATAAGAACCAAATTCCCTAGTAGAGCAATGAACGAACAATGTTCCTGAACTCTTCTATCCCCAAACAGAAGTCAACATTCCCTAGCGGAATATCCTCAAACAGCAAGCAGGAATCCCCAACAGGAATATTCTAGACAAGATTAAAGATTACACATATTCTTTATCCCCAACGACAGTCAAGGATTTATTTTCCCCAGTCAAAGATGTTACAAGAAGCTACCAATACGCTTCAACAACATTTCACATTCATACATCATTTACAAATATCATAGCATATGCGTACGACACGCATATTACGCTCTCATTTACTTTGAGAACATCTTTACGCAATGCATCACATACATCATGACATTTCATATAACTAACTCTTTATCTTTTCAGGTAAAATTATACAAACAAATGAATATCATAAACAATTTTAAAATAGGTTGTAGGTTAATTCCCCAAACAAGACGGGGCAACTATCTATATGACCAGACATAGGTTAATTCCTGAAACAGGACGGGGCGACTATCTACATGAACATGCTAAAGATTAATTCCCAAAATAGGATAGGGAAACTATATTTCTATCTTTATGACCAGGTGAAGATCAATTCCCGAAACAGGATGGGCGACTATATTTATCACCAGGTGGTATGAATTCCCGAAATAGGACGGGTTTACCAACAAAAACAGACTGTAGATCAATTCCCGAGACAGGACGGGGTGACTATCTATAAGACAAGCATTTCCCTCAAAGACTAAAACTGACAAGCAGCTACTCAAATACCTTCCCCGGAGATTCATTTTGGAAAGCATTCTTCATATACAGTCGAGCATAGACTCATTCTAATACTTCTATCAATGGTTACTTTGGATGGCATCTATAAGCCCATCTCCGATGGCATTCTGTCATCTCTCTGAATGGCATCTTTAAGCCCATTTAAGTAATATTAGTTATAAATCAACAACGTTACTTCTTGTACATGCGAGTTCAAATTTTTGGGCACTTAACTGTTCAATCATCTTCTACCTTCAGGTCACGAATGGCGAACATGCCAATCTAACTCCTCAGGTTTAAGAAGATTGAACAGGGGCAGTTGTTGTACCCTAAAATTTGCCCTCTTCATTTCATACATTATGATGGGATCAAGGTTATTTTATTTCTCAAACTCTCCTCAAGCAACAAAGTTTGATTGTGTCGTCAATCAGTCCAAGATGAATCTCATATTCTCAATATTTTGTCTACTCAAGCTACCAAGGATTTTTCATACCTCATGGCATCTCAGCGGATTCTTTGTTTCATGAGAAGATTCAAGATTGCTAGGGTTTGGCAATGGATTGCGGCTTTTCCTATCTTTTGGCTTTTATGCTAAGACTTTGATTATTGAAGTATGATTATCAAGAGGCTATTATTTCAAAGATATAATCTTCTCCATCAATATATGTCAAAGCTTATCTTCATGATTGCAAGGGATTTAGACATGCTAAATGCCAGGAGAAAGTTGAAAATTTAAATCTGTTTCAAGCATCACTTTCAAGGCAATTTAAGTGAGTTTAAATTTGGAATTATTGAAAGAGGAAATCAAGTGTGATGAATCAAGAGAAGTGGTTTTTTATGCCTATGATAAATCATATTGTCTTGTGACTTCTCTTTGAAACGAAGGGACAAATTTACCTTATTACAAGTCACAAGTTTCATGGATTTCTATCCAAGCGTTTCAAGTCGCAAGTTTCATGGTTTTCTATCCAAGTATTTCAAATTCAATACTTCATATTAATTTCTTTCAAAATTCATTCAAGATCATCCAAATTTACCAAATATCCAAGTTTGACTACAAATTCTACAAAGTATCCTTACTTTCTAAAGAATGCAAGAACATTCCAATTGCTATTTAGTTTCATACATCACCATTTTTTTTTGTTACAAGAGGGTTTCAAGCTTCTTAGTTCATAAGTTTCAAATTACATCATCAAGACTATAAAATCATCCATGTTTCTAAGCCTAAACTTATGATTTCTAAAGAGACTATCCATTGCCTTTCTTTTGAATCTCCCTCCAATTCGCCAAGTCAGGCCATAAATTCTTCTTTTTCCTGCCAAGGACCAATCATCTTTCTCTCATCCTCCATCACATGAAACAAGGAAAAGAGAACACAGATTTGTTATAAAATCAATCATCAAAAAAGACATGAACAAGAATTGTTAAGCAAGAAGTTTTCAAGCAAGTTTCTTTTCAAAATTCATCATTAGGGTTTCATGATATGAATCAGAATAAGAGGGTTTTGAGTTCAATCATTTGGTTCATAGGCAATCAAAAACAGGCCTCATACAAGTTGTTTCATAACAAATTCATAATTTCAGTTTAATCATAGGCCCAAAGGAACCTCTATTGCAAATCACAAATTTTGTTTTGGTTCACAAAAAGATGTGTAAAGAAGTACTTCCAGCAATAATTCAATAAAAACAAAAATGCAAGTACATAATCGCAATCCAAGCCCAGCAAGAAGCATATATCATAAAATATAAATATATCATATATCAAAAAGCCCATAACAAACAAGCTTGTCCAAAATCGATTACAGCGGGAAACCCTAATCTCATGGTATAAAAAATCAATGACTGCACAGTTTTCAAGGGATGGAGGAAATTGTTCACGGTCGAAAACAACACAAACCCTAAGAGTTATCATCATCTTCCTTAATCACACAACCCTTTAGAAATCATAAGTTCGAAGAAGAGAGAAGAAGATACAGAGTCAGAAAGATCTCACCAAAGAGGATCTCCGACCATCGCGCCTCCTTCATCCTCTCGGACATCTTTCTTTAGTTCCTTTTTTCTTTTCATTTTCTTTGATATATGTGGTTTTCCTCATAAATCTTGATATTTGTTTTTCTTTTACAGTTAGGGTTTCGGTTTTCCCTCTCAAGATCTAGGCGAAATCGTCCATTTTTTGCGAAATTAAATCACGGATTAGTAATCAGAAGATAAATACGAAGAGAAAGATGTGAAAAAAAGTGAGATAAGATTAAATCGCGACGTCGCCGCCGCAAGGCAATTTCTGGCGCGGCGGTCCCTTCTTCTCAGGAGAACAACATTCAGAGAGAACCGAGAGTATAATAAGTCAAGAGGGAGAATTTTCTCATCTTTATTTTTATTTTTGTGTAAAAAATTATTTTATTGTTTGATGAAACATTAAGCGGTTGGATAATATGGCGGTGACACTTGTCACCGCCTGTTTGGTTAAATTTTGTTTTCATGCAGATGTCCCACGCAGGCTACCATGCTCCCTCACCTTGCATACATTCATTCTCACAAGATCCAATCCAACACTCCAGATCCATGCGTCCATGATACACCCTCTCTGATGGATCACACCGGATCGTTCACACAACCTCCTTGGACTTGGGATTTCCTTTATTTGGGCATGGATGAAATTTTATTTACACCCCCAGATTGCTTCAGCCAGCCTATTTCTAACCCGTTTCTCTTTTATTTTCATTTTTTTGGTATATGATTAAAATGAAAGAGATTATGATGTATTAAATAATAATTTTCTTTAAAATAATTTTTGTTTGACACTATTAATTAATTTATTTATTAATTTTATCAAATAAAAAGATATTTAACTTAAATAATTATTTAATGGTTTGGATTTGTATTGTGTGATTTAATTATCTCTTGAGTGTTTATTTCTTATGTCATCCCAATTTGTAAATTTGTACCCCCCATTCCCAAGGCCATGTAATAGTGTAGGAACATTTATTTTCCGCACTTTACCACTTTCCTATTTTGCTATATTATTGTTAGTAATTAGGTCGTGTATGAAAAGACTAATAACGAAATGATAGTTAACCTAATTTCAAGATAAAATAACTGAACATGAATCACTATTCACACTTGCACCTCTAGGATAACCTCACTTGTTGCCTTTGGAACCACAGTCATGTCCCTCGAACGTGGGGATCCTTTAGCACTGACACTTGGTTAAAAAGATCGTAGTCTCTCGATGACCCTTCAATGCTTCCTCGGTAAACGATCTTAGTCCCTTACGATAAAATTGTTAAAGCGCCCCTACAGTTTCTTTTATGATTGTACGATGATCCACGCCCGTCCCTCATACATCCAACGATAGGGCTTCCTACTAACTAATGATAGGATAGCACTATCTAAATAAGGAGGAAAATAACATGAAATACTTTGAGTAGGTAGACAGCTATTAACCACTTGCTCACACAAACAAAACATCTTTTTCTCACAATCACATTTTCTAAAATATTTTCAAAAACAAACACTTTGTACGCATTCTTAATAGATACAAGAATCATTACAAAGTTGCCTTACTATTGGCATTTTCAAAATATTTTCAAACGCACACACACAAAGCATTTTCATAGTGAGCTAACGATTAAGAGCCCATAGATAACTACGGATGGAAAGGGTGCTAACACCTTCCCTTTTCATAACCTACCCCCCGAACTCATAAATCTCAAAGGTCTTTCCTGTTCTTTTCACCTTTCCTTATTTAGATAAAAGAAAAGTCAATGGCGACTCTTGCTATCCGTAATATTTACGATAAAATGCAAAACCAAGAGTCAGTTCTCCCACTATATTACAATATGCATATGAAACGCATATAGCATTCTCAATTATCTTGAGAGCATCATTACACAATACATTACATTGCATAAAACTAACTTTGTTTCTTTCAGTATAGTTTGCAAACAGATAAATGTTGGCAACAATTTATCATCCTTCAGGTACAATCAATTGATGATTCATTCTGATGATCTTTTGGATACAGTCAGGCAGAGACCCATTCCAATACATATGCTAAACAAAATTCAGATACGATCGAGACATAGATTCATTCTGACACTCATTCCAGTACATATTTCATATATAGTTCAAATACGATCAAGACGTAGATCCATTCTGATATTCATTCTGATATATCTTTATATGTAGTCGGGCGTAGACTCATTCTAATACAAATCTCAGATACAGTCAGGCATAGCCTTATTCTAGAACATCATTCTGATACAATCAAGACATAATATTCATTCTGACACTCCCTAGCACATCTGTTAGATACAGTCGGACATTGACTCATTCTAGAATACTTCTCAGATACCGTCGAACATAGACTCATTCTGATACTCCTACCAATAGCTACTTTGGATGGCATCTATAATCCCATCTCTAACCATACTCTGTCACCTCTCCGAATGGCATCTTTAAGCCCATTTAAGCAATATAATCAACCAATAGTGTTCCTTCATGCATATGCGAGTGCAAATTTCTGGGCACTTAAGTGTTCAATCATTTTCCACCTTCAGATCATGAATGGCGAGCATGTCAATCTAACTCCTTAAGTTTAAGAAGATTTAATAGGGGCAGCTATTGCACCCTAAAATTTTCCCTCCCATAATTGATTCAAGATGCCTCTTCATGCTCCTAGGGCTTTCAATTTCTCAATTACTCGAGGTTTGATCAGACAAACTCTCCTCCTAAGCAGTTGACCAACAACTAGGGTTTCACTTTTCTCAAGGAAAATTGAGCTTATAATTCCTCAAGTGGATTCTAGGGTTTCTCATATGTCTCTAAGAATGCTCATGCCAAATCTCAAGCCTTGCATCACAAGTTTGCTCAGTCAATGGCTCAGATGATTGAAAATCAATTGTATTGGACAAAAAGTCAACTATGGTCAACATACAGTCAAACTTCAAGATTTTTGGTCAACATCAAGATTTTAAGGTCACATTCATCATTTTATCAAGTGTTGATTATGATTCATCAAGAAAACTCAAAATTCATCAAAAGTCAAAAGTTGCCAAATTAGGGTTTTCTTAAGGAGAAGTCAACTGAACTTTGACCAAGCATAAATTTCACATGCTTCATCATATTTTTCTCAACCAAAGTTAATTTTTAAGGAAACTCAATTCTCTAAAACTTTGTCTCTCTAAGATCAAGTCCAAAAATGCTTCATTTGAGAGATATGGGCCAAAACATTATAGGTCATTTCAAAAGTCAACAAAAAGGTACTTTTTATCAAAGCAATTTACATCAAGATAAAGTCTTCAAAAGAAAAAATGATCAATATAGAGATTGTAGGGGACATCTCGAGCTTTCCAAAAAGTTCAAGATCACCTTCATATGACAAAAATTGAGAGAGTTATGATTGGTCCAACTTGGGTAATTTTGAGAAAATACATGAAACTCAAATTGATCAAACTTGAATTTTTGGGCTAATGGGCTTATCTTTCAAGGTCCAAACGTGTCCTAGACGTCATAATGAACCTCTAAGTCTATTCATACACCCTTTTAATTTTTTATTTCATTTATTTTGATTTTATTCATTTAAATTCTAATTAAATCAAAAAAAAATATTAAAGGGAGGTGCAATGCTTAAAGGGATTTTGTTTCAAACATATTGGAGGCCCAAGATCACCATGCCAACCGTGCAAACCTATTTTTGTATCAAATCTTGATATTTTGTCTTATTCTAATTTCTATTTTCAAACAAAAAATCAAAGATTTTTCATACAAGGTCCAAGCCCACTTTTTTTTAACCTAATTCATGGCCTATATATATATTCTTCTCATTCAGACAAGAGAGGACAATGAAACCCTTGAAAGAAATCACCTTCCAAAATCTCAAATTTTTGTAGGGAGAATTGAAACCCTTATCTACAGCCTTCCTCAAGGCCAAACAACCATCCAAATCAACTCCAGGAACATTATAAAGTAAGTATTGATCACTCTTGATGATCAAAGAAGCCTGAAACTTACATCCATGCATCATTGGTTTCTATATTTATATGAATTTCATATTTTTGTTTTTATTATGCTTTGATCGAAACTAATGTTGCTAACGTGCTTCTGAAGTGTAAATGTATAGGTTTAACCCGTCGCATGAGTCCCATGAGGCCAGAATCATGCATTTCCATGGTTACACCATTTTGCATTATCCTCTTCATATCTCATCATACAGGAAGAATTAGTGAAAACTAAGGCCACCGTTGAATTCGCAAGGGTAAAATTAGAGGGGCGTGGTCCCTTTGGTCACTAACGCGTGCTTATTTTGCAGGTTAAAGAAACAAGATCACAGGAGAAGATGACCGGAGCTAGGGCTCTGACGCCTCTTCGGTCCAGCGGTTCTATTTTATTTTATATTTATTTGATTCCATTAAGATACCTGATGAAACAGCCACCCCAGTGGCAAGTCGTGCGCATGTTAAGGCATTAGTCTCTGAGGGCGTGGATTCGATCCCTGCTTTTTGATGTTTTTTTTTCATATTTTCCAATGTTTTGCAGGTTTTATATATTATGTGCAGCATTCACTTTCCTAACACCAACCAGCACTTGGTCTGGTGGTAAGCTATGCAGTTGTGAGGCTTGAGGGCGTGGGTTTAACACCCACTGTGACATTTTTTCATTATTTTAGTTTTCTACCTTATTTCCTTGATTTTTCTTCCCCTAATCCTTTTTGGCTAACCTAATTCCTTTTTTTAATTAACCTAAAAAAACTTTTTTTGTAAACCCTAATTAACTAGGTTTAGGTTTTGTAATTAACCTTTAATCTCCTCATTTTTTTAACATTTAATTAATTGACTTTTTTTAATACTAAAATTAATTAAAGTGTTAGGTTTTAATTAATTACTATCATAAACTATTTTCTTCATAAAATCACAAAAAAAATCTTTTTTACATTCTTTTCTATTTTTCTATTTTCCTTTTTCTTATTTTCATTTAAATTTCATAGACCAATTGTATAAGTCGTGCATTTCCTATGTAATTGTTTAGATTTACATTTTTTGCTCTTTTTCTATTATCTAACTGCTCCGAGTATGTAATAGTTTAGGGTTTATTTTCCTACATCTTTCATTCTTATGTAACTTCCCCAAAGCCTTGTAATAGTTTTAGGTTTACATTCCGCACTTTACCTTCTGCTATTATATTATTTTATGCTACTGTTAGTAATTAGGGTTTGCATGAAAATACTAAAATCAACCGATAGCAAAAACCTAAATTCAAGATAAATAATCGAAGTGAACACACTTTCACTCTCACACCTCTAGGGTAACCTTTCTTTGTTACCTTTCAAAATATGGTTATGTCTCTCGAAAGTAGGGATACCTTTAGCAAGCGACTCTCAATCAAAATCATACAAAAGATCATAGTCCCTCGATGGCTCTTCGATGTTGCCTACAGAAAAATGATCTAGTCCCTCGAGTTGCCTACGAATATGATGATAGTCCCTTACGAAATTTCTAAAGTATCCTAACAAGTTGCCTTCGATGACCATTCGATGACCCTACGCCTTTCCCTTCACATCCAATAGATAGGGCTACCTACCAACTAATGGTATGGATAACACTATCTCTAAAGGAGAAGGAAAAGAATAAGAACGACCTTGAGTGGGTAAGAAAATGTTAATCGCTTGCTCACAAACTTTTCTAAAAAAGAAAAATTCTCACATCACACTTTTCAAAAATAAAAATTTCAAACACTTTGTATACCTTCTCAAAGACTGATACGAGAATTATTACAAAGTTAACCGTACTTTGGCTTTTAAAAATATTTTCAAAACACACACACAAAAAAGAAAGTTTTCAAAAGTGAGCTAAGCGATTAAGAGCCCGTAGATAACTACGGATGAAAAGGGTGCTAACACCTTTCCTTTTCATAACTTACCCCCCGAACTCAAAACCTGTCAAGGTGTTTTCTGTTCTTTTCACCCTTTCCTTATTGGATAAAATAAAAGTCGATGGCGACTCTTGCTATCCGTGACATTTGCGATAAAACGCAAAACAAGTTAGTTCTCCCACCATATTACAATGACCTTGGGCCTCCAAAAGTTTCAAATGAAAAGCCTTTTATGCCTTGTTTATTTGTTTAATATTTATTTGATTTAATTTTGAATTTAAATGAATAAAATAAAAAATAAAAGAAATAAAGATCACAAAAATAAATTAATGGACTTAGGAGTCTCTTATGAGGTCAGGAACACGTTTGGACCTTAAAAGATAGGCCCATTAGCCCAAAAATTCAAATTTGCTCAAATTGAACTTCATGCATTTTCTCAAAATTTCCCAACTTGCACAAATCATATCTCACTCAAATTTTATCATATGAAGGTGATCTTGGACTTCTTGGAAACCACGAGATATCCTCTACAATCTTCACGTTGGTCATTTTTTAATTTGAAGCGTTTATCTTGATGTAAATTGCTTTGACAAAAAATATCTTTTTGTTGACTTTAAAAATGACTTATAATGTTTTGGCCCATATCTCTCAAATGAAGCATTTTTGGCCTTGAGCTTAGAGACAAATCTGTAGAGAATTGAATTTCCTTCAAAATGAGCTTTGGTTGAGAAATGTATGGTGAAGTATATGAAAGTTATGCTTGGTCAAAGTTCAGTTGACTTCTCCTTAAGAAAACCCTAATTTAGTAACTTTTGAGTTTTGATGATTCTTGAGTTTTCTTGATGAATCATGATCAACCCTTGATCAAATGATGAATGTGACTTAAAAGTGTTGATGTTGACCAAAAATCTTGAAGTTTGACTGTAAATTGGTCAAAGTTGACTTTTTGCCCAATATAGTTGATTTTTAATCATCTGACTAATTGACTGAGCACACTTGTGCTGCTAGGCTTGGAAATTGGCATGAGGATTCTTTGAGACATATGAGATACCGTGAAATCAACTTGAGGCATTAGAAGTCCAATTTCCCTTGAGAAAAGTGAAACCCTAGTTGTAGGTCAACTGCTTATGAAGAGGGTTTGTCTGATCAATCCTTGAGTAATCTTGAGCAATTGAGAACCGTATGAGCATGGGTAGGTATCTTGAATCAATTTGTCTTTAAAAAAATGGGAGGGAAAATTTTGGGGTGCAACACCTAGATTTGATGATAATGGAGAACTGATTTTGCTGTCTGCTAAGCAAGTGAATGAACTCCTAGAAGATGAAGCCTTGATGCTTGCGGTGTTTACAGCATTGCAAATATTATGGTCTTATAACACCACTACTCACTTCACGACCAAGGAAACACTGTTCAGAATGGTATATGGGGATGACTCTATGATCCCGGTGGAAGTTAATACTCCATCATGGAGGAGAATAAGCTTTGAAGAAAATGTCAATAATTAGCATCTAGAAAGTGAAGCTGATTTACTTGATGAAATTGGAAACATTGCACATATCTGATGGATAACAGTCAAGTAAAGGATATCTCGTCAATTCAATATGAAGGTGAAACAAAGGGGCTTTTTAAAAGGGGGTCTAGTTCTGAAGAATGCCACGGATCTAACGAAGAAGGGGAACTCTCACGAAACTAGGAGGGACCTTTCCGGGTAATTGAGAAACTTAGCAATGGGGCTTACAAGCTAGAGACATTAGATGGCATAGAAATTCCTAGGACTTGGCATGTATCTAGTCTTAGGATTTATTTCAGCTAAAATTATTTAAGCTCATGTAATGAATAAAATGAGTGCACTTTTTTCCCTGGCAAGGGTCGGGGTTTTTAACGAGGCAACCCATAAAAAGCATCACTAAAAACAAATGAAATTGTTATCCAGGGTTCACCTTCGAAGGCTCTGCACCTCGATTCCAACTTGAGCCACCTCAGGTGTAACCTTTTCGGGCTATGCACCTCAGTTCCAACTTGGGCTTCCTCAGGTGTAACATTTCTGAACTTTGCAGCTCGGTTCTGACTTGGGTCGTCTCAGGTGTAACCTTTATGAGCTCTGCACCTCGGTTCCAACTTGGGCCGCCTTTGCTGTAACCTTTTTGAACTATGCACTTTGGTTCCAACTAGGGTCTCCTCAGGTGTAACCTTTCCAGGCTCTTCACCTTGATTCCGACTTGGGCCATCTCAGGTGTAACCTTTACGGGCTATGCACCTTGGTCCCGACTTAGGCCACCTCAGGTGTAACCTTTTCGGGCTCTACACCTCGATTCTAACTTGGGTCGCCTCATGTGCAATCTTCTAAGAGATGTACCTTAATCGGATCCCGTCAAAGTCTTCCTGAGGACATTCTCGAGGGCTCTGCACCTCGGTTCAAGTCTTGAGCCACCTAAGGGAAACCTTCTAGGTTTAACATTTTGTCAAGTGGTAACTCCCATCGAGGTCACTCCCGATCAAAAACAGAGGTTAACTCCCATCGTGGTAACTCCTTGCCAAGTGGTAACTCCCAAGCAAAAACAGAGGTTAAGTCCCATCGTGGTAACTCCTTGCCAAGTTGTAACTCCCATCGTAGTAACTCCCGAGCAAAAACAGAGGTTAACACCAATCATGGTAATTCCTTCCCAAGTGGTAACTCCTACCGTGGTAACTCTCGAGAAAAAACCTTTCCAAGATCTACACCTCTATTCAAATTTGAGCCGCCTCAGGTGTAACCTTTCCAGGCTCTGCACCTCGGTTCAAACTTGAGTCGTCTCAGGTGTAACCTTTCTGGACTAGGCACTTAGGTTCATATCTTGATCTGCCTCATGCATAACTGAAATAATCGGCTGAAAATCATCAAACAATGAAGTCGTCATTGAACGTCTTTTATCCCACATGAAGGGAAAGGTAAACATCGAGAAAACTTGAGAAGGGAGAAGCCATGGTCTTGCGACCGAGAGATTGGGTAAGGGAGTCTGTTTCTCAAGGGGAAGGTATTAGCACCCCACACGCCCATAGTAATCTATGGTGTCCACTCTTGTTATCTATCTTATGGGTGTGTTTAAACCATGTTTATTTTTTACTATACTACTGAGGAAGAATGCATGAAAAAGAAAGGAGAAAAGAATGTAGGGCAAATAAAGTTGTACTCGCTTGGGCCCTACCCCAATTCCTACATATCCTTTTTGAGGAATCAGAGCTACCTTAGTTCGACTCACATGTTTTTGTTTGTTTTTTGTTTTTTATAGACGATGCTAATTCAGCCTTCTGTCGCGGCTCGGCCTTTGGAGACTTATGTGTTGGCACAGAAGTAAACTAATCATGTCCTTTCCTAAAAAGGGCTTTAGAGAAAAGGGGCTCGAGCGCACAAAAAGGTTTGAGTTGGTTTGTGTTTTTGTTACCTTGAAAAAGGGTTCTAGTGTTATTATCATGTTTTTGATTTGCTAAGAAAAAGTTTTATTTTTAAATGCAAGGATGCAAAAAAAGGAAGAAAAGAGTCTACGGGGGACTAGCCTATTTCTAACCTAATGTTATCATACAATGGTAGCCCTACGTCAAGGATGAAAGGGGAAATTTCTACCTAATGTTAGCATGCCTGGTTTACAACCTAAGGTCTAACTTACATCCGAACGGAGCAAGCACGTCCTAAGGGACCATGGTATGTACAAGGATAAAGCAAACAAGCTAATAAGCTCAAGAGAGCACACCTAGAGAGATCCTATCTAATTTAGCATTCCAAATAAAGTCTAACAAAACTATCCTATAGGGAACATGCAATGAGAGAGAAGTCGTAATCTCAATTTCTAAATTGAGTGACTCATCGATCAACAAGAAATAAAGGAAAGCGATAAAATCCTACAGGGAGCATGCACTGAGAGAGAAATCATGATATCAATTCCTAAATTGAGTGCCTCATCGATCAACAACCAAAGAAACAAACACATGCACAACACATATAGCAAATGAAGTGCGGAATGCCTGCTACAGGTCTTTAAACAACGACTTCGAGCGTACGCTCTTTATTTCCTACTTCTCATGGTATCTAGAAAAGCGGTAAAGTGCGGAAATGAGAAATAAAAGTGAAGCCACGATAATACCTAATGAAGAAGGTTTGTTGCCTCTTCAAAACCACATAAGCAATAAGAAAACTCTACTAAAATCTCCTTGAATTTCCTTGATAAAAATTATGCTCTTGGCTAGCTTTAAAGTTTCGTGAAATCTTCACCTAAATCTCTTTTATTTACCAATATCTCAAAACAAATATATCATCACAATTAATTAAAAATGGAATTTAAACAAAATAGAGGAAATGAAGCTTTAGGAGGGTGTAAGCAGGATTCAATGGTATGCTTCCAGAAAAATGCAAGGCCCATCTAGCAAGTAGATTTTTGTTGTTGTTGCTGCACTTGATTCCCAAAAATCAAACACAATCTGGCTCAGTCCAATTATATACTAGCAAGAAAAACCTTCAGCATCATTCTTCTACTTTTATTAAATTCAAAAATTAAGCTAATAAATAACAAAAAAATTGAAAGAGGGATTAGGTTTGAGAAGCAATGTGGCCCTTCATATTCAACGTGAGAGCTTCTTCTCAATTTGAATAGCGGCCATCCCTTCTTCGACGATCTCCATCTTTTTCTCTCTGTCTATGAACTCCTCGTCTCTGCTCAACTCAATCTTCTCTATAATTCCATAAATAGTGTCGTTCATAAAATCAACAGCCTCTCTAACGATCCTCTTCTTCTCGGAATCGAACGCGGTGCAGTCCTTCTTTCCTCTTCGTATCTGATTCTGCTCTGGTACCACGACGCCACTGTCTCCGTAGTCCTCTCATCATTCATGTTTGCTTTGATTCGCAGTTCCTCCGCCTCTTCACTTTGCGAACTCAACTTCCAAGATGTTCTCCAGACACAAATCTTCCCCTATTTCACTTTCTAAGTTATTGTGTCAAGATTGTTGCAGATTCAAAAGTTACGCAATCAGAGCGTTCTTGAAAGTGAAGGTTGAAGACGGTGTTTTTACAGTTGTTGATGTGCAGAGATACATGAAGATGATTATAGATGAAGGCAGTGCAAGATGTTTATGAAGTTGCAGAAGCAATGTTGTGCAATGCAATTGTCGATGCAGTGTTGATGTTGATTCAGAAGATGATGAGGCTTGTAGAGGATTAAAGATGATACCAGTGATGTAGTTACCTTGCGAGATTACGATGCGAAGTTGCGGATTGATGCGTTCTAATACGATTCTGTTGCAGAGAAGTTGTGTTATGAAGTAGGTTGAAGTGTAGTGATGTAGATCGAAGTGTTGATGTGTTGGCTCTGTTTTGATGCGGAGAGGTGTTGTAGTAGAGGAAAGACTGAAGGAGTTGTTATGGTTATGGTGATGAAGAACGATAAAGGTTGATGATGTTGTACGTGAAGTTTATTACAGATTTTAGAAGATGAATTAGAGAAAGGGATGAAGATATGGATTCGGTTGTAGAGAAAGAGAGAGTTTTTATGATAAATATGTGAAGGTTCTGAGAGATTTTTTTAGAACAATTATTGTTGGAGATTCTTGAAGCGTGGATACAGGGGAGAAGAGAGAATTGAGAGGATGATAAAGAGAACCAAAAGAGATTTTTTTCACATCGTTTTCTGAGGATGATGAAGAGAACCGAAAGAGATTTTTTTCACATCATTTTCTGGTGAGTTTTTTTCTGGTTTACATGATGAATAATTGTATATCTTCTCTCTCCCCTTCTGTTTTCTGTTATATTCCGTTACAGCTTTCTTCTGGAAGTTTTTTGTTATAGAATTGGTTAGAAATTGGTTAAGATATTAGAGGAAATTTTGTTTTGGCCGTTAGAAACAGTGAGGAAGCAGTTGGGGTTTCTATTATACCATTCTGGTTCAGTTAGGAGGTTAGAACATTGTTAGAGGTTAGTTGGTTGTTAGTTTTGGGTGATGTTAGTTAGGGGTTGTTGGTGGAAATTTTTTGGAGTTGTTATTCTGTTTAGAGGTTGGGAAATTAGTTATGGTTTTTTTAAACTGTTTGTGATGAGATTCTGCTTCCATTTTCTGCTATGCTTTTGTTTGGTAATGGTTGATTTAGTCTTTTCGTTTTTCGATTTAATTCTAAACAAGGCAGTTTTCTAAACTAGATTTTGTATTGCAGAGTGGTATCGACTTGTTTTTAACAATGCAAGATCACGGCTTCTATTTTTTTATGAATGATTATATGCAGGTTTTTCGTAACAAGCTTTTATGAACTGATTTGGTGAACTGATTTCTTGAATAAATGCAGGGCTTCCCATTTATTTGAAAAAAATCAGGTTTGATTTTGTGGTATTAGGAAAGGGATAAAGAATGGAATGTCCAAGGCATATGCATTGCTAGAAGCTTGAGAAGTGTGCAAGAGTTGAAGATACAATGGCATAAAGATTGAAGATGAACGGCATAAGTTTAGGACACATAGGTTTAGGCTAGTTTTTTAATGAAATTTCTAATCCTTCCTGTTGATGTAATGAATGGTTCTTGAATAAACTTGCCATCCAATTTGCATTTGAATACCAAGTTTTTCTTAATTTTTTTCATATAAAATGAACCATGGTGCAGGATGGATGACTTAAACTCCGAATTTGAAAGTTTTTCGCTTCTTTTATTTGAACTTGAAAATGGTGATTTGAACCATGATGAATGATAACAAATTTGAATGGTGTTTGAATCCATGCTTGGATGATACTTTAATTAAGACTTGAACAAACCTTACTACTAGTTTCAGGTGAATAAAACCTCCAAACTTGCATGCTTTAGGCAATTTTAAATCCATTAAATGAATTGACTTGAATCCACGACATGAATCCATACCAATTCAATTCTTTAATCCCCATCAATCTTGTATAACAAACAATAAGAGAATCAACACGACTTGATCTTAATGAATTCACAACACCATCCTTATATCATGCCTCACTATCCAATGAACATCCAGTGAAAATGTTGACAAACCCAAGTATGATAGGATATAAACCCTAATCTTCCTGAGGTATGTACTGAACGAAGACACAACTTATCATCAAAGCCATAGTTCACAGTATTCTTAGTTAGAATCATTGGTGAGAAAGAAATAAGTATTCAATGGTCACCATCACAAACCCTAGCTCTTCAAACCAAGGTTGATGAAGGAATACGTTGATGGACCTTGAATGGAAAGGGAAACCTCAAAGCCAGAAAAACCCTAATTTTCCAATTCAATACTTGGAGGAGAAACAGACGAAACAACCTTATTCGATATGTGCATCTCAAAACAGTATGAAACCATTAACTTGCATGATCATTGAACTTTTGAACCTCAAGTGCCTTATGAATGTAAATGTATGCCATATTAGTGACCTAATAGAATATAGCAGATGAATGCAAAAGCTTAAGCCATATAAAAGTAAAAGGGTAGGAAAAATTTGGGGTATTATAGTTGCCCTTATTTAATCGTCTTAAACCTGAAAGTACGATTGGTGCGTGCCTTTTGGAAGTTCGAGGTAGAAGATGATTAAATCCCAATGCCAAAAATTTATTCTGAGAGATGGTGGTAAGTGTTTATTTTTGCAACATCCACTGGGGAATCAAAATAAAAAGTGCGACTAAACCAGAGGTATACGTCGATCAGGACACGACGACATCATAATACATCGATCAGGACACGATGATTAAGAGGAAACCACCGATCAGGACACGATAATTGAAAGGGAGACATCGATCAGGACATGATGATTCACAAGAGAAGTATCGATCAGGACACGACAACTAAAAAGAAGACATCGATCAGGACACGATGGCTAACATGAATTCATCGAGCAGGACACGATGATTCACAGGAGAGGTATCAATCAGGACATAATAACCAAAAGGAAGACATCAATCAAGACATGATGATTCGCATGAGAGGAGTCAATTAGGACACAATAACCAAAAGGAAGACATCGATCAGGACAAGGTGGCTAATAGGAATACATCGATCAGGACACGATGATCCGCAGGAGGGGTATCAGTCAGGACACGATAACCAAAAGGAATACATCGATCAGGACATGATGGCTAACGGGAATACATCAATTAGGACACGATGGCCAAAGAAAGACATTGATCCAGATACGATGAGTGTTTAGAAATTGACACGACGAGTGTTGGAAGGTAGTATGATGCCAATATAAACACGGAGAAGACTTGTAACAAAGCATGATGCCAATACAAGGAAGAGATCAGACTTGTAACGTAGCGTTATGCCAATACAAGGAAGGGATCTGACTTGTAACGTAGCATGATGCCAATACAAGGAAGAGATCAGACTTGTAACGTAGCATGATGCCAATACAAGGAAGAGATCGGACTTGTAACGTAGCATGGTGCCAATACAAGGAAGAGATCAGACTTGTAACGTAGCATGATGCCAATACAAGTAAGGGATCTGACTTGTAACGTAGCATGATGCCAATACAAGGAAGAGATCGGACTTGTAACGTAGCATGATGCCAATACAAGAAAGAGATCAGACTTGTAACGTAGCATGGTGCCAATACAAGGAAGAGATTGGACTTCTAACCAAGCATGATACCAATACAAAGGGAGAGATCATACTTGTAACGTAGTGTGATGCTAATACAAGGAAGAGATCAGACTTGTAACGTAGCGTGATGCCAATACAAGGAAGAGATCGGACTTGTAACATAGCATGATGTCAATACAAGGAAGAGATCGGGCTTGTAACGTAGCATGATGCCAATACAAGGAAGAGATCAGGCTTGTAACGTAGCATGATGCCAATACAAGGAAGAGATCGGGCTTGTAACATAGCATGGTGCCAATATAAGGAAGAGATTGGACTTATAACATAGCGTGATGCCAATACAAGGAAGAGATCGAACTTGTAACATAGCGTGATGCCAATACAAGGAAGAGATCGGACCTGTAATGTAGCACGATCCCAACACAAGGAATAGATCGGACTGTAATGTAGCACAATGCCAATACAAGGAAGAGATCGTACTTGTAACGTAGCGTGATGCCAATACAAGGAAAATATCAGACTTGTAACGTAGCGTGATGCCAATAACAAGCAAGGGATCTGACTTGTAATGTAGCATGATGGCAATACAAGCAAGGGATATGGCTTGTAACATAGCATGATGCCAATACAAGGAAGAGATCAGACTTGTAACGTAGCATGATGCTAATACAAGGAAGAGATCAGACTTATAATGTAGCATGGTGCCAATACAAGGAAGAGACCGGACTTGTAACGTAGCATGATGCCAATACAAAGGGAGATATCAGACTTGTAACGTAGCGTGATGCCAATACAAGGAAGAGATCAGACTTGTAACAAAGTGTGATGCCAATACAAGGAAGAGATCGGACTTGTAACGTAGCATGGTGCCAATACAAGGAAGAGATCAGAGTTGTAACGTACCATGATGTCTGTGATACGGTGGCCAGAACCAGACTATTTGGAAATGTTGGTTTGCGTTTTGCGTTTGTGTTTGTAAAATTTCGCGGTAAGCAAGAGTCGCCACCGACTTTTATTTTATCCAACTGGAAAGGAAAAAAGCACAGAAAAATTCCTTTTTTCGATATTTTGAGTATGGGGGTTAGATTATAGAAAGGGAATGTATTAGCACCTTTTCTATCTGTGGTTTTCCATGGGCTCTTAGGTACTTGCTCATCATTTTCAAAATTGCTTGTGTGTGTTTGATTTGAAAAAGTTTTTTGTTTTACTTTGATTTAACTCTTGCTTTTGTCTTTAAGAGTGTTACGAAGTTGTTTTGAAAACTTTGTTTGAAAAGAGTGTAAGTGTGAAAAAGTTTGTTTGTTTGAGCAAGTACTTAAGAACTAATTTACCTACTCGAAAAAAAGAATGTTTCTATTCTTGTTTCCTTTAGACAGTGCTATCCCACTATTAGTGAGTAGGTAGCACCATCGTTGGAGTTTTAAGGGTCAATTCGAAAGGGACGTACGATCACTAAAGCAATGTTAGGATGTCTTAGTAATAACTCTAATGTCTTAAGATCAATATTCGAGGCAACATATCCGAGATAACCTTTCCGAGGCAAATTTTCCGAACGGGACTTTGATCTTTATTTAGACAAGAGAGAGACCACTAAAATACCCTATACTTAATGATCGTTTACCGAAGGCAACCAAAGTGAGAGTATACCCTAGGAGTGCGCATGTGCGAGTGATTCAATTTCAAATTATTATCTTTGCACATTTAAGGTTTGCTAACCATTTTAAAGTTAATCATACATTCTTGTCATGCAACCCTAATATCATACATCTAACAGATTAATATTTTGCGAAAATTAAAGTGCGGAAAGTAAAGCTACGCTATTACAAGGCTTCGGGTATTAATTTACATAGCCAAAAACAACCCGTAAGAAAAACGATAAATGAACGAAAAAGTCCTAATTAAGCTATTACATCCCATGAGCAATTACATCAATATTGTAAAAATAATAAAACGCGTGCGGTGAATGTAGAACGAGAAAGAAGTTAGGGTTTTGACCCCGTCTAAACTAATTAAAGGAAAACTATTTTTTGATTGTTTTGATTATTTTTTTCATAAAAAGAATAAGGTTTTAAATTAAATACAACCCTAATTACTAATTAAATTAAATTAAGAAAAATACTAAATTTAACCTATTTTTGTGTTTTTGTTATTTTTAAGAAAAAAGAAAATAGAAATTAAATTAAACTTAAAACCCTAATTTTCTAATTGTTTTTAATTTATCTACAAAAGGAATTAAAGTTACCTAATAAATTAAATTAACCAATTAAATTAATTTTTGTAAAAAATAAAAACCTAAATCTAATTTGGGGTGAAAATTATTTTTATGATTTTTTTTTATAAAAAGAATTCATTTTTATGTTAGTAAAAATAATTAAATAAATTAGATAAAAGAAATTATAAAAGAAAAGAAAAAGAAAATGGGCCTGAAATCAGTAATTTGGAGGGTGTGAATAGTAGCTTCTGGGCCCAAAACAAGCTGATCCACGTTGACCTTTCTGCTCCTATGTTGTGTGTTGATTGGGCTCTTGGTGGATCATCACATGGTGGCCTTCAGATCTGGCCTCCTGAAGATCCAAGGATGGAGCTTTGAGGTCACATGGTGGTCTTCATGATGCGTACATACCTGGTTATGTAAATAAAAAGAACATGAAATATATGGGGGGACCTGGGATTCGAACCCAGGTCCCAAGGCCTTTTCCCACTACTTCGCTAACAACTGAGCCACGTGCTTTCTTTGTATATGGAATAATAATAAACAATAATACGGAAAACAAACAGAATATGAATTATCCGAGCGAAATTTCGAATGGGCTAATCAAAGCTTGCCACGCCATCGTCCCTGTCCTCCCTCTGTTGCTAAAACATCACTGACTTTTACCTACGGACCAATGTCCGTAACTATAAGCCAACGATTTTCCAAAATCATCCACAGGTGTGATAAATGGAATCTAAAGCCATGAATCAAACCGCCTTGGCCTGCTGAGCATTATGGTGCCCTTCTTGTGGACCAATTTTGCCTGTGTAAAAAGACCCTAAAACGAGACAACAAAATCTAGCAATGGTGGATTCTGATATAGCTTCCAAAAATGCAATTAAATGGTGCTATTAGCTTGCAAACATGTTAGGGATTACAAATATGCTATTAAAACATGATAAAGATGCAAGAATAATGGAATATGATTTCAAGAAAAAGCCATGGTCGTGGATCACTTACAATGAGTTCTGGCATAGGAAAATGCTTGTTCTTGATCGGTACAGCTTCCTTGTATGTCCAGGATACGAATGGGATGGCTTAGGAAGCTTGAAACTGCCTGGAAGTATCAAAATAGATTACTACTTTTCTTTGATTTTTTCAAGTTTGGTTCTCTTTCTACACGCCCCTAAACCCTGTTGTTTTTGGCTGAAATTGTACACTATATACCACTGATTGAATTAGGGTTGCAATTGTGATCTCAATCTTTGTCCATTATGAATTGGATCACTTACTATGATTTGTGATTGAATTAGTCTCTTGTACTGTTATTTGGTCGTAATCCAGGCTTCAGTCCTTTTATCGTTATCTGGTCGTATTCCAGGCTTCACGGTGCTTTATACCACTATCTGGTCGAATCCAGGCTTCATGGTGTCCTGTACTGCTATCTGGTCGTAATCCAGGCTTCACAATACCTTACTTCTTGTCTGGTCGTAATCCAGGCTTCAGAAGGAATCAAATGGTTATCTGGTCGCCTCCGGGCTTCCCTTTGACTTTTGGACCTACTAATATCCGGTCGAATCCGGGCTTCATAGTAATTGGCTGGGTAAACTGCTATTTGGTCGTAATCCAAGCTTCACAGTGTCCCCCACTGTTATCTGGTCGTAATCCAGGCTTCAGTGTCTTTTACCGCTATCTGGTCGTAATCCAGGCTTCACGATGTCTCATACCACTATCTGGTCGAATCCAGGCTTCTTGGTGTTCAGAGAAATCAAGATACTATCCAGTCGGATTCGGGCTTCATAACTTGTATTAAAGATATACCACTATCTGGTCGTAATCCAGGCTTCGCGATGTCTTTGGCTGCTATCTGGTCGTAATTCGGGCTTCACAATATGATGTAGAAATCAAGATATTATCCGGTCGGATCTGGGCTTCATAGCTTGAACTTGGTGAGAATTTTATTGTATCTTTCCTGAAAGGTAAAGGGTTAGTCGTATGTAATGCATGATATGTATCAAGCAATGATGTTCTCAAAATAAATGAGATTGTGATGTATGATGTGTATGCGCATGTCAAGATGTATGGACATGGAATGTTTTTATGATGTTTTCTAGCTGGGGAAAATAAATCCCGGGCTGTTGCTGGAGAGTAAAAAGAGTTTCGCTCACTGGGGATAACGACCGAAGATGATTGTGAGAATAATCCTGCTGGAGAATAAACTATCGAGCAAATGATTCTGTGGGGAAGAGATGCTCTGCTAGAGGATTTGTTGATTTGGAGAAACAACCTCGGCTAGGGATGAATTACCGTTGCTGGCGATAATGAAACCTGTCGGCGATTGAGTTTCTGCTTGCGGAAGAAATAAACTCCATTGGGGATAATATTCTAATGCTGGTGATAGATAAACTCTGCTTGGGGATAATCACTGTTTTTAGATACCTTTTGCTCTGTGGGGAGTGAATGTACCTTTAGTCGTATTCTCCAGCTAGGTCTATCCCTATACCTGGTGGACAGGGCAACTGTAAGGTTTGGACATTTCTTGTTTTCCCCTGTTCCTGATATTACGAGTAATCTTCTTTTTTTTCGCATGCAAATATTTATGAGCATCAATTATTGTCAAATGCATATATCAAAAATGAACCATTGGACGTTCTTGCAAAACAAAACAGAAAAAAGAAAAACAATTTGAAATTTATTTGTGAAAATGAATTGTATTGATTTTGAAGTTGGCCTGTAAATAGGCGTTCTTGTACAAGAGGCTGACATCCTAGTAAGAGAACGCCGCCGAAAGATAGAAATTATACAATATGTGAAAAACAAAGAAAAACAGTTATATGAACAATCCCGCTGGGTTCCAACTTTGCTATTTCCCTTATATCTTCGAGCATCTCATCACTTTGCTACTTAGTTGAAGGTAAATCAGATTGATCAGCGCCGTCTGAGCTTGATAGTCGATACCGAAGTCTGGTTGCAAGATGATCCAATGAGACATAGTGTTACGCTTTGATCCCTAATTTTTTCCTGGACCACCCTTTCGGGTTTTCAGCCCACCGTGATACCCTGTTTTGCCCAAGCCGCCTTTTCAGGTTTTCGACTTGCCGGGTGTACAAGTTTTTTTTATTTTCATCCCTTATTTTTGCCCGAAACCTTTTGGTTCGCCAGGAAGCCCTTATTTTTTCCTAGGCCAGTCAACCTAGCGGGTCTTTGATTATGCGTAGTATTTTTTCACTATGTCTACATTGACGGGGTGAGGAAGGTCGTCACCATCCATGGTGGTTAGAATCACAGCTCCTCTTGAGAAAATGTTCTTAACCACAAATGGCCCTTCGTACGTAGGGGTACATTTTCCCCTGGGATCACCTTGTGGCAGTATGATGCGTTTGATCACCAGATCCCCGACTTGATACTCTTGTCGTCTGACTTTCTTGTTAAATGCCTTGATCATCCTCTTTTGATACGTCTGACCATGACAAATAGCGGTAAGTCTTTTTTCATCGATTAAGTTCAGCTGATCAAGCCGGGTCTGGATCCAATCATCCTCGCTCAAACTTGCATCCTTCATAATCCGAAGAGAGGGTATCTGGACTTCCACGGGTAAGACTGCCTCCATGCCATACACCAAAGAGTAGGGTGTTGCCCCTGTTGAAGTTCGCACTGAGGCACGGTACCCATGAAGAGCAAATGGTAACATCTCGTGCCAATCTTTGTATGTCACTATCATCTTCTGCACAATCTTCTTGATGTTCTTATTAGCCGCTTCAACAGCCCCATTCATCTTCGGCCGGTAAGGAGAAAAGTTGTGATGATGTATCTTAAACTGCTTGCAGAGCTCGGTGATCATCGTATTGTTGAGATTTGTACCATTGTCCGTAATGATCCTCTCTAGTACACCATATCGACAGATCAAATTATGCCGAATAAATCGTACCACAACGTTCTTGGTTACTGTAGCAAAGGAAGTTGCCTCAACCCACTTTGTAAAGTAGTCAATTGCTACCAGGATGAAAAGATGCCTGTTGGACGCAGTAGGTCTGATCTCGCCAATCATATTGATACCCCACATTGTAAAGGCCAATGAGCTGTCAAGATGTTCAGAGGAACTGAAGGTATGTGCACCTTATCAGCATAGACTTGGCACTTATGGCAAGTCCGAGAATGCTGATAACAATCGGCTTCCATAGTAGACCAATAGTATCCCGCCCGTAGGATTTTCTTCGCCATGGTATGTCCACTAGAATGAGTCCCGAAAGTACCTTCATGTAACTCTGCCATAATCCTTTCTGACTCGTTCTTGTCCATACATCGCAGTAAGGTTGAGTCATGGTTACACTTGTAAAGGACACCATTGCTGATGAAGAACTTCGCAGTGAATCTCCTCAGAAACTTCTTATCATTAACAGATGCACCCTCGGGGTATTCTTGAGCCTCAAGATACCTCTTTACCTCGTGAAACCAGGGTTTATCTGCTACCTCTTCAGTCTCAATGTCACAGCAATGTGCGGGCTCGTCCAACCTCTCAATGGTAATCTGGGGAGCCTCATTGTCCCACCTGACCTTGAACATAGAAGACATAGTAGCTAGCTCGTCCGCTAACTGATTCTCCTCTCTCGGGAAGTGTTCAAAGGTTATCTCCTCAAAGTGTGGAAGCAATGTCAATACATACTCTTTGTAAGGAATAAGATTTGGGTGCTTCGTATCCCACTCGCCTTTGATCTAACTGATCACTAGAGAGGAATCTCTTAATACACTTAAGAAATTAATCCTTAGGTCGATAGCAGCTTGCACACCCATGATACACGCTTCATACTCCGCCATGTTGTTGGTGCAGTTAAAACATAATCGGGCGGTGAATGGAGTATGACAGCCTTCAAGAGATATGATCACGGTGCCAATGCCATTACCCAAAGAGTTTGAGGCTCCGTCAAAATACATAGACCATCGGGATCCTTCCTCAGGTTCTTCATCCGGTCCAGGTTTTTCACAGTCAGTCACCAACATGATGTTCTCATTCGGGAACTCGAAGTTCATAGACTGGTAATCATTCACAGCCTGATGCGCCAGATGATCTGCCAATACACTCCCCTTGATTGCTTTTTGGGTTGTGTATTGGATGTCATACTCAGTTATAATCATCTTCCATCTTTCTATTCTTCCGGACAAGGCAGGCTTCTCGAAGATATACTTGATTGGGTCCATCTTTGATATCAACAAGGTAGTGTGAGTCAGCATATACTGTCTCAGCCGACGAGCAGCCCATGCCAAAGCGCAGCAAGTTTTCTCAAGCAGTGAGTATCAGGTCTCACAGTCGGTAAAATTTTTGCTAAGGTAGTAAATAGCATGCTCTTTTCGGCCAGACTCGTCATGCTGCCCCAGCACACACCCCATTGAATTGTCGAGTACTGTCAAGTATAAGATCAAGGGTCTTCCCTCAATTGGAGGCATCAGAATAGGGGGCTCTTGGATATATTCCTTGATCCTTTCGAAAGCGGCCTGACATTCATTATTCCATCTTACCACTTGATCTTTCTTCAGCAACTTGAAGATTGGCTCACAAGTAGCAGTCAGGTGCGAAATAAATCGGGCAATGTAGTTCAGACGTCCCAAAAAGCCTCTGACTTCTTTTTCTATTCGGGGAGTTTTAATTTCCTGTATAGCCTTCACCTTTGCAGGATCCACTTGAATACCTTTATCACTAACAACGAAACCCAGCAGCTCACCAGACCTTACCCCGAAGATGCACTTGTTCGGGTTCAACCTTAGTTTGTACATCTTCAACCTGTCAAACAGTTTCTGGAGATGGTCAAGATGTTCTTCTTCAGTCTGGGACCTTGCAATCATGTCATCAACGTAAACCTCAATCTCATGGTGAATCATGTCGTGGAACAAAGCAACCATAGCGCGCTGATACGTTGCCCCAGCATTCTTCAATCTGAATGGAATGACTTTGTAGTAAAAGGTACCCCACTGTGTAACGAAGGTTGTCTTCTCCATGTCCTCGGAAGCCATCTTAATCTGATTGTAACCAGAAAAACCATCCATAAAGGAGAAGATCTTATGTTGCGCAGTGTTGTCGACCAGAACGTCGATGTGAGGGAGCGGGAAATCATCCTTGGGGCTTGCCCTATTCAGATCCCTATAGTCCACACACATTCGTACCTTACCATATTTCTTCGGCACCAGAACCACGTTGGCAACCCACTGCGGGTAAGAAGTAACTGCTAGAAAACTGGCATCAAACTGTTTCATGACCTCAGCTTTGATTTTCTCAGACATCTCTGGGCGCATACGGCGAACTTTCTGCTTTACCGGAGGACAATCTTCTTTGGTTGGCAGGCGGTGTACCACAATATCAGTATCCAACCCAGGCATATCTTCATAAGACCAAGCGAAGATCTCAACATAGTCGTGTAGCATCTGTATCCACTGTTACTTGACGGTAGGCTCCAGATTTGCACCGATCTTGACCTCTTTCTTGTCTTCCTTTGTACCCAGATTCACTGATTCCACTGGCTCTTCATGGGGATGTATGGCCCTCTCTTCCTGTAGTAATAGTCTAGCAAGTTCCCCAGGCACTTCACAATCATCCTCACCTTCGTCCTCGGCTTGGTTGATCGGATTTTCGAAGTCATAACTGGCAGTAGCAGAGTCGTTATCAGTGGGATCCAGAGTGAATGTGGATTTGCATTATGATATGTGAGTGTGTGTAAGACAATAGCTGTTTTAATAAAGTGCAAGATAGAAAAGAAAAACAAGGAGCGCAAAATTTGTAATGCAAGAAAACGTCCAATGCTTTATTGATGATTGTGATACGGTGGGAGAACTGACTTGGGATTTGCGTTTGTTTTCGCACTTGTTCGGTTTAGCAAGAGTCACCACCGACTTTTTATTTTATCCAAAGGAAAGGTCAAAAAGCACAGGAAAGACCTTTGAGATATTTTCTTGGATTCGGGGGGTAGATCATGAAAAGGGAAGGTGCTAGCACCCTTTTAATCCATGGTTATCCATGGGCTCTTAGTTACTTGTTTTAGATCACTTGCCTTTGCTTTTCAATTGTTTGAAATGGTGCTTTGTGTGTGTGGTTTTGAAAATGTTTTTAAAAAGATGCCTTGTCTAGGCAACCTTTGTAATGATTCTTGTTTGAATATATACAAAGGTGTGTGTCTTTTTGAAAAGATAATTCAATGTTTTGAAAGTTGTTTTGAGATTGCTTTGAAGTTGTGTTGTGAAGTGTGTTTGAAAAATGGCAAGGATGTTTTGCAAGATTTTTGATCAAGTAACTAAGAGTTGTCTACCCTATTTTACTCAAAGATCTTTCTTATGTTTTTAACCCTTTTAACAGTGTTGTTTCACCATTGTGTTTGATGAACAACCTTGTGTTAGGATGTTAAACGGGACAGGCGCGGGTCATCGTATACAATCATTGAAGGCAACTTGCGAGACGCTCTAGCAATTTTGTATGGGACGAGATCGTTTTATCGAAGGCAACATCGAGGGTCATCGAGGGACTACGATCTTTGTTTATCGAAGGGACATTTTCTAGAGTGTCTCATACTCGAGGGACATGATTGCATTTTCCGAAGCAACAAGCAAGGTTACCCTAGAGGTGCAAGTGTGAATGGTGTATTGATTTTCATGCATTTATCTTGTATTAGGTTATCTAGCGGTTGATTTTGAATCTTCGCATACAAACCCTAATTACTATACAGTATATGGAAAGTGATAAATTGCGGGAATTTAAAGTCTAAGTTATTACAAATAAGTATCCGGGGATGGGGGTACAAATGTTTACAAATGGGGATGAGTCTTATCAGAATAATGTCCCAAATATTATGGGTTACAACCACATCGAATCGTTGCATTCTCAATGTAAAAATATAACAAGGTATAAGAATCAAAGAGAATCAAAAGTATTGTGAGATGTATGTGGTTATTTACAAATGATCAAATGAAAATTCTAACCTAAAAAGATTAAGTATAATTATTATTTATTGTATTTTGGTTAATGTTTTTAGAAACTTATATAAAAAGATTAATTAAACAAAGTATTTAATTAAATATACAAATATTACAGAAAATATATCAAAACAAAATTCATTATTAGTTCTCTTTATTATTAACAAAATAAAAAAAACTTTTTAGAATAAAAATCAAAAAGAAAAGTATTATTTTTTTTCTAAAGAAAGTAAATTAATTAACAAAGAAAAGAGTATTATTTTGGAAATTAAAAAAAAGAAGAGTGATGGGCCTAGGTATATGTTCTGGCCCAAAGTGGTATAACAACAAAGGATGCTGAAGGGAAAATGGGGGGTGTAGACACTGAAAGCAATTGGGCTTTATGTTGAATTGGGGCGGAGGCCCAGATGCATTGTTGGAACAATTTGTTTAGGGTTTGTTCATAATTGGGAATTAGGGTTTATAGTTTGTGAATGGCGCTGCCCCTTCTCTCGTCTTCTTCGTCTTCGTTTCTCTCAAACCATGGGGCTTTTGATTCCTCTCTCCAAGCTTCCAGTTTCCAGAGTACTACCTCCACCCTCTCCCCTTCATGACTACACAGAGCAGCGATTTGAAAGGTAACAAATTCGTTCTAAGCGCGTTTTAGGGTTTAGGTTTTACTCTTGCATGTTATCGTTTTACAAAGCTTTAACCTTTGATGTTTATGATATGGTGATGTAGAAAAAGAAAGAGGGAAACTGATACCTTGGCGTTCCGTTCTAGAGAACGGAGGGAGAGGAATGTGGGATTGGCGGCGCTCTCGGTGGCCGAAAGAGGAGGAGCGCGATGATGATGCTTATCTGGTACTTCGTATCTTTGTTTGATGATGACTTTGTATTCTGAAAACCCTATATCATTTTGCTTCTGAATCTTCTCTTCTTCTTCTCTTTGCTATGTTAGTGATGTTTGTGTTCTGAGATTAACTGTCGTCGTTGCCTGGTGATGATGAACTTGTTCTGAACTTTTGCTTATTTTTTTAACACTCTTCCTTTCTTTGGGTGTTGGATATTGGATGATGAAATGGTTTTCTGAGGTTTGCTATTGTTGTTGATTTTCATGGATGTTTGATGATGGAGAAACTAAAAACCATTGCCCCTGAATGCTTGACAATGATGAATTTATTTGTTCTTTGTTTGTCTTTGTTGAGCTTTTGTGAAGGCAGGCTGATGAGCATTTGATGTTTGTTTGTCTTTGAGTTTGGATTGAACTGCAGTTTTTTACAGGTTTGTTGTGTAGTTGGATAGGTTTTAGTGTTTTTGTTGATCTGAAAGCAGGTTTGATTTTAGGCAGTTTTGCAAGTTTGATAACTTGCAGTTATGCAGGCCACGGGTTTGGAGGCTTGTGTTTGAACAAGTTTAGCAGTTTGAAGGTGTTTAGAGCAGGTTGTCTTGTTATGCTTGTGTTTACAAGCAGTTTGATAACTTGCAGGTTGTGTTTTTGTTGTGCAAGTTTGTATGGTTCTGAGGAAGTTTTTGCTTCTGGTTTGCTTTCAGTTGCAGTTTGTGGCTCTCTCCTCCTTTGAACTGTTAGCCTGTTATATTTATCTTCTTTCTTACTTCTTTGTACAACCTGTCAAACTGCAAAACCTTCTTCTGGTTTTCTCTTTCTCTCTGTTAGAACAATGTTTGAATCTAATACCCTATATTTAAGTTTTGATGATAACAAAGTGAAAAGATATAGTATTTATAAGTTTCATGAATGAACTATCTGCTGCCTAAAATTATTATGTTCTGACTTGCAGATACTCTGATTGACATAAGCAAGATCACGTTTATCCAGCATCAGAAGTTGCTACATCAGAACGTCAAGATCAGATGATCAACTCTCGTACATGCTGAAGCTTGATGAACAGAACTGCGCTCAAACACTCTGATACAGAAAGACAATAGTTCATCAGCAGCGAAGCAGAATCAGAATGAGCCAAGCCAGAACGTGCATTGAAGAAGCAACGGTACTGTGCATTTAACGCTAATTAATTCCAACGGCCTCATTCCAGACAAGATCTGCTCAAAAAGGAAAGCTTGTTATTAGCATTGAATCAAGAATATTGCATTCAACGTTCATCTTCTCAAGTGCTATATAAACAAGGCTTCGAAGATTATAATGGCTAATGCTCTCCAAATCTCTACACGCACAAAGCTGAACCATAATCTTCGTTCTACCAGTTTTGCTAAACCACATACTCTGATACTCCATAACTGTTTAGCAATCTAGTCTCTAAGCGTCAATTTGTGTATACATCACAGTTGTGATAAAGTTTTGTAGAAAACATCCACACACATTATTTTATCTCTTTGTAAGAAAGTGTTACCTTGACAAACCGGGTTGTGGTTTGAATCAAGAAGGCTTTAGCAGTTGTTAAAGCAGTCTGTAATATTCAGTTGAATATAGTGAATTAAGACCTCGTTGGAGAGAGGCGAAATCACCTTGACGGGTGGACTGGAGTAGTTTGAGATCAAACGAACCAGGATAAAAATATCTTGTCAATTGCTTTAGATTTCAGTTTTACAATTCAACCCCCCCTTCTTGTGTTTTTCACCCCTTCAATTGGCATCAGAGCGCCTGGTTCTGAGCTAAAACACTTAACCGTGTCAGTACAAGATCCAGCGTCAGAAAAACACAATGGCAGGAAACAATTCTCACTTCAGCAATGACAACAATGAGGACAGAGACAGATTCAGTGGCAAACCTCCAGTTTTTGATGGAGAAAACTTTGATTACTGGAAAGACAGAATTGAAAGCTTCTTTCTAGCACATGATGCTGATCTGTGGGATATGGTGACAGATGGATACACGCACCCTGTGAATGCAAGTGGTCAGAAGATTGATAGAAAATCAATGACTGATCAACAAAAGCGTGACTTCAAGAATCACCATAAGGCCAGAACCATCCTCCTCAGTGCCATCTCCTATACTGAGTATGAAAAGATCTCCAACAGAGACACAGCGAAGAACATCTTTGATTCTCTCAGAATGACGCATGAGGGCAACGTTCAAGTCAAAGAAACAAAAGCTCTGGCGCTCATTCAGAAGTATGAGGCGTTCAAAATGGAAGAATCTGAATCCATTGAAACTATGTTCTCTAGATTCCAGATTCTGGTAGCTGGTCTCAAAGTTCTGGACAAAGGATACTCTACTGCTGACCATGTCAAGAAAATAATCAGAAGTTTACCCAAGCAGTGGAGGCCTATGGTTACTGCTCTGAAGCTAGCTAAAGATCTCAACAAAATCACTCTGGAGGAACTTATAAGCTCCCTCAGAAGTCATGAGATAGAGCTAGAAGCTGATGAGCCTCAGAAGCAAGGTAAGCCTTTAGCATTAAAATCTAACAAAAAATTTGAGTCTAAAGTTTTGCAGGCAGTTGAAGAAACATCTGATGGATCCTCATCAGAAGAAGACGAACTTTCCCTTCTCTCCAAAAGAGTAAATCAACTGTGGAAGCAAAGACAAAGGAAGTTCAGGAATCCCAGAAGATCTGATCAGAACGAGTCTTCTTCCAGATACAGAAGGATAGATTCTTCCTCTGGATACAGAAGATCTGAAGGCTCCTCCAGTAGCAAGAAGCCAAACACAAAAGACATCATCTGCTACGAGTGCAATGAGCAAGGACACTACAAGAGTGACTGCCCAAAGCTTCAGAGGGAAAAGCCCAAAAAGAAGTTTGGAAGAGAGAAGAAGAAAAGTCTCATGGCCACATGGGATGACTCTGACTCGTCTGAAGCTGACTCAGAATCAGATGATGAAAGGGCAAACATAGCTCTCATGGCAAACATCTCAGAAGATAGTGAAGCTTCTGAATCAGACTCAAAATCAGACACAGAAGAGGTATTTCCTAACTTCGTTGTTAACTTTACAAAGGCTGAACTTGCTGAAAGCCTCAATGAAATTCTGGAACGTTATCAGCAGATTAGAGCTAAATTCAGAGACCTGAAAAGGAATCTTGAATCTGACTCTAATAAGTCTGAGAGTCTCAAATTGGAAAATTCTGAGCTGAGAGATAAAATTTCAAAATTAGAAAACACTTTACAAAACTCTCAGAAGGAACCAATTTCTGAAACTCCCAGCAACGCTGATGAGATCATCAAGGAGTATGATCACAGTTTCCAGAAGTTCCTTGCTAAAAGCATAGATAGAAGCAGAATGGCTTCAATGATCTATGGAGTTAGCAGAAACGGTAGGAAAGGAATAGGATACCAAGGTAAGGTTCCTACACCAAAGAATGTCATGGACTTAACCATTAAACACACTCCTTTAAATTCACACTTTGTGTATGGTCACACACATGATATCAAATATACTAGCAGTAAGCACTCTGTGAAACCAAAATTCAACCAGAGTTTTGGTAAAACTAACAAGTCAGGACCCAAGAAAATCTGGGTACCTAAGGACAAAATAATACATGTTGCAGATATCTTTAGCAGCAAGTCAGAAACACCAGTCATGGTACCTGGACTCTGGCTGCTCACGACACATGACGGGAAGAAGGCATATGTTCCAAAGCCTGGAACTTAAGCCTGGAGGCCACGTTGGCTTTGGAGGCAATCAGAGGGGAAAGATAATTGGCTCTGGAACTGTAGGTAATGGAAATCTTCCCTCTATTAATAATGTTCTGCTAGTAGATGGATTGATGCATAATCTGTTATCCATAAGTCAATTAAGTGATAACGGTTATGATATAATCTTCAATCAAAAATCATGTAAAGCTGTTAGTCAGAAAGATGGGACTATCCTGTTTAATGGTAAGAGGAAAAACAACATTTACAAAATCAAACTTTCTGAACTAAAGAGTCAGAATGTAAAATGTCTTCTGTCTGTTAACAACGAGCAGTGGATCTGGCACAGAAGATTGGGGCATGTTAGTATGAGAAGAATATCTCAGATTAACAAACTCAATCTAGTCAGAGGACTTCCAAATTTGAAGTTCAATTCAGATGCTCTGTGTGAAGCATGTCAGAAAGGCAAATTTGCAAAACCCTCTTTTAAATCCAAAAATGTTGTTTCTACCTCTAAGCCATTAGAACTTCTGCACATTGACTTATTTGGACCAGTTAAAACTGCTTCAGTCAGTGGTAAGAAGTATGGGTTAGTAATCGTAGATGACTATAGCAGATGGACATGGGTAAAGTTCTTAAGACACAAGGACGAGTCACACTCTGTGTTTGTTACCTTCTGTAACCAAGTTCAGAATGAAAAAGATCTTAGAATCGTTAAAGTCAGAAGTGATCATGGTGGAGAATTTGAAAATAAAGATTTTGAGTCATTCTTTAATGACAGAGGCATTCTGCATGATTTCTCTTGTCCTAGAACTCCCCAACAAAATGGAGTTGTAGAACGAAAGAACAGAACATTGCAAGAAATGGCCAGAACCATGATCAATGAGACAAACGTTGCTAAGACTTTCTGGGCAGAGGCAATAAACACAGCGTGTTACATTCAGAATAGAATCTCAATAAGACCTATTCTGGAAAAGACTCCATATGAATTGTGGAAGAACAGAAAGCCCAACATTTCATATTTTCATCCATTTGGATGTACTTGCTTTATATTGAATACAAAGAATTATTTGAACAAGTTTGACTCTAAGGCACAGAAGTGTATTATGTTAGGATACTCTGAACGCTCAAGAGGGTACAGAGTATACAATACAGAAACACAGATTGTGGAAGAATCAATCAGTGTTCGTTTTGATGATAAGCTTGACTCTGAAAAGTCAAAGCAGAATGAAACTTTTGCAGGTATAGAAATTGAATTTGCAGGTTCTGAAGACAAGTCATCAGAAGCTCTCAACACAGACATTCCTTCAACGTCTGAAAGGAGCACTGCTAGAAATCCTACAACAGCTGCTGATCAACCTCAGAAGAGATTACCCAGAAGCAGTTTGGATCACCCAGAAGAGACTATCCTAGGAAGAAAGGAAGATCCAATCAGAACAAGAGCAAGCTTCAGAAACTCTGAAGAAACTCTTATGGGACTTGTGTCTCTGATTGAACCTTCTTCTATTGATGAAGCACTTCTGGACAATGACTGGATTCTGGCAATGCAAGAAGAGCTGAATCAATTCACCAGAAACGACGTATGGGATCTCGTTCCCAGACCAAAAGGATTCAACGTCATTGGAACAAGATGGGTGTTCAGAAACAAGCTAAATGAACAAGGTGAAGTCATCAGAAACAAGGCACGACTGGTTGCACAAGGTTATAGTCAGCAAGAGGGGATAGACTATACAGAAACCTTTGCCCCAGTCGCCAGGTTAGAATCTATCAGACTTTTAATTTCATTTGCTGTTAATAGAGGCATCACTCTGTATCAGATGGATGTCAAAAGTGCATTCTTAAATGGTTATATAGAAGAAGAAGTTTATGTTCACCAACCCCCAGGTTTTGAAAATACAAAACATCCAGAACATGTTTTCAAACTAAAGAAGTCACTGTATGGTCTGAAACAAGCTCCCAGAGCTTGGTATGAAAGGCTAAGTAACTTTCTGCTTGAAAATGAATTCACCAGAGGGAAAGTGGACACTACTCTATTCTGTAAAACAGTTAAGAGTGACATCTTAGTCTGTCAAATTTATGTTGATGATATTATTTTTGGTTCTACTAATCCTTCTCTTGGAAGAAAATTTGCTAAGTGTATGCAGGCAGAATTTGAGATGAGCCTCATGGGGGAACTGAAATTCTTTCTAGGAATTCAGATCAATCAAACTCCAGAAGGAACTTACATTCATCAGAGCAAATACATCAGAGATCTTCTGAAGAAATTTGACCTCTTAGAATGTAAGCCATCAAAAATTCCAATGCATCCCACGTGCATTCTGGAAAGAGAAGAGGTAAGCAAAAGTGTAGAACAGAAAGTCTACAGAGGTATGATTGGTTCTCTCCTCTATCTGACTGCTTCAAGACCTGACATATTATTCAGTGTTTGTATCTGTGCTAGATTCCAATCAGATCCTAGAGAATCTCACTTAACAGCTGTTAAGCGAATTTTCAAGTATCTGAAAGGTACTACTAATCTGGGTTTGTTTTATAGAAAATCTAGTGACTACAGCTTAGTAGGCTACTGTGATGCTGACTTTGCTGGAGACAGAGTGGAACGTAAAAGTACTTCTGGAAGCTGCCAGTTTCTGGGAGAAAATCTGATCTCTTGGTCCAGCAAAAGGCAATCAACAATTGCTCTGTCAACAGCAGAAGCTGAGTACATAGCAGCAGCAGGATGTAGCACACAAATGCTCTGGATGAAAAGTCAGCTTGAAGACTTCCAGATTTTTGAGAGTAACATTCCTATACTTTGTGATAATACTTCTGCAATTTTCTTAAGTAAGAATCCCATTTTACATTCTAGAGCTAAGCATATAGAAATAAAACATCATTTCATTAGGGACTATATTCAGAAAGGTATTTTGAACTTAAAATTTATAGATACAGACCATCAATGGGCTGATATTTTTACTAAACCCCTTTCAGAAGATAGGTTTAATTTCATTCTGAAACATCTCAGCATGAAAGTATGCCCAGAATGAAAATGTTTTAATTCCATATATTTACTTTCAGAATGTAATTATTTTACTGTGAACTTCTGATCAATCTCCTTTCAGAAAGATAGAACATGCAGATTGTATCAGATGCAAGTCTAAAGATCTGAGAGTCTAATCTCAAAGACAGACGTGCTGATCACTACATCAAACAAGTGTCATCCAATCATCAGCATATCTCTGAAGCAGAACGCGTGCACGCTTCTGAGAAGGCAAAGCGCTGATTGGGTGCATTGAGACACATGTCTGGTAACCGTTTTTAAGTATCTTTCTCAAATCCCCCAAAATCAGCAAGCATTTAATGAAAAGTAATCACGCTTTTTAAACGGCAATCATGATTTTTCTCTCTCTTAAAAACGTTTAACTTTTCAAAACAATTTTGAAAACTCTATTTAAGCACATTAATCTCTCATTTATTCTTTACGCTTTCTCACAATCACTCAAGCATTTTCTGCATATTTCTGAGTTTCATCCCTTGCAAACCTTTCTTTCTCAATTCATTCTCAAAGCTTTTTTAGTGTGAACAATGGCATCCTCCAGCATTTCTGCAGGCAATCAGAAGAAAGCAACTTCTGAGCAATATCAGGTGCCACTCAGAACTCTCCTCACTCCGGTGAAGAACCTTGAAGTGCTTTCTGAGTTAATCATTGACTTTGAAAGCTTGAAGGAAAATGGTTTTGACCTAACTGAAGAAATTAGGGCTCAAAAGTGGGAAAGGTATTTCGATAGGTTGGTTGGACCAACATTCCCAGCGCTGGTCAAGGAATTTTGGATTCACGCCAAGGTCTCAAAACATCTAGTCCTCTCCTCTGTCATGGGGAAGAAGATTGTAATTTCTGAAGATCTCATTGCAAGGCTAATCGGTCAAAGTGGTGGTGGAGTCCGTTGTGTGGACATGGCCGAAAGATGCGCTGATGTAGGTGTTGTAGCCAACAGGATTTTCACTCTTGGAATGCCCAGCAGCAAGATTAAGGATCTGAAGGATCACTGCAGAGTATGGGCCAAGATTGTTCTGGGATGCTTCAACCACAGGAAACCAACAAGTTCTCCTGATTATATAAACGTGGATCAGCAGTTTCTGATCTACTTTATTGATCAGAAGATTAAGATAAATCTGGCTCACTTCTTGTTCAACCATCTCAAGACCAGTGTGAAAGAAACTAGAGAAGAAGAAAGAACCAAGAGGGACTGGATACCGTTTGGAAGGCTTATATCAGATATTCTGACAGAGAATAGGCTGATTGAACATCTGATTGAAGCTCAGGAGCTGAGCACTATTGAACCAACCATTGGGAAACCTCTGAACGCAAAGAATCTGAAAAAGATGAAGCTGATAGAAAATATTCAGAAGGAACCCAGAGCTACTTCAACTGCTGATATCTCCAGCAGAAGAGTGCCTCTGAGTGATTTTCTGGTATTTTCTGAAATGGAATC
Organism: Vicia faba; assembly: GCA_948472305.1. NCBI lineage: Eukaryota > Viridiplantae > Streptophyta > Magnoliopsida > Fabales > Fabaceae > Vicia > Vicia faba. Next base: position 61,882,528 of record OX451739.1, on the reverse strand, counting down.
CAAACCAGAGATGTTTCTCAGGTACCCAGATGCGTACAAGGCAGAAGATACAGGTTCAAAGCTGAAGATCAAAGATCTGAGTCAACCCCAACCAGAAGTGACTCTGAAGAAGACAAAGAAGAGGAAAGCACCATCAGAAGGATCGTCTCAGCAGACTCCAAAGAAAAGAGGTATTTCATCTGCTGCCCCTATTTCAAAATCATTTACTATTCCAGCATCTGCTGCTCCTCAAACCTCCCATAGAATATCAATCCCAATCCCTACCATTGATGAAACCATACCAGAAGACCCTTCTGAGGCCTTACTACTCAGAAGACCCAGAACCAAACTCCCCAAACAACCAACAATTTCAACAACAACAGCACTTGACCAAGTGCTGGCTGATATTGAGCGTGAACATGCCTCTGCTAAACCAACCTCTGAACCACAAAACATTCCTCCTCCACAACCAGAACAACAACAACCAGAACCAGAACCACAACAACAACCACTCTCAGAAGAACCTCTGATCCCTGAGCAATCAGAGATTCCACCTCCCTCTCCCCAACCAGAAATAAATCCTCCTTCACCATAAACAGAGTTTCACCACTATGAAACCCCTTCTCCTCATCATTCTGACCCTCACTCACCTCAACCATCACCGTTGGCAATCCAGTTGCCATGTGGAACCACTGTTTTCAGGCCCCAGTTACCATCCTCATTAGAATCGACACCTCCAAAAACTCCCAAAACACCACCCACTCCAATCGAAATATCTGACTCTGATACCCCTCCTCCAAAACAAACAGCCTCTCAGAAATCCGCTGAAAACCCCAGCAGGACTTTCATTGACTTAACCAGTCTTGAACGTCTTGCTGATTTAAGACACAAAATTGCCATCCCAAAACCAAAGCAACCAGATGTTGGCTCTGGTATTTTGAATTTTGAAACAGGTGTGCTGCAATGGATTGCTTCTTTGAAGCAAGTCTGTCCCGAGATGATTGACCCAGCTGCTTCTGATCAGCTCTGGTCACAGTTCAGACTATGGGTACGTGCTGAAGCCCTCAAGTTGCAGGATATCAACTATGAGCAGGCACAACAGAACTTCAGCAAGCTGCTGAAGGAAGTTGAAAGTCAGCTGCCTCATGAAGTTGTGCTCCCTCTGGACAGTGAATCTTGGTCTAAGAAACAGCAAGCTGCAAAGGTGCAACCATCAGAAGAAGACAAGACCATTCAGGCTGAAAGTCAAGCAGAAGATGCTGCTGAAAGTTCTGAGAAGCCTCCTCCTTCTGATGCTTCTCAAGCTGCCTTGGACAGGCAGACTCTGGAAGAATTAAGGCTGAATGACTTGCGTCTACAGCAGCGGATGGAAGAAAATGATCAGAAGATGAAAGCAAGAATGGATGTGCAGGACAGCAAGATTGACTCTGTTGTCAGCATGGTGCAGAAGCAAAATGAAACTTCTGAAAAGATTCAAGCGATGCTGGAGAGCCTGTTCACACGCTTGCCTCCTCAACCTTAAATCTTTTTCATGCATGACCTTTTTCATGTTTTCTTCATTTTCCAATGTACTGTTTTGATTAAGTTTTTGTAATATTTTCTAGCTCTGATTCTGAACTATCTTAATATAATTTGTTTTTCTGATCTTAATTGTTTTAGCACATCACCAACACTTTTTGATTGCTGACAAAAAGGGGGAGAACAAGAATGATATTTAAATCAATAACGGCTAACTAGACAGAAATTCTCAAACATTCTAACTTTATTACTTGAAATGTTTTTTTTCTGTTTTGTTTAAAGTCTACAGGCACAAGGAAGCTCCTGGACACTCTGAAGACTAGAAACTCTGATTAATGTTGCTCTGATCAATATGAAGTTCTGATCGACCTAATACTCTGATCCAAAGCAAAGCTCTGACAAGAAAAGCTCTGAAGCTCTGCTCTCTGATAAGTCAAAGACTCTGATAATCTGATGTTCAAAGAAAGAAAAAGATCTGATCCTGAAGAACACGTATAATCAAAGGGAAGTAATCAACTCAGGGGGAGTATCTCTTAACTCTGACTTCTCCGTACTTCTTAACTCTGATACCTTTTCACGTTATTTTTCATTTAAAATATCTAGTTTTTGTCATCATCAAAAAGGGGGAGATTGTTAGAACAATGTTTGAATCTACTACCCTATATTTAAGTTTTGATGATAACAAAGTGAAAAGATATAGTATTTATAAGTTTCATGAATGAACTATCTGCTGCCTAAAATTATTATGTTCTGACTTGCAGATACTCTGATTGACATAAGCAAGATCACGTTTATCCAGCATCAGAAGTTGCTACATCAGAACGTCAAGATCAGATGATCAACTCTCGTACATGCTGAAGCTTGATGAACAGAACTGCGCTCAAACACTCTGATACAGAAACACAATAGTTCATCAGCAGCGAAGCAGAATCAGAATGAGCCAAGCCAGAACGTGCATTGAAGAAGCAACGGTATTGTGCATTGAACGCTAATTAATTCCAACGGCCTCATTCCAGACAAGATCTGCTCAAAAAGGAAAGCTTGTTATTAGCATTGAATCAAGAATATTGCATTCAACGTTCATCTTCTCAAGTGCTATATAAACAAGGCTTCGAAGATTATAATGGCTAATGCTCTCCAAATCTCTACACGCACAAAGCTGAACCATAATCTTCGTTCTACCAGTTTTGCTAAACCACATACTCTGATACTCCATAACTGTTTAGCAATCTAGTCTCTAAGCGTCAATTTGTGTATACATCACAGTTGTGATAAAGTTTTGTAGAAAACATCCACACACATTATTTTATCTCTTTGTAAGAAAGTGTTACCTTGACAAACCGGGTTGTGGTTTGAATCAAGAAGGCTATAGCAGTTGTTAAAGCAGTCTGTAATATTCAGTTGAATATAGTGAATTAAGACCTCGTTGGAGAGAGGCGAAATCACCTTGACGGGTGGACTGGAGTAGTTTGAGATCAAACGAACCAGGATAAAAATATCTTGTCAATTGCTTTAGATTTCAGTTTTACAATTCAACCCCCCCCCCCCCTTCTTGTGTTTTTCACCCCTTCACTCTCTCCATAAAAAGCATTTTAAATTGCTTATTATTTTTTTTAATCTAAAAAGCTTGTTTTGGCCTGAATATGATGAAAAGTTTTGACAAGCCTGCTTGCTTGTATCTTGGTTTATCTCTGCATTTTCCATATTTTCTGCATTGACAGTTTTTTGACAGCTTGCGTACTTGTTTGACAGTTTTGCAACTTTAGTTTGCTTTTCTGTTTTGACAGTTAGTTTGCATTTTGAAACTTAGTTTGGCAGTTCAGTTTGTCATTGTGTGCAGCTTTGTGCCTTCTTTGTGTGCAGCCTTGTGCCTTGTATCTTTGCATTTAATTGATGCTTTGCAAATTATTTTACTTTCCTCTTTGTGAACCAAGAAGAGAAATCTTCTTGTGATTTGCTAAGAGGACAAGAAAAACATGATGAAACCAAAAACAATCTGATTCCAGCCAACAAGCTTTAATGATGATCTTTTTTATTTATCTGCTTAAAACTACTCTTCAATTTATCTGCACTGATTTCTTTTTCTTCTGTCCTTTGCAGGTAATTATCAGTTGAATAATGGAATAAACAATAGAAGATAGAAGATTTCAAGAAACTTAGGCTTTAGATTTATTTCCTTTTCATTTATTGTAATAAATATTATTGTAAATATTGTAAATAAATTTACAATATTCGAATAACATTTGTAACAATATTTGAAATAAATAAATAAAAATCTTTGTCAAATAAGAATTCTTTATTGTCAAATATTTCCTTCTTTCCTTTGCACTGTCTATTTAATTATTTAAATCTCTTAAATTAAAACAACTGGAAATGCATCCCAATAATTTAAACTCAGATAAAATAAATAATCAACAAACTTTGCAGTCTCGTAACCTTGAATTAACCACAATACGCCCGACATTCCAATTAATCATATGCTTTGTACAGTTAAACAAACAAACATCCATACACCTTTCACTTCACTGATCAAACCAATGCTTCAAAGTTTCAATCAAAAGCCTCAACTCCTATCCCAGATGTTTAGGTTTCGAGAAACAAACAACAATCTTGAACAAGCGTAAAAACAATGTAACAGTCAATTGAAATACTGTGGATTCAATTTTTTCTGAGGAATGCGTGCGCAAACCCTAATCCTGGATTATTGTCAAAGAAATGTCTGCTTGATCAATTCCTGAGCCAATCTTAACCCAATCAATGCAAACCCTAATTCTAGACTTGCTGATAAAGAAAAGTCTGTTTGACCGATTCTTGGGCCAATCTTGAAAGATCAGGGAAAACCCTGAAGTTGTGATTTCTTGTGAAAAAGGGAGGGCAAATTTTGGGGTACAACAGTTGCCCCTGTTCAATCTTCTTGAACCTGAAGAGTTAGATTGTCAATTTTGTCGTTCGCGACTCGAAGGTAAAAGAATGATTGGACACTAGAGTGCCAAAAAATTTTGCACTCGTTAAAGATGCCATTTAGAGATGTGACAGAATCTTACTGGAGATGGGCTTAAAAGATGCCATCCAAGAATGTTTGTTGTAGGTGAGTGGGAAAGGTATCCATGTTCGGAACATCTCTGAACTGGGGGTCTGAATAAGCAATAGATTGACATCCATGTTTGGAGAATCCGTAAACTGTTTTCAAAAGTTGAGTCTGAACAAGCGATAGATTAACATCCGTGTTTGGAGAATCCGTAAACCGTTTTCAGAAGTCTTGAAGTTGAATAAGCAATAGATCAGCATCCGTGTTGGGAAGCATCCGTAAACTGTTTTCAAAAGTTGAATCTGAACAAGCGATAGATTAACATCCGTGTTTGGAACATCCGTAAACTGTTTTCAGAAGTTGAATTTGAATATGCAATAGATCAGCATCCGTGTTTGGAAGCATCCGTAAATTGTTTTCAAAAGTTGAGTCTGAACAAGCGATAGATTAACATCCGTGTTTGGAGAATTCGTAAACTGTTTTCAGAAGTTGAGGTCTGTATGAGTAGCAGAATGACTTCCGTGTCTGGAGTATATCTGAGACTCTAACCGGAGTTGAGATCTGTATGAGTAGCAGAATGACTTCTGTGTTTGGAGTGTATCTGAGACTCTAACTGTATTGGAAATTTGAATGAATATCAGAATCACTGCCGTGTCTTGAGTGTATCTGTATTGTATCTGAATTTGAGATCTGTATGAGTAGCAGAATGACTTCCGTGTTTGGAGTGTATCTGAGACTGTAACTGTATTGGAATTTTGAATGAATATCAGAATGACTGCCATGTCTTGAGTGTATCTGTATTATATCTGAATTTGAGATCTGTATGAGTAGCAGAATGACTTTCGTGTTTGGAGTGTATCTGAGACTGTAACTGGGATCTGAATAAGTGACAGAATGACTTTCGTGGCGATTGCACTGGGGAGAATCAAGTTGTTGGTGTAAGGGACAGAATGGCATCCGTGTCTAGAGCGTATCTGAACTTGTGGTTGATAGTTGAATCGGAATGAGAGGTAGAATGGCCGCCGCGTCTGGAGCGTATCTAGTCTGTATCGGGTTGCTGAAGTCTGAATGAGTATTAGAATGACCGCCGTGTCTGGGGTGTATTTGTACTGTATCTGAATAATTGTTAACGATAGCCTTTTAATCTTATCCTGAAAAGGGTAAAATGTTAGATAAAACATAAAGTCATGTTGCATGATATGTATGATGTAGTGAATTGTACTTCATCAATGTTTATGATATGAATGTAATGGATGCGCATGTAAGCTGAGTAGTTGTCTTGCTGAGGAAGATGAATCCTGGATAGTGAAATCTTTGACTGCTGCCGGGAAAAGTAAATCCTTGACTGCTGCAGGGGATTGAAAATCCTTTTATTGTTGAAAATGAGAGGTCTTGGGACCACTGTTGGGGAATCAGGAGTTTGGGTTGTATGCCAATCTACTGGGGATTCCTGTTTTAAGGAGATCTTCACTGGGGAATATCTAAATACTTTGTGAGGTACTGAGAATGTGAGTCTTCATTCTGCTTGGGGAATAAGAATTCTGTGGGGAATAGCCACACTGATGGAAAGTAGTTATCCTGTTGGAGAGTAAAACTCAGGATTCTGGAGAAAGATTATTCCTGTCACTTTGAGAAATGAGAATCTTCATCTTGTCGGGAATATCAGGAAGTTGAATTGTATCCCACTTTGAGAATGAGAATTTTCATTCCGTTGTGAACATCAGGAATTCAGGTTGTATGCCACTTTGAGAATGAGAATCTTCATTCTGTTGGGTTAGGAGGTTGGGAGTATATCTATCTTCTGAGGTTTTAAGGATGAGAATCTTCATTTTGTTAAGGGTCAGGAGGTTGGGAGTATACCAATCTTCTGAGGTTTCAAGGATGAGAATCTTCATTCTGTTAAGGGTCAAGAAGTTGGGAGTATATCTATCTTCTGAGGTTTTAATGATGAGAATCTTCATTCTGTTAAGGGTCAGGAGGTTGGGAGTATACCAATCTTCTGAGGTTTTAAGGATGAGAATCTTCATTCTGTTAAGGGTCAGGAAGTTGGGAGTATATCTATCTTCTGAGGTTTTAAGGATGAGAATCTTCATTCTGTTAAGGGCCAGGAGGTTGGGAGTATACCAATCTTTGGAGGTTTTAAGGATGAGAATCTTCATTCTGTTAAGGGTCAGGAAGTTGGGAGTATACCAATCTTCTGAGGTTTTAAGGATGAGAATCTTCATTCTTGAGAGAAACAAATTTTTAGGAGCTTCAGTTGTCCGTTATTCTGTTGGTGACTGTAACTTCCAACAGGTGATGAAGGAAATTTTGATGACGACCGTAATTTCCAGCAGGTGATGAAGGAAATTTTGAACAGCCGTGGCTTCCAACAGGTGATGAAGGAATTTTTGATGACGACTGTAAATTCCAACAGGTGATGAAGGAAATTTTTTAATGATCGATCAATTTGTGTATGTTATGAATGTTGTTGAAATGTAATTTGTTTTGGAGAATAAATCCTTGACAAATGTTGGGGAAATAAACTCATGACTGCTGGTATGCTAGAGAGGTGACGAACTTCTCGAGGACGCTTGAATTTCTTTTCAGAAAGATTTCAGAGAGATTCGTCACTGCCCCTAGTATGACATGTTTGTGGTATTGCCAGGAAACTTGGACTGTACGTAACCCTTTGATGAGATTGACGTTTAAATGCCCCAAGTGATGGTGAGGGAGACTTGCCCCAGGTTAACCTGTAATTGAGAGATTTCTTGAAATCTTGACTGGACTTCCCCAGGTTCACTGAACTTTGAAAGATTTGTTGAAATCTTGACTGGACTGCCCTAGGTTAACTTTGAAAGATTTGTTGAAATCTTGACTGGACTGCCCCAGGTTAACTGGACAATACCATATCAAATCCCCTTTTGTTGATAGGAGATTTTTGTAACGGGAGTGTCATCCCACTTGAAATGATTTTATTCACCGAGAGAGTTTTCGTTCCTCCGAACATTCACCATTGTGAATTTCTTCGCTGGTAAACAAATAAACATGTGCAAACAATGATATTCGAATAATGCAAAGTTTTATGCTTGTCTTGAAGTTTTGAAAAAATGTGTCTTTTAGCATAAAACTTTTTATAAGACAAATTCAACACAAGATTTAGGGCAAAGCCTTACTGGAGTCAGGATACCTCTTGTAACAGTATGCTCTCGAACTAACCCATGCTTTGAAGTAGTGAAAAACACAAGAAGGGGGGGTTGAATTGTAAAACTGAAAATCAATGCAATGAACACGATATTTTTATCCTGGTTCGTTTGATCTCAAACTACTCCAGTCCACCCGTCAAGGTGATTTCGCCTCTCTCCAACGAGGTCTTAATCCACTATATTCAACTGAATATTACAGACTGCTTTAACAACTGCTAAAGCCTTCTTGATGCAAACCACAACCCGGTTTGTCAAGGAAACACTTTCTTACAAAGAAGATAAATCTAAGTGTGTGAATGTTTTCTACAAAACTGTATCACAACTGTGATGTATACACAACTTAAAGCTTAGAAACTAGATTGCTAAACAATAATTGAATAGGAGAATGTGTAGTGTTTAGCAAACTGAGAGAATGAAGAATATGATCAGCTTTTGGCGTGTAAATATTTTTGGAGAGCATTAGCCAATTCAATCTTCAAAGTCTTGTTTATATAGCACTGAGATGTTTGAACGTTGGAGCAATATTCTTGATTCAATGCTAATAACAAACTTTCCTTATCGAGCAGATCTTGTCGGGAATGAGGCCGTTGGTATTAATTTTCTTTCAATGCATAGTATCGTTGCTTACTTAATGCAAGTTATGGCTTGGCTCATTCTGACTCTGCTTGGCTGCTGATGAACTGTTGTGTTTCTTTATCAGAGTGTTGAGCGCAGTTCTGTTCATCATGCTTCAGCATTCACGCGAGTTAATCTTCTGATTCTGACATTCTGATATGGCAACTTCTGATGCTGATGTCAGGAACCAAATTTCTGATGCTGATTAGGTGTGATCTTGCTTATATCAATCAGAGTATCTGCAAATCAGAACGTAATAATTTAGGCAGCTGATAGTTCTTACATGAATCATATAAATAATATATCTTTTCACTTTGTTATCATCAAAACTTAAACATAGGGTAGTAGATTCAAACTTTGTTCTAACAATCTCCCCCTTTTTGATGATGACAAAAACTAGATATTTTTTAAATGAAAATAACGTGAAAAGGTATCAGAGAGATGCATCAGAGTAAGAGGTTATCAAGGATAAGGGATAAAAAGATATCAGAGTTGAGAGATACTCCCCCTGAGTTTATTACTTCCCTTTTTGATTACAAGTGTTCTTCAGGATCAGATCTTTTTGCCTTTCTTTGAACATCAAAGTATCAGAGTCTTTGACTATCAGAAGCTTTAGATCAGCATATCAGAGCATAGCTTCAGATCAGCGTATCAGAAGCTTTTCTTGTCAGAGCTTTGCTTTGGATCAGAGTATCAGAGCGGATCAGAGCTTCAGAGCTTTTAGTCTTCAGAGTGTCCAGGAGCTTCCTTGTACCTGTAGACTTTAAGCAAAACAGAAAAAAATTTCAAGTATAATAGAGTTAGAATGTTCGAGAGTTTCTGTCTAGTTAGCCGTTATTGTTTAAAATATCATTCTTGTTCTCCCCCTTTTTGTCAGCAATCAAAAAGTGTAGGTGATGTGCTAAAACAATTAAGATCAGAAAAACTTGTCATATTAAAAAGGTTCAGAATCAAACAAAGCATATTCAAATAGTACATCAGAAAATCAAAGAAAACATGAAAAAGACATGAATGAAAAAACTAAGGTTGGGAAGGAAAGCGTGTGAACAGGTTCTCCAGCATGGCTTTGATCTGATCAGCAGTCTCATTCTGCTTGTGCACCATGCTGACAACAGTGTCAATCTTGCTATCCTGCACATCCATTCTTTCTTTCATCTTCTGGTCGTTTTCATCCATCCTCTGCTGCAGACGCATGTCATTCAGCTTCAGCTCTTCCAGAGTTTGCCTGTCCAAGGCAGCTTGAGAAACATCAGAAGCAGGAAGCTTCTGAGAGCTTTCTGCAACATCTTCTGCTTGACTTGCTTCAGCTTGAATGGTCTTGTCTTCTTCTGGTTGCACCTTTGAAGCTAGCTGTTTCTCAGACCAAGGTTCACTATCCAGAGGGAGCACAGCTTCCTGAGGCAGCTGACTTTCAACTTCCTTCAGCAGCTTGCTGAAGTTCTGTTGTGCCTGCTCATAGTTGATATCCTGCAACTTGAGGGCTTCAGCACGTACCCAAAGTCTGAATTGTGACCAGAGCTGGTCAGAGGCAGATGGGTCAATCATTCCAGGACAGACTTGCTTCAGAGAAGCAATCCATTGCTGCAAACCTGTTTCAAAATTCATAATACCAGAGCCAACATCTGGTTGTTTTGGTTTTGGGATGGCTATTTTGTGTTTCAGATCAGCAAGACGGTCAAGGCTGGTTAATTCTATGAATGTCCTGCTGGGGTTTTCGGTGGTTTGCTTGGCAGCTGTTTGTTTTGGAGATGGAGTGGGAGAATCAGAAATTATGATTGGACTGTTTGGTGTTTTGGGAGTATTTGGTGGTGTAGATTCTGGTGAGGATGGCAACTGGGCCATGGTGACTGTTGTTCCACATGGTAGCTGGATTGCCAGAGGTTGTGGTTCAGATGATTGAGGTGAATGAGGTTCAGAAGGTGGAGGAGTTTGAGTTTCAGAGTGATGAACCTCAGGTTGAGGTGATGGTGGATGAATTTATGATTGAGGAGAGGGAGACGGAATTGCTGGTTGAGGAGAAGTTGTTGGAATTTCTGGTTGTTAAGGGATAAGGGGTTCTTCTGGAATTGATGAGAGAGGTTGTTATTGTTCTTGTTCTTCAGCAGATTGTTGTTGTTCTGGTTGTGGAGGAGGGACAATTTGTGGTTCAGAGTTTGGATTGGAGGAGTGATCAGAAGTGTGTTGATCAATGTCAGACAGCACTTTGTCAATTGCTGATGTTGTTGAGATTGTTGGTTTGGGATGTTTGGTTCTGGGTCTTCTGAGTTTTAATGCCTCAGAAGGGTCATCTTCTGGTTCAGTTTCATCTATTGTTGGGATGGGGATTGAGATTCTATGAGAGGTTGGAGGTGGAATAGATGCTGGAATGGTAGAAGAATTTAAAACAGAAGCAGCAGATAAATTACCTCTTTTCTTGGGTGTCTGCTGGGATGATCCTTCTGAAGGTGCCTTCCTCTTCTTCGTCTTCTTCAGAGTCACTTCTTGTTGAGGTTGATGCAGATCTTTGATAATCAGATTTGGATCTGTACCATCTGCCTTGCACGCATCTAGGTATCTGAGAACCACCTCTGGTTTGGATTCTATCTCAGAAAATAAAGGAAAGTCACTCAGTGGAACTCTTATGCTGGTGATATCAGCAATAGGAGTAGCTCTGGGTTCCTTTTTGATATTCTCTATCAACTTCATTTTCTTCAAGTTCTTCGCGTTCAGAGGCTTCCCAACTGTTGGTTCAATGGTGCTTAACTCTTGAGCTTCTATCAGATGCTCTATCAGCCTATTCTCTGTCAGAATATCTGATATCAACCTTCCAAAGGGTATCCAATCCCTCTTGGTTCTTTCTTCTTCCCTGGTTTCCTTCACACTTGTTCTGAGGTGGTTGAACAGAAGATGAGCCAAGTTGATTTTTACCTTCTGATCAATAAAGTAGATCAGAAACTGCTGATCCACATTTATGTAATCAGGTGAACTAGTTGGCTTCCTATGGTTGAAGCACCCCAGAATTATCTTAGCCCAAACTCTGTGATGATCTTTCAGATCTTTGATCTTGCTGCTGGGCACCCCATGGGTGAAAATCCTTGCAGCTATCACGCCCACGTCAGCACATCTCTCAGCCATATCAACACAGCGGACGCCACCGCCACTGTAACCGATTAACCTTGTTATGTGATCCTCAGTGATCACAATCTTCTTCCCCATAACGAAAGAGGTGACTAGATGCGTTGAAGCCTTCGCATGAATCCAGAACTCCTTGACTAACATAGGGAATGTTGGTCCAACCAACCTGTCAAAATACCTTTCCCATTTCTGTGCCCTAACTTCTTCTATTAGGTCAAAACCGTTCTCCTTCAAGCTTCCAAAATCAATGATCAATTCAGATAACACTTCAAGATTCTTCACAGGAGTGAGGAGTGTTCTGAATGGCACTTGATACTGTTCAGATGATGCTTTCTTCTGAGGACCTGCAGAAGCATTGCTGGAGGTTGCCATGTTCACACTAAAAGATTTTGAGAAGAAACTGAGAAAAAGAGGTTTTGCAAGAGATGAACACAGAAAAATGCAGAGAATGCTTGAGTATTAGTGAGAAACTGTAAAGAATTAGAATGAGAGGTTAATATGTTTAAATAGAGTTTCAGAATATTTTGAAAAAATAAACGTTTTTAAGAAAGAGAAAAATCATGATTGCGTTTTAAAAGCATGATTACTTTTATTAAATGCTTGCTGATTTTGGGGGATTTTAGAAAGATGCTTAAAAACGGTTACCAGACATGTGTCTCAAAGCACCCAATCAGCGTTTTGCCTTCTCAGAAGCGTGCACACGTTCTGCTTCGGAGATTTGCTGATGATTGGATGACACTTGTTTGATGTAGTGATCAGCACGTCTGTCTTTGAGCTTAGACTCTCAGATCTTTAGACTTGCATCTGATACAATCTGCATGTTCTATCTTTCTGAAAGAAGATTGATCAGAAGTTCACAGTAAAACAATTACATTCTGAAGGTAAATATATGGAATTAAAACATTTTCACTCTGGGCAGACTTTCATGCTGAGATGTTTCAGAATGAAATTAAACCTATCTTCTGAAAGGGGTTTAGTAAAGATATCAGCCCATTGATGGTCTGTATCTATAAATTTTAAGTTCAAAATTCCTTTCTGAATATAGTCCCTAATGAAGTGATGTTTTATTTCTATATGCTTAGCTCTAGAATGTAAAATGGGATTCTTACTTAAGCAAATAGCAGAAGTATTATCACAGAGTATAGGAATGTTACTCTCAAAAATCTGGAAGTCTTCAAGCTGACTTTTCATCCAGAGCATTTGTGTGCTACATCCTGCTGCTGCTATGTACTCAGCTTCTGCTGTTGATAGCGCAATTGTTGATTGCCTTTTGCTGGACCAAGAGATCAGATTTTCTCCCAGAAACTGGCAGCTTCCAGAAGTACTTTTACGTTCCACTCTGTCTCCAGCAAAATCAGCATCGCAATAGCCTACTAAGCTGTAATCACTAGATTTTCTATAAAACAAACCCAGATTAGTAGTACCTTTCAGATACTTGAAAATTCGCTTAACCGCTGTTAAGTGAGATTCTCTAGGATCTGATTGGAATCTAGCACAGATACAAACACTGAATAATATGTCAGGTCTTGAAACAGTCAGATAGAGGAGAGAACCAATCATACCTCTGTAGACTTTCTGTTCTACATTTTTGCTTACCTCTTCTCTTTCCAGAATGCACGTGGGATGCATTGGAATCTTTGATGGCTTACATTCTGAGAGGTCAAATTTCTTCAGAAGATCTCTGATGTATTTGCTCTGATGAATGTAAGTTCCCTCTGGAGTTTGATTGATCTGAATTCCTAGAAAGAATTTCAGTTCCCCCATGAGGCTCATCTCAAATTCTGCCTGCATACACTTAGCAAATTTTCTTCCAAGAGAAGGATTAGTAGAACCAAAAATAATATCATCAACATAAATTTGACAAACTAAGATGTCATTCTTAACTGATTTACAGAATAGAGTAGTGTCCACTTTCCCTCTGGTGAATTCATTTTCTAATAGAAAGTTACTTAGCCTTTCATACCAAGCTCTGGGAGCTTGTTTCAGACCATATAGTGACTTCTTTAGTTTGAAAACATGTTCTGGATTTTTGTATTTTCAAAACCAGGGGGTTGGTGTACATAAACTTCTTCTTCTATATAACCGTTTAAGAATGCACTTTTGACATCCATGTGATACAGAGTGATGCCTCTATTAACAGCAAATGAAATTAAAAGTCTGATAGATTCTAACCTGGCGACTGGGGCAAAGGTTTTTGTATAGTCTATCCCCTCTTGCTGACTATAACCTTGTGCAACCAGTCGTGTCTTGTTTCTGATGACTTCACCTTGTTCATTTAGCTTGTTTCTGAACACCCATCTTGTTCCAATGACGTTGAATCCTTTTGGTCTGGGAACGAGATCCCATACGTCGTTTCTGGTGAATTGATTCAGCTCTTCTTGCATTGCCAGAATCCAGTCATTATCCAGAAGTGCTTCATCAATAGAAGAAGGTTCAATCAGAGACACAAGTCCCATGAGAGTTTCTTCAGAGTTTCTGAAGCTTGCTCTTGTTCTGATTGGATCTTCCTTTCTTCCTAAGATAGTCTCTTCTGGGTGATCCAAGCTGCTTCTGGGTAATCTCTTCTGAGGTTGATCAGCAGCTGTTGTAGGATTGCTAGCAGTGCTCCTTTCAGACGTTGAAGGAGTGTCTGAGTTGAGAGCTTCTGATGACTTGTCTTCAGAACCTGTAAATTCAATTTCCATACCTGCAAAAACTTCATTCTGCTTTGACTTTCCAGAGTCAAGCTTATCATCAAAACGAACACTGATTGATTCTTCCACAATCTGTGTTTCTGTATTGTATACTCTGTACCCTCTTGAGCGTTCAGAGTATCCTAACATGATACACTTTTGTGCTTTAGATTCAAACTTGTTCAAATAATTCTTTGTATTTAATATAAAGCAATTACATCCAAATGGATGAAAATATGAAATGTTGGGCTTTCTGTTCTTCCACAATTCATATGGAGTCTTTTCCAGAATAGGTCTTATTGAGATTCTATTCTGAATGTAGCACGCTGTGTTTATTTCCTCTGCCCAGAAGGTCTTAGCAACGTTTGTCTCATTGATCATGGTTCTGGCCATTTCTTGCAATGTTCTGTTCTTTCGTTCTACAACTCCATTTTGTTGGGGAGTTCTAGGACAAGAGAAATCATGTAGGATGCCTCTCTCATTAAAGAATGACTCAAAATATTTGTTTTCAAATTCTCCACCATGATCACTTCTGACTTTAACGATTCTAAGATCCTTTTCATTCTGAACTTGGTTACAGAAGGTAACAAACACAGAGTGTGACTCGTCCTTGTGTCTTAAGAACTTTACCCATGTCCATCTGCTATAGTCATCTACGATTACTAACCCATACTTCTTGCCACTGACTGAAGCAGTTTTAACTGGTCCAAATAAGTCAATGTGCAGAAGTTCTAATGGCTTAGAGGTAGAAACAACATTTTTGGATTTAAAAGAAGGTTTTGCAAACTTGCCTTTCTGACATGCTTCACACAGAGCATCTGAATTGAACTTCAAATTAGGAAGTCCTCTGACCAGATTGAGTTTGTTAATCTGAGATATTCTTCTCATACTAACATGCCCCAATCTTCTGTGCCAGATCCACTGCTCGTTGTTAACAGACAGAAGGCATTTTACATTCTGACTCTTTAGTTCAGAAAGTTTGATTTTGTAAATGTTGTTTTTCCTCTTACCATTAAACAGGATAGTCCCATCTTTCTGACTAGCAGCTTTACATGATTTTTGATTAAAGATTATATCATAACCGTTATCACTTAATTGACTTATGGATAATAGATTATGCATCAATCCATCTACTAGCAGAACATTATTAATAGAGGGAAGATTTCCATTACCTACAGTTCCAGAGCCAATTATCTTTCCCCTCTGATTGCCTCCAAAACCAACATGGCCTCCAGGCTTA
The DNA here is from genome assembly GCA_948472305.1 of Vicia faba. Lineage (NCBI taxonomy): Eukaryota > Viridiplantae > Streptophyta > Magnoliopsida > Fabales > Fabaceae > Vicia > Vicia faba. The sequence continues at coordinate 61,867,177 of OX451739.1, read as the reverse complement.
AGTTCCAGGCTTTGGAACATATGCCTTCTTCCCATCATGTGTCGCGAGCAGCCAGAGTCCAGGTACCATGACTGGTGTTTCTGACTTGCTGCTAAAGATATCTGCAACATGTATTATTTTATCCTTAGGTACCCAGATTTTCTTGGGTCCTGATTTGTTAGTTTTACCAAAACTCTGGTTGAATTTTGGTTTCACAGAGTGCTTACTGCTAGTGTATTTAATATCATGTGTGTGACCATACACAAAATGTGAATTCAGAGGAGTGTGTTTAATGGTTAAGTCCATGACATTCTTTGGTGTAGGAACCTTACCTTGGTATCCTATTCCTTTCCTGCCGTTTCTGCTAACTCCATAGATCATTGAAGCCATTTTGCTTCTATTTATGCTTTTAGCGAGGAACTTCTGGAAACTGTGATCATACTCCTTGATGATCTCATCAGCGTTGCTGGGAGTTTTAGAAATTGGTTCCTTCTGAGAGTTTTGTAAAGTGTTTTCTAATTTTGAAATCTTATTTCTCAGCTCAGAATTCTCCAATTTGAGACTCTCAGTCTTATTAGAGTCAGATTCAAGATTCCTTTTCAGTTCTCTGAATTTAACTCTAATTTGCTGATACCGTTCCAGAATCTCATTAAGGCTTTCAGCAAGTTCAACCTTGGTAAAGTTAACAGCAAAGTTAGGAAATACCTCTTCAGTATCTGATTCTGAGTCTGATTCAGAAGGTTCACTATCTTCTGAGATGTTAGCCATGAGAGCTATGTTTGCCCTCTCATCATCTGATTCTGAGTCAGCTTCAGACGAGTCAGAGTCATCCCATGTAGCCATGAGACTTTTCTTCTTCTCTCTTCCAAACTTCTTTTTGGGTTTTTCCCTCTGAAGCTTTGGGCAGTCACTCTTATAGTGTCCTTTCTCATTGCACTCATAGCAGATGATGTCCTTGGTGTTTGGCTCTTTGCTACTAGAGGAGCCTTCAGATCTTCTGTATCCAGAGGAAGAATCTGTCCTTCTGTATCTGGAAGAAGACTCGTTCTGATCAGATCTTCTGGGATTCCTGAACTTCCTTTGTCTTTGCTTCCACAGTTGATTTACTCTTCTGGAAAGGAGGGAGAGTTCGTCTTCTTCTGATGAGGATCCATCAGATGTTTCTTCAACTGCCTGCAAAACTTTAGACTCAAATTTTCTGTTAGATTTTAATGCTAAAGGCTTACCTTGCTTCTGAGGCTCGTCAACTTCTAGCTTTATCTCATGACTTCTGAGGGAGCTGATAAGTTCCTCCAGAGTGATTTTGTTGAGATCTTTAGCTAGCTTCAGAGCTGTAACCATTGGTCTCCACTGCTTGGGTAAACTTCTGATGATTTTCTTGACATGGTCAGCAGTAGAGTATCCTTTGTCCAGAGCCTTGAGACCAGCTACCAGAATCTGGAATCTTGAGAACATTGTTTCAATGGATTCAGGTTCTTCCATTTTGAACGCCTCATACTTCTGAATGAGCGCCAGTGCTTTAGTTTCTTTGACTTGAACGTCATGCGTCATTCTGAGTGAGTCAAAAATGTTCTTTGATGTGTCTCTGTTGGAGATCTTTTCATATTCAGTATAGGAGATGGCGCTGAGGAGGATGGTTCTGGCCTTGTGGTGATTCTTGAAGTCACGCTTTTGTTGGTCAGACATTGTTTTTCTATCAATCTTCTGACCGCTTGCATTCACAGGGTGCGTGTATCCATCTGTCACCATATCCCACAGATCAGCATCATGTGCCAGAAAGAAGCTTTCAATTATGTCTTTCCAGTAATCAAAGTTTTCTCCATCAAAGACTGGAGGTTTGCCGCTGAATCTGTCTCTGTCCTCATTGTTGTCATTGCTGGTGTGAGAATAGTTTCCTGCCATTGTGTTTTTCTGACGCTGGATCTTGTACTGACACGGTTAAGTGTTTTAGCTCAGAACCAGGCGCTCTGATGCCAATTGAAGTAGTGAAAAACACAAGAAGGGGGGTTGAATTGTAAAACTGAAAATCAATGCAATGAACACGATATTTTTATCCTGGTTCGTTTGATCTCAAACTACTCCAGTCCACCCGTCAAGGTGATTTCACCTCTCTCCAACAAGGTCTTAATCCACTATATTCAACTGAATATTACAGACTGCTTTAACAACTGCTAAAGCCTTCTTGATGCAAACCACAACCCGGTTTGTCAAGGAAACACTTTCTTACAAAGAAGATAAATCTAAGTGTGTGAATGTTTTCTACAAAACTGTATCACAACTGTGATGTATACACAACTTAAAGCTTAGAAACTAGATTGCTAAACAATAATTGAATAGGAGAATGTGTAGTGTTTAGCAAACTGAGAGAATGAAGAATATGATCAGCTTTTGGCGTGTAAAGATTTTTGGAGAGCATTAGCCAATTCAATCTTCAAAGTCTTGTTTATATAGCACTGAGATGTTTGAACGTTGGAGCAATATTATTGATTCAATGCTAATAACAAACTTTCCTTATCGAGCAGATCTTGTCTGGAATGAGGCCGTTGGTATTAATTTGCTTTCAATGCACAGTACCGTTGCTTACTTAATGCAAGTTCTGGCTTGGCTCATTCTGACTCTGCTTGGCTGCTGATGAACTGTTGTGTTTCTTTATCAGAGTGTTGAGCGCAGTTCTGTTCATCAGGCTTCAGCATTCACGTGAGTTAATCTTCTGATTCTGACATTCTGATATGGCAACTTCTGATGCTGATGTCAGGAACCAAATTTCTGATGCTGATTAGGTGTGATCTTGCTTATATCAATCAGAGTATCTGCAAATCAGAATGTAATAATTTAGGCAGCAGATAGTTCTTACATGAATCATATAAATAATATATCTTTTCACTTTGTTATCATCAAAACTTAAACATAGGGTAGTAGATTCAAACTTTGTTCTAACATGCTTCAATTAGGACTTTCAAAGGGTTGTAACGTGGCTTGGTTCACGGTTTTAAGAAACAAAGGATAAAGGCTCAAAGTATATTTGTACCCACCCGCTCTTCGTGATGTTCTTCAATCCTGAACTCAGTTAATTGTGCGTCGAACTCTATTCGAGTTTGGAACGACATTTTAGTGATGGTTCACACCAGTTGAATTTTATGGAAGGCAGTCATCATTTTTGCAACATTTTTCCTGTTGTTGAGGATTTATAATGATCTTTTTCTTTTGATTCGTTATCCCTAATTTTTGCCTGACTGTTCCTGTTTTTCAATATTACAATCAGCGGGATGCCCCAACTTTCTTAAGCCTCCTTCATAGGTTTTGGCTTAGTGGACTTTTCTCTTTTGAGAGATAATGATTGCCTATGAGATAACGAACCATCGATGTCTTTTGGTTCCAAAGGGAATGTTTTTGATGTCATTCGTTGTATTACGAACTGAGATTTTGCGACTTTAATGCGCATCTTTTGAATTAACTGAGAGACTACCCTGCCACAGGTTTAATCAAAGGTTTTAATTTGTGTTTAAAACTGAAAACTCCTACTTCTTTGGCTCGAAAGGGTTGACTAGGGATTATCTTCCTTATAACTCAAGTGTTTAGGATTTGAAAGAAATTCATGTACATCGTCAGCAAGGTCTGTTCAAAAGCATACTGTATGAGATTACGGTATTGTTTCGTCATCCTCCCTCTAAAGGCTTGTAGCTTTTTATCAAGAGTTAAATATCATGAAGAAAGTAGGAAACATAATTCAAGAATAGTGAAAACGAATGGATGAATTCAAGACAAACATATGCAATGCATTAATGAAACGGAGTTTGACATCAACAGATAATTGTTTGAATAACAAAAGAAATTACAACTTGAAAATTCAAATGGAACAAAAGTCTCTTAGTTCGAACTTTGTCACTTCAGGTGGAGAACCCTTAGCGGAAGATTTTCATCTCACCATCTGTCATGAATTCCAGCACTCCTTCGTCAATCAAGTCTTGGATCTTGTTTTTCAAAGCCCAACAGTCATCGGTGTCATGTCCAGGACTATGGGAGTGGTATACACAAAATGCGTCGGGGTGATAGCTAGGAGTAGAGGTATTGGGCTTCTGAATAGGATCCTTTAAAGCAATCAGATTGATCTCCAACAGGCGTTTCAGTATTAGAGATGATGGTATGTCAGTCTCAGAGAAATGTCTTCCAGACGTATTTTTCTTACGCCGATTACCCCGTTGATGCTGGCGAGGTTGTTGTTGGGCTTGTGACCCTGAAGCAAGTTGAGGAGCTTTTCCCTTGTCTTCTTGTCTCAAAGGAGGTTGAATGATGACTTGATCTTTAACCCTAGATGTTTTCCCCACTTGGTTGTCTCGAAGCAGTTTGTTGACGAGAACCCTGAGCTCTTCTTGTCTTTGAGCCAAGTCTTGAATGAGAGCCATCTGGCCCACCAGTTGTCCCATCATCTGGATCTTCATTGTTGCCAGCTCAATCTGTAGTTCTTCCAACTGATCATTCCTGACACTGCTTGAATTCCCTAGGACCATGCCCCTTGTGAGGAGGGCTTTCACTTCTTATTGCCCCTGGGATAGGTTCAAGAACATTTCTTGAAGTTGAGCATTTTGATCCTGGATATCTTTGACAGTCCTATCTAGAGCCATCTCTACTGAAATAAACAGTAGGAGACTAAGGAAACCTGAAAAGGAAAACCTGTTATAATGCATGATATGTGGATGCATGTTTTCAAGAATCTCTCGGGGTAAACACAAGAGAAATGTTAGAGATTGAACTTCGATCAACATCTTTGATTGGAGAGCTTTGTATCGGTGGATGTCTCTCCACGAGAATCAAGCTCACCATGTCGAGTGGGTCATAGCCCCTGATTCAAGTTGTTGTACTTGATCTTTGACGGCGTTTGTTTAGAGGAAAATGAAACCTCTTGCCGTCTGGTTCAACGTGACCCTGCATCAAAAGACCCTCGAGATCCTTGAAATGGTTATTGAAAATGCTATGGTATGATGTCATGATGTTATGTACATGTATGCAAAAGTAAGCAAGTGTATATACAGGTAATCATATTCACACAGAGCAAACAAGTCCTTAGGTTTAGGCTTGCATGGGGTTGGTAGGTAAGTACCCTCTTGAAGTTAATTGGCTCAAACATGTACTAAAATAGAAACCGGGTTCTAAGGAGCTCAATATCACTGGATTATTTTCTGTGTTCATTGTTTTGGTTTAGCCACTTAACTGGCGACCAAAATATTCCAAGAAAACAACCCTCAATGAGTGTAGTATCGAGTATCTACCAACTTCGAACTGCACCAAAGTCGGTTACCTCACTACCCCTAAAAAGGCCAAGATGGTCAAGTAAGGTTCTAAAGTCAATTGATGCTTCACGACATCACGCGGCGGCCCCGTACTCTCCTTGATTCAACTCAAGGGTTACCGGTACCAACCAAAGTGCCACATCAACGTAGCTACTGTTTCAACCATGTCGGTATACCCCGCACAGTTCCCTCACAGTTTATTGCTACTTACCTAAAAGGTGTCCCCAAATCCGGGTGTAGGATTTAAAACAAACCCAAAACAAGGAACCCAAAAATTAAAGCAATCAAAGCAATCAAGGTAAGCAAGTAAAGGTGATCTAAAACCCTAAGGTAACCCCACTTTGAAAATAATCCCTAGCAGAGTCTCTAGTTCTGTGATACGGTGGGAGAACTGACTTGGGATTTGCGTTTGTTTTCGCACTTGTTCGGTTTAGCAAGAGTCGCCACCGACTTTTTATTTTATCCAAAGGAAAGGTCAAAAAGCACAGGAAAGACCTTTGAGATGTTTTCTTGGGTTCGGAGGGGTAGATTATGAAAAGGGAAGGTGTTAGCACCCTTTTCATCCATGGTTATCCATGGGCTCTTAGTTACTTGTTTTAGATCACTTGCCTTTGCTTTTCAATTGTTTGAAATGGTGCTTTGTGTGTGTGGTTTTGAAAATGTTTTAAAAAAGATGCCTTGTCTAGGAAACCTTTGGAATGATTCTTGTTTGAATATATACAAAGGTGTGTGTCTTTTTGAAAAGATAATTCAATGTTTTGAAAGTTGTTTTGAGATTGCTTTGAAGTTGTGTTGTGAAGTGTGTTTGAAAAATGGCAAGGATGTTTTGCAAGATTTTTGATCAAGTAACTAAGAGTTGTCTACCCTATTTTACTCAAAGATCTTTCTTATGTTTTTAACCCTTTTAACAGTGTTGTTTCACCATTGTGTTTGATGAACAACCTTGTGTTAGGATGTTAAACGGGACAGGCGCGGGTCATCGTATACAATCATTGAAGGAAACTTGTGAGACGCTCTAGCAATTTTGTAAGGGACGAGATCATTTTATCGAAGGCAACATTGAGGGTCATCGAGGGACTACGATCTTTGTTTATCGAAGGGACATTTGCTAGAGTGTCTCATACTCGAGGGACATGATTGCATTTTCCGAAGCAGCAAGTGAGGTTACCCTAGAGGTGCAAGTGTGAATGGTGTATTGATTTTCATGCATTTATCTTGTATTAGGTTATATAGCGGTTGATTTTGAATCTTCGCATACAAAACCTAATTACTATACAGTATATGGAAAGCGATAAATTGCGGGAATTTAAAGTCTAAGTTATTACAAATAAGTATCCGTGGATGGGGGTACAAATGTTTACAAATGGGGATGAGTCTTATCAGAATAATGTCCCAAATATTATGGGTTACAACCACATCGAATCGTTGCATTCTCAATGTAAAAATATAACAAGGTATAAGAATCAAAGAGAATCAAAAGTATTGTGAGATGTATGTGGTTATTTACAAATGATCAAATGAAAATTCTAACCTAAAAAGATTAAGTATAATTATTATTTATTGTATTTTGGTTAATGTTTTTAGAAACTTATATAAAAAGATTAATTAAACAAAGTATTTAATTAAATATACAAATATTACAGAAAATATATCAAAACAAAATTCATTATTAGTTCCCTTTATTATTAACAAAATAAAAAATAAACTTTTTAGAATAAAAATCAAAAAGAAAAGTATTATTATTTTTCTAAAGAAAGTAAATTAATTAACAAAGAAAAGAGTATTATTTTGGAAATTAAAAAAAAGAAGAGTGATGGGCCTAGGTATATGTTTTGGCCCAAAGTGGTATAACAACAAAGGATGCTGAAGGGAAAATGGGGGGTGTAGACACTGAAAGCAATTGGGCTTTATGTTGAATTGGGGCGGAGGCCCAGTTGCATTGTTGGAACAATTTGTTTAGGGTTCGTTCATAATTTGGAATTAGGGTTTACAGTTTGTGAATGGCGCCGCTCTTTCTCTCTTCTTCTTTGTCTATGTTTCTCTCAAACCATGGGGCATTTGATTCCTCTCTCCAAGCTTCCAGACGCCAGAGTACTACCGCCACCCTCTCCCCTCCGTGACTACACAGAGCGGCGATTTGAAAGGTAACAAATTTGTTCTAAGCGTGTTTTAGGGCTTAGGTTTTACTCTTGCATGTTATCGTTTTACAAAGCTTTAACCTTTGATGTTTATGATATGGTGATGTAGAAAAAGAAAGATAGAAACTGATACCTTGGTGTTTTGTTCTAGAGAACGGAGGGAGAGGAATGTGGGATTGGCGGCGCTCTCGGTGGCCGGAAGAAGAGGAGCGCGATGATGATGCTTATCTAGTACTTCGTATCTTTGTTTGATGATGACTTTGTATTCTGAAAACCCTATATCATTTTGCTTCTGAATCTTCTCTTCTTCTTTTCTTTGCTATTTTAGAGATGGTTGTGTTCTGAGATTAACTGTCGTCGTTGCCTGGTGATGATGAGCTTGTTCTGAACTTTTGATTTTTTTTAACACTCTTCCTTTCTTTGGGTGTTGGATATTGGATGATGAAATGGTTTTCTTAGGTTTGCTATTGTTGTTGATTTTCATGGATGTTTGATGATGGCGAAACTAAAAACCATTGCCCCTGAATGCTTGACAATGATGAATTTATTTGTTCTTTGTTTGTCTTTGTTGAGCTTTTGTGAAGGCAGGCTGATGAGCATTTGGTGTTTGTTTGTCTTTGAGTTTGGATTGAACTGCAGTTTTTTACAAGTTTGTTGTGTAGTTGGATAGGTTTTAGTGTTTTTGTTGATCTGAAAGCAGGTTTGATTTTAGGCAGTTTTGCATATTTGATAACTTGAAGTTATGCAGGCCACAGGTTTGGAGGCTTGTGTTTGAACAGGTTTAGCAGTTTGAAGGTTTTGAAAGCAGGTTGTCTTGTTATGCTTGTGTTTACAAGCAGTTTGATAACTTGCAGGTTGTGTTTTTGTTGTGCAAGTTTGTATGGTTCTGAGGCAGTTTTTGCTTCTGGTTTGCTTTCAGTTGCAGTTTGTGGCTCTCTCCTCCTTTGAACTGTTAGCCTGTTATATTTATCTTCTTTCTTACTGCTTTGTACAGCCTGTCAAACTGCAAAACCTTCTTCTGGTTTTCTCTTTCTCTCTCCATAAAAATCATTTTAAATTGCTTAATATGTTTTTTAATCTGAAAAGCTTGTTTTGGCCAGAATATGATGAAAAGTTTTGACAAGCCTGTTTGCTTGTATCTTGGTTTATCTCTGCATTTTCCATATTTTCTGCATTGACAGTGTTTTGACAGCTTTCGTACTTGTTTGACAGTTTTGCAACTTTAGTTTGCTTTTCTATTTTGACAGTTAGTTTGCATTTTGAAACTTAGTTTGGCAGTTCAGTTTGTCATTATGTGCAGCTTTGTGCCTTCTTTGTGTGCAGCCTTGTGCCTTGTATATTTGCATTTAATTGATGCTTTGCAAATTATTTTACTTTCCTCTTTGTGAACCAAGAAGAGAAATCTTCTTGTGATTTGCAAAGAGGACAAGAAAAACATGATGAAACCAAAAACAATCTGATTCCGACCAACAAGCTTTAATGATGATCTTTTTTATTTATCTGCTTAAAATTGCTTTTCAATTTATCTGCACTGATTTCTTTTTCTTCTGTCCTTTGCAGGTAATTATCAGTTGAATAATGGAAGAAACAATAGAAGATAGAAGATTTCAAGAAACTTAGGCTTTAGATTTATTTCCTTTTCATTTATTGTAATAAATATTATTGTAAATATTGTAAATAAATTTACAATATTCGAATAACATTTGTAACAATATTTGAAATAAATAAATAAAAATCTTTGTCAAATAAGAATTCTTTACTATCAAATATTTCCTTCTTTCCTTTGCACTGTCTATTTAATTATTTAAATCTCTTAAATTAAAACAACTAGAAATGCATCCCAATAATTTTAACTCAGATAAAATAAATAATCAACAAACTTTGCAGTCTCGCAACCTTGCATTAACCACAATACGCCGGCATTCCAATTAATCATATGCTTTGTACAGTTAAACAAACAAACATCCATACACCTTTCACTTCACTGATCAAACCAATGCTTCAAAGTTTCAATCAAAAGCCTCAGCTCCTATCCCATATGTTTAGGTTTCGAGAAACAAACAGCAATCTTGAACAAGCGTAAAAACAATGTAACAGTCAATTGAAATACTGTGGATTCAATTTTTTCTGAGCAATGCGTGCGCAAACCCTAATCCTGGATTATTGTCAAAGAAACGTCTGCTTGATTAATTCCTGAGCCAATCTTAACCCAATCAATGCAAACCCTAATTCTGGACTTGCTGATAAAGAAAAGTTTGTTTGACCGATTCTTGGGCCAATCTTGAAAGATCAGGGAAAACCCTGAAGTTGTGATTTCTTGTGAAAAAGGGAGGGAAAATTTTGGGGTACAACAATGATATATGAAAATGACACGTAATAAGCCCTCACGAACAAAGCCAAAGTGCCTCAGGCAAGGCACCGGGCCGTAAAGTTTCAAATTGTCTGTTACAAATTTCAAAACAAAAGTCGATTACTGTGTAATAAAAGAAACGGGCAGGAAGTCCTTCTCCGTCCAATTGTTCAATCCACCATTGGTAGTCGGGTAAATCCAGCTATCAAACTCGGACTCTTCTTCATCTTCTTCAATTGCATTCACTCTTGGATTACTGATGTGCAGAGGAGGTCTTCCAATCCGTGCGCGCAGAACAACCCTTTGAGCCTCTGCAGTGAAACCCAAACCAAACTTGTCAGTCTTGTGTGCGAAGTCATGGAGTTGGCCCCAATTTGCACACCCACCTTTTTCAACTACAGCCCTGGCATCCTTGAGGGAAGCCATCTTCATTGGAGGTTCTTCAACAGCAAATTCAGTCGACGCCAGAGTCTGGGGGACCTCTTCAAAGTTCTGACACGGGGTTTCGATGAACTCTCCATCCATCTCTACATAGCGAAAGGAGTTAAGATGACTTACCATGTACTCCTCCTCACCTTGCACCGTAACAATCTTCCCCTTTACTGGATATTTCAACATCTGATGGAGCGTAGAAGTCACGTCCCCAGCCTTATGAATCCACGGGCAACCCAGCAAACAAGAATAAGATGGTCGAATATCCATCACATAGAAAGTAGATGCAAAAGTCTGAGATCCAACTTTAACAGAGACGTCCACCTCCCCGTGCACCATCCTTTTTGACCCGTCAAAGGCCCTAACCACAATATTACTCAGCTTCAGAACCAAACCTTCACAATCCAGCATGTCTAATGCTTTCTTGGGTAAAACATTCAATAAGGACCCAATATCCACCAGTACATGGGCCAGAGTAGTGCCCCTACACTCGACCGAGACATGCAGAGCATCATTGTGATTCCTTCCTTTGGCAGTCAGATCTGCGTCGGAGAAACCCAACCCATTGTCAACGGTCAAACTAGCCACACAGTCTTTGAATTGATCAGCAGAAGTTTCCTGCGGCACATGCGCAGTTTTGAGGAAAGCAATTAAAGCCTTTGCATGGGATTCCGAGCACAACAATAAAGATAACATGAAGATCTTCGACGGGGTCTGCCCCAGCTGCTCGACTATGTTGTAGTCGCTCTTCTTGATAATCTTCAGAATTTCCTCTATCTCATTTCTAGAGGTTTCTACAATAATCTTCTTAGGTGCCTCCATCCGGGCAGGCTCACCTATGACTTCCTTGCCCCGAGTGTTAGATGGCTCGGCGACAGGGGTGATAATTGGAATATGAACCGGGGGAGTAGCTGATGTACTGGTAGATGGAATGGCAGCAGGCTTCTGAACAGTCAGAGGGGAAATCTTGGGAGAGAAAAGCCTTCCAATTTTAGTGACCTTGCTAGCCCCGACAATATTGCTGATATCAATATCAGCTTCTTCAACCTTCAAGTCTTGTTAGATCCCATGATAATACACATCGGCCCCATAGTGCCACGGGACAGCCTTGTCCGAAGTGTATGGGATAGGACCAAGAATAGTAATGATCAATGGAGAAACTCTTAGAACGGATGTAATCCTAACAGGCTTTCTCGAGGAAGCCTTGGAAGGATTGGCGGAAATGGTTATAATGGAAACATCTTCAACCGGAATCAACGGTATCAATGTTTTCTCGAACATGATCTCTTTGCTATCCATCAGGCATTGAACACCTGATTTCAATAAATGGCAACCAGCAGGCAGGATTGAACATAGGTGGCAACCTTCGCCACAGCCCGGAAATAAACCGGCCGATAATAGGTTCTTTAGTGTCATCAACGGAGTAGAAATGTCTTCCACAGAGGTCATAAATGAATCATCGTCCACAACATTTACTCCATGCTTGGGCATAGGAGCAGTCATGACATTAGGCTTTTCCGATGCGTCAAACTCAATTTATTTAGCTTCAATCAAATCTTGCACCTTATTCTCAAGGCCCAGTAGTTGTTTGTATCATGCCCTGGGCTATCGGAGTGATAGGCGCAGCAGGCGTTTGGGTTATACAGCGGAGATGTGGTGCTGGGATTCTTCAGGGCTTCCCTCAGAGTTACCAAGTTGGTCTTCAACAATTGCGGAAGAATTTGAGATAAGGTTATACTGAGCCGATGTATACTGTCTTTGCAGTCTCTCTACTCTTTGTTGGTTGTTGCATTGTGGGGAAACTGTGTGTCTTGATATTACTACCGCATTTACTGCTTGGCGGCGTTCAGGTCAGTTTTGGCTCCTCGAGCTGTAAACTACACCAGCTTCTTTCCTGAAAGGATTCTTTTCTATACTTGACGAAGCACCTTTTTGTACCTTGCCACTTCTGATACCAGATTCTACCCTCTCCCCAGTCAAAATCAATTCAGTAAACCCTGATGACGAACTACCGATCAAATGATTGAAAAATGGACTAGACAATGTCCCAAGAAACATATCCACCAACTCCCTATTAGACAGAGGGGGTTGGACTCTTCCAGCCAGATCTCTCCACTTCTGAGCATAGTCCTTAAAGCCTCCGCCTATACCCATAGACATACCCTGAAGCTGAGTACGCATAGGAGCAAGGTAGGCGTTATACTGGTATTTCTTGTCAAAAGCAACAGCAAGGTCCTCCCAGTTGCGGACATTAGCTCCCTCCAATTGATAGAACCATTCAAGCTGAGTCCCTGACAGACTATCTTAAAAGAAATGAACCCACAGATTTCTATCAGCAGTGTATGGTTGGATTTTTCTGACGTATGAGCGGAGATTGAGCTTTGGACAGGATACTCCATCGTACTTAGCAAAGACAGGAGCTTTAAACTTGTGCGGGATCACCACCCCAGATGCTAGTCCTAGATCTCCAAAGTCCAAACCAGGTATCTTCTGAATCTACATTGCACTCAGACGGTCTTCGAGTTGCTTATACTTATCCTCAGCAGGAGGATACTGTTCTTCATCAAAATCAGTGTCATTATCAGAGACCACTGGACTAGGACCCTTTTCTTCCTCTTGATTCTCTCCTCCTTTATATGAATGAGACAAATCAGCTTCCTGTCGCAACCTGTTCCCAAATTCAGAAGAACCACCTTCTTCTTCTTCTTCTTCTTCTTCTTCTCCTTCAGGATGAGAGTCTTCAAATCATGTTGTCCTTTCGCCAAGTTCAAGAACAACTCTTGGAATTGGGAATTCTGTTCTTGAAGAGCCTTGATGGCTTGATCGTAGGTGTTTCAGAAGACATTTTGTGCTGAAATAAACAGTGAAGAAGATGAGAAACCTGTAATGATACCTATAATGAGGTGCATGATAATGGAATGCGTATGAAATGATATCAAAGACTTTAGGAGATTTAAATTTGCAAACCAAAAAATAAACAAACTTTATTAGATTCAAACTTGTAAAATGATTAACAATGCCTTTAAGGTGTTACAAAAGAAATAAACTGAAAACAAATCTAAACTAGAAAAAAGAAAAAATCAGAAATCCCATGGTCGCTTTCCCTTCGTGCTGACGTAATCATTGATCGTCCTTTCATTCTCAAGTTGCCTCGCGAGCTTCAAGATCTTCCTCTCTTGCTCATGATACTTCTCCCGATAAGTATCCCTCTCCTCTTTTAGCTGAATCCAGGATCTCTTCAATGCCCCCAAATCAGTAGGCATGTAGGGATAAAGGACTGTATAAGGAACACCTTCTTCATTAGTATGCTCCACAATCACTGGCAACACAGCTTCATAAGGCATCCCAAGCTTCTGAGCCCGAGCTCGGACCCACTAGAGATATGGTTTCATGGGGAGGGAAGTCTTTGGTCCTAACTCGTGAGGTTCAGACCTGTTCACCATGCCCCGGACTCATATAAACCTTCGGCGATGCTCTTCAACGTCTTCCTTATAGTCAAAGACAATGTCTGCAAAAAGTAACTCATGAGGACCGTCTCTACGAGCGCAACCAAACTATCGTAAAGCCAAACAAGGACTGTAGGTTATTCCCCCTCTAATTCCAAGCAATGGGATATTAGGGTATTCCCAACATCGATCAATAATAGCAACACCTTCCATATCCTTAGAACTCTAAAGAATGTCCGTATGGGCAAGGGACATTATCCTGTAAGACCATCCTAAGCCTTCCTCATTCTTCAATACGGACTTGGGGAGGTGCGAAATAAACCACCTCACCAACAGCGGCATGCAACACATGAGGGTCCCTCTTCTACGCGTCGTACGAGTATAAAGGGCATGTAAGATATCACCCAGAAGAGTAGGTACAAGATTGCGAGACAGGAAGATCTTAACTACATTCACATCTATGAAGGAATCTGGATTCGGGAAAAGAACCAAACCATAGATAAGGAGAGCCAAGATGTCTTTAAAAGCCTGAAAGTCCAAACTGTCCCAGAATAGTTGATCTTGATCCATCAGAAACTTGGCTAAGAAACCTTTAACCCCGCTTCGTGTCTCCCAATTAGACACTACATCAGCCTTTTTCAAGTGTAAAGCTGAAGCAATGTCTTCTGGCCTAGGAGTCTCTTCCAAACCTGTGAAGGGCATCTGCTCAAGGATGGATATTCCCAAAAAATGGGAAAACTCTTCCAAAGTAGGAACTAGCTGATAATCCGGGAAGGTGAAACAATGATGCACTAGATCGAAGAATTGGAACAACACTCATTATTTGCTCATCAAACCTAGAAGTAACCAAACTAAGAAGCTGACCATGTCTTCTAATGAATGAATAAGTATCATAAACTCTCGAGGCTAAATCTTTGAGTTGAGCAGGTATTTGCACAAAGTTGACTCGAATGGTGTTTCTGCGCAAGGAAGCCATAATCTGCAAAACAGAACAAAGATAAATTCGCTCGATCTTTGAAATGGTTAGTCTAATAAAGTATGCGTGCTATGTTATGATGCATGATGTTATGATAAAAACACACAACAGGTATAGTAGATAGCATACATGGTAAAGGAAAACAAGTCACACAATAGCCCTTGAGTTTAAGGCTTGCATGGGGTCTAGGTACTACCCTCTTGAAGTTCAGTTGGTTTCAACCTGTCCTAACAATAGTAATCGGGTTCTAGAGGTTCTCGATATCATTGACCATCCTCTATCGGTCATGGTTTCAGCTCACGTAATCTTTTCTTGCGGCCGGAACTATCTCGAGAGTATGGTCTCAATGAGTGTAGTATCGAGTATCAACCAGTTCCCAACTTTACACCGAGACCGGCTATCTCACTACTTCATATGGCCAAGTTGGTCAATTATAGGTTTAAGGTCAGTTGATGATTAACGACCCATATAGAAGCCCCGTATTCTCCTCGTTTCTCCACAAGGGATATCGGTACCAACCAATGTGCCACATCAACGTAGCTACTACTTCAACCGTATCGGTCTATGCCGTACAGTTCCCTCACAATTTATTGCTACTTACCTAAAAGGTGTCCCTCATATCCGGGTTAGGATCTTATAGTAACTCCCGATACAAAGCCCTCAAAGGTAAAGCAATCAAATCAAACAATAGAAGTAAATATGATGAACTAATCCTAAGGTATACCCCACTTATTGATTCCCCAGCAGAGTCGCCAGTTCTGTGATACGGTGGCCAGAACCAGACTGTTTGGAAATGCTGGTTTGCATTTTGCATTTGTGTTTGCGAAATTTCGCGGTAAGCAAGACTCACCACCGACTTTTATTTTATCCAACTCGAAAAGAAAAAGCACAGAAAAATTCCTTTTTTCGAGATTTTGAGTACGGGGGATAGATTATAGAAAGGGAAGGTATTAGCACCCTTTCTATCTGTGGTTTTCCACGGGCTCTTAGGTACTTGCTCATCATTTTAAAAATTTCTTGTGTGTGTTTCATTTGAAAAAGTTTTTTGTTTTACTTCGATTTAACTCTTGATTTTGTCTTTAAGAGTGTTACGAAGTTGTTTTGAAAACTTTGTTTGAAAAGAGTGTAAGTGTGAAAAAGTTTGTTTGTTTGAGCAAGTACTTAAGAACTAACCTACCTACTCGAAAAAAAGAATGTTTCTGTTCTTGTTTCCTTTAGACAATGCTATCCCACTATTAGTGAGTAGGTAGCACCGTCGTTTGAGTTTTAAGGGTCAATTCGAAAGGGATATACGATCACTAAAGCAATGTTAGGATGTCTTAGTAATAACTCTAATGTCTTAAGATCAATATTCGAGGCAACATATCCGAGGCAACCTTTCTGAGACAACTTTTCTGAACGGGACTTTGATCTTTGTTTAGACAAGAGAGCGACCACTAAAATACCTTATACTTAATTATCGTTTCCCGAAGGCAACCAAAGTGAGAGTATACCCTAGGAGTGCGCATGTGCGAGTGATTCAATTTCAAATTATTATCTTTGCACATTTAGGGTTTGCTAACCGTTTTAAAGTTAATCATACATTCTTGTCATGCAACCCTAATATCATACATCTAACAGTTTAATATTTTGAGGAAATTAAAGTGCAAAAAGTAAAGCTACGCTATTACAAGGCTTCGGGTATTAATTTACATAGCCAAAAACAACCCGTAAGAAAAACGATAAATGAACGAAAAAGTCTTAATTAAGCTATTACATCCCATGAGCAATTACATCAATATTGTAAAACTAATAAAACGCGCGCGATGAATGAAGAACGAGAAAGAAGTTAGGGTTTTGACCCCGTCTAAACTAATTAAAGGAAAACTATTTTTTGATTGTTTTTTATTATTTTTTTCAGAAAAAGAATAAGGTTTTAAATTAAATACAAACCTAATTACTAATTAAATTAAATTAAGAAAAATACTAAATTTAACCTATTTTTGTGTTTTTGTTATTTTTAAGAAAAAAGAAAATAGAAATTAAATTAAACTAAAACCCTAATTTTCTAATTGTTTTTAATTTATCTACAAAAGGAATTAAAGTTACCTAATAAATTAAATTAACTAATTAAATTAATTTTTGTAAAAAATAAAAACCTAAATCTAATTTGGGGTGAAAATTATTTTTATGATTTTTTTTTTATAAAAAGAATTAATTTTTATGTTAGTAAAATAATTAAATAAATTAAATAAAAGAAATTATAAAAGAAAAGAAAAATAAAATGGGCCTGAAATCAGTAATTTGGAGGGTGTGAATAGTAGCTTCTGGGCCCAAAACAAGCTGATCCACGTTGACCTTTCTTCTCCCATGTTGTGTGTTGACTGGGCTCTTGGTGGATCATCACATGGTGGCCTTCAGATCTGGCCTCCTGAAGATCCAAGGATGGAGCTTTGAGGTCACATGGTGGTCTTCATGATGCGTACATACCTGATTATGCAAATAAAAAGAACATGAAATATATGGGGGGGACCTGTATTCGAACCCAGGTCCCAAAGCCTTTTCCCACTGCTTCGCTACCAACTGAGCCACGTGCTTTCTTTGTATATGGAATAATAATAAACAATAATATGGAAAACAAACAGAATATGAATTATCCGCGCGAAATTTTGAATGGGCTAATCAAAGCTTGCCACGCCATCGTCCTTGTCCTCCCTTCGTTGCTAAAACATCACTGACTTTTACCTACGGACCAATGTCCATAACTATAAGCCAACGATTTTCCAAAATCATCCGCAGGTATGATAAATGGAATCTAAAGCCATGAATCAAACCGCCTTGGCCTGCTAAGCATTATGGTGCCCTTCTTGTGGACCAATTTTGCCTGTGTAAAAAGACCCTAAAACGAGACAACAAAACCTAGCAATGGTGGATTCTGATATAGCTTCCAAAAATGCAATTAAATGGTGTTGTTAGCTTGCAAATATGTTAGGGATTACAAATATGCTATTAAAACATGATAAAGATGCAAGAATAATGGAATAAGATTTCAAGAAAAAGCCATGGTTGTGGATCACTTACAATGAGTTCTGGCGCAGGAAAATGCTTGTTCTTGATTGGTACAGCTTCCTTGTATGTCCAGGATACGAATGGGATGGTTTAGGAAGCTTGAAACTGTCTGGAAGTATCAAAACAGATTACCACTTTTCTTTGATTTTTTCAAGTTTGGTTCTCTTTCTACACGCCTCTAAACCCTGTTGTTTTTTGCTGCAATTGTACACTATATACCACTGATTGAATTAGGGTTGCAATTGTGATCTCAATCTTTGTCCATTATGATTTGTGATCTTGATTTGATTTCCATGAAATTCCTTTCAAAATAGGCCAAAGTCAATCTTTTTGTGCCCACCTATGCCTTGCACGAATTGATTCACTTGCTAGCTGGATATGGGACCTGAAATGTGCACAAAATCTTGAGGTTTGGATGGTTTGAATATTTTCATGATTTAATTAGATTTAAATTGATTTAATTGGAATAAAAAATCAAAATAAATAGAAAAAATAAGATAAAGACAAGTTGAAAGAGCTAGGGCTCGTGGAACAAGCTACCAACTTAAAACAAGTGCAAAAAGTTAGGCCCATTTAACAAAAATTGCAATTTGAGGCATTTTTGACTTTTGGCAATTTTGTAAAAAAAGGTCAACTTCACCAATGCATAACTTCTTCAATTTTGACTCTTTGAAGGTGTTCTTGGACTTTTTAGAAATCTTGAGATGTCCTCTAAGCAACCCTATTTGTCTCATCTCAATTGAGTCTTCCATGTTCATGTATGAAGCTTTGACAAAAAAGGTGTTTTTGTTGACTTTTCAAAGTGACCTATAATGTCCAAATTCATAACTTCTTGTGAGTGCATATTTTGAACTTGGGAGATGAATATGGATTGTAGGCCATTGAATCCTCTTCAAAATGAGCTTTTTATGGGTCATTTATAATAAAGTATGAGAAAGTTATGCATGGTAAAAGTTGAGTTGACTTTTCCTACAAAACCCTAATTTAGCAACTTTTGGGTTTTGATGAATTGTGAGCAATCCTTGAGGAATCATGATTAACCCTTGATGAAATGATGAATAATGCTTCAAAATGAGTATGTTGACCAAAAATCTTGAAGTTTTACTGTATGTAGGACACAATTGACTTTTGCCCTAGCACAATTGATTTTCAGGCCTTTGAGCAATTGACTGAGCAAACTTCCTCTGCAAGGCTTGAAACTTGACATGGATGATCTTGAGAACATATTATGGCAATGGTGAGCATTTGGGATCCCTTGGAGTCAAGTATCTTGATGCAACATGAAACCCTAATTTGAGGTAGACTGCCTTAGGAGAGAGTTTGTCTGGTCAACCCTTGGACTTCCTTGAGCAACTTGAGGATCTTTCTTGAAATGTTTTGAGAAATATGGGAGGGAAAATTTTGGGTTACAACAATGTCAATACAAAGGGAGAGATCAGACTTGTAACGTAGCATGATGCCAATACAAGGAAGAGATCAGACTTGTAACATAGTGTGATGCTAATACAAGGAAGAGATCGGACTTGTAACGTAGCGTGATGCCAATACAAGGAAGAGATCATGCTTGTAACATAGCATGATGCAAATACAAGGAAGAGATCGGAACTTGTAACATAACGTGATGCCAATACAAGGAAGAGACCGACTTGTAATATACCATGATGCTAATATAAGGAAGAGATCGGACTTGTAACGTAGGATGATGCCAATACAAGGAAAGTATAGCATAGATGGGTTTTTGAATCGATATAGACGAGTATCGAATGAAGATACGGACGAGTATTAAGGAAAGGTTAAACACGAACGAGTGTTTGAATCGATACGGACGAGTATCTAAGAAAGTTTAAACATGGACGAGTGTTTATGAGTTGACACAGACGAGTGTTTGAATCGATACGGATGAGTATCGAAAGAAGATACAGACGAGTATCAAGGAAAGGTTAAACACGGACGAGTGTCTGGGTCAATACGGACGAGTATTGAAAGAAGATACGGACGAGTATCAAGGAAAGGTTAAAAACGAATGAGTGTTTGAATCAATACAGACGAGTATCGAAAGAAGATACAGACGAGTATCAAGGAAAGGTTAAACACGGACGAGTGTTTGAATCAATACAGACGAGTATCGAAAGAAGATACAAATGAGTATCAAGGAAAGGTTAAACACAGACGAGTGTTTGGGAGATTGACACGGATGAGTGTTTAGGAGTTGACACAGACGAGTGTTTGGGAAACTGACACAGACGAGTGTTGGAAGATTGAATTATTTGTCAGACCGGGATTGGCTACCAGACGAAAACTGGGTTTAGAATGACAAAGTGTATTGATTTTATTGGGAATAGGTGGATGAGGTACTGGCACCGTTAGTTGGGCATCGTGAAGGTGAAGGT
Organism: Vicia faba; assembly: GCA_948472305.1. Classification (NCBI taxonomy): domain Eukaryota; kingdom Viridiplantae; phylum Streptophyta; class Magnoliopsida; order Fabales; family Fabaceae; genus Vicia; species Vicia faba. The sequence goes on along the minus strand of OX451739.1, from coordinate 61,847,130 downwards.
CATCAGCTGAAGGTTTGGGGTGATATCCTCTTATGGTTGAATGATTCAGGTCTTTCGTGTAAGGTACCTAATCCGGCTTATGCTTCATATGCATGTCTAAATTTCTTGTGCCACAAAGATCCATTCTGATGGATCAGCTGCACGCTTTTGAGGATGCAATGTTATGGAGTGATAACTATATGCAATGCAAAGAAATAGACTTCATGGGGATAAGAGAAGGCTCATTGAGAACTGTTACTCATCATTGGGGATGCCAATACATACAGGCGCTGGAAACCCACAGTACCAAATATTTTTGGGGATACTGATAATAATTTACACTAGGAGCTCATGATACCGAAGATTATTGGTGACTTCACTGGATGTTGAATAGCTGATGAAGCGAGTTTTCAGGTACGCCACTGAATTCTGAATCGTTTTGTTGGGGAAGAGATAATATGGCCCAACCTCCTTACATACATCCTAAACATTGAGAGGATGGTAGAACTGAATATGTCAAAGAATGGATATCGAACACCCTGTGAATCTCTCCGAATACATGCCCTAAGTTTACGCCACACTGGGGAATTACCGAACTACCTCTTGAACCACTTGGGGATAAAAGATGGGCATGGACACCTGTGAGTGCTCTGGTTTAGCTTTGCGGATGCCCTGGTTTAGCTTCACTGGGGATGCACTTTATTAACTCCATTGGGGATGCACTTGCGTGTGCCGAGTCAAACGGCGACTCCGGACTTTCTAAGTTCACTTGGGGAATCAGGTTTGAAATTGTCTATAGCAAATGAAGGAAACTTTGTGCCGGCTAGGTCAGGTTGACCGTTATGACTCTTTTAGCTCAATTGCAGTCGTCTCGTGCAATATAATTAGCTTGAACAACTTTGCGAGTACGAATACGGAATATCCCTGTATGAAGGATCTCTGAGAAGAACTATGCTGAATAGAAGACCGAAATATTCATGCCACAATACGATATGAAGTGGCATGCCCCAATTTTGTTAATCACAAAATAAATTGCTCTTGATTACAACTTTCTTGGAGAGATTTGTCAAATCTCGATGTAACTTCCCCAGATTGAATGAATTCTGAATAGATTTCTCAATGTGATAGCCCCTGATTGATCGAGCTTGAAGAGATTTATCGATGTGATAGCCTCTGATTGGTCGATCTTGAGACATGATAGCCTCTAATTGAGTATAGCTTGAATAGATTTATCGACGTGATAGCCTCTGATTGATAGCTTTGAGGGAATTCCCTAGATTTGGCTAACCTTGGAGAGATCGACTCTTGACTTAATTTCCCCAGATTGGCGGAATCTCCTAACTTCATCCCTAAAGGGTACTCAGACTATGAAGCACTAAGATACTTTCTCTGACATAATCACTGGTTAACATGCCCCTGGATAAGTTATTTCTCTTGTGACAACTGACTTTTTCTTCAACAGGGTATTCAAGCCTCTCTTCTCTGACAAAATTGAGCTCTTTATCGATTGTTCATTGTGTAACCTTACTTGATGTTAATCAGTTGTTTTGTATGGAGAAGAATGTTTATTATGAGAATGATAATTCTAATGCAGCACGTACGTAAATCTTGAAGTTTGAAAAACTTTGAACGAAATGATGTCACAACTCTGTTGTGAACTAGTCACTAGCTAGAGAGCAACATTTGCAAATTCTTTTTTATGAAAAATAATGAAAGCATATGATGCCAACAAAGATATTTAAACATACCTCTTAGGAGTCAGTTACACGCTATCTCGTTGTAGCACGCTTTCAAATTGACCCAAGCTTCAGTTAGGACTTTTAAGGGTTGTAACATGGCATGGTTCACGGTTTAAGAAAAAAGAATTTAAGGCTCAAAATTTTGGTGCCCATCCATTCTCCATGATATTCTCCATTCCTACGTTCAGTTGACCCGACACAAGCATTCATCTCTCGAGAAGAGTTTGCGATGGTTGAGGAACTAATGAGGCCTCTTAGACACAATAGTCACTAACTTCTTATTTTGGTGTCTGATCACACGACCTTGTTCTTTCGATAAGGATTTTTATTGGTAATCCTTTTTCTTTCCTTTTATGCTTTTCAATTTCTTTCTTGCTTTCCCTTACTTTTTCCTGGACAAATTCTTTTGAATTTCGATTTGGAAGTCCAGCGGGATACCCTAACTTTTGCCTAAGCGACTTGTTTTCAAGTTTTGACTTAGTAGAGCTTTTTGTTTCTTTCTTATTCGTACTTTCCTTTTTGAACAAGTCGTTGATCTTTGCGTTGTATTTGATTAGTTGGAAGTGATCGTGATTGTCTGAGTCTTTAGTATATGATGGATAGCCATTGTTGTATCGTCATCTATTGACCTCCTGATGTACGAGAGATACCCATTGGAACACCGTTAATTAATGAACGTTGCTGATAGATGAGGGTTAACCATTATGGTTCTAACTTTCCTCAACCTTTTGAAGGATAACCAATGTTGTATCCTCAGATGTGCACTCTTGATGAGTTATGGACGCTTGATCAGATTAACTGAAATCTACCCTACCCCGGGTTAAAATGAGGTTTTTTTCAGAATAGAAAAGAAACTCATACTTCGAAGGCTCAGAGGGGTTAACGAGGGTCTATCTCCCTTATATCTCTGGTGTTTAGGAATAGAAACAAGGCATGTACATCGTCAGCAGGGTCTTACTCAAAAGCGTACCAACCATAGATTTTTTTGCGTTTTTAGATTATTGTCATCCTCCATCCAATCTTTACCTAAGCATAAGACTTGGAAACTTGGCATCAATACGCAAGTAAAACATTTAAAGAGTGATAACAAATGGATGAATAAAAACAAAAGGAACACTTCAAGACAAGCATACTTATTGCATTAAGATTTTCATTCAAAAATAGACAATTTTCTACATGCAAGCAATGTTTAAACAAATAATCAAGAATGCATATGAAAATGCAGTAAAAAAACCAATGATTGCCATTGTTGAGGAAAGTTGACTCCGTATGGGTTTCTTCATTATGACGACTTTCTGCAGTCTTGATGTTTGAATGGGAAAGAGAACTCCCCTTCTGATCTGATATGAGCATAACAGTCTTTGAATTGAGCTAGTCTTGGACCTGGTCTCTGGATGACATACCATCTTCAATCGAATTATCAAGTGCCCCAGAATAATATGCATAGAAGATTCTTTCAGGAGAATGAATGAATTTTATACCTGGTAAAAACTTCATCACCAAACGTCTTATGCCACAAAGAAATAATGTGGTTCATCTTCTATTAGAACAACAGAGACATCCAGACGGTGAGAAAGAGTCTGGAAGTTGGTCAAATAGGAATTAAACTTTTAGAAGATACGCCAGACATGTCTTGGGCTTTATACTTCGACCCCTTTACGGTCTTCGACATTGAAACTGGGTGCCCCATCATAGGAGACACATATAGACTGTGTATCACAATTATAAGAGATGTTTGTGGGAGGAGGACCCTAAAGATTAGAGCGTTATCAATTGAACTTCCATCGGGCGAGGAATTGACTGGATGTAATGCACTGAGATTGCATCAACATGCTCATCGGGCTTCTTCTGTCTTTGCTTAAAAGATTTTTTTCATGAATTCACTAGGGGAATAAAGACTAGCTGATGTCAAACAGATCATAGAGTACAAATTTGTGGAGGGTGCCCTTGATTGAATAGTTGGATGCCTCGGCGTGGTAACCACATTTTTGGTATCAAGAATGAAACACTGCTATATAGATCCCATAGTAAATGGGAATCATCTGTTGATAATATGTTCCAAGGACCCAAAATTGTGTAGCACTCCATGATTGAAAGCAATTCCAAAAGATGAGGAGAATAGAGAACTTGCTGCGGCAGTAAGTGCAAGATTGTTGACATCATCATCAGAACTTTCATGACCTGGCTCATCTGATTCGTTAATCAATTATCTTCCTGCCCGAAGAAGTTTCTGACCACGGGCCGAAGTATACCACATGAAGTTATTCCATAACTGATCCCCGAGCATGTGATAAATCAAGTTTGAACATCTGAAGAGAGCACCAGGTCTGAATAAGAATCCCCAATCTTCGAATACCTGTTATGGATGTATGAATATGCATGGGGTGCATGAATGAATGCCATGTCATGTTCTGTCATTTCCAAGGAATTTACGTGCTTTGATTTTGATTTTATGCAAGTAAGGGATGGAAAAGTTCAACACAAGGCTTACAAATATGATTCCCTAGAAATAACGGAACATGTATGTTAAGCATGTGGTAACCATGTTATGTATGCAAATACATGGGATCAAGGTTCCATCATTTCTAAATTTGATTGTTGCCCTGTTCTGAATCATGTGAATATTATCAGATCAAAGGCCCGACATAGCTTCTGCACATGCAAGAACCAGGTACCATGTGGATTATCAATTGTACGGGATCAAGGCTTTTGGAACATCAGATATTGTTGAGCCTTTTCTAAACATGCTGGGAATACCAAGATCGAAGGATTGAATGAACCTCTAAGTAAACAAGTCAGGAACTCAGAAAATAAACTTGAGAACCATACAGTCCACCAACAGAATATAGAAACTGAATAAGTCACCAACAGAAATACAGAACATAACCATTAGAACCAATAGTCATTGTCTGATCATAGTCATTGTCTGAACATGAGTAACCATCTGTACCTGTGATCAAATATTCCCGCCCCACTCATGCGTGAAGACTAGGTCAGGGTAAGGTCCAGGGTAACTCAAAATTATAGGTCCTCCTGGAAGCATTATCGTCATTCCACAGACGTGGAGGACGATAGCACCACATTTGTACCTCATCTGAGCTTAGACGACATGACCACATAGTAGGACCTTCGTTCAGTAGCAATTATGTCCCACTCTATTCCTAGGATTCCTTGATAGTGTACTATGGCCTAGGTACTGGGCCTTTCACCTCAATAGTAAAGCCCACCCAACAAGAAGGAAATACATCAGTAGCATATGGAAAACGGTAAAATGCAATGCATACATATGCTCGGGTAAACATGTATGAATGAATAAACAGAAAGAACCAAAAATAAACACCCAAAGAAAAGAAACAAGAGCTAGGAGCGACTCTAGGATGGACCAGCATTTGGTTGACCTATCCCCAGTGAATTCGCCAGCTGAAACAATCGGCTGAAAATCATCAAATAATGAAGTCGCCATCGAACGTCTTTTATCCCACATGAAGGGAAAGGTAAACATCGAGAAAACCTGAGAAGGGAGAAGTCACGGTCTTGCGACCGATAGATCGGGTGAGGGAGTATGTTACGCAAGGGAAAGGTATTAGCACCCCACACGCCGGCAGTACTTTACGGTCTCCACTCTTATTATCTATCTTATGGGTGTGTTTAAACTATTCTTACTGTTTACTATACTATTGAGGAAGAATTCATGCAAAATAAAGGAGAAAAGAATGTAGGGAAAATAAAGTTGTACTCACTTGGGCCCTATCCCAAGGCCTACGTATCCTTTTTGAGGAATCAGAGCTATTGTAGTTTGGCTCACATGTTTTTGTTTGTTTTGTATTTTTTATGGACGATGTTAATTCCGCCTTCTGCCACAGCTCCATGTTTGGAGACTTATGCGTTGGCACAAAAGTAAACTAATCATATCCTTACCTGAAAAGGGTTTTAGAGAAAAGGTGCTCGAGCGCACAAAAAGGTTTGAGTTGGTTTATGTTTTTGTTACCTTGAAAAAGGGTTCTAGTGTTATTAGCATGTTTTTGATTTTCTAAGAAAAAGTTATAGTTTTAAATGCAAGGATGCAAAAAAGGTAAGAAAAGAGTCTACAAGGAACTAGCCTATTTCTAACCTAATGTTATCATACAATGGTATCCCTACGTCAAGGATGAAAGGGGAAATTTCTACCTAATGTTAGCATGCATGGTTTGCAACCTAAGGTCTAACTTACATCCTAACGGAGCAAGCACATCCTAAGGGAATATGGTATGTACAAGGATAAAGAAAACAAGCTAATAAGCTCAAGAGAGCACACCTAGAGAGATCATATCTAAGTTAGCATGCCAAATAAAGTCTAACAAAACTACCCTATAGGGAACATGCAATAAGAGTGAAGTCGTGATCTCAATTTCTAAATTGAGTGACTCATCGATTAACAAGAAATAAAGGAAAGCGATAAAATCCTATATGGAGTATGAACTGAGAGCGAAGTCATGATCTCAATTCCTAAATTGAGTGACTCATTGATCAACAAACAAAGAAACAAACACAAGCACAACACATATAGCAAATGAAGTGTGGAATGCCTGCTACAGGTCTTTAAACAACGACTTCGAGTGCACGCTCTTTATTTCCTACTTCTCATGGTATCTAGAAAAGCGGTAAAGTGCGAAAATTAGGTATAAAAGTGAATCCACGATAATACCTAATGGAGAAGGTCCACTGCCTCTTCGAAACCACGCAAGCAATAAGAAAACTCTACTAAAATTTCCTTGAATTTCCTTGACAAAAATTATGCTCTTGGCTAGCTTTAGAGCTTCGTGAAATATTCACCTAAATCTCTTTTATTTACCAATATCTTAAAACAAATCTATCATCACAATTAATTAAAAATGGAAATGAAACAAAATAGAGGAAATGAAGCTTTAGGAGGGTGTAAGCAGGATTCAATGGTATGCTGCCAGAAAAATGCAAGGCCCATCTAGGAAGCAGATTTTTGTTGTTGTTGCTGCACTTGATTCCCAAAAATCAAACACAATCTAGCCCAATCCAATTATATACTAGCAAGAAAAACCTTCAGCATCATTCTTCTACTTTTATTAAATTCAAAAATTAAGCTAATAAATAACAAAAAAATTGAAAGAGGGATTAGGTTTGAGAAGCATTGTGGCCCTTCAAATTCAGCGTGAGAGCTTCTTCTCAACGTGAACGGTGGCCATCCCTTCTTCGAAGATCTTCGTCTTATTCTCTTTGTATACGAACTCCTCGTCTCTGCTCAACTCAATCTTCGCTCTACTTCCGTAAATAGTGTTGTTCATAAAATCAATATCCTCTCTGGAGATCCTCTTCTTCTCGGAATCGAACACGGCGCGGTCCTCCTTTCCTCTTTGCCTCTGAGTCTGCTCTGGTACCACGACGCCACAGTCTTCATCGTCCTCTCATCATCCGTGTTTGCTTTGATTCGTAGTGCCTCTGCCTCTTCACTTTGCAAAATCAACTTCAAAGATGTTCTCCGAGCACGAATCTTCCCCTGTTTCACTTTCTGAGTTATTATGTCGAGATTGTTGCAGATTCAAAAGTTACGCAATCGGAGCGTTCTTGAAAGTGAAGGTTGAAGATGGTGTTGTTGCAGTTGTTGTTGTGCAGAGATACATGAAGATGATTATAGATGAAGGCAGTGCAGGGTGTTGATGAATTTGCAGAAGCAATTTTGTGCGATGCAATTGTCGATGCAGCATTGATGTTGATTCAGAAGATGATGAGGCTTGTAAAGGATTGAAGATGATACTGATGATGTAGTTACCTTGCGAGATTACGATGTGAAGTTGCGGATTAATGCAGTTCTTGTGCGATTGTGTTGCAGAGAAGTCGTGTTATAAAGCAGGTTGAAGTATAGTGATGTAGATCAAAGCGTTGATGTGTTGGCTCTAATTTGATGCGGAGAGGTGTTGTAGTAGAGGAAAGATTGAAGGAGCTTTTATGGTGATGGTGATGAAGAACAATAGAGGTTGATGATGTTGTACATGAATGTTATTGCAGATTGTAGAAGATGAAGTAGAGAAAGGGATGAGGATGTGGATTCAGTTGTAGAGAGAGAGAGAGAGAGAGAGAGAGAGAGAGAGAGAGAGAGAGAGAGAGAGAGAGAGAGAGAGAGAGAGAGAGAGAGAGAGAGAGAGAGAGAGAGAGAGAGAGAGAGAGAGAGAGAGAGAGAGAGAGAGAGAGAGAGAGAGAGAGAGAGAGAGAGAGAGTTTTGATGATGAAGATGTGAAGGTTCTGAGAGATTTTTTTTAGAATGATTATTGTTGGAGATTCTTGAAGCGTAGATACAGAGGAGAAGAGAGAATTGAGAGGATGATAAAGAGAACCGAAAGAGATTTTTTTCACATCATTTTCTGGTTTACATGATGAATAATTGTATATCTTCTCTCTCCCCTTTTGTTTTCTATTATATTCCATTACAACTTTCTTCTGGAAGTTTTTTGTTATAGAATTGGTTAGAAGGTGGTTAAGATGTTAGAGAAAATTTTGTTTTGACCGTTAGAAACAGTTAGGAAGCAGTTGAGGTTTCTATTATACCATTCTGGTTCAGTTAGGAGGTTGGAATATGGTTAGAGGTTAGTTGATTGTTAGTTTTGGGTGATGTTAGTTAGGGGTTGTTGGTGGAAATTTGTTGGAGTTGTTATTCTGTTTAGAGGTTGGGAAATTAGTTATGGTTTTTTGAAACTGTTTATGATGAGATTCTGCTTCCATTTTCTGCTATGCTTTTGTTTGGTAATGGTTGATTCAGTCTTTCTGTTTTTCAATTTTATTCCAAACAAGGCGGTTTTCTGAACTAGATTTTGTATTGCAGAGTGGTATGGACTTGTTTTTAACAATACAGGATCACAACTTCTATTTTTTTTATGAATGATTATATGCAGGTTTTTCGTAACAAGATTTTGTGAACTGATTTGGTGAACTGATTTCTTGAACAAAAGCAGGGCTGCTCGTTTATTTGAAAAAATCAGGTCTAATTTTGTGGTATTAGGGAAGGGATAAAGAATGGAATGTCCAAGGCATATGCATTGCTAGAAGCTTGAGAAGTGAGCAAGAGTTAAAGATACAATGGCATGAAGATTGAAGATGAATGGCATAAGTTTAGGACACATAGGTTTAGGATAGTTTTTTTATGAAATTTGTAATCCTTCCGGTTGATGTAATGAATGGTTCTTGAATAAACTTGCCATCCAATTTGCATTTGAATACCAAGTTTTCCTTAATTTTTTTCATATAAAATGAACCATGGTGTAGGATGGATGACTTGAACTCCAAATTTGAAAGTTTTTCACTTCTTTTATTTGAACTTGAAAATGGTGATTTGAACCATGATGAATGATAACAAATTTGAATGGTGTCTGAATCCATGCTTGGATGATACTTGAATTAAGACTTGAACAAACCTTACTACTTGTTTCATGTGAACAAAACCTCCAAACTTGCATGCTTTAGCTAATTTTAAATCCATTAAATGAATCGACTTGAATCCACGACATGAATCTATACCAACTCAATTATTTAATCCCTATCAATCTTGTATAACAAACAATAAGAGAATCAACGTGACTTGATCTTAATGAATTCACAACATCATCCTTATATCATGCCTCGTTATCCAATGAACATCCAGTGAAAATGTTGACAAACCCAAGTATGATATGATATAAACCCTAATCCTCCTGAGGTATATGCTGAACAAAGACACAACTTATCATCAAAGCCATAGTTCACAATCTTCTCAGTCATAATTATTAGTGAGAAATAAATAAGTCTTCAATGGTCACCATTACAAACCCTAGCTCCTCAGACCAAGGTTGATGATGGAATACGTTGACGACCCTTAAATGGAAAGGGAAACCTCAAAGCCAGAAAAAACCCTAATTTTCCAATTCAATACTTGGAGGAGAAACAGACGAATCAACCTTATTCGATATGTGCATCTCAAAACAGTATGAAACCCTTAGCTTGCATGATCATTGAACTTTTGAACCTCAAGTGCCTTATTGAATATAAATGTATGCCATGTTAGTGACCTAATAGAATATATACAGATGAATGCAAAAGCTTAAGCCAGATAAAAGTAAAAGGGTAGGACAAATTTGGGGTATTACAGTAACCTTCCAAACACTACACCTAGGTTCAAACTTGAGCCGCCTCAGGTGTAATCTTCCAGGTTGTGTACTTTAACTAGACACACTTAAAAGTTGTAGCCCTGAGCCAACTAGGGTCAACTTTATAGCCTGTGTGTTTTTGCCTAGCCAGGGACTTGGGGCTAGCGCCTACACGGAAATATCTCTGCATGGAAAATTCGACGTTTTTAAATCAGAAGTTCTGGGTGATTCTTTTAAAATAAAAGAAAAACAAATGCCTAAAAGGCATTCTTATGCCTCACAATGATTACTCAAACCAGAATTTAAAATTCTAAATGGTGGAGCTAGGATGAAATTATCTTCACAAAGCGGTCGACCTATTATTAAGCAGTGCCAAGCATATCAAAAAGGATTAAGACCTTTTTCAAAACTAATCACTATGGTTTTTGTCAAAACCACGTCACTAGGGGGCTACCATATATCCATAATCCTCTTACAAACATATAGGCATACAAATAAAATTGGCATGAACGGAAATTGCAAAAATAAAAGCAAAAATATGATTAATGATAAGATCCATGGAGCAATTGTCTAAGCATGCAAAATATTTAAAATTATTACAGAATGCACCCACCTAAAAATGGTGACTAACAACAAATTATTCAAAAGAAACAAGGGAAAGGCTAAAATCACTTGGTCACATCCGCCTGGGAGGCGTCATTGGTACCTGACTCACCTATGGACGGGGACCCATCCTCATCATCATCATCTACTTCCACGTCCACCAACTTACCATCCACAATATTCTTGAAGAAGTCCACAGAGGAGATATCCAACTCTGGACCAAGGTCTTTGTTTTCTTTGGTCAGAGACTTATTCTTCAAGGTTTCTTCAAGCAGACTCTTTTCCAAAGTTGAGCATTTGTCAGCATAAGACTTCCCACTCTTTATCAGCCGTTGTACATCCTTTTTAAGATTGGTACACCTTTCCTCCATGTCTTCCCCGAATTCAAACAGACCACGGGCCAGCACAGTGCATTGCGTCATGTAAGAACTTAGGTTCTGAGTAAGCTTCTGAGGGCCAAGACTCTTTACCCTATTGACATCTTCAGTGGCATTAAGTTGGTCATAGATGAACTTCATCCCATCAAAGTTGTTGGACCAAAACTTGTTCTCGCTAGAAGCAGGAACAGAGTTGTCACCACTCTCCTGCATTAATGCTGAGACCTCCCGATCAGCCTGACAAACCTCATCTGTCATCATAGTCTTCAACCTTTTTGGAGATCTTTGAGAAGGTTCTTCAACAGCCAGGACATTCTTGGCCGGTGACTGGGGCACACCGACAATGACGCCCTCCTTTGGGTCGGTTCCCTTCTTCTTCACCACTCTAAGTTCCAAGCCAGTCAAGTCGAATTTGGACTCCAAAGGCCCTCCAGCTCCTTTCCAGGCAGCACGTGCAGCAACCATCAACTTCTTTTGTTCTTTGACAGAAAGGTCAGTCATTTGCAAAAACATCAAAAGGGAACAGAAGAGGAAATATTTTTATAAAAGGAGAAGTTATGGGAAGTAACGATTAAATAAGGGGAAATGTGTGTAGGTCTTAAAAAATCGCCTTAGTAATGATTATACCTAAGAAAACTAGGTGATTGTTGGGAAACTAGGGCGTGAGTGACACGCACGCCGAGGTATGGGATCGATCATCATCCGGTTATAGAAGCTCAACCTGGAGTAAAAGATTAATATTTACGTTGACCGAACATAAGGCTTCAGATAAAAGTCATATGCTCGGGGGCTTATGTTCATACATAGATCCATTGTCCCGGCTAAGAGAGATAAAAAGGAAAGATATGGATATAAAGCCAATGAGGACAAATAAATGCTTAGCCGGGTAATACCTCGATTTAAGATCATCATGCCTGAGTCAGATTGTATAACTTGAGGCATAAGTGGTCGGTCATCGAGAAAGATGAAGAGCCTGACGGACTTATTTCTGGATCCAGAGGTTACATAGAGTTCGACCTTGATGAGGTCGTTATAGAGTGATCGGTCCATTAAGGGTGCAACCTCTCATCAATACATGGCAGTGCGCGTTATGATAACAACCATCATTGACAACCTCAGACGTTTCTTGCCTTAATGGAAACTCAGTTACGTATGATGGAGAGTCACAACAGTTTCATGCAGTGATCAATGAGGTCCAGATACCTCTATATATAAGGCTTTCGACTGAGGAGTAAGTAAGACACATCACTTGGAGCTCACACATACTTGTATGATTCTCCGAATCCCTTAATATCATAAACAATTCATTTCCACTTGCTTGAGGCTCTCTCTGATATCCTTCAACTAACAGGAAACTCACTCATTTAGTGTTTAGCAAAAACAATACCAAAATCTATATCTCTTCTAAATAGAAAAGAATAATGATGATATATTTTTACACAAGCAAAACACAATACAATACTCGAATTAATAAACCATCAAACGTCGTGATTATTCTCTCTCGAACATATCTGCCATAAGATGAATGATATCTTTTTATAAAAATGACGATCCAACCAAAAAAATCCAATAAAATAACCACAAAGCCAGACCAAATTCAATCTTCAGCGAAATAAATCTTTTAATCAAACAAATCTAATTAAATGTTTTCAAGTGGATTCTGATAATTAAATTTTTTCCAACCAAAATCTTTTCAAAACATATAGTAGAATCTTGAGCAAAATATATCTCCCTAAAATAAGTCTTTCTGTTCTGAAATGAATCAAGACAAAATAAATCTTTCTAAATCATTGTATAATCTACGATATTCTAAATGATTCTAAGTATGGTACAGTTTGATGAAAAGTGATTCTAGATACAAGTTGGTACTGTAATTTAAGAATATGTGGTCCTGCTCCTGCAATAGTGGTCTTCTATCCCGTGTTGTAAATTTATTAAACCATATAATTTGGAATAGTCTCCAGTCAATGAAGAGATTCACACACCTACTTCTCGTTTCACGCGCTGCCTTATTACTCTTTCAGTCTTATTATAAATCTCATCATAACACAAAGTCCTCTCTTGACTTCTCTCTCTCTCTCTCTCACAATTCTTCTCCATCTTTTCTATTTCCTCTTCTCAACCTTGTTCCTCTGCTTCATTTCATCCAATTTCTAAAGGTTTGTTTGTTTCACAAAATTTACACTTTCTTTTTATGTTATTTTCTTAACGTTTTCTTAGCCTTATGATTTCCCCCTCTTATTTTAGTTTCAGAAGAATAGTCAACGGAACATTTTTGCATTATTATTATTACTATTATTATTATTATCATGCTTTTTTTTAATTGTTTTCCACTTTATTATCTATCCTTCAAGACATTGATACTTTTATATGGATCAAATCAACCAGGTGGCATTCCAAGCGCATTTGAATTACTTCATACTGTCATGACTTGTTTTTCTTTCTTATTTGGTAAGAATGTGTCTTCTGATATAAGACGAGATCCTGAAATTGATCAAGGTAACTAACTTTTCTATGTTTGGTTCATTTATAGGAACACATCATTCATTTTTCTCATATAAAATGATATAATTAGTGAATGTAATTACCTATTTACTATGATGTCACCTGCATACACGATCCAAACACTGACACGACAATACTAATAATAATTTGAAAAAATAATAAATTAAATGTAATTACAAGTGTTGGTGTAGGTGTTCAACACCTAGATGGATATAGTTTTTTTTTGGAGGTGTTTTAGTGCTACATAGCCTATTTACCGGGCTTGATTTTAATTGAATATATTGTTAACAGGACTTTCTGGTATTCGAATTAAAGTTTATACCTACAAAGAACTCAAAAATGCCTCTGACAATTTCAGCCCGGCTAATAAAATCGGGGAGGGTGGTTTTGGTTCTGTCTATAAGGTAACAAAACAATACTCGAGTATTTCCTTCATCGCCGTATAGTTTGTTTTGATAATTATTTTTTCCTTAACATTATTTGGTGGATGATTAGGGAGTACTAAAAGGTGGGAAGTTAGCTGCTATAAAAGTTCTCTCAACTGAATCAAAACAAGGGGTGAAGGAATTCTTGACCGAGATTAATGTCATTTCAGAAATCCAGCATGAAAATTTAGTTATACTATATGGTTGTTGCGTGGAAGGAGATCACCGAATATTAGTCTACAATTACCTCGAGAACAATAGTCTTGCACAAACCCTTCTTGGTAAGTGCATTACGATTTTTTTGGTAGAGTTTTCTGGGAGGCTCGAGAACAAGGGCTTTTATTTCGTCTGAATTTCATGGACTTGATATGTAGAAACTTTGATTGAACTAAATTATGTGCTCTTGCAGCTGGAGGTCACAGTAATATCTACTTCGATTGGCAAACACGATGTAAGATATGTATTGGAGTTGCACGCGGACTTGCCTTTCTTCATGAAGAAGTAACGCCGCATATTGTTCACAGAGATATAAAAGCAAGCAATATTCTCCTTGACAAAGACCTTACACCGAAGATTTCAGATTTTGGTCTTGCAAAACTTATTCCATCATATATGACTCATGTCAGCACACGCGTAGCAGGAACAATGTAAGTGTTTTAGGTTTCCAGTCACTACAATATTTAGAACAGTGATGGTTTTTCACATTTTGTGAGTTAGCTTCCTAGATCAAATGGTGTCACGATATCTTATCAGAAATCGTAGTTGGTGACACTGACACTGGTTGATGACCCTCGTTATTGGGGTTTTCTACATGTGTTATTCGCTCATGCCCAAACGAGAACCTTGTTGAAGATATTTGTTTGGTTGATCCAGTGCTGTGCATAAATGCAACCCACACTTGTTAACAAGACTTTCTGGCATTCATTCATTCATCAACTTGTTGCAGCTTCTTCCACTATTTGTGTTGTTATCTTCCATATCTCACCGATTATTTATATCTGGAACTCAATGCTGTGTTTTATTTCAGAGGCTATTTGGCACCAGAGTACGCAATAAGGGGGCAATTGACTCGTAAAGCAGATATATACAGTTTTGGTGTCCTCCTTATAGAGATAGTCAGTGGGAGATCTAACACAAATATCAAATTACCAATTGCAGATCAATATATTCTAGAAACGGTACGTGTGGTCGCATCTTCTCTGTCCTGTTCAAGTATCTTTCAGTTGTTTCCCCTATGAATCATATTCTACTGCATTATGGTATCATTAGACCAGCTCTTATTTAAGCTTCTGTTCTCACAACAGACATGGGAACTTTACGAGCGAAACGAATTGGTACAGCTGGTAGACATATCACTAAACGGGGGTTTCGATCCAGTGGAGGCTTGTAAAATTCTGAAGATTGCCCTTCTTTGTACTCAGGACACTCCTAAGCTCCGGCCAACCATGTCTTCTGCAGTCAAAATGCTCACCGGAGAAATTGATATTAACGAAAGTAAAATAACAAAACCGGGCTTAATTTCAGATGTTATGGATCTTAAAGTTAGGGGAGCTAAGAAAAATAAAGATATGGAGAGTACATCTTCATACAATGCTTCCTCTGGTTCAGATAGCCAGGGTACTACTACTGCAACAACTTCAACCTTCACTATAAAATATGATAAAAGCATGTAGCATCACTGCTAGTCTTCAGTAATTTTCTCATTGATCTAAGATTTTTTATTTATTTATTGAGGTGTGTTATCTCATGTAAATTTGTTCTTGATTCTATAATTTAGAATTTCTCTTCCCCTCTTTGTTCACTTCATCTCAATACAAATTATTTCTTTATTTTTCGAATGACCTTGTGTGTCATCAACGACTGAAATTCTTTTAGATATTACGAGTGGTTTAAACACCATCTGAAGATGTATTTTTTTGAACAATTCATCACAATGCAAGTGATAATCGTAATCCTTTTGTGAATGAGTTGTTTTATCCTCGAGGCGCCGTGGTTATTAAGAGCTGTTTTGCATAATTTTGGCAATACCGTGAAATGTCTTAAAGAAAACGTACCGTTCCGCGACTCAGCCGATAACATCCTCCGTGGAAATCGTTTCAAAAATCCGACAAATAACAATCTTAAGAAGCTGCTTTAACTGCCATGGCTACTGAGGAAATTATCAGTACTATCGCGGCCGCTACTGTCTCTGACAAACCATTTAAGTTTGAGGGTTTTAATTTCAAACGTTGGCAAGCTAAGATGAAAATTTTCTTAATTTTAAAGAAGGTTGCCCACGTTCTGACTGAGGATGTCCCTGTTGCTCCTTCTGGATCAATTGAACTAACTAATGGTAAGACATTTGTGGAATTAGACGGGGGACTCCAAAATCGTCTGACTTAGACTCTGCTGCAAAAGCTAAAGTTGCGGCTGATAAATTACAGCTCAGGAAAGAAATCGCCCTATGGCAAAATAATGATTATCTTTGCTAGAATCACATTCTGAACAATCTCTCTGATCTGTATGACTACTATGGTAATTATGAGACTACTAAACAGGTATGGGAGGCTCTGCAGAAGAAATACAATACTGAAGAAGCAGGTGCAAAGAAATATGATGCCAGCCGCTACATGAACTATAAGATGGTGGATGAAAAACCCGTGGAAGCTCAAATCCACGAAATTCAGAAGATTGCTCATGAAATAATTAAAGAAGGTATGCCCCTCAATGAACAATTTCAAATTGTTGTTATCATTGACAAACTTTCCCTTGGTTGGAAAGATTTCAAAAATGTGTTTCGCCATAAAACAAAAGAGTCTGATCACTCGCCTCCGAATTGAAGAGGAAGCTAGAAAACAAGATCAGAAGGATGAAGTCTTAGTTGTTTCTAACAACCAACAGAGATTCAGTGCGATTCTGAAGCCTACAGGAAAACCATTAAAGAATCAGAACCGCAATATTGTGAACCAAATTAAGAATGGGAATCCCTCAAGGGACCCATCTGCTCTGGTTTCTAGACAACAACCACCAACTCAAAGAAATGACGCTTCAGTTTTCACTTGCTATGATTGTGGAAAACCGAGTCATATGGCTAAGAGATGTAAGAGCAGGTCCAAACTTGTTGGCTCTAATGCACATGTTAACCTGAATGATGAGAAATTCATTGCTATGATCACTGAAATCAATATGGCTGGTGGAAGTGATGGTTGGTGGATAGACACTGGCGCCTCTCGTCGTGTCTGCTATGACCGTGTTATGTTCAAGACATTCACGAATGCTGAAAATAAGAAAGTGTTGTTGGGAGATGCTCACACCATTGATGTTTGTAATACGGTGGGAGAAATGACTTGGTTGTTTTGCGTTTGATCGCAATTGTTGCGGATAGCAAGAGTCGCCATTGACTTTTCTTTTATCCAATAAGGAAAGGTTGAAATGAACAGGAAAGACCTTTGAGATATTTTCTTGAGTTAGGGGGTAGATTATGAAAAGGGAAGGTGTTAGTGTTAGAACAAAGTTTGAATCTACTACCCTATGTTTAAGTTTTGATGATAACAAAATGAAATGATATATTATTTATATGATTCATGTATGAACTATTTGCTGCCTAAATTACTACGTTCTGATTTGCAGATACTCTGATAGATATAAGCAAGATCACACCTAATCAGCATCAGAAATTTGATTCTTGACATCAGCATCAGAAGTTGCTATATCAGAATACCAGAATCAGAAGATTAACTCACGTGTATGCTGAAGCCTGATGAACAGAACTGCGCTCAACACTCTGATAAATAAAACAACGGTTCATCAGCAGTTAAGTAGAGTCAGAATGAGCCAAGCCAGAACATGCATTAAGTAAGCAACGGTACTGTGCATTGAAAGCAAATTATTACCAACGGCCTCATTCCAGACAAGATCTGCTCGATAAGGAAATTTTGTTATTAGCATTGAATCAAGAATATTGCTCCAACGTTCAACAATCTCAGTGCTATATAAACAAGACTATGAAGATTGAATTGGCTAATGCTCTCCAACTCTTTACACGCCTAAAAGCTGATCATAATCTTCCTTCTCTCAGTTTGCTAAACGCTACATATCCTCTTACTCAATTATTGTTTAGCAATCTAGTTTCTAAGCTTAAAGTTGTGTATACATCACAGTTGTGATACAGTTTTGTAGAAAACATTCACACACTTAGATTTATCTTCTTTGTAAGAAAGTGTTTCCTTGACAAACCGGGTTGTGGTTTGCATCAAGAAGGCTTTAGCAGTTGTTAAAGCAGTTTGTAATATTCAGTTGAATATAGTGGATTAAGACCTCGTTGGAGAGAGGCGAAATCACCTTGACGGATGGACTGGAGTAGTTTGAGATCAAACGAATCAGGATAAAAATATCTTGTTCATTTCATTGATTTTTAGTTTTACAATTCAACCCCCCTCCCCTTCTTGTGTTTTTCACTTCTTCAATTGGTATCAGAGCGCCTGGTTCTGAGCTAAAACACTTAACCGTGTCAGTACAAGATCCAGCGTCAGAAAAACACAATGGCAGGAAACTATTCTCACACCAGCAATGACAACCATGAGGACAGAGACAGATTCAGCGGCAAACCTCCAGTCTTTGATGGAGAAAACTTTGATTACTGGAAAGACATAATTGAAAGCTTCTTTCTGGCACATGATGCTGATCTGTGGGATATGGTGATAGATGGATACACGCACCCTGTGAATGCAAGCGGTCAGAAGATTGATAGAAAAACAATGTCTGACCAACAAAAGCGTGACTTCAAGAATCACCACAAGGCCAGAACCATCCTCCTCAGCGCCATCTCCTATACTGAATATGAAAAGATCTCAAACAGAGACACAACAAAGAACATTTTTGACTCTCTCAGAATGACGCATGAGGGCAACGTTCAAGTCAAAGAAACTAAAGCTCTGGCGCTCATTCAGAAGTATGAGGCGTTCAAAATGGAAGAATCTGAATCCATTGAAACAATGTTCTCAAGATTCCAGATTCTGGTAGCTGGTCTCAAAGTTCTGGACAAAGGATACTCCACTACTGACCATGTCAAGAAAATCATCAGAAGTTTACCCAAGCAGTGGAGACCAATGGTTACAGCTTTGAAGCTAGCTAAAGATCTCAACAAAATCACTCTGGAGGAACTTATCAGCTCCCTCAGAAGTCATGAGATAGAGCTAGAAGCTGACGAGCCTCAGAAGCAAGGTAAGCCTTTAGCATTAAAATCTAACAAAAAATCTGAGTCTAAAGTTTTGCAGGCAGTTGAAGAAACATCTGATGGATCCTCATCAGAAGAAGACGAACTCTCCCTCCTCTCAAGAAGAGTAAATCAACTGTGGAAGCAAAGACAAAGGAAGTTCAGGAATCCTAGAAGATCTGATCAGAACGAGTCTTCTTCCAGATACAGAAGGACAGATTCTTCCTTTGGATACAGAAGATCTGAAGGCTTCTCTAGTAGCAAAAAGCCAAACACCAAGGACATCATCTGCTATGAGTGCAATGAGCAAGGACACTACAAGAGTGACTGCCCAAAGCTTCAGAGGGAAAAGCCCAAAAAGAAGTTTGGAAGAGAGAAGAAGAAAAGTCTCATGGCTACATGGGATGAATCTGACTCGTCTGAAGCTGACTCGGAATCAGATGATGAGAGAGCCAACATAGCTCTCATGGCTAATATTTCAGAAGATAGTGAAGCTTCTGAATCAGACACTGAAGAGGTATTTCTTAACTTTGCTGTTAATTTTACCAAGGCTGAACTTGCTGAAAGCCTTAATGAGATTCTGGAAAGGTATCAGCAAATTAGAGTTAAATTCAGAGACCTGAAAAGGAATCTTGAATCTGACTCTAATAAGACTGAGAGTCTCAAATTGGAGAATTCTGAGCTGAGAAATAAGATTTCAAAATTAGAAAATACTTTACAAAACTCTCAGAAGGAACCAATTTCTGAAACTCCCAGCAACGCTGATGAGATCATCAAGGAGTATGATCACAGTTTCCAGAAGTTCCTTTCTAAAAGCATAGATAGAAGCAAAATGGCTTCAATGATCTATGGAGTTAGCAGAAACGGCAGGAAAGGAATAGGATACCAAGGTAAGGTTCCTACACCAAAGAATGTCATGGACTTAACTATTAAATTCACTCCTCTGAATTCACATTTTGTGTATGGTCACACACATGATATTAAATACACTAGCAGTAAGCACTCTGTGAAACCAAAATTCAACCAGAGTTTTGGTAAAACTAACAAATCAGGACCCAAGAAAATGTGGGTACCTAAGGATAAAATAATACATGTTGCAGATATCTTTAGCAGAAAGTCAGAAACACCAGTCATGGTACCTGGACTCTGGCTGCTCGCGACACATGATGGGAAGAAGGCATATGTTCCAAAGCCTGGAACTTAAGCCTGGAGGCCACGTTGGCTCTGGAGGCAATCAGAGGGGAAAGATAATTGGCTCTGGAATTGTAGGTAATGGAAATCTTCCCTCTATCAATAATGTTCTGCTAGTAGATGGATTAATGCATAATCTGTTATCCATAAGTCAATTAAGTGATAACGGTTATGATATAATCTTTAATCAAAAATCATGTAAAGCTGTTAGTCAGAAAGATGGGACTATCCTGTTTAATGGTAAGAGGAAAAACAACATTTACAAAATCAAACTTTCTGAACTAAAGAGTCAGAATGTAAAGTGCCTTCTGTCTGTTAACAACGAGCAGTGGATCTGGCACAGAAGATTGGGGCATGTTAGTATGAGAAGAATATCTCAGATTAACAAACTCAATCTGGTCAGAGGACTTCCTAATTTGAAATTCAATTCAGATGCTCTGTGTGAAGCATGTCAGAAAGGCAAGTTTGCAAAACCTTCTTTTAAATCTAAAAATGTTGTTTCTACCTCTAAGCCATTAGAACTTCTGCACATTGACTTATTTGGACCAGTTAAAACTGCTTCAGTCAGTGGCAAGAAGTATGGGTTAGTAATCGTAGATGACTATAGCAGATGGACATGGGTAAAATTCTTAAGACACAAGGACGAGTCACACTCTGTGTTTGTTTCCTTCTGTAACCAAGTTCAGAATGAAAAGGATCTTAGAATCGTTAAAGTCAGAAGTGATCATGGTAGAGAATTTGAAAACAAAGATTTTGAGTCATTCTTTAATGAAAGAGGCATTCTGCATGATTTCTCTTGTCCTAGAACTCCCCAACAAAACGGAGTTGTAGAACGAAAGAACAGAACATTGCAAGAAATGGCCAGAACCATGATCAATGAGACAAACGTTGCTAAGATCTTCTGGGCAGAGGCAATAAACACAGCGTGCTACATTCAGAATAGAATCTCAATAAGACCTATTATGGAAAAGACTCCATATGAATTGTGGAAGAACAGAAAGCCCAACATTTCATATTTTCATCCATTTGGATGTACTTGCTTTATGTTAAATACAAAGAATCATTTGAACAAGTTTGACTCTAAAGCACAGAAGTGTATTATGTTAGGATACTCTGAACGCTCAAGAGGGTACAGAGTATACAATACAGAAACACAGATTGTGGAAGAATCAATCAGTGTTCGTTTTGATGATAAGCTTGACTCTGAAAAGTCAAAGCAGAATGAAGTTTTTGCAGGTATGGAAATTGAATTTACAGGTTCTGAAGACAAGTCATCAGAAGCTCTCAACACAGACACTCCTTCAACGTCTGAAAGGAGCACTGCTAGCAATCCTACAACAGCTGCTGATCAACCTCCGAAGAGATTACCCAGAAGCAGCTTGGATCACCCAGAAGAGACTATCTTAGGAAGAAAGGAAGATCCAATCAGAACAAGAGCAAGCTTCAGAAACTCTGAAGAAACTCTCATGGGACTTGTGTCTCTGATTGAACCTTCTTCTATTGATGAAGCACTTCTGGATAATGACTGGATTCTGGCAATGCAAGAAGAGCTGAATCAATTCACCAGAAATGACGTATGGGATCTCGTTCCCAGACCAAAAGGATTCAACGTCATTGGAACAAGATGGGTGTTCAGAAACAAGCTAAATGAACAAGGTGAAGTCATCAGAAACAAGGCACGACTGGTTGCACAAGGTTATAGTCAGCAAGAGGGGATAGACTATACAAAAACCTTTGCCCCAGTCGCCAGGTTAGAATCTATCAGACTTTTAATTTCATTTGCTGTTAATAGAGGCATCACTCTGTATCAGATGGATGTCAAAAGTGCATTCTTAAATGGTTATATAGAAGAAGAGGTTTATGTGCACCAACCCCCTGGTTTTGAAAATACAAAACATCCAGAACATGTTTTCAAACTAAAGAAGTCACTATATGGTCTGAAACAAGCTCCCAGAGCTTGGTATGAAAGGCTAAGTAACTTTCTGTTAGAAAATGAATTCACCAGAGGGAAGGTGGACACTACCTTATTCTGTAAATCAGTTAAGAATGACATCTTAGTCTGTCAAATTTACGTTGATGATATTATTTTTGGTTCTACTAATCCTTCTCTTGGAAGAAAATTTGCTAAGTGTATGCAGGCAGAATTTGAGATGAACCTCATGGGGGAACTGAAATTCTTTCTAGGAATTCAGATCAATCAAACTCCAGAGGGAACTTACATTCATCAGAGCAAATACATCATAGATCTTCTGAAGAAATTTGACCTCTCAGAATGTAAGCCATCAAAGATTCCAATGCATCCCACGTGCATTCTGGAAAGAGAAGAGGTAAGCAAAAATGTAGAACAGAAAGTCTACAGAGGTATGATTGGTTCTCTCCTCTATCTGACTGCTTCAAGACCTGATATATTATTCAGTGTTTGTATTTGTTCTAGATTCCAATCAGATCCTAGAGAATCTCACTTAACAGCTGTTAAGCGAATTTTCAAGTATCTGAAAGGTACTACTAATCTGGGTTTGTTTTATAGAAAATCTAGTGATTACAGTTTAGTAGGCTACTGCGATGCTGACTTTGCTGGAGACAGAGTGGAGCGTAAAAGTACTTCTGGAAGCTGCTAGTTTCTGGGAGAAAATCTGATCTCTTGGTCCAGCAAAAGGCAATCAACAATTGCGCTATCAACAGCAGAAGTTGAGTACATAGCAGCAGCAGGATGTAGCACACAAATGCTCTGGATGAAAAGTCAGCTTGAAGACTTCCAGATTTTTGAGAGTAACATTCCTATACTCTGTGATAATACTTCTGCTATTTGCTTAAGTAAGAATCCCATTTTACATTCTAGAGCTAAGCATATAGAAATAAAACATCACTTCATTAGGGACTATATTCATAAAGGAATTTTGAATTTAAAATTTATAGATACAGACCATCAATGGGCTGATATCTTCACTAAACCCTTTTCTGAAGATAGGTTTAATTTCATTCTGAAACATCTCAGCATGAAAATCTGCCCAGAGTGAAAATGTTTTAATTCCATATATTTATCTTCAGAATGTATCTGTTTTTCTGTGAACTTCTGATCAATCTCTTTTCAGAAAGATAGAACATGCAGATTGTATCAGATGCAAGTCTAAAGATCTGAGAGTCTAAGCTCAAAGACAGACGTGCTGATCACTACATCAAACAAGTGTCATCCAATCATCAGCAAATCTCTGAAGCAGAACGCGTGCACGCTTCTGAGAAGGCAAAACGCTGATTGGGTGCATTGAGACACATGTCTGGTAACCGTTTTTAAGTATCTTTCTCAAATCCCCCAAAATCAGCAAGCATTTAATAAAAGTAATCATGCTTTTAAAACGTAATCATGATTTTATTTCTCTCTCTTAAAAAAGTTTACAATTTCAAAATATTCTGAACCCTATTTAAACACGTTAACCTCTCATTTTCATCTTTTACAGTTTCTCACTATTTCTCAAGCATTCTCTGCATTTTTCTGTGTTCATCTCTCTCAAACCCTTTTTTCTCAGCTTTTCGTCTCAAAATCTTTTAGTGTGAACATGGCAACCTCCAGCAGTGCTTCTGCAGGTTCTCAGAAGAAAGCATCATCTGAACAGTATCAAGTGCCATTCAGAACACTCCTCACTCCTGTGAAGAATCTTGAAGTGTTATCTGAATTGATCATTGATTTTGGAAGCTTGAAGGAAAACGGTTTTGACCTAACAGAAGAAGTTAGGGCACAGAAATGGGAAAGGTATTTTGACAGGTTGGTTGGACCAACATTCCCTATTTTAGTGAAGGAGTTCTGGATTCATGCGACGACTTCAACGCATCAAGTCACCTCCTACATCATGGGGAAGAAGATTGTGATCACTGAGGATCACATAGTAAGGTTAATAGGCTACAGTGGCGGTGGCGTCCGCTGTATTGATATGGCTGAGAGATGTGCTGACGTGGGTGTCATAGCTGAATGGATTTTCACCCATGGGGTGCCCAGCAGCAAGATCAAAGATCTGAAGGATCATCACAGAGTTTGGGCGAAGATAATTCTGGGGTGCTTCAACCATAGGAAGCCAACTAGTTCCCCTGATTACATAAATGTGGATCAGCAGTTTCTGATCTACTTTATTAATCAGAAGGTAAAAATCAACTTGGCTCATCTTCTGTTCAACCACCTCAGAACAAGCGTGAAGGAAACCAGGGAAGAGGAAAGAACAAAGAGGGATTGGATACCCTTTGGAAGGTTGATATCAGATATTCTGACAGAGAATAGGCTGATAGAGCATCTGATAGAAGCTCAAGAGTTAAGCACCATTGAACCAACAGTTGGGAAGCCTCTGAACGCGAAGAACCTGAAGAAAATGAAGTTGATAGAGAATATCAAAAAGGAACCCAGCGCTACTCCTATTGCTGATATCACCAGCAGAAGAGTTCCACTGAGTGACTTTCCTTTATTCTCTCAGATAGAATCCAAGCCAGTGGTAGTTCTCAGATATATGGACGCGTGCAAAGCTGATGGTACAGATCCAAATCTGAAGATCAAAGATCTGCACCAACCTCAACCAGAAGTGACTCTGAAGAAGACGAAGAAAAGGAAGGCACCTTCAGAAGGATCATCCCAGCAGACACCCAAGAAAAGAGGTAATTTATCTGCTGCTTCTGTTTTAAATTCTTCTACTATTCCAGCATCTATTCCACCTCCAACCTCTCATAGAATCTCAATCCCCATCCCAACAATAGATGAAACTGAACCAGAAGATGACCCTTCTGAGGCACTAAAACTCAGAAGACCCAGAACCAAACATCCCAAACCAACAATATCAACAACATCAGCAATTGACAAAGTGTTGTCTGACATTGATCAACACACTTCTGATCACTCCTCCAATCCAAACTCTGAACCACAAATTGTCCCTCCTCCACAACTAGAACAACAACAATCTGCTGAAGAACCAGAACAACAACAACCTCTCTCATCCATTCCAGAACAACCTCTCATCCCTGAACAACCAGAAATTCCAACTTCTCCACAACCAGCAATTCCGTCTCCCTCTCCTCAACCAGAAATTCATCCACCATCACCTCAACCTGAGTTTCATCACTCTGAAACTCCTTCTCCTCCACCTTCTGAACCTCATTCACCTCAACCATCACCTCTGGCAATCCAGCTGCCATGTGGAACAACAGTCACAATGGCCCAGCTGCCATCCTCATCAGAATCTACACCACCAAACACTCCCAAAACACCAAACAGTCCAATCATAATTTCTGATTCTCCCACTCCATCTCCAAAACAAACAGCTGCCAAGCAAACCACCGAAAACCCCAGCAGGACCTTCATAGACTTAACAATCTTTGACCGTCTTGATGATCTGAAACATAAAATAGCCATCCCAAAACCAAAACAACCAGATGTTGGCTCTGGTATTATGAATTTTGAAACAGGTATGCAGCAGTGGATTGCTTCTCTGAAGCAAGTCTGTCCTGGAATTATTGACCCAGCTGCCTCTGACCAGCTCTGGTCACAATTCAGAATTTGGGTACGTGCTGAAGCCCTCAAGTTGCAGGATATCAACTATGAGCAGGCACAACAGAACTTCAACAAGCTGCTGAAGGAAGTTGAAAGTCAGCTGCCTCAGGAAGCCGTGCTCCCTCTGGATAGTGAGCCTTGGTCTGAGAAACAGCTAGCTTCAAAGGTGCAACCAGAAGAAGACAAGACCATTCAAGCTGAAGCAAGTCAAGCAGAAGATGTTGCAGAAAGCTCTCAGAAGCTTCCTGCTTCTGATGTTTCTCAAGCTGCCTTGGACAGGCAGACTCTGGAAGAGCTGAAGCTGAATGACATGCGTCTACAGCAGAGGATGGATGAAAACGACCAGAAGATGAAAGAAAGAATGGATGTGCAGGATAGCAAGATTGACACTGTTGTCAGCATGGTACACAAGCAGAATGAGATTGCTGATCAAATCAAAGCCATGCTGGAGAACCTGTTCACACGCTTTCCTCCCCAACCTTAGTTTTTTTTTTCATTCATGTCATTTTCATGTTTTCCTTGATTATCTAATGTACTGCTTTAATATGTTTTGTCTGATTCTGAACCTTTTAATATGACAAGTTTTTCTGATCTTAATTGTTTTAGCACATCACCTACACTTTTTGATTGCTGACAAAAAGGGGGAGAACAAGAATGATATTTTAAACAATAACGGATTACTAAGACAGAAATTCTCGAACATTCTAACTCTGTTATACTTGAAAATTTTTTCTGTTTTGCTTAAGTCTACAGGTACAAGAAAGCACCATGATACCCTGAAGACTAAAGCTCTGAAACTCTGACCCGCTCTGATACTCTGACCCAAAGCAAAGCTCTGACAAGAAAAGCTCTGACACGCTGATCTGAAGCTCTGCTCTGATATGCTGATCTAAAGCTTCTGATAGTCAAAGACTCTGATACTCTGATGTTCAAAGAAAGGCAAAAAGATCTGATTCTGAAGAACTCTTGGAATCAAAAAGGGAAGCAATAAACTCAGGGGGAGTATCTCTCAACTCTTATCCCTTATCCTTGATAACCTCTTACTCTGATACATCTCTCTGATACCTTTTCACGTTATTTTCAATTAAAAATATCCAGTTTTTGTCATCATCAAAAAGGGGGAGATTGTTAGAACAAAGTTTGAATCTACTACCCTATGTTTAAGTTTTGATGATAACAAAATGAAATGATATATTATTTATATGATTCATGTATGAACTATTTGCTGCCTAAATTACTACGTTCTGATTTTCAGATACTCTGATAGATATAAGCAAGATCACACCTAATCAGCATCAGAAATTTGGTTCTTGACATCAGCATCAGAAGTTGCTATATCAGAATACCAGAATCAGAAGATTAACTCACGTGTATGCTGAAGCCTGATGAACAGAACTGCGCTCAACACTCTGATAAATAAAACAACAGTTCATCAGCAGTTAAGCAGAGTCAGAATGAGCCAAGCCAGAACATGCATTAAGTAAGCAACGGTACTGTGCATTGAAAGCAAATTATTACCAATGGCCTCATTCCAGACAAGATCTGCTCGATAAGGAAAGTTTGTTATTAGCATTGAATCAAGAATATTGCTCCAACGTTCAACAATCTCAGTGCTATATAAACAAGACTATGAAGATTGAATTGGCTAATGCTCTCCAACTCTTTACACGCCTAAAAGCTGATCATAATCTTCCTTCTCTCAGTTTGCTAAACGCTACATATCCTCTTACTCAATTATTGTTTAGCAATCTAGTTTCTAAGCTTAAAGTTGTGTATACATCACAGTTGTGATACAGTTTTGTAGAAAACATTCACACACTTAGATTTATCTTCTTTGTAAGAAAGTGTTTCCTTGACAAACCGGGTTGTGGTTTGCATCAAGAAGGCTTTAGCAGTTGTTAAAGCAGTTTGTAATATTCAGTTGAATATAGTGGATTAAGACCTCGTTGGAGAGAGGCGAAATCACCTTGACGGGTGAACTGGAGTAGTTTGAGATCAAACGGACCAGGATAAAAATATCTTGTTCATTGCATTGATTTTTAGTTTTATAATTCAACCCCCCCTTCTTGTGTTTTTCACTTCTTCAGTTAGCACCCTTTTCATCCATAGTTATCTATGGGCTCTTAGTTGCTTGCTAGATCACTTTTGAAATTGTTTTTGTTTGAAATGTGTTTGTAGTGATTTTTGAAAGTATTTTTGAAAAACGCCTTTGTTTAGGCAAACTTTGTAATGATTCTCGTCTTTATAAGAATGCATACAAAGTGTTAGACTTTTTGAAAATATTTCATGTTTTGAAAGTGTTTGGTGTATTTGAAATGATGTTTGTTTTTTGAAGATGGATTGTGAGCAAGCAACTAATAACGCTCTACCTACTCAAAAATATTTTGTTCATTTCTTCCTTCCTTTGATATTGCTATCTTACCATTGATGGGTAAGAAGCCTTATCTTTAGATGTAAAGGGACGGGCGTGGGTCATCGTATAGTCATGAATAGAAATGTTGTGAGATATCTTAGCATTTCTCTTGAGGAACTAAGATCATTTATAAGGCAACATTCGTAGCGTCATCGAGGGACTACGATCTTGTATTTTTTTTATTATTTTTGCTAAGACGTCTGTTGTACCCCAAAATTTGCCCTCTCATTTCTCAAAGGATCATCCTGGACCCTCAGGTTTGCTTATATCAAGTTTCAAGTCTTGGATTACAATTTTTCAAGAAAGTCATTCACAAGGGCAAAATGGTCAAAAATACACTGAAAAGTCAAACTCTGACTTTTTGATCAAAATCAAGTTCCAACAATCATATTCCGTCAAGACAAGATGTTGGTTCAACAAGAAATCTAAAATCAGAAATTACCTTGAAAAAAAAATTAAATTTTCTAAACATTTAGAAAAATTTTAAGTGTTAAGAGAATATGATACTTCAGAATTTTGGGCCAGCCTCCGCACAAGTGCAATCAGAATTTGCAAAGACGGTTCAGAATATGACTCTTCAATCAGAACATATGGAAGTAATGTTCTTCAGCCAGAACATGACACTTCAGCATATGGAGGCTACGCTTCTGGTCTTCTGCGATCAGAACATCACCAAATCCCAAAACCTCGTTTAAGCAGCCTGCTGCCCTGCTATAGCACAGTCCTGCAACCAGCTGTTGATCCAGTCCACGCCTGCACTTTCTCAAACCCCATATTTGCACCAAATTAACATACAAAAGTTGTGATTAAAAAGAAATGGAACAGTATGCCAAAAAGGTTTAAATACCATTTATCCCCCTCCCCCCAAAAAAAAACCACAACAAACTCACCTATAAATAAGTAGCTTCATCACACTTTCAAGGTGCTAGATTTTGGAAAGAGAGAATTATCAAAGAGAGAAAAAAAAACAGTAAAACATTCGTGAACCCTAAATTCCTAAACAAAACTAAAATATTTGTTCTTCCCTTTGAATCAAAGAACATAGCATTTTATGTTCGGTTGTTCTTGCGGACTCCAGAACATCTGAAGGCAGCAACTCAAGTCCCAAACACACGTTCCAGATTCAAGGTAAGTCTTTCTGACTTTGAATCTTTTCATTCAAAACATCATTGAATATGTAAATATCATAGTATTGATGACTTTCCATATCATTGCATAAGTAGAAAAAACTGTGGATCAGAACTTCTTGAATAAAGCTAGGCTCAGAATTAGGATTAGAACTTCGATGAACTGTTGTGCTTTTATCATTCTGATTTGTTGTTGTTAAGAACTGAATAAGTTGTTGATGAATTGATTAATGTAAGGAAGAAGTTGAAGTGTAACACAGAACTTCTGGGTTTTTCTTTTCCACTGTTTTAACACACACACAGAACTTCTGAGTTCTCCTCATTGTTTTAACACAAAACTTCTAGGTTTTCTTACTGTTTAAACACACGCAGAACTTCTGATTTTTACTCACTGTTTAACACAACACAAAACTTCTAATTTTCACTCACTGTTTAACACAACACAAAACTTCTGATTTTCACTCACTGTTTAACGCAACACAAAACTTATGATTTTCACTCACTGTTCAACACAACCCATAACTTCTGTTTTTGCCCTCTAACGTTTCTTTCAGGATTCCAATGGCATCAACCCAGAACTTCTGATCACCTCTGACGTTTCTTTCTGAGCTACATCACACAGCGTCAGAACTTCTGGTCTCCTTTATTTTCGTGTTTAGCAATGTGTTGATCCTATTTTCATTAAGTTTTTCCTTTTTCTCTCTTATTCTTATTATTTTCAGTATTAATTTTATTAAACATAAAAAGGGCATAAAAAATATTTTCTTTTATCTACTACTTATTTTTCCTTTAATTTATTAAGACAAAAAACCATTTTCAAAACAAGTATTTTCCTTTTTCTTTTTCTTATATTGTATAATTCAATATGGTTGTAATAGATAATTAGGATTTAAAATTCTTGCAAACACCCATTTGTAAATTTGTACCCCCATCCCTAAATGATGTAATAGCGTAGGACTTCACATTTCCGCAATTTATCGCTTTCAAATATAAATGCTAGTAATTAGGGTTTGTATGGCAAGACATAAAATCAACAAGTAGATAACTCTAATCATGACAAAATGCATGTAAATCAAAAACACTTGCACACTAGCACCTCTATGGTGATCTCACTTTGTTGCCTTTCGGAAAATAGTCATGTCCCTCGAACATGGGAGTTTTAGAAAAGACCCTCGATAAAAGATCGTAATCCCTCGATGACCCTTAAATGTTACCTTCGGTAAACGATCTAGTCCCTAAACAACATTTCTAACACGTCTCATAGGTTGCCTTCTATGACTATACAAAAATGTCCCGTGCCCGTACCTTCGCATCCAACGATGGGGTTCCTTACCAAAATAATGGTAAGATAACAACATCTAAAGGAGGAGGAAAAGAATGTTTAAGACCTTTTGAGTATATAGGTTACTCCTAGTTGCTCGCTTGCTCAAAACAAAAACATTTTATATACCCACAACTTCACTTTGAAACATTTTTCAAAAGACAAAACAATTTGTACGTGTTCTTATAGAGACGAGAACCATTACAAAGACACTCCTTTTCAAAATAATTTCAAAACCCACATCATAAACACATTTTCAAACAAAAAGCAAGTAATCTAGCAAGCAACTAAGAGCCCGTAGATAACTACGGATGAAAAGGGTGCTAACACCTTCCCTTTTCATAATCTACCCCCCGAACTCAAGAAATAATCTCGAAAGGTATTTCATGTTCTTTTCAACCTTTCCTTTTGGATAAAAGAATAGTCGGTGGCGAATCTTGCTAACCGCAACAATTGCAATCAAACGTAAAAACACCCAAGTCAGTTCTCCCACCGTGTTACAGAACGG
The DNA here is from genome assembly GCA_948472305.1 of Vicia faba. NCBI lineage: Eukaryota > Viridiplantae > Streptophyta > Magnoliopsida > Fabales > Fabaceae > Vicia > Vicia faba. Next base: position 61,816,098 of record OX451739.1, on the reverse strand, counting down.
GTGACTCTGTTGGGGAAAGAATCTTAAAAGTGGGGTTCCTTAGGGCTAGATCACCTTTACTTGATTTCTTTGATTAATTTGTTTGCTTTACATTTTTGGGTCTTTGTTGGGATTTTGTTAAAGATCTTATATCCGGATCTGGGGCACCTTTTAGGTAAGTAGCAATAAATCATGGAAGTTGTACGACGTGGACCGATATGGACGAAGTGATAGCTATGTTAGTGTGACCCTTTGGATTGTACTAATGTTCCTTGAGTCAGTCAAGGATAACATTAGGCTTCCTTAGCATCATTAAGCGTTAACTGACCTTTACAACCTTTTAATTGACTCATCCTAAGCCACTAGAAAGTAGTGAGATGGCCGACTTTGGTTACGACCAAAGATTGGTTGATACTCGATGCTACACTCATTGAGATTGGACTTTTGGGATATTCTGGCTGCAATACTCTGGTGCTTGAGCTATAACAATGCATAAAAGAAAGGTCAGTGATATGAGACTCCTTAGAACCCGTTACTTTTAATAGGACAGGTTGAGCCAACTAAACTTTAAGAGGGTACATACCTTTAAAGACTCACACAAGCCTTTAAACCTAGGGTCTTTTGTGTGACTTGCTTGATATGTCTGTGATTTCAAAGCATAACCATAACATCATGAACATCATGACATACATGCTAACCATTTCAAGGGGCTAAAGATTTTATCTTTCCTTTTTGTTTTGTAAGTTATGGATTCAACTCGCAGAAAGACCATCCAAATCAATTTTGTAGAGGTCCCTCCCAAGCTCAAAGATTTGGTCCTAAGAGTTCCCGAGAGCTCATCATTCAAAAAGAGATATGGCCACTTGCTCAGTTTGGTTACTACCGGGTTTGACGAAGGTCTCATGAGTGTTATGTTCCAGTTCTTCGACTTTAAACACCATTGCTTCACTTTTCCAGATTACCAGTTAGTGCTTACGCTGGAAGAGTTCTCAAAAATACTTAGGTCACCTATATTAGAGCAAGTACCTTTCACCGGCTTAGAACAAGATCCAGTTGCTGAAAGTGTTGCCATATCCTTGCATTTGAAACAATCTGATGTCGAATCCAATTGGGAAAGAAGAAGTGGAGTCAAGGGTCTCCTTGCAAGTTTTCTAATGAAGAAAGCTCAAATATTCTTAGATTCCATGAGTTACAATGCCTTTGAAGATGTCTAGCTCTATTAATTTATGGATTGGTTCTGTTCCCCAATTTGGACCAGTTTATAGATGTCAGTGCCATCAACATCTTCCTTGATCACAATCCAGTGCCTACATTGCTCGGAGATGTGCTGCATTCACTCCACACTCGTACTATGAAGAAACAAGGGACTCTTATGTTTTGTACGCTTTTGCTCTATCGGTGGTTTATTTTGCACCTTCCTCGGTCAGTAATGAAGAATGAATTAGGCTTGAGGTGGAATCAAAGGATAATGTCTCTTTCTCACTCTGATATCTATTGGTGCCCTCGCTCTCAAGAAGATGTCTCTTTTATTGATCGCTGCAGAGAATTCCCTAATGTGCCACTTCTTGGCATTAGATGAGGCATCACTTACAACCCTTATTTGGCCCTACGTCAGTTCGCCTACACTCGGAGGGATGGTCCCTACGATATGCTCGTCCAGGGTATTGTGTTTGACTATTTTGAAGAAATTACCTTTGAGAATTTCCCACGACAGGAGAATCAAGTAGCAGACACGCTAGCCACTATGTCATCCATGTTCAAAGTCAAGTAGGATAATGAGGCTCCTCAGATCACCATCGAGAGAATGGAAGAACCAACTTACTGTCACGAGATCGATACTGATGAAGTAGTGGATCAACCTTGGTTCTATGAAATTAACAGATATCTCGAGGCCCAAGAGTATCCGGAGGGAGCTTCAGTCAATTACAAGAAATTTATGAGAAGATTCTCTGCTAAGTTCTTCCTCAGTAACGAAATCCTCTATAAGCACAATCACGACTCTACTTTGCTTCGATGCATAGACAAGAGTCAGGAAGACAAGATCATGGCTGATTTACACAAAGGCACCTTTGGCACCCATTCTAGTGGCCACACGATGGCTAAAAAGATCATACGGGCATGATACTATTGGTTTACCATGGAAGCAGATTGACATCGACATTCACGAACCTGTCACAAGTGTCATATCTATGCTGACAAGGTACATGTGCCCCCAGTTCCTCTAAACGTCCTAACTGCTCCTTGGCCATTCGTGATGTGGGGCATCGACATGATTGGAGAAATCAAACCTACAACTTCCGGTGGACACCGCTTCATCTTGGTCGCCATTGATTACTTCACGAAGTGGGTTGAGGCAGCTTCCTTCGCTTCTGTCACCAAGAATGTTGTGGCCCGATTCATCAAACAGAATCTTATCTGTCGGTATGGTATTCCAGAGATAATTGTTGTACCCCAAATTTTTCCCTCTCATTTATCAAGATTTTTCTCACAAGACTTCTTGGACTCAAGACATGATTAGGGTTTGGTCAGCTCAAGACATCTCATTTTGCACTGATACCCCAAAATTAGGGTTTGAGTTTGCACAAGGATTTTTGGACCACCAATGCTTCATATGACTTTCATACTTCATTTTGGACCCCTAAGATTTCTCATGTTAAGTTTCAAGCCTTGAACCACATTTTTGATCAGTCAATTGGACAGTTGACCTAAAAATCAGCTGTATTGGGGAAAAAGTCAACCATGGCCAATTTACAGTCAAACTTCATAATTTTTGATACACATCAACATTTTAGACTCATATGTACCATTTTATCAAGTTTGGATCACAACTCCTCAAGAAATTTGATCAAATCATCAAAAGGGTAAAATGGTCAAAATTAGGGTTTTGATTGAGAAAGGGCAATTTCTGATTTTTAACCTAGCCAATGACCAATTGAGTTTAGACATGATTTCAAGGGTTCAATGGCATCATCTTTACCTAATTACATGGTTCAAAAGATCCCAAGTTCATTGGATTGACAGATGAATTTTGCAGCTAACTAATCAAAAGTCAATTGTACACTGAAAAGTCAAACTTTGACTTTTTGGTCAAAATCAAGTGCCAAGATTCATAATTCATCAAGATATGTCAAAATATGAAACTTGTTCACCAAGAAAACCAAAATTTCAAATTAGGGTTTTGAATTTGAAAATTTTCATAACTTAGAATTTTTCTAAGTATGAAAATTTTCTTATTTTTTCCCAACTTTCCACCACTTTTTCACCATGATGCAATTTGATTCAAAGAAAACTTCCAACATAAAATTTGTAGTCCTCCATTAAGTCTACAAATTTTCTTCACAAACGTTTCCCAAAAGATGCTTGGATCTCAAGTTATGAATTTGTGAATATAGGTCCATGAACTAAATAACTTAGTGAAAATTTTCCCTAATTTAGGCAGTTTTTTGACCCAACTTCATGGACATTTTTCACCTAGTTCCAAGAGGTATCTCAAAATTCATTTCAAATATGGATTATAGTGCACATTGTAAGCTTTCTAAAATGTCCAATAACTATCCAAGATCATTTGTGGTTAGGGAGAATCGAAGAAGATAAATTGGCATTTTATCACTTTTGTTCATGCCATTTTCACAAAGTATCAAGTTGCAAATCAGATCCATGATGCTTGTACCTTGCATTACAGGTCCTAAACTCATTCTACACTCCATAATTAAATGCAAACTCAGAGGTTAAAGACTTTATTTTCACTTTTGAAGCATTGTACAAGTTGTAATTCCATTTTAGGCATAAAGTTCACATTGCCATTTTCATAAAGTGAGCTTTTCCAACTTTGTCCATCTTGAGCCTTGGACCTGTCCCTTTGATGCAAACAATTTCCACAGGCTATAAGCAATGTATACCAACTCTTTTCAGCTCATAAGCCAGCCAGTACAAGCATGTTTGCACAAGTCATCTCACTTTTCTTAAAATGCAAGAAAAGTTGCAAAAGAGGTCAAAATTTGTACAGCAAGGGAAGAGTGGACTTTGTATCATTATATACATATTCACAAACTTATCACAAGCCAGGACACAGATGCTTGACATCTGAAACACTCCAAAACTCCAAAACTTCATTTTTCTGCCCAAACATTGCAGTTTTGCAAAATCATTGCCAACTTCATTTTGGCTCGTGCGTTTTGCCCTTTAACATTTGAAACACTTCATACACATTATACCAAAGCAGTCCAAGCATTCATCCTGCATCTGTAATCCCTGTTTCAGCCATTGCCATTTTCAAACTTGGAGCTTGCAACTTGACTTGTGCAGAGACTTCTGGCCATCCACAAAGCAAGCTAGGCATTGAATAGCTTGAAGGAAGTTCAAGGAAGCTCACACGATCCTCAGGCCTCACTCAAAGTCCCCACATTGTCATATCCAAATCCAGCTGAAGGAGGTATTTTTCAAAACTCTATCTCTCTATTTAGACATCCTCAAGCCACGATCTGTGAAGAAAAAATGTAGCCCTTATCTTGGTGAAGCTGTACATATGCATACTTGTCATTTATATTAACTGTGCCATGAGAATTTGAAGCTTGAAGTTCATGAAATAATTAGGTCACGAATTAGGGCCATTAAAATTCTCCTTGATCTTTTAGAGTTAGGTTACAAATTTTATATGGTTGGAACCGTGATAAAAAATGCTACATGTTTCATGTTATAAGATTTTGTTTTTGTGCAAGCATGTGAAAGTTACAGATTTGAGTAGAAAACGCGCGCGAGGAAGAAGCTGGAGGTCAGGGACGAAGCATCTGGGCTTTTTGGCATTTCTGGCCTTTTTGTTTTTGCTTTTCACACCCCCTGGATTACTTTTGCATCCCCCTGACTATTTTCTTATATTTTTGTAATTTCTTGCATATTTTTATATTTATTGCTTGCATTTATTTTTTCTAATGATAAAAAATACCCAAAAATAATTTATTTATTTTCACACTTTTATTTTATTTTATTTCTTACATAAAAATAGTTTATTTTTGACAAATAGTTTCTATTTTCTTGAATAAATTGTAAATACAATATAAAAAAAATTTAATATTTTTATTATATTATTTATACACATTAAATATTTATTTTTCATACATATTTTAATTTTTAATATTTGTACATAATATTATTTATTATTTTCTTGTACAAAAATGGACAAAATATTAATATAGAACATATATTTTCTTTAATAAAAAAAATTAGGGTTTCTCCCTTTCAAAAATAATAATATTATTTTTCCTTATTTTCTAGGGTTAATTAATTTATTTTCTCATACAAAAAACAAATACAAAACATTTTTTGCATAAATACATTTTTATTGCATTTTAAATATTGGTACATTTATTTAATTCGCACAATATTCAATTGGGTTGTAATAGTATTTTTAGGGTTTATTTTATGCAATATCCCCATTCAAAAACTTGTATCCCCCCTCCCATAATAATTGTTGTAATAGCTTAGTTTATATTTACGTAAATTTATCGCATTTATACCATGTTTAGTAAACTAGGGTTTGTATGACAAGACCAAAGACAAAACAAATAGAAAAGACCTAATACAAGACAAATCAAGTGCATGAAAATGATACATATTGCACTCAAGCACCCTTAGGGTTTCTCCCACTTGGTTGCCTAAATAAAAATGGCCATGTTACGCACGCGAAGTATCTTGGCAAAACAAAACAAAATAAGATCATAGTCTCTCGATGACGCTATCAAAAGGTTGCCTAAACAAAGATGATCTTGGTCCCTCAAACATGCTAAGATACTTGGCAACATTGCTATCATGGTCATACGATTACCCACGCCCGTCCCGTTTACATCCAAAGATAGGGTTGCTTACCAAACCAATGGTAAGTCAACAATGTCAAAGGAATAAAAATGCACAAGAAAGACATTTGAGTAGGTAGATAGCTTCTAGTTACTTGATCAATTTCAAAATAATCCTTACTATTTTCAAAAACAAACACACATACCTTTCAAAACATTTTACAAAACATTGAAACATTTTTCAAAAGACAAACATCTTTGTATACATTCTTACGAACGAGAATCATTACAAAGATCGCCTAAACAATGGACTCTTTTCAAAAAACTTTCAAAACCACACAAAGCACCATTTCAAACAATTTCAAAGCAAAGCAAGTGATCTAAAACAAGTAACTAAGAGCCCATGGAAAACCATGGATGAAAAGGGTGCTAGCACCTTCCCTTTTCATAATCTACCCCCCGAACTCAAGAAAACATCTCAAAGGTCTTTCCTGTGCTTTTTTACCTTTCCTTTGGATAAAAGAAAAGTCGGTGGCGACTCTTGCTAACTGTAACATTTGCGAACACAAACGCAAACCTCAAGTCAGTTCTCCCACCGCATCACAGAACTGGCGACTCTGCTGGGGACAATTCTAAAAGTGGGGTTACCTTAGGGTTTAGATCACCTTTATTTGCTTATAATTGTTTGACTTGTTTTGCTTTACAATTATGGTTCTATTGTTTGGGTTTGAATCCTCCACCCGGATTTGGGAAACATTATAGGTAAATAGAAATACATTGTGGAAATTGTGCGGGGTATACCGACATGGTCTAAGCAATAGCTATATTAGTGTGACATATTTGTGGGTACCGGTAGCCTTTGAGTCAATCAAAGAGAATACGGGGCCGCTGAGTGATGTCATGAAGCACTAATGAACTTCTAGAACCTTTACTTGACCAACTTGGCCTTTTAGGATGTAGTGAGATGACCGGCTTTGGTGCAGTCCGAAGTTGGTAGATACTCGATACTACACTCATTGAGGGTTGGTTTCTTAGAATATTTCGGTCGCTGGTAAAGAGGTTTGAACTGAAACAATGAACAAGGAAACAATCCAGTGATATTGAGCTCCTTAGAATCCGGTTACTATTTCTAGGACAGGTTGAGCCAACTAAACTTCAAGAGGGTACTTACCTATGAAACCCCATGCAAGCCTAAACTAGGAACTTGCGTGGTTTGCTTGTACATATATACTTGTGCATAACATCATGGACATCATGAACATCATGTGCATTCACTAACCATTTCAAGGATTTTGGAGGTTCATCTTTGTTCTTGTTTTGTAGGTTATGGATCCACTTCGCAGGAAAACTATCCAAATCAACCTTGTAAGAATTCCTCCACAACTCAAGGAGCTAGCTTCAAGGATTCCTGAGAATTCTCCATTCACCGAGAGACATGGTCGTCTACTCAACTTGGTCACTTCCGACACAGAGGAGGATATGATGAAGGTTCTCTTCCAGTTCTTTGACCCTTTGCACCATTGCTTCACATTTCCTGACTATCAACTTGTTCCCACTTTGGAGGAATTTTCTCAACTTCTGAGAATTCCTATTCTCAATCAACTACCCTTCAACGGTACGGAAAGAGATCCAAAGCCAGAAGAGATTGCTCAAGCCCTGCACTTGCACTCATCTGATATCATAACTCATTGGGAAACTAGAAGTGGTGTCAAAGGCTTCTTGGCAAAGTTTCTGTTTGAGAAGGCCCAAAGCTGTTGGAATTCTATAGACTTGCAAGATTTTGAGGAGATTGTAGCCCTTCTCATCTATGGGATGGTCTTGTTCCCTAATCCTGACCAACTCATAGATGTAAGAGCTGTCAAAATCTTCATGACTCGCAACCCGGTACCTATATTGCTTGGGGATATCCTCCACTCTTTTCACACTCGTACAATGAGGAAAAGAGGTGTTCTTATATGTTGCACTCCTCTCCTGGCAAGATGGTTTATTTCTCATCTTCCCCAATCAGTCTTGAAGAATGAGCAATGTTTGAGGTGGTCACAAAGGTTAATGACACTTAACCATTCAGATATTCATTGGTGTTCTCGATCCAAAGAGAATGTCATCATTGTTAACCGTTATGGGGAATTCCCTAATGTCCCTCTACTTGTCATTAGGGGAGGCATCACCTACAACCCGTGCTTGGCTCTAAGACAATTTGGTTATGCCCGAAGGGATGGCCCACATGATATGCTGATTCAAGGATTGGTTTTCGACTACGACAACGACGACCAAGGACTCCGTCAGAGATTCATCCGAGCTTGGAGGATGCCTAACAAGGTGGATAGAAAGACTTTGAGACACAAGAATTCCATCCCTCTTGAGCCTTACCTCATGTGGGTACGAACCTGCACCCAAAGTCTTATGATGTCTTATCCCTCCATTCTCCTAGTGATTATAGAGCCTGTTAAGGAAGGAGAGGTTCCATACACCATCCTACATCCTGACATGCCGACATCACTCGAAGACCTACAAAGGAGTTGGATACAGCTCAAGGGAGAGCGCGATACTTTCGAATCCCAATTCTACGCAAGTGAGAAGAAGGTTTTGGAACTTACTCGGCTACTTCATGAAGAGCAGACTCTCAACACCTACATTGCACCAAAGAGGATGCGCAACGTCTTTTTACCTTAGAGTTTTGTATTATTTTGCCCAAGGGGCATTGATGTACTCACAATTCTATCTTATTAATATGACGTGTGTTTCTTTTTTGTTTAAAACAAATTTGAATTTATGAATCCTTGAAAGCATTGCATGAATACATATCATTCATCATAAGCATAAACAGGTCTTCACACCAAGTTTCCTCATCTCTCTACTGTTTATTTCAGTAAGATGGATATCGAACAAACGATCAAAGATCTGCAAGCTCAGAATTCACAATTTCAATAGTTTCTCATGACCTTAGCCAAGGGGCAGGAGGAACTGAAGACTCTGCTAGAGAAAGAAAAAGAGAAAAAGAAGAAGAAGCCAACTGGTGTGGTTATCATGGGAAGAAGATTTCAGGGACAAGCCAGAAGGACCTTGGAATTTCCAACAACATTTGATGAAGGGGGAAGAAAAGGAAAAGAAACGGCAGTACCATCAGACTATGAAGAAGAAGAAGAAGAAGAAGAAGAGGAAGACTACTCTGAACAACAATACCCTTCGGCTGATGACAAATACAAACACCTTGAAGAGAGACTAAGCGCTATGGAAATCCAGAGAGTACCGGGGCTAGATTTTAAGGAGTTAGGGCTGGTGTCAGGGATTGTGATCCCTCCAAAGTTTAAAGTGCCACTGTTTGCCAAGTATGATGGGGTGTCTTTCCCTAAAATGCACCTCAGATCCTATGTCAGGAAGATTCAACCACACTCTACCGACAAGGACTTATGGGTTAACTTTTTCCAAGACAGTTTATCAGGAACACAACTTGATTGGTTCTACCAGTTGGAGAGGGAAGATGTCCATAATTGGGAAGACTTGGCAGCAGCCTTCTATAAACAGTATCAATACAACGCCGACTTGGAGCCAACCCGTACTCAGCTACAAAGTATGGCTATGGCTTCCAATGAGGGCTTTAAAGATTACGCGCAAAAGTGGAGAGACTTGGCCGGAAGGGTACAACCTCCTCTATCTGAGAGGGAGTTGGTAGACATGTTCTTGGGAACTCTATCAGGTCCTTTCTTCAATCATCTGATTGGGAGTTCCTCTGCAGGGTTTACCGAATTGATTCTAACTAGCGAAAGAGTGGAGGCTGCTATAAGAAATGGGAAGATTCAGAAGGACGCGTCTGCCTCAACAGCTGTAAAAAAGCCCTTCACTGGAAGAAAGGAAGTATCTACTGTCTATTCACAGAGGAATCAGGGAAGAACCGAGCGCCGACCAACAGTGGAGGCCGTTATGATTCTGAAGCCTGCATTAGACCAGCCAAGAAATAATCAGCAAAGGGTAGAAAGACCAGTTCGGCAATTTACCAAGATTAACATGACTCCAGCCCAAGTTCTACCACATCTCTTGAAGTTGAATCTGGCCACTTTAAAAGAGGCCCCAAAAAATCCTAATACTACTTATCCATATTACGATCCCAACGCCAGATGTGCGTACCATTCTGAAAGTCCAGGGCACGACACCAACAACTGTTGGGCTCTGAAGAACAAGATTCAAGATCTGATAGACGCGAAGGAAGTTGAGTTTGAAATGCCTGAGAAACCGAATGTTATCTCCGCTCCGATGCCGAGGCATGGTCACAATGCAAACGCTATTGAAGAAGATCTGCTTGTTGCTACCATGGATAAACTGTTAACTCTGCTCCCGATTATCAAGTTGAATTTGTTGAAAGTTGGCATCTTCCCAGGTTGTGATAAAGACTGCCATGTTTGCCTGTCCTCATCATTTGACTGCCCTCTGTTGAAGAAAAGAATCCAATAATTGATTGATAACTAAGAAATTCTGTTTGAGAATGCTCCTGTTTCACCCGTTCCAGTGAAAGAAGTTACAATAATAACCATCTACGCCAATCCTTCCAGGGCCCCTAAAAGACCTGTTAGGATTACACCTGCTCCAAAGACTGCTCCGCTTAAGATTACTATGCCTGGGCCGACCCCATACAAATCAGATAAAACAGTACCATGGAACTATGGTGGAGAAATCTACTACCATGGTATTAAACAGATTGAATTGATTACTGAAGAAGAAAGCTCCAAAGAGGATAATTCCGACATTAGCAATATTGTTGGAACTAGCAAGATCACCCGCAGTGGTAGGATCTTCTCTCTAGAGATTGCTCCTCCAACAACAGTCTTTGGACCCGTGGCCGTTTCGAAGATTACATTTGTACCAGTGATTGTACCTGCAAGTGTACCCGCCGACAAAGACAATACAATCTCTATCCCTACTTCCGCTGCTGAGAATAAAGGAAAGAATGTTTAAGAGGAGCCTGTCCAGACGAAGGCTCAACCACTAGTTATTCCTGAAACATCCAAGAAGGAGATGGAAGAAATCTTGAGGATCATTAAGAAAAGTGATTATGATGTGGTTGAACAATTGGGGCAGACCCCTTCCAAGATCTTTATGCTAGCCCTGTTGTTGTGCTCTGAAGCACATGCCAAAGCATTGGTAAAATTTCTGAAGACAGCTCATGTGCCGCAAGAGACGTCTGCTGACCAGTTCCAGGACTGTGTGGCCAGTTTGACAGCTGATACTGGCTTGGACTTCTCCGATGCTGACTTAACACCCCGAGGGAGAAAACACAATGATGCATTACATGTCTCAGTGGAGTGTAGAGGAACAACCCTAGCTCATGTCTTAGTTGATACTGGATCATCTTTGAACGTCTTACCGAAGAAATCCCTTGATAGGTTGGATTGTGAGGGGCTGACTTTAAAACCCAGCAATATAGTGGTGCGAGCTTTTGATGGTTCGAAGAGGATGGTCCACGAGGAGGTGGACATCCCAATCAAGGTGGGAACGCAGGTCTTCAACTTAACCTTCTACGTGATGGACATCCGTCCTTCTTATTCCTGTCTGTTGGGACGCCCCTGGATCCACAGTGCCGGTGCTGTCACCTCCACCTTGCATCAGATGCTGAAGTACCCCGTCCAAGGGAAAATCATAACTGTCCATTAGGAGGAGGAGTATATGATTAGTCATATGAATTCCTTCTGTTATGTGGAGTTATATGGTGAGTTCATTCAGACCCCTTTCCAACATTTTGAAGAAGTCTCTCCAGATGTAGCAGTGACCAAGGAGGTATCCTCAACTCCTAAGATCACAAGACCTCCACCTCGGATGTCATCTCTCAAGGATGCAAGATCAGTAGTGGAAGAAGGGGGATGCACAATCTGGGGTCAGCTTCCAGACATTCCTTACAAATCAGATAAGTTTGGCTTGGGATTTACTTCGACTGGTCAGAAGGCTGTGCGCCGTGCCCGTGCTGGGGGGCCACCTGTGAAGATTACCAACCAAGGGGTCAATGCAATAGAAGACAATGAAGAGGATGGCAGCTTGGAAGATTGGATATTTCCTACTGTCAGCGGAGGGCTGCGCAACTGGGAAGCCAGAGACTTTGTTCCAATAACTTTCATATCTCAGTAATTTATCTTTTACATTTCTGTTGGACTGTAATAATTCACAAACAATTCGCACTTTAAAAACCTTGTGTCTTACCCGAGACACAATGGTCCATTTGTAAGGTTTTTTATTTCATCTACATATGTCATTCAATGAATCATGGATGCTTTTTCACATATAAACTTTTTATGCTCATTGTCTTTATTTTACATTTTATTGTTCTAAGATGGCTATACCCTTACACACACCCACACTCACAGATGCAGGTACCCTTCCATTCTGGAACCCATTGATAACGATACTGCTATAGCCTTCAGTGGCTCTGAAAATCTGATCTACCAAGCCGAATAAGAAGGTGAGGAAGATTGTGAGGTGCCAGGGGAATTGGCCAGACTATTACAACAAGAGGAAAGAACAATTCAGCCTCATGAGGAGTTGTTGGATACAATCAACTTGGGAACCGAGGAAGATAAAAAGGAAATCAAAGTGGGTGCCAATCTAGAGCCGAGTGTCAAGGAGCGCCTAATTCAGCTATTGCATGATTATGTTGAGATCTTTGCCTGGTCATACGAAGACATGTCGGGACTCGATACAGACATCGTGGTACACCGTCTACCCACCAGAGAAGACTGTCCACCAGTGAAGCAAAAGGTCTGCCGCATGAGACCTGACATGTCAGAGAAGATTAAAGCAGAAGTTATGAAACAGTTCAATGCTGGATTTCTGGCTGTTACTTCCTATCCTCAATGGGTGGCCAACATTGTTTCCGTGCCTAAAAAGGACGACAAAGTGAGAATGTGCGTGGATTATAGAGATTTAAACAGGGCCAGCCCTAAAGATGATTTTCCACTTCCACACATCGACATCCTGGTTGAGAATACAGCCCATCACAAAGTATTTTCTTTCATGGACGGATTCTCATGCTATAACCAGATCAAAATGGCACCTAAGGACATGGAGAAAACTACATTCGTCACACAGTGGGGTACATTCTGCTACAAAGTGATGCCATTCAGACTGAAGAATGCCGGGGCAACCTATCAACGCGCCATGGTAGCTTTGTTTCATGATATGATACATCATGAGATAGAGGTCTACGTAGATGACATGATAGGCCGATCACAAACTGAAGAAGAACACCTTGATCACTTGCAAAAGCTATTTGTCAGGTTGAAGGAGTACAAGCTAAGATTGAACCCAAACAAGTGCACATTCGGAGTCCGGTCCGGTAAACTCTTAGGTTTCATTGTCAGCAACAAAGGCATCGAGGTTGATCCTGCCAAAGTCAAAGAGATACAAGAAATGCCCGCTCCTCGCACTGAGAAGGAAGTCAGAGGTTTTTTGGGACGCCTAAACTACATTTCCAGGTTCATTTCTCACCTAACGTCTACTTGTGAACAAATCTTCAATTTGTTGAAGAAAGACCAGGTAGTCAGATGGAATGATGAATGTCAGTTTGCTTTCGATAAAATCAAGGAGTATTTACTAGAACCTCCTGTCTTGATGCCACCCGTCGAAGGAAGACCGCTGATCATGTATCTGACCGTCTTAGAGAATTCAATGGGGTGTGTACTGGGGCAGCATGACGAGTCTGGCCGAAAAGAGCACGCCATTTATTACCTAAGCAAAAAGTTTACCGACTGTGAAACCAGATATTCACTGCTCGAGAAAACTTATTGCACTTTGGTATGGGCTACTCGCCGGCTAAGACATTATATGTTGACTCATACCACTTTGCTGATATCTAAGATGGATCCGATAAAGTACATCTTTGAGAAGCCTGCTCTATCTGGGAGGATAGCTAGATGGCAGATGATCCTAACAGAATATGACATACAGTACACTACCCAAAAAGCTATAAAGGGCAGTGTGCTAGCTGATCATCTGGCTCATCAAGCTGTAGAAGATTATCAATCCATGAAATTCGACTTCCCTGATGAAGACATCATGACAGTGGACAACGTTGAAGAGATCAGACCATATGACAGACCTAAACAAGGATCCCAATGGACCCTGTACTTTGATGGGGCATCCAATGCACTTGGTAACGGTATCAGCGTTGTACTCATATCTCCGGAAGGATGCCATACTCCTTTCACTGCCAGACTTTGCTTCAACTGTACGAACAACATGGCAGAATATGAAGCATGCATCTTTGGTCTCAAGGCTGCCATAGACTTGGGAATCAAATATTTAGATGTGTTTGGGGACTCAGCTTTGGTCATCAGTCAGATCAAATGAGAGTGGGACACTAAACATCCAAACCTCATCCCTTACAAAGAACATGTTTTGACATTGTTACCACATTTCGAGCAGATTACCTTCAAGCACTTCCCGCGAGAAGAAAATCAGCTAGCGGATGCTCTAGCTACAATGTCATCTATGTTTAAACTTAATTGGGATGATGAGGCTCCCCAGATCACCATTGAACAGATGGAGGAACCAGCGCACTGTCACGAGATTAATACCGAGGAAGTAGTGGACCAGTCGTGGTTTCATAAAGTCAAAAGGTATCTCGAGGCTTAAGAATATCCAGAAGCAGCTTCAGTCAATGATAAAAAGTTCTTAAGGAGATTCTCAGATAAGTTCTTCCTAAGTAATGGCATCCTGTACAAGCGTAATCATGATTCTATTCTGCTCCGTTGTGTGGACAAGATTGAAGCCAAAAAGATCATGGCTGAATTGCATGAAGGTACCTTTGGCACTCACTCTAGTGGGCATACGATGGCCAAGAAGATCTTACAGGAAGGCTATTATTGGTCTACCATGGAAGATGACTGCTATCAACACTCCCGGACTTGTCATAAGTGTCAAATCTATGCAGATAAGGTGCACGTGCCTCCTGTTCCTCTAAATGTCTTAACAGCTCCTTGGCCCTTCGCTATGTGGGGAATCGACATGATTGGGGAGATCAAGCCTACAACCTCCAATGGACACCGCTTTATTCTAGTGGCCATTGGCTATTTCACCAAGTGGGTCGAAGTGTCTTCCTTCGCATCAGTGACTAAGAACGTTGTTGCCCGCTTCATCAAGAAGAATCTCATTTGCCGGTACGGTATCCCAGAAAGGATCATCACTGATAATGGTACAAACCTTAACAATACTATGATCACCGCCTTGTGCGAGCAGTTCAAGATTCAACATCACAATTCATCTCCCTATTGGCCAAAGATGAATGGTGCAGTCGAAGCTTCCAACAAAAACATTAAAAAGATCATACAAAAGATGACAGTCACCTACAAGGACTGGAATGAGATGCTACCGTTTGCTCTCCACGGGTACCGTACCACGGCTCGCACATCAACAGGGGCAACACCCTATTCTTTGGTTTATGGCATGGAGGCTGTTTTACCTATTGAGGTTCAGATTCCCTCCTTGAGAATCACGAAGGATGCAGGTTTGAGTGAGGTCGATTGGATCCAGACCCGACTTGATCAACTGAACTTAATTGATGAAAAGAGACTTACTGCTATTTGCCATGGTCAGACGTATCAAAAACGGATAATCAAGGCTTTCAACAAGAAAGTCAGACGCCAGGTTTATCAAGTTAGAGATCTAGTGATCAAGCGCGTCATCTTGCCACAAAGTGATCCCAGGGGCAAATGGACTCCTACCTATGAAGGGCCATTTGTAATCAAGAACATCTTTTCTGGTGGGGAAATGATCTTAACCACCATGGACGGTGACGACCTGCCACACCCTGCGAATGCAGACATAGTCAAAAGATACTACGCATAAGAGACCCGCTAGGTTGACACATCTAGGCAAAACAAGGGCATCCTGGCGAACCAAAAAGGTTCGGGCAAAAATTAGGGATAAAATAAAAAAATCTGTACACCCGGCAAGTTGAAAACCCGAAAGGGCGACTTGGGCAAAAAAGGGTTTCCCGGTGGACTGGAAACCCAAAAGGGCAATCCAGGCAAAAGTTAGGGAATTAAAGCGTATAACTATGTCTCGTCGGATCACTTTAAGGATAATCTCTTCACTGACAGACTCTGAGCTTCTGATCAACCCAATCATCTTCGGACGAAGCAACGGATGGACAAGATATTCGGAGATACGAAGGCTATAGCGGAATGGGAACCCCATGGGATTTTTTTACACATATAGCTATCTTTCTTTGTATAAGTTTTTCTTACTTTTAGGACACCATTCTCTTACTAGGATGACTGTCTCCTTTGTACAAAACACTTATTCAAAGTAAATACAAAGATATCTCTTTCAAAGTATAGAAAACTATTTACCTTTTTCCTTTACACTTGTGTTTTTATGTGCAAAAACGTCCAATGATTCATTAATGAACATATGCATTTGAACATAATTACTGTTTACAAATAAACAGGATGGAAAAGAATAATTACTGATAGACTGAAAGGGTAGGAAAACGTCTTTAGGCTATTCCATGATCAATCCCTACAATACATCATTCTAGATCCCCAGCGGAGCTAAAATTTCAAACCCTTAATCCCCATCAAAGTTAAAACTTTAAACTACCAATCCCCAGCGGAGCCAAAAATTCTAACTATCAATCCCCAGCGGAAACCATCCAGTTTCTCCAAATTCCCCAGCAAGTTATCTTGAAGCCTGAAAACCAGATAACAACTTCTGATAACTCCCTAGTAGAATGGCAGACAACCCAAACTCCTGAACCTACTCCCCAGCAGTATAGCCTTCTTCCCCATAGAGTTTTTATTGCTCCCCAACAAAATGAAGATTTTCTTTATTATTCCCCGCAGAAGTCATCAGAGTTTTATTTTATTCCCCAGCAGAATAAGGGTTTCCCATTGTGTAATCCCCAGTAGAAGTCCTCAAAATCTCTAGATTCCCCAAGCATATTACTCAAGCAGTATACGACATTGCTCGCAACAGATTTTTCTGGTCAATACTTCAATTTCAAGACATGATGGATCCCTATATCCCCAGAGAAGTCGCCAAGGATTTCTTATCCTCAACAATCAAGGATTTTTAATCCCCAACAGTCGCCAAGGATTTCTTATCCTCAGCAGCAATCAAGGATTTAATTTCCCCGGAAGTAGTCAAGGATTTATTTTTCTCAGCAATACAGCAAATCAGCTTACATGCGCATACATTACATCCATATATCATAAACATTGCATCACAAGAATCATTACGGATAATGGTACCAATCTCAACAATACTATGATCACTGCACTATGCGTGCAATTCAAGATCTAGCATCATAACTCTTCACTTTACCGGCCGAAGATAAACGGCGTTGTAGAAGCCGCTAATAAAAACATCAAGAAGATCATACAAAAAATGACAGTGACCTACAAGGACTGGCATGAGATGCTACCATTTGCTCTCCACGGTTACCGTACCACGACACACATATCAACAGGGGCAACTCCTTTCTCTTTTGTATATGGAATAGAAGTTATCCTACCAATTGAAGTCCAAATACCTTCTTTGAGAATCATAAAGGATGCGGGGTTGAATGAAGATGAATGGATTCAAACTCGACTTGACCAGCTGAACTTGATTGACGAGAAGAGGCTTACGGCTGTCTACCATGGCCAGATGTACCAAAAGCATATGATTAAAGCCTTCAGCAAGAAGTTCAGACGTCAAACATATCAAGTTGGTGACCTGGTAATCAAACGTATCATACTGCCGCAAGGTGATCCTAGGGGCAAATGGACTCCCACATACGAAGTACCCTTCGTGATAAAAAACCTATTTTCTGGTGGGGCGATGATCTTAACCACTATGGACGATGAAGACCTTCCACACCCTCTAAATGCAAACATAGTCAAAAGATACTACGCATAAACAAAGACCCGCTAGGTCGACTGGCCTAGGCAAAAATTAGGACATCCCGGCGAACCAAAAGGGTTCGGGAAAAAATTAGGGATAAATACAAAAATCTGTACACTCGGCAAGCTGAAAACCCGAAAGGGCGGCTTAGGCAAAAAAAGGATATCCTGGTGGACTGAAAACCCGAAAGAGAGGTCCAGGAAAAAGTTAGGGATTTAAAGCGTATGACTATGTCCCGTTGGATCACTTTATAACCAATCTTCAGCATCAATCGTCAAACTCAAACGGGTCTAATCAATCTAATCAGCTTTGGACAAAGCAGCAAGTGGATGAGACGCTCAGAGACATGAAGGCTATAGCAGAGTGGGAACCCCATGGGATTATTTCACATAGCTATCTTTTCTTTGTATCAGTTTTCATTTTTACGAAGACATCCTCTTACTAGGATGTTCGTCTCTTTGTACAAAGATACTTATTCAAGTTAATACAAGGATATTCCTTTGAAAGTGCAAAACTATCTGTCTCTCTTTTATTATTCTTGTTTTGTTTGCAAAAAATGTCCAGTATTTATTTTTGAACATATGCATTTGAATGTAGTTACTGTTTATAAATGAATGCATAAAAGGAAAACTAAACAAAAAGACAATTACTAATGGCTTTAAGAAACATGACAACATTTATGAGCCATTCCACAAAACCCCCGTAAGTACTTTCTCTAGCAGGGTAGAAGCAAGAACATCCTGTTACAGGATCTTTGTCATATCCCCATCAGGTAGTCCAATGGTGCCTTTTGCCTTCATATCCCCAATGAAGCAAAACTTCCAGTTACCACCTCAAAGATTCCCCAGCAAAAGTCACCCAACTTCTCAGGATTTCCCAGCAAGATTTCATAAAGCCCACAGGCAATACACGGTGTTTCTCTTCCCCAATAGATTTTATTTCTCTGATTATGGAAACCCATCTATCAACACTTTAACTTCAACAAAATTTGAAGACTTACACTCCTCATTCCCATCGGTAGTCAGGGATTTATTTTCCCAATCCGACAACACCACAGCAGAACAACTTACATGCACATACATCGCATCCATACATCATAAAAATCGATGAAAAAAATGCATACATCGCAATCTCATTTCACTATACATTGCATGCATCATGGCATCACATTCAACTAACACTTTACCTTTTTCAGGAAGATCAATCAACCGGAAATTATTATCAAATTTTCAACAAGACAAGGCAAATATTTATGAACAAATCAATTGAAGATAAATTCCCGAAACAAGAAGGGATGACTATCTACATAACAAATAATCCTTTCAGGCCTCTGCTGGTGCAATTTAAATCTCTCAACGATTTATCCTGATTCTTTCTCGCAGACATCTTCTCTGGTTCAGATAAATCGCTCCAAGATTTATTCTGATTCTTCTCTAGACCTCTGCTGGTTTAATTTAAATCTCTCAATGATTTATCCTGATTCTTTCTCGCAGACATCTTCTCTGGTTCAGATAAATCACTCCAAGATTTATTCTAATTATTTTCCAGACCCCTGCCGGTTCAGTTTAAATCTCTCAACGGTTTATCCTGATTCTCTCCTGCAGACATCTTCTCTGGTTCAAATAAATCGCTCCAAGATTTGTTCTGATTCTTTTCCAGACCCTTGCTGGTTCAGTTTAAATCTCTCAATGATTTATCCTGATTCTTTCCTGCAAGCATCTTCTCTGGTTCAGATAAATCGCTCCAAGATTTATTCTGATTCTTCTCCAGACCTTTGTCGGTTCAGTTTAAACCTCTCAACAATTTATCCTGATTCTTTCCTGCAGGCATCTTCTCTAGTTCAGATAAATCGCTCTAAGATTTCTGATTCTTCTCTAGACCCTTGTTGGTTCAGTTTAAACCTCTCAATGGTTTATCCTGATTCTTTCCCGTAGACATCTCCTCTGGTTTAGATAAATCTCTCCAAGATTTATTCTGATTCTTCTCCATACCCCTGTTGGTTTAGTTTAAACCTCTCAATGATTTATCCTGATTCTTTCCCGCAGACATCTCCTCTGATTCAGATAAATTTCTCTAAGATTTATTCTGATTCTTTTCCAGACCCCTGCTGGTTCAGATTAAACCTCTCAACGGTTTATCCTGATTCTTTCCTGCAGACATTTTCTCTGGTTCAGATAAATCGCTCCAAAGATTTATCCATATTCTTCCCAGTTAAAGATTATTCAAGATTTCTACTGGGTTCAATTTTAAATCGACCTAAGGCTTATTCTAATTCTTGCCCTAGTTGAAGTAAAGTTTAGACTTAGTCTAATTTCTGTCAACAATCACCTTTGGATGACATCTATAAGCCCATCTCCGACAACTCTCCATCATTTCTCCAAATGGAATCTTTAAGTCCATTCCTTACACCTCAACCACAATACCTTCGAGTACAAATTTCTGTGCACTCTAGTGTTCAATCATCTTCCACCTTCAAGTTACGAATGGCAGATTCTCTAGTCTAACTCTTCAGATTTAAGAAGATTGAACAGGGGAAGTTGTTGTACCCCTAAATTTTCCCTCTCATTTCTCAAAGGATCATCATGGACCCTCAGGTTTGCTTCTATCAAGTTTCAAGTCTTGGATTACAATTTTCCAAGAAAGTCATTCACAAGGGCAAAATGGTCAAAAACACACTGAAAAGCCAAACTCTGACTTTTTGATCAAAATCAAGTTCCAACAATCATATTTCGTCAAGACAAGAAGTTGGTTCATCAAGAAATCTAAAATCAGAAATTACCTTGAAAAAAATCAAATTTTCTAAACATTTAGAAAATTTTCTAAGTGTTAAGAGAATATAATACTTCAGAACTTCTGGCCCAGCCTCCACACAAGTGCAATCAGAATTTGCAAAGACGATTCAGAATATGACTCTTCAATCAGAACATATGGAAGCAATGTTCTTTAGTTAGAACATGAATCTTCAGCATATGGAGGCTACACTTTTGGTCTTCTGCAATTAGAACATCACCAAATCCCAAAACCTCGTTTAAGCAGCCTGCTGCCCTGCTATAGCACAGTCCTGCAACCAGTTGTTGATCCATTCCACGCATGCACTTTCTCAAACCCCATATTTGCACTAAATTAGCATACAAAAGCTGTGATTAAAAATAAATGGAACAGTATGCCAAAAAGGTTTAAATACCATTTATTTCCCCCCCAAAACCACAGTAAACTCACCTATAAATAAGTAGCTCCATCACACTTTCAAGGTGCTGGATTTTGGAAAGAGAGAATTATCAAAGAGAGAAAAGAAAACAGTAAAACATTCGTGAACCCTGAATTCCTAAATGTTGTACCCCAAAATTTTCCCTCACATATTTCTCAAAACATTACAAGAAAAATCTCCAAGTTGCTCAAGGTTGCTCAAGAGTTGGTCAAACAAGCTCTCTCCTAAGGCAGTCTACCCCAAATTAGGGTTTTGTGTTGCATCAATATCCTTGAGTCCAAGTGACCCCAAGTGCTCACTAATTTCCTAATATGTTCTCAACATCATCCATGTCAAGTTTCAAGCCTTGCAGAGGAATTTTGCTCAGTCAATTGCTCAAAGGTCCCAAAATCAACTATGCTAGGGCAAAAGTCAACTGTGACCCAAATGCATTCAAACTTCAAGATTTTTTGTCAACATTCTAATTTTGAAATATATTTCATCATTTGATCAAGGTTTGATCATGATTCATCAAGGATTGCTCAAAATTCATCAAGATTCAAAAGTTGCTAAATTAGGGTTTTGCAGGAAAAGTCAACTCAACTTTGACCAAGTATAACTTTCTCATACTTTATGAGAAATGACCCATACAAATCTCATTTTTAAAAGGATGCAATTCTCTACAATCCATATTCATACCCCAAGATAAAAATATTCACTCACAAGAAGTTATGATTTTTGACATTATAGGTCATTTTTGAAAGTCAACAAAAACACCTTTTTGGTCAAAGCTTCTAAATTGAGCATGGAATATCAAAATGAGATCAGACCAAAAGGGTTGATTTGAGGACATCTCAAGCTTTCTAAAAAGTCTAAGAACACCTCCAAAAGTTCAAAATTGAATAAGTTATGCATTCTTGAAGTTGGACTTTTTTGAAAAATTGCAAAAAGTCAACTATCCCCAAAACTTCAAAATTTTCCAAATGGGCCCATTCGTTTTCACTTGTTTTGAGTTTGCATTATATCCCACGTGCTCTAGCTTTGGCCATGTGTCCATATCTTATTTTTATTATTTAATTTGATTTTTATTTGAATTAATTCATTTTAAATCAAATAAAATCACATAAAATCAAAAACATTGAAAGCTAAAGATCTTTGTGATCATTTCAGGCTCCAATTACAGCTAGCATTGCAATAAAACTCGTATCAAGGTCATTATGCACAAGGAGATTGGATTTAGGCCAAGTTTGGAAAGCTTTAATGGAGAATCAAATCAAATATCAAAGTGATTCAAGGAGGAAGATTTGGACAGAAATTTGAACCCTAATACACTGAGCAATATATAAGGAAGAGAAACACACAAGAATCAGGGTTGGAGAGCAATTCTAGAGGCAAAACCAAACTTGCAAAAACAAAGAAAAAGTGTGGGATCGAAATCAAGGTTAGAGGCGTTTTCAGGGCTTGGCAAGCATCACAATCGCTTCCTGGCAACCTCCACAAGCAAAACCAAATACAACCACGTGTTTTCAAGCTTCCTAGAGCACTGTAAGTCCCTCACGGATCCACCATGTTCTTGAAATCGAAGATCTTTATTCTTGCATCCATTGATTAAAATAATTGCATATTCTGAATCCATTCATCATTTGCAAGATTTTTGTATTACTTGATTTTTTTATCTGACTTATATTGTAGATCACCATAGTTAGGGGTTTCTTGGAGTTTTTAGGGGTTTTCGTTTCAGGTAAAATTGGACATGATAATGGTTAGGGTTGTGATCAGCAGGTTGATACGAACTCAACCATATTCTTAGAAGGCGTTTATATGGCCTGGAGAAGGTTTTAGGATGAAGCCACAGTTTTAGCTGCGGATAAAAATCCGCAGGTAAAATTTATAGGTTTTTGAGGAAGAGGATGATGCGTTGTCACCCTTCTGTTGGTTTGTTTGAAATCCGCGCCAAAATCCCACTAATGCAATTGTTTTTCTTATATTATTGTTATGTTGTATTTTGTTAACAAATAGAGCAGCATAGCCCAGCGATCACCATGTTAGCGTTAAGGCATTCAGAGGCTGGAGGCCAGGGGTTCGATCCCTGCCTCCAACATTTGTTATTTTTCCAATTTCTTGCAGGCAATCATGTGCACGCTTAGGCTTGTGATCTACCATGGACACTCACCAATCAACGTGCCAGATGGCCAGATCTGGTGGTGAAGTTTCAAGGGCATACCATGGACTCAGTCAACGCTCATGCATTGTATCACAAAAGTCCAAACGGACCAGCATCAATTGGGCCAACAAATTGCTTTCAGCACCTCCCAAAAAATAGGTCCACTCTCTCTTTTCTTTATATTTTGTTTATTTATTTAATTAATTTATTTTTATTTAATTAATTTCTAACCAATAATTAATTTTCTTTTTACCAAGAAAAATCACAAAAAATACTTTTTCTTATCCAATTAAAATTCAGAATTTTTATTTTTTATTAATAAATACTAATTAACTAATTAGGACATTAATTAGGTAACATTAATTTATTTTGTAAGTAATTAAAATTAATTAGAAACCATTAGGTTTTAACTACTAATTTAATTATTTTTAATCTCTTTCTTAAATAATCAAAAACTCAAAAAATATGTCACTAATACTTTTTTTTCCATTAATTAATTTAATTAATAATTGATTTAGTATTTTAAATTAGGATTTAATTTATTTTCTTAAAATAAAAAATAACAAAAAAGGCATTTTCTTTTAAAAAAGGGTCAAGACCCTAGCCTCGAATCCGATTTAATTTCGCGTCGCGCTTTATTTCTTTTATCCAATTAATGTATCTGCTTCTGGTATGTAATAGTTAATTAGGACATTTAATTATTTTATCGCTTTATTTTATTTTCAAATGGCTGCTTTTGGCGATGTAAATACCCGACGCCTTGTAATTTAATTTCCGCACTTTAAATTCTGCTAATTATAACTGCTAGATGTTTGATAATAGGGTTTACATGACAAGACTGAATGTTTAATCTTAAAATCAAATTAGATCACCCTTAATATGTGCAAAGATAAAAATAACTGAAAACAACACATTCGCACATACGCACTCTTAGGGTACACCCCACTTGGTTGCCTCCGTACACGGTCATTGAGTATAGGTCGTTTTAGAGGTCGCCCTCTTGTCTAAAAGATCATAGTTGCCTCGAAACGGTTGCCTCGGATATTGTTGCCTCAAACAAATGATCTAAGACATTAGGGTTACCGCTAAAGTGTCCTAACATTGCTTTGGTGACCGTAAGTCCCTCATTCGAATTGACCCTCAAACTCCAACGACGGTGCTACTTACTGACTAATAGTGGGATAGCATTGTCTAAAGGAAACGAACATAGAACGATTCTTTTTTCGAGTAGGTAGATTAGCTCTTAAGTACTTGCTCATCCCAAATAAATTTTTCACACTTACACTCCTTTACAAACAAAGTTTTGAAAAACACTTCATTACACTCTTGAAGACAGAAGCAAGAGTTAAATCGAAGTTAAAACAAAAACTTTTCAAAACCCACAAACACAAAGAAAACAAATTTTTAAAATGATGAGCAAGTACCTAAGAGCACGTAGATAACTACGGATAGAAAGGGTGCTAATACCTTCCCTTTCTATAACCTACCCCCCGTACTCAGAAATATCTCAAAAAAGGAATTTTTCTTTGCTTTTTTCCTTTCCTTGTTGGATAAAATAAAAGTCAGTGGCGACTCTTGCTTACCGCGACATTTTGCAAAAACAAACGCAAAATGCGAACCAGCATTCCAAAAACAATCAATTCTTCCCACCGTATCACAAAACTGGCGACTCTGTTGGGGATGAAATAAGTGGGGTGTACCTTAGGATTAGTTCATTATAATGTTTTCAATTGCTTGAGTTGTATGCTTTATCTTTGTGGGTTTGAATCGGAGTTACTATAGATCCTAACCCGGATCTGGGGATACCTTCTAGTTAAGTAGCAATAGACTGTGAGGGAACTGTACGGCATAGACCGATACGGTTGAAGCAGTAGCTATGTTGGTGTGGCACTTTAGTTTGTACCGATATCCCTTATGGTGGAACAAGGAGAATATGGGTCTTCTAAGGGGTCATTAAGCACCAACTGACCTTAGAACCTATAATTGACCAACTTGGCCATATAACAGTAGCAGTATGCTACACTCATTGAGACCAAACTCTCGCGATGATTTCGGCTGCAAGAAAAGGTTGCCAAACTGGAATTATGACCGATCGAGGGTGGTCAGTGATATTGAGATCCTCTAGAACCCGGTTATTATTACTAGGACAAGTTTGAACCAACTAAACTGAAAGAGGGTAATACCTAAACTCCATGCCAGCCTGAAATCTAAGGGCTACTGTGTGACTTGCTTGCCCTTGCCATGTTTTCTATCTGTGAATACTTGTGGTGTGTTTCTATCATAACATCATGCATCATGACATTGCATGCATCTTGCATCAAGACTAACCTATTTCAAAGACAGAGGGGATTCATCTTTGTTCTGTTTTGTAGGTCATGGCCTCTATGCGTAGAAACAATATTCGGATCAACTTTGTACAGATTCCTACTCAGCTTAGAGATTTGGTTTCCAAAGTTCCAGATACTTCCTCCTTTATCAGAAGACATGGTCACCTCCTTGGTTTGGTCACTTCCAAGATGGATGAGCAGATGTTGAGTGTCTTGTGCTAGTTCTTTGACCCATTGCACCATTGCTTCACCTTCCCGGACTATCAGTTGGTCCCTACTTTGGAAGAGTTCTCTGATCTACTTGGTATTTCTATTCTAGAGCAGACGCCATTTACAGGTTGGGAGAAAGCTCTTAGGCCAGAAGATGTTGCTACAGCCCTACATCTGACAAAGGCTGAGGTAATGTCTAACTGGGAGACTCAGAGTGGTACAAAAGGCTTCTTGGCTAAATTCTTGCTTGACCGGGCTAATCAGTTTTGGGACAGTTTAGCTTTCCAAGCATTCGAAGACATCCTGGCTCTTCTCATATATGGTCTGGTTTTGTTCCCTAATTCAGATTCTTTCTTTGATGTGAACGTGGTGAAGATCTTCATGTCCTGTAATCCAGTGCCCACTCTCTTAAGGGACATCCTGCATGCTCTTTATGCCCGTACTACTCGGAAACGGGGAACCCTCATGTGTTGTGCACCATTGCTGGCGAGGTGGTTTATTTCTCACCTCCCTAAATCTGTTTTGAAGAACAAGGAAGGTATGGGTTGGGCCTATAGAATTATGTCCCTTGCTCATACGGATATTATCTGGAGCACTAGAGACATGGAAGACGTAGCTATCATTGACCGGTGTGGAGAATACCCCGATGTTCCTTTGCTTGGAATTAGGGGAGGGATAACTTATAATCCTTGTCTGGCCTTATGACAGTTTGGGCGAGCTCGAAAGGACGGTCCTCATGAGTTGCTGATTCCGAGCATTGTCTTTGACTTCCAAGGGGATAATGAGGGACATCGATGTAGGTTCATACGAGCTTGGAATAGGGTTAACAGGTCTGATCCACATGAGCTAGGAGCAAAGACTTCTCTTCCAATGGATCCATATCTCCGGTGGGTTCGGGCCCGTGCCCAAAAGCTGGGAATGCCGTACGAAGCTGTCTTACCGGTTATTATTGAGAGTGTTGATGAAGAAGGGGTTCCACATACTTTCCTCCATCCATACATGCCTACTGACATTGGGGAATTAAAGAGATTATGGATCCAGTTGAGAGAAGAACGGGATACTTATAGATAAAAGTATCATGAGCAGGAACGGAAGATTCTGAAGCTCACAAGGAAGCTGGAGAATGAGAAAGTCCTCAACGATTATGTCAGAACCAACGAAAAACGACCATGGGAGCACTGATGTCTTTTTCTATTTCTAGTTTTGATTTACTTTACAGTTTTTCTCTTTGTAACGCCTTCAAGGCATTTGTCAAACGTTGTTTCAAGTTTTTAATCTAATAAAAGTGTGTTTCATTTTGGTTTACGAATTTGAATCTCTAAAGTCTTTGAAATCATATCATACACATATCATTCCCATGCACCTCATTACAGGTACCCTTACAGGTTTCTCATCTTCTTCGTTGTTTATTTCAGCATATCATGTCTGCTGAAACATCAACTGATCAAGCTATCAAGGCTCTACAAGCTCAAAACGCTCAGTTCCAGGAAATGTTCATGAACTTGGCTAAGGGTCAGCAAGATCTGAAGACTCTTATCTTGAAGAATAAGAAGAAGAATAAGAAGAAGACGGTCCTCCTGAATATGGGTCACAAATTCAGAAATAATTTACGAGAAGAGGTTGATTTAACTCACTCATCTGGAGGGGGGGAAGAATCAGGAAGAAAGGAGGTTTCCTAGCCCTGTGGTTTCTAACAACGAGATTGACTTTGACGAAGACCAGTATCCTCCGGCTGAGGATAAGTATAAACAGCTTGAAGACCGGTTAAGTGCGATGGAGATCCAGAAGGTACCTGGATTGGACTTTGGTGATTTGGGTTTGTCATCTGGGGTGGTGATACGACAGGGTTTCTTGTCCAAAGCTGCACCTCCGCTTGTATGTTAGAAAGATCCAACCATACACTACTGATAAGAACCTCTGGATCCACCTCTTTCAAGATAGTCTTTCAGGGACTCAACTTGAATGGTTTTACCAGCTGGAAGGAGCTAGTATCCGTAATTGGGAAGACCTTGCTGCTGCTTTTTACAAGCAGTACCAATACAATGCCGACCTCGCTCCCACGCGTACCCAACTTCAGGGTATGTCTATGGGTGCGAGCGAAGGTTTCAAAGACTACGCTCAGAAATGGAGGGACCTTGCTGGAAGAGTACAACCCCCGCTGGCTGACAGGGAGTTGGTAGATATGTTCCTGGGGACCATGTCTGGTCCGTTTTTCAACCATCTGATCGGAAGTTCATCGTCAAGTTTTACTGAGTTAATCATGACTAGGGAGAGGATTGAAGCCGGTATCAAGAGCGGAAAGATACAGAAGGGTGCTTCAACAAGTACCGAAAAGAAGCCTTTTAAGAAGGAATCCAGCGTTGTTTACAGTTCAAAGAGCCATAATAGACCTGAACATCGCCAAGCTGTCAATGCGGTTGTTATATCAAGACCTGCTGTTGCCTCACAATGAAACAATCAGCCAAGAGCCGAGAGGCCACGAAGACAATTTACTCAACTTCATATGACCCTGTCTCAGATTCTGCCGCAGTTGCTAAAGACCAACTTGGTGATTCCGAAGGAAGCCCCGAAGTATCCCAATACAACATCACCGATGTACAACCCGAACGCCCGCTGTGCTTTTCACTCCGATAGCCTGGGGCATGATACAAATGATTGCTGGGTCTTAAAGAATAAGGTACAGGATCTGATTGACGCTAAGGAGATTGAGTTTGAAGCGCCTGAAAAGCCTAATGTTATGACTGCTCCGATGCCCAAGCATGGAGTGAATGCTATAGATGAAGACTCGTTTATGGTTTCTGTGAAAGACATTGCTACTCCATTGATGACTGTGAAGAAGAACCTTCTGTTAGCCGGTTTATTTCTGGGTTGTGGCGAAGGTTGTCGTCTGTGTTCCGTCCTACCTACCAGTTGCCATATTTTGAAGTCAGGTGTCCAACGCCTGATGGATAACAAAGAAATTCTGTTTGAGAAGATTGTTGGTCCTTTGGTTCCTGTTGAAGAAATCTCCATAATCACCATTTTCGACAATTCTTCCAAGGCTTCCCCGAGAAAGTATGTTAGAATTACATCGGTTCCGAGAATTGCTCCTTTGATTATCACTGTTCCTGGGCCTATCCCCTATACGTCAGATAAAGTTGTCTCGTGGCACTATGGGGCTGACGTGTATTATCACGAGGTTAAACAAGATTTGAAGGATGAAGAGGCTGATACTGACGTCAGCAATATTGTTGGATCTAGTAAAGTCACCCGAAGCAGAAGACTTTTCTCCCCTGAGATCTCTCCACCAGTTGTTCGGAAGTCTGTTGTTATTACACATGTCAGTACATCCGCTACTGTCCCTGCTCAAGTTCCCATTCTTACCCCTGTCACCAAGTCAACTGACACTCGGGGCAAAGGGACCACCGGTGAGCCTGCCCGGACGGAGGCCCTGAGGAAAATTATTGTTGAAGCCTCTAGACAGAAGATAGAGGAAATCTTAAAGATCATCAAGAAAAGCGACTACAATGTAGTCGAACAACTGGGGCAAACCCCGTCAAAGATCTCTATATTGTCTTTACTGTTGTGTTCAGAGGCCCATGCTAAGGCTCTAATTTCTTTCCTGAATACTGCGCACGTACCGCAGGAGACATCAGCTGATCAGTTTAAAGATTGCGTGGCTAGTCTGACAGTAGATAATGGGTTGGGTTTCTCCGATGCTGATTTTACCGCCAAGGGGAAGAATCACAATGACGCTCTGCATGTCTCCATTGAGTGCAGGGGCACTACCTTAGCTCATGTATTGGTGGATATTGGGTCCTCGTTGAACGTTTTGCTTAAGAAATCTTTGGACCGGTTGGACTGTGAAGGTTTGGAGTTGAAGCTGAGTAACATCATGGTTAGGGCCTTTGACGGGTCCAAGAGGATGGTACATGGAGAAGTGGATATTCCGATTAAGGTTGGTTCTCAGATTTTTGCATCTACATTCTATGTGATGGACATTCGGCCATCTTATTCTTGTTTGTTGGGTCGCACGTGGATCCACAAAGCTGGGGCAGTGACTTCTACGCTTCACCAGATGCTGAAATACCTAGTGAAAGGGAAAATTGTTACGGTACGAGGAGAAGAGGAGTACATGGTTAACCACCTCAACTCTTTCCGGTATGTGGAAATGGACGAGGAGTTCATTGAAACCCCGTGTCAACATTTTGAAGAGGTCCCCCAAATGCTGGCATCAACTGAAACTGTCACTGAAGATCCTCCAATGAAGATGGCTTCCCTCAAGGATGCCCGGGTTGTTGTTGAGAAAGGTGGGTGTGCGAATTGGGGCCAACTCTCTGACTTTGCACATAAGACTAACAAGTTTGGTTTGGGTTTCACTGCAGAAGCTCAAAGGGCTGTACGACGGGCGCAGATCGGAGGACCTCCCCTGTTTATCAGCAATTCGGGAGTGAATGCCATTGAAGACGATGTTGAAGAATCTGAGTTTGACAGTTGGATCTACCCGACTACTAATGGCGGACTAAGCAATTGGACAGCAAAGGACTCCATCCCAATTTCTTTTATTACCCAGTAATGAGACTTTTGTTTTGAATTTGTAACAGACAATTTTTAAACTTTATGGCCCGGTGCCTTACCCGAGACACCATGGCTTTGTTTGTGAGGGCTTTATGTGTGTCATTTCCATATATCATTAATAAAAGCATTGGACGTTTTCTTGCATTTCAAATTTTGCGCTCCTTATTTTTCTTTTTTATCTTGCAAAACAACTATTTTACACACACTCACATATACAGGTCTACATCCACTCTAGATCCCACTGATAACGACTTTGCTACTGCCAGTTATGACTTCAAAAGTCCGATCAACTTAGCCGAAGACGAAGGTGAAGATGATTGCGAAGTGCCTGGTGAACTTGCTAGACTGTTACTCCAAGAAGAGAGGGCCATACAGCCGCATGAAGAGCCCGTGGAAACAGTAAATCTGGGTACAGAGATAGATAAGAAAGAGGTCAAGATCAGTGCAAATCTGGAGTCTAGTGTTAAGCAACGGTTAATTCAGATGTTGCGTGACTATGTTGAGATATTTGCCTGGTCTTATGAAGATATGCCTGGGTTGGATACTGGTATTGTGGTTCACCGATTGCCTACCAAGGAAGACAATCCTCCAGTGAAACAGAAAGTTCGCCGTATGCACCCAAAGATGTCTGATAAAATCAAGGCCGAAGTTATGAAACAATTTGATGCCGGTTTTCTAGCAGTTACTTCTTACCCACAGTGGGTGGCCAACGTGGTTCCAGTGCCGAAGAAGGATAGTAAGGTTCGGATGTGTGTTGACTACAGGGATCTGAACAGGGCGAGCCCCAAGGATGATTTCCCTCTACCTCATATCGATGTTTTGGTTGACAACACCGCAACTCATAAGGTATTCTCCTTTATGGATGGTTTCTCCGGTTATAATCAGATTAAAATGGCTCCCGAAGATATGGAGAAGACAACCTTTGTTACTCAATGGGGTACCTTTTGCTACAAAGTCATGCCTTTTGGATTAAAGAATGTCGGGGCAACATATCAGCGCGCCATGGTCGCTCTGTTCCACGACATGATTCATCATGAGATTGAGGTATACGTCGATGACATGATTGCAAGGTCCCAGACCGAGGAAAAACATCTTGACCATCTTTAGAAGTTATTTGACAGGTTGAAGTTGTACAAGCTGAGGTTAAACCCTAACAAGTGCACCTTCGGGGTGAGATCTGGTAAGCTGCTGGGTTTTGTTGTAAGTGACAAAGGTATTCAAGTGGACCCTGCAAAGGTGAAGGCTATACAGGAAATGCCAGCTCCCTGAACAGAAAGAGAAGTCAGAGGCTTTCTGGGACGTCTGAACTATATCGCCCGATTCATCTCACACCTGACTGCTACTCGTGAGCCAATCTTCAAGTTACTGAAGAAAGACCAAGTGGTAGGATAGAACGATGAATGTCAGGCCGCTTTCGAAAGGATCAAAGAGTATCTCCAAGAGCCACCTATTCTGATGCCTCCAGTTGAAGGGAGACCTCTGATCCTATACTTAAAAGTACTCGATAATTCAATGGGGTGCGTGCTGGGGCAGCATGACGAGTCTGGCCGAAAAGAGAATGCTATTTACTACCTTAGCAAAAAGTTTACCGACTGCGAGACCCAATACTCGTTGCTTGAGAAAACTTGTTGTGCTTTGGCATGGGCTGCTCGCCGGCTGAGATAGTATATGCTGACTCACACTACTCTATTGATATCAAAGATGGATCCAATCAAGTATATCTTCGAAAAACCTGCCTTGTCCGGAAGAATAGCGAGATGGCATATGATCTTGACTGAGTATGAAGTCCAATACATGACTCAAAAAGCAATCAAGGTAAGTGTGTTGGCAGATCATTTGGCACATCAGGCAGTGGATGATTACCAGTCTATGAACTTTGAATTCTCGGATGAGAACATCATGTTGGTAACTGGCTGTGAAACACATGGACCGGATGAAGGACCTGAGGAGGGATCCCGATGGTCTATGTACTTTGATGGAGCTTCGAACGCTTTGGGTAATGGCATTGGCACCGTGATCATATCTCCTGAAGGCTCTCATACTCTGTTCACCGCCCGACTATGTTTTAACTGCACCAACAACATGGTAGAGTATGAAGCATGCATTATGGGTCTTCGAGCAGCTATTGACCTAAGGATTAAGTTCTTAAGTGTTTTCGGAGATTCCACTCTCGTGATCAGCCAGATCAAAGGCGAGTGGGATATGAAACACCCTAATCTTATTCCTTACAAAGAGTATGTATTGACATTGCTCCCGCACTTTGAAGAGATAACCTTTGAACACTTCCCTAGAGAAGAGAATCAGTTAACGGACGCGCTGGCTACAATGTCTTCTATGTTCAAAGTCAGATGGGATAATGAGGCTCCCCAGGTTACCATTGAAAGGATGGATGAACCTGCACATTGCTGTGACATTGAGACTGAAGAGGTAGCAGATAAACCCTGGTTCCATGAGGTAAAGAGGTATCTTGAGGCTCAGGAATACCCTGAGGGTGCATCTGTTAATGATAATAAGTTTCTGAGGAGGTTCGCGACGAAGTTCTTCATTAGCAATGGCATTCTTTACAAACGTAACCATGATTCAACCTTACTGCAATGTGTGGATAAGAACGAAGCAGAAAGGATCATGGTAGAGTTACATGAAGGTACTTTCGGGACTCATTCCAGTGGACACACCATGGAAAAGAAAATCCTTCGGGCAGGATATTATTGGTCCACAATGGAAGCCGACTGTTATCAGCATTCTCAGACCTGTCATAAGTGCCAAGTCTATGCTGATAAGGTGCATATACCTCTAGTACCTCTGAACGTCTTGACAACATCTTGGCCTTTTGCAATGTGGGGCATCGACATGATCAGCGAGATCAGACCTACTGCGTCCAACGGGCATTATTTCATCCTGGTAGCTATTGATTACTTCACAAAGTGGGTTGAAGCAGCTTCCTTTGCTACAGTAACCAAGAACGCCGTGGCACGTTTCATTCGACACAATCTGATCTATCGATACAGTGTACCAGAGAGGATCATTATGGACAATGGTACAAATCTCAATAATAAAATGATCACCGAGCTCTGCAAGCAGTTCAAGATACAGCATCACAACTCTTCTCCTTACCACCAAAGATGAATGGGGCTGCAGAAGCGGCTAATAAGAATGTTAAGAACATTGTGTAGAAGATGACAGTGACATACAAAGATTGGCACGAGATGTTACCATTTGCTCTTCATGGGTACCGTACCTCAGCGCGGACGTCAACAGGGGCAACACCTTATTCCTTGGTTTATGGCATGAGGGCTGTCTTGCCCATTGAAGTTCAGATACCCTCTCTTTGGATTATGAAGGACGCAGGTTTGAGCGAAGATGACTGGATTCAGACCCGACTCGATCAACTGAACTTAATCGATGAAAAGAGACTTATTGCTATTTGTCATGGTCAAACGTACCAAAAGCGGATGATCAAGGCATTTAACAAGAAAGTTAGACAACAAGAGTATCAAGTTGGGGATCTGGTGATCAAGCGCATCATACTGCCCAAGGTGATCCCAGGGGCAAATGGACCCCTACTTACGAAGGGCCATTTGTGGTTAAGAACATCTTCTCAGGAGGATCCATGATTCTAACCACCATGGATGGTGACGACCTTCCTCACCCCGTCAATGCAGACATGGTGAAAAAATACTACGCATAATCAAAGACCCGCTAGTTTGACTGGCCTAGGCAAAAATAAGGGCTTCCCAGCGAACCAAAAGGGTTCGGGCAAAAATAAGGGATGAAAATGAAAAAACTGTACACCCGGCAAGTCGAAAACCTGAAAAGGCGGCTTGGGAAAAAAAGGGTATCCCGGTGGACTGAAAACCCAAAAGGGCAGTCCAGGCAAAAATTAGGGATTAAAGCGTAACACTATGTCTCATTGGATCACCTTGCAACCAGACTTCGACATCGACTATCAAGCTCGGACGACACTAAACAA